>JAVBJF010000070.1:646406-1292812 GCA_033439095.1 Pseudococcus viburni | reverse complement strand
GTTCTTCAAGGAACGACACTTTTTGTTCCTCCATGAGGTGACCTTTGATAAAATCCAAAAATGACATTTCCCAAAATTCTCCTAAAATCGTCGTTTTTTTTCTTTTCTTGTCGTTTGTTCAAGAAACGACACTTTTTGAACCTCCGGAGGTGATTTTTGAAAAAATCCAAAATTGAGTTTTTCAAAAATCTCCCTAAAATCGTTGTTACTTGTCGACAATTTTTGGGCCTCTAGTGGTGATTTTTGAAAAATCCAAAATTGACATTTCCCAAAATTCCCCTATAGCCGCAGTTTTTTGGTTTCAGCCTCCAAAAGTGATATCTGAAACAATCCAAAATTGAGTTTTTCAAAACTTCCCCTAAAGTCGCAGTTTTTTGTCGTTTCATGTTGTTTCAACAAGAAACGACACATTTTGAACCTCCGGAGGTGATTTTTGAAAAAATCCAAAATTGAGTTTTTCAAAAATTTCCCTAAAGTCGCAGTTTTTTGTCGTTTTTTGTCGTTTTTTCAAGAAACAACACTTTTTGGGCCTCTAGTGGCAATTTTTTTAAAAAACCAAAAATGTCACTTCCCAAAATGCCCCTAAAATCGTTGTTTTTATTCTTTTCTTGTCGTGTTTTCAAGAAACGACACTTTTTAAGCTTCCGGAGGTGATTTTTGGAAAAATCCAAAATTGAAATATTCCAAAATTCCCCGAAAATAGCAGTTTTTTGTCGTTTTTTCAAGAAACGGCACATTTCGGGCCTCCGGAGGTGATTTTTGAAAAAATCCAAAATTTAGATTTTCTGAAATTAATCTAAAATCGCAATTTTTTTGTCGTTTCTTTAAGTAACGACTTTTTTTGGGACTCTAGAGGTGATTTTTGAAAAATCCAAAAATGACATTTCCCAAAAATTCCACTAAAATTGTCGTTTTTATTCTTTTCTTGTCGTTTTTCCAAGAAACGACACATTTTGGGCATCCGGAGTTGATTTTTGAAAAAATCCAATATTGAGATTTCCCGAAATTCCTCTAAAATCGCAGTTTTTTGTCGTTTCTTGTCGTTTTTTCAAGAAACGACACTTTTTGGGCGTCTAGTGGTGATTTTTTTAAAAACCCAAAAATGTCATTTCCCAAAATTCCAATAAATTTGTCGTTTTTATTCTTTTCTTGTCGTTTCTTCAAGAAACGATACTTTTTGGGCCTCCAGTGGTGATTTTTGGAAACATTTAAAATTGAGATTTTCGAAAATTCTCCTAAAATTGCAGTTTTTTGTTGTTTTTTTTTCATTTCTTGTCGTTTCTTCAAGTAACGACACTTTTTGAGACTCTAGAGGTGATTTTTGAAAAATCCAAAAATGGCATTTCCCTAAATTCCCCTAAAATTGTCGTTTTTATTCTTTTCATGTCGTTTTTTCTCGTTTTTTCAAGAAACGGCACATTTTTGGCTTCCGGAAGTGATATTTGAAAAAATCCAAAATTGGGATTTTCAAAAATCTCCCTAAAATTGTTGTTACTTGTCGTTTCATCTAGAAACGACAATTTTTGGGCCTCCAAAGGTGATTTTTGAAAAAATCCATAAATGACATTTCTCAAAATTCTCCTAAAATCGCAGTTTTTTGTCGTTTTTTGTCGTTTTTTCAAGAAACGACACTTTTTGGGCCTCTAGTGGCAATGTTTTAAAAAATCCAAAAATGTCATTTCCCAAAATTCTCCTAAAATCGTCGTTTTTATTCTTTTCTTGTCGTTTTTTCAAGAAACGACACTTTTTGGGCCTCCGGAGGTGATTTTTGAAAAAATCCAAAATTGAGTTTTTCAAAAATTTCGCCTAAAGTCGCAGTTTTATGTCGTTTCATGTTGTTTCTACAAGAAACGACACATTTTGGGCCCCGGAAGTAATTTTTGAAAAAATCCAAAATTAAGTTTTTCAAAAATTTCGACTAAAGTCGCAGTTTTTTGTCGTTTCATGTCGTTTCTCCAAGAAGCAACACATTTTGGGCCTCCGGATTTGATTTCTGAAAAAATCCAAAATTGAGACTTTCAAAAATTCTCCTAAAATCGTAGTTTTTTATCGTTTCTTGTCGTTTCTTGTCGTTTTTTCAAGAAATGACACTTTTTGGGCCTCTAGTGGTGATTTTTGAAAAATCCAAAAATGTCATTTCACAAAATTCCCCTAAACTCGTCGTTTTTATTCTTTTCTTGTCGTTTCTTTTGGTCCTCCGAAGGAGATTTTTAAAGAAATCCAAAATTGAGATTCTCAAAAATTCCCCTAAAGTTGCAGTTTAGTGTCGTTTCTTGTGGTTTCTTCAAGAAACTGTAAATTAAATCTTTGCCTGTAAATGATTTAAATCTTTGCCTGTAAATGATTTACACCCATTTCTTTGATTTACAGGTAATGCCTGTAAATTTTATTCTAGCCTGTAAATGATTTACACCCATTTCTTTGATTTACAGGTAATGCCTGTAAATTAAATCCTTGCCTGTATATGATTTACACCCATTTCTTTAATTTACCTGTAATGCCTGTAAATTTTCTCTTAGCCTGTAAATGATTTACACCCATTTCTTTGATTTACAGATAATGTCGTGAAATTAAATTTTTGCCTGAAAATGATTTAATTCATTTCTTTGATTTACAGGTATTGCCTGTAAATGAGCCTCTAACCTGTAAATGATTTACACCCTATTCTTAGATTTACACATATTGCCTGTAAATGCTCTTCTAGCGTATACATGATTTACTCCCACATATGCGATTTACAGATATTACCTGTAAATGCCCTTGTAGCCTGTAAATGATTTACACTCTATTATTTGATTTACAGGTATTGCCTGTAAGCCTGTAAATGATTTACACCCTGTTCTTAGATTTACCGGTATTGCCTGTAAATGCTCTTCTAGCCTATAAGTACTGTTCTAGCCTGTAAATGATTTACACCCACACATGCAATTTACAGGTATTGTCTGTAAATGAGCCTCCAGCCTGTAAATGATTTACATCCCATCATTTCATTTACAGGTACTGTCTGTATATGAGCCTCTAGCCTGTAAATGATTTACACCTACATCTGCAATTTACAGGTATTGCCTGTAAATGCCCTCCTGGTCTGTAAATGATTTACACCCAGTCACCCACCTCTTAGATTTTCAGGCATTGCCTGTAAATTTGTTCTCAGTCTGTAAATGATTTACATCCATTTCTTTGATTTAAGTACATGTATTGCCTGTAAATTTTCTTCTAGCATGTAAATGATTCACACCCATTTCTTTGATTTACAGGCAATACCAGTAAAATGATGAAGGGGATGTAAATTATTTACAGGTGGTGCCTTTAAATTGTTAGTACAGTTGTAATTGTTTCACACCCTTGGTCACTTGAAACAGGCTGCACCAGTACATTGATAGTACAGCTGTGATGACCTGTACTGGTTTTTTTTGCCTGTAAAAATTGTACAGGCAAATTAGTCTGTACAGGTGAAATAGTCAGTACAGGATTGACCTGTACTGTTTTTTTTAGCCTGTCATAATTGTACAGGCAAAATAGTTGATACAGGATGAACCTGTACTGTTTTTGAAGCCTGTAAAAATCATACAGGCAAAATAGTCGGTACAGGACAACCTGTACTGTTTTTCTGGCCTGCCATAATGTTACAGGTGAAAGACTGGGAGTCTTCAGCGAGTTTGGAGTCTCATTCCGAGTCTATTTTTTGTCATTCCGAGTCTATTTTTTGTGCTACCTATCAGTACCTGTAATTCTGTATTGAGAATTGACTCAATTGAGAACGACTATATCCGATTCTGGAAATTTTCTATTGGTAATATTTTTTGAAATTAACTTTTCCCATGTGAAAAAAGACCATTGGTTTTATGAAAATACCATTCGTTTTTTTAGAATACGTATGGTTTTTCATGAAATACCATTAGTTTTTTTTCGGTACTAATGGTTTTTGACTGTATGTTGAAAATACCATATGTTTTTTTTTTTGAAGTACCATTGGTTTTTTTTGAACTACCATTAGTTTTTTTTGAAGTACCACTAGTTTTTTAAAAGTACCATTAGTTTTTTAGAACAACACCATTGGTTCCTGAATTACCTTAAGGTAAATTACCATAAGTTTTTTAAAATCATCATCAAAATTTTTCAAAGTCCAGAGCAGGGTTCTTTCATAGAATAAATGCAATCTATTTTACAGTAAATATTTATGGGTAGATGGTGTAAAATAACAAATGAGGTACCTATAATAGTCTGGGAGGGATATGTAAAAAAAGGTGGTTTATTCCAACTAACTTCTATAAGAAATTTTTTTGCGGGATTCTGTAGTGAAAGAGGTCCTTATCAACATACTAAAAAGTCTACCTCCAAATCACGCTTGTGTTACGCGTGCGGGCGTGAAATATGTTCCCGCTGAGGCGTTTTTTGCTATTATCTCACGAAATTTTGTGTTTTTCGATAAAGTAGTTATTACAAAAAATATTCCTCATCAAATTTGCAATCGAAATGGTCATTATGATTTTTTTCATAAAACTCGTTTTTACCCCATGAAACTATGATTTTTGTGAGGTAATATTTCATGCGCCGCCACAATCGATCATTTAGGCTGCTGCAACTGTATCGTATAGTCGGGGAGCCAAATCTACCGAAAATGGACCGAAATAATTGAAAAGGCTGAGACCTCTCCCAACAGTTGTTGTATGAATCCCTATTTCAAAAACTACCAGTCTGCCGATCCGCAGCTGCTGCTTTTAAGCACAGCAAAAACTCAAAAGTTCACATTTTTTATGTGTTTTTGGCTGAAAACATTTATGATCGAAATAGGTGTCAAATTACAGGATATTTTGCTCTCATTCCGAATATGTAGGTCTGCCAACTCCTAAGTGCTGCCAAAGGGTTGGCAGACTGAGTTAAAAGGGGAGAAAACTGGAAAAATTCACCGATTTTTGGTAAAATTGGAATAAAAGTCGTATACTTGGTTTGAGAGGGGTTTATAAATTGTTCTAAGCATTACTCAAAAATAAGGATGACTTTTCAACTTCAAAATTTCACAAAATTTTTGTATTTTAGAGGGGCGAGGTGTAGAGGAGTATCAACAAACTCATGCATATAAACATGTGATATGGGTGCATCATCAAAATATACGCTTTCTGGGCCGTAGAACTCGATTATGACAACATTTTTTCGCGAAATTTTGATTTCTTAAATGAGGATTTGTGATTCTATCCCTGATTTATTTGTCAGAATCAAGTTCTACAACCCAGAAAACGTATATTTTGATGATGCATCCATATCACATGTTCATTAGGGTGGAGTTAGTGTTCAACAAATAACCGGTTATTTGGATAGCTATCCAAATATCCGGATATTTGCCAAATATCCGAATAATCGAAAATAAGGAGCTTCAGTGAAAATTCCGCCAGGAGTGCTAAATAAAATTTCAAAAAATTAAAATTATGCAACACCCTCTGCAGGACAAGGGTGAAAGTTTGAAATTTGTAAAATGTTTGTGAACGACTTCGGGAGCTCTCAGAAAAGTTCAACCATTTTCGGGAGCTGTTCGGCAATTTCCGATATCCGGTTATTTAACCGGTTATTTGGATAGCTATCCAATTAATAATTGGTAATTGGATATCCAGTTATTTGTTGAACACTGGGTGGAGTGCAAAAAAAAAACATCTCAGATTTTGACCAAACTCGGTAGGGTTGTTGGATCACCATCGGAGACTATCCAAAAAAAATTTGAGCCCCCTAGGTGGTGGTGGAGGGGAGCTGGTGGTTCCCAAAGGGCACCTCCTTTTGAAAAAAACTTGGTTTTTTGTGTTTTTTAGCTACTTAAAGTGGCTTGAGAATTATGGAACAGCACTGAAAAGGTGCGATTTGAGCAGTGATGGCATAACGGAATTTTTTTTTCGTTACGTTATTTCGTTACGTTACAAATTTGTAATTAACGTTATTAGTTTCAGTATGTGTAACGAAAAAATGCTGTAACACAATTATTTAGAAATAACGTTATTTTCATTTTTCGTTACCGTTATTTCGTTACGTTATTTCGTTACAGGCAGAAAAATTGGAAAATTGTGTGGGGGACCCCACCCCCTTGCAAAAATGAAAAGAAATGAGAAATGAGAAATAAATAAAAAGTGTTGAAAAAATGAGAAATTTTATCCAAAAAATGAGAAATTTTATCCAAAAAAATAATAACGGAAAACCATTCTCAAAATTGGCAAAATTTATTCTAAAAAAATAATATTTATCACGCAATTGGGTAAAATTTATTTTTAAGCAATAAATTTTACCCAATTGCGTGATAAATATTATTTTTTTAGAATAAATTTTGCCAATTTTGAGAATGGTTTTCCGTTATTATTTTTTTGGATAAAATTTATTCATTTGTTTTTTCAGTGTGAAGCATAGCGGATTCCCCAGAATAAAATATGCACTTCATCTCTCTGCAATCAGTTTTCAAGTATTCAATGTTTAGCTAAGCTTTGAGAAATAAAAATAAGAATACATGTTCTTTTGAAGTTTTGAATATTTCTGAATAATGCTGACGACCCATTATGTATTTCAATAATATTAATTAATATCACTCCATTTCATAAAATTAATAAGTAAGTATAGGAATTTGAAAATTTCAAATTCATTTTTGACAAACTCTTTTTTGTTATTTTTCCAAACTTTTTTCATCTCAATTTTTTCATCAGTGGTTGGCTTTTCAAAAAAAAATAACGAAAAAAATAACGAAAAGTAACAAAATTTTTTCGTTATTCGTTACATTTAATTTTCAAGGTATATTGTAACGTTATTATTTTGTTACAGCTAAAATTCCGTTACCGTTACTTTTCTGTTACATTGTAACGGAAAAAATTCCGTTATTTTCGTTATTCGTTACGTTACGTTATTCGTTATGCCATCACTGGATTTGAGTTTCTACATCTCCCTGAACCATTGCCATCCTTCTCGGATCAAAACTCAGACTGCTACCAGGGGGTCGAAAAGTTGTAGATCGCGAAATTTCAATATTGCGAAATTTTTGCTGGCTTTGAATTCTTTATTTTTGCGCAGGATCATTTCACTTTTTTTTTGGAATAAATTATTGAAGAAAATTTTCAAAATTTCCTCAAATCAGTGTAGCCAATTGGGAATTGTTATATTCAAAGTTAAGTTTGATTTCATAACTACAACTTTTCGACCCCCTGGTAGCAGTCTGAGGTTTGATCCGAGAAGAATGTTTGAAGTTGATAAGTCATCCCTATTTTTGAGTAATGCTTAGAAGTTAGAACCATTTATAAACCCCTTTCAAGCCAAGTATAGTTTTCTCCCCTTTTAACCCAGTCTACCAACCCTTCGGCAGCACTTAGGAGTCGGCAGACCTACATATTCGGATTCAGAGCAAAATATCCTGTAATTTGACACCTATTTCGATCATAAATGTTTTCAGCCAAAAGTACATAAAAAATGTGAACTTTCGAGTTTTTGCTGTGCTTAAAAGCAGCAGCTGCGGATCGGCAGACTGGTAGTTTTTGAAATAGGGATTCATACAACAACTGTTGGGAGAGGTCTCAACCTTTTCAATTATTTCGGTCCATTTTCGGTAGATTTGGCTCCCCGACTATACGATACAGTTGCAGCAGCCTAAATGATCGATTATGGCGGCGCATGAAATATTACCTCACAAAAATCATAGTTTCATGGGGTAAAAACGAGTTTTATGAAAAAAATCATAATGACCATTTTGATTGCAAATTTGATGAGGAATATTTTTTGTAATAACTACTTTGTCGAAAAACACAAAATTTCGTGAGATAATAGCAAAAAACGCCTCAGCGGTACATATTTCATGCTCGCACGCTCAACGCAAGCGTGATTTGGAGGTAGACTTTTCAGTATGTTGATAAGGACCTCTTTCACTACAGAATCCCGCAAAAAAATTTCTTATAGGAGTTAGTTGGAATAAAAAACATATCCCTCCCAGGCTATAATAAAGTTATTTTACATTATTCTATTTGTGTAGAATAACAAAAACGTAAAATAACATGTTATTGTAGTATTAATTTGAGTTATTCTGCATTATTTTATGTTATTCTATAATTATGTTATATGGTTATTTTACGTTTTATTTATATCTAAAACTTTTATGAATAGAAAATAAGTAAGTGTTTCAAGCATTGGAACAACTCTAGGTACTGCAAGAAAAACATATATAGGCTTTCAACACCCTAATAATTAACCATAGGGTGTGGATGAGTGGTCATAGAAAAAAACTGCGACTCGCAATATACTCGCAAAAAAGAAGTCCCCTAATTTTGAACCTCAAAAGTAAAATCATGACCATCATGAGATACTGAGATCAATAATAAGTACTTACCTACGTACATGAAAATTACTGAGATATCATCCTCCGGTGATATTGACAATTAAATATAGAGAGAAGTGCCTAATATTACAATCAACTGTAAAAATATTCGATGTACGAATGATTGAATCACGATAAATCATCATACCAAGGATACATGGTTTCAAAGCTATAATTGCGAATGGAATAAAATGACCGTGACTTTGAAGTAGTTTTTGTATATTATTTTATTCGATGTTTTGTTTTTCGTTTGCCTGGCATCTTCAAAAAATAATTAATCGTTTTATCAAATTGCGCAGGCGATCAAATCATTATGAATTATGTAAAAGATCCCTCATGATCTGTGTATTGCGTACGGAAATAACGATGCAATGACGGTTGCCTTTTTAATTCTTGAAGGGAATTATTGAAAATTGTTTTAAAACGTGTCTAATGGTATCGGGTATCAATAAAATGGTTTTGCTTAAATTATATTTTACGATCTAAAATCAACCTATTTTGCAGAGAAATTTATTTTTATTTTTTAATCTTCACCCTCTTCTTGACGTTTTTATAATTTGATTTCAGCAGAATTTGATAAAGGAATTATTTATTTAATTAGGCACCTCCTACCAGTGAAAAATAGTTCGGGGAATTGGATATTTCATTATTTACCTATATCAAGGAAAAATAGTTCTGAGAATTTTTTTTTCCATTACCTATGAAATATTAAAATTCAATTAATTCGACGATGAAAGTGAATTAAATATAACTGAATCATTACTTATGAACAAAAATCAAAAATAATTATTCATATTGAGAATTTTCTCGTGTTATTATCATCAATACATCAATCTGACGAATAACATTTGATTCATCAGCTGACCTTTGCAAAACGTTAGCAGAAAAAATGATAAAAATTTGTAATTGGAAAAAATTATTTCCCCAATTAAAAATATGAACTAATATTAATATCTGCTATTGTTTGTTAACTTCTAAAAATGTAAGAAATAGTACCACAAAAAAATGACTCATCTAAAATTATCTTTTTCATTCAAAAAATAAATCTAAAATACTTATTCAGAAAATTCCTATTCGTAACTGAAATTAACCCATAAAAAATATGTAGATATCTACATAGGTACATTAAGTTAATTGTTCAGATAAACTATAGGTAATACCTATAGATAAAGTCGATACCTCTCTATACCCAATATACTCGACAAATAATGAACTTTGTTGTTTTATCAGCATCACCAGTAAATATTAATTAATCGTAATTAAAATATTCAACAGATAAGTTAGCGAAGGTTAATATCGTACTGAAAATTATTTTACTTATAACTATGATGAGAGGGTGTTTAATTCACGGTATTTGAAGGGTCAAAGGTTAATACCTATTGGTATAACAAATATCTATATTTTTAGAGACATACTAACATTAGGGAAATTTTCCAATCACTTGTGAATTGTAAATGAGTATTCAATGCGGATCAAAGAATTTTAATAGAAAGAAGTTTCTTTTCTATCTGTTATTCCAATGTTTTTATAAATAACAACCCAGATGAATATAATTTTAAGGTACCTTAAGATTTTTTCCACTAGATCGCCCATTTAATTTAATGGTCGCCTTTTTAACAACAGAACAATCATAATGCCTATTTTTTCCTTGAAAAACACGTACCATGGTAAGTATTCTAAAGGAAGTCACGCGCTTTGAATGAAGTTCAACAAAGCTATCGATTTAGTGGCTCGTTATTCGTGCCGAGCGTGATGTTTATTTTATAAATTTTCACAAATTCGACTAAAATTTATACGTGTATTAAATGCGATACGCCAGTAACACAAATTATTCGTTGTATCAGCTGACTGTACTCCTGTTGGTCCTAAAATTACACTTACCTACTGAGAGTGATCGTTTTGTACTTTTTTTCAAAAGTTGAAAAAGGATTAGGTAGATGAAAAGTTGTGCTCAGATTTCGAAACGGCGCGATAAAAATTTCATCCCTCTGACTTCGCATTTACCCTTCCCACCGAACCCTAACGGTAATTAGGTAGGTAAGTATGTTCAAGTTCAACAAATGTTGAAAAATCGGGAGAAAAATGGCTTTAGTAAGAACGTCTTTATTCAAAAATACCATTGGCACCCATTTTTCGTAATCATTCTATTATTCAGGGGTGTATGGAAAATAAAAAAATTTCATGTTTTTTCATTTAGTAAAAAAATTGAAAAAATTGAAAGAAGTCCCCCTGAAATAATGTTGATATGAAGAGTTAACAGATCGATCGTTTTAACCCACAAAAATCATCAACTCCGATTTTCCACGCTTTTGCCAATTTTTGAAAAAAAAAACAAGCAATGAATCTTCATTTTGATAAAATGGATTGAACGAGGGCTGATATGGAAAATCACCATCGGTGGTATTAATCTGTTAAAATATTCGTATTAAAATAATTTCAGGAAAACATTTTTTTAAATTTTTTACTGAAAATTGAAATACTACATATGAACAAAATTATATTTTTATTTGTGGTTAGTCGTATTACCATTGAAGAGTAAAAAAAAATCCAGATATTCAAGTAATTTTTTTGGGACAGTTACCTAGAAGATGCATGAGTTTTTGGAAATAGGTAAGTACTTTGGAAGTGAGCACAATGAATAATCCAGTGGCGGGTTTTCAATGTAATCGCTGTAATCGCCGATTACACTCGTAAAAAGAGAAGAAAAAAGTTTTCACAGATTGCCTAAATAATAAAATCCTTGGACATTTATAATATAAAATCGAAATCGCCACAACTAAGTAAAAGAATCATGGCAAAAAAAGTACCGAAGAAACGTATTGTAATCGCTCCTATCAACGAGTACATGGCTCATATACCTACAGGTGCTTTATCCTACAATTTTTAAAATTTTTTCCTTTTTTTTGAAGTGTACCTAAAGCTATCGGGTAAAAAATGATGATTTTAATTTGTAGTTTTGATTTTATACGACTTTGTTAAAGTGATTTTACCTTTTTTCTGTGAATAACCACACTTTTGGTCTAAAGCCTTGTAATCGCCGACTGCAGCGATTAATGATTCAGGAGTCCAGCTAGTCAAAATGCTGTTTGAAGTTTAATGGATGATTTTCATAGTATTTTTCACGCTGATCACAAAAAAAGTAGGTAGTAAAAAAATTCCATCAGCCAAGGATTTTTCATGATTTAAATTTTTTGTTGGACATTTTTTTTTACACTTTTTGGTAACTTTCACATTTTGAGTCAATTTTTTGAGCAAACGAAAGGTTTAAAGAAAAAAATGAATGTAACATAATTTGTAGAGCATAAAATTTCCTTTCTGTAGAGTCCGATCAATTTTTTCTTAGGATTGATTGAAAGTTCAAAGTTCAGCGTATTTTTTTTTTATCTCAAAAACCAAGCCTCCTATGAAAAAACTGCCTACTCGGATTCTACAGAAAGATTTTTTTTGTAATGAACCACATTTTCAACATTTCTTATTTGTAACAATGGAAGCATCAAAGGCCGGTGCAGCACAGGAGAAAATCACTGAAAACATTTTCAATGAAAACAAATCAGTGAGAAAAATCACTGGAAAATCAGTGAAATTTGTGAAATTAGCAGAAAAATTAGTGAAAATTGTTGAGAAATCAGTGAAAATTCGCTGAAAATCAGTGAATTTTGCTGTTGTTTGATTGTGCTGCGATTCTGACTGTTCATCAGTGATTTTTCACTGATTCAGAATGAGAGAGTACATTAAGGTCGTTTTGGAAACCTATTCCTTAATTCCTCATATACAAATGTACGTAAATCAAATAGTCTAATTATTTTAAAGTATGCTTTTTTGGGGAAATTGAAAGATAGATATGGGTCTAGGGAAATTCCCTGCCATAAACCCGGGAGAAATTTCTCTTTCCAGCCTTTCAGTCTTATACCAATAATAAAAGGACATTCTTTAAAACGAGATTATCTAATTTTTTATTCGTAAATGTGAAAACTCGATGAAAAAAAGAAGAAAAAAAAATCGTCATTAAAATTACCGCACTGATGTACTTACATCTACATTGATATGCAAAATTTAATCTAATCCCATTGTGTGGTTATTTATAGTAACACGCTCACGCTTTTAATTAATCGCATTTTGACTAATTATTCGATGCTTAACGCAGTAATACTTTACAGTTTTCAATTAATTAATCACTACTTCGTCGTACGAGATGAAGGAAACTGAAAAATTAATTTTATCAAATAGGTATCTTCGTCGTCCGGTATTCGCCGAACGATTTTTTAAGATTCGAGTATCAAGGTTTTCTCACATGCCATTTCATTCGTCGCATATAGGTACGATGTACTGACTTGTAGGTGTGTGCTGTGTGTATAAATGTACCTACATTTTTGTTTACAGCTCATACACGCTGCTAGGTAATAACCTTACAGATTCGTATAATAGTTATTAACACTATACGTACATAATGCGGATATGTATAAAAGCGTGTGATTTTAATTAAATTTCTTTTTTAAAAACACAATAAATTAAGTAACTATGGCAATAGTTAGCATGAGGTAGGAAATGAACCTGACCTAAGTGTATGGTTAAAATAACCATGCTAAATTAGTTTCATCTAAACTTCCATTTTCGAGTTGAAAGTTTTAAAAGAAGTTCTTTTACTCGTACCTATTATATAATCGTGATAAGTGGATACTTACTTTGAATATTTTAGCATCACGACTCGTTTCTGATTCACAATTTCTAAATCTGCGAAAAATTTTACGATAAGTTCCCTTACCTATGTGAAAAATTGTGTTTACTCGTAATTTTTCAAAGTAAACGAGATTTTCTATAGCTTCTTTCCAATGCAATGTCATAGAAATTTCCTAATTCCGAATTGAAAATTCTAAGAATCAAGTTATTACTTCCGAGTAATATTTAAGATGCATTTTCGTCATGACGTCTACCGTGACAACTTGTTTACCATTTTTCAGCAGTAGTGGTACCGAATTTCACGCGTTATTAAATTGTTGGTAAAATTTGCCGAAACCAAAACGACGTCAGTAAAAATGATTTCTTCGCTGTTGAAATTCGTTGTAAAACTTGTATCTACGCATATTTTTATATCATTTGCAAACTCGTATTCATGTATTCGTATCTTTGAAGGTGGGTATCATGGTATTATGGCATTAGGTACACGATTTATACTTACGGAATGCTCTCGTGAGAAGTTTTGGGAATCATTTTTTCAAACCAAGATGAACTACGGTAAATTTAAATTAACAAGTAATTCCGGTTGTCTTTCTGTTTGATTTTATTATTGATACTTGGCGGACAAAAATGCAAGGAGGAAATTTTTTCCACGATTTATCAAAATTTAATTATGATGCGAAGAATAAATTTTTATTTTTTGAATTATTGTGGAAGGAAAAGTCTGATAATGCCTTATCTACAAAGTTTGGTAAACATACGAGTAGGTATGTTTAAAAAATTCATTATCAACAACGAAAAATTTTCAAGATCACGATTGATAATTCATGGTTAATTATAATTATGTACCTAGGTACCTACATGGATATTTATCATTTTTTCAGGTTTTTGAAGTTGTATTTTTTCGCTACACAGAGAGTCTGGTGATTGATTAACCTTAACGATTATCAACAAAGGTATGCCTAGCTAGAATTTTGTCATGGGATGGGAAAAGTAACTGGGTGACTACAAATCATTTCTGGTAGGAATTTCCAGTTTTAGGAAGAACGGCTACTTTTTAGAAAAAAATTGCCTATAATTTTCGGTTACGATTCTCATTTTTAGTGAAAATTTACATTTTCAGTTGAAGTTAGCATTTCCAATGAAAATTAGGATTTTTATTAGAAATACTTGGTCATTTTGGATAAAAATTGATATTTTTCATGAGTAGAAATAGCTGCTTTTTGACAAATTTTTCAATTTCTGGTAATTATCATCTATGATTGGTAAAAATTGAAGTTTAATTAGGATTTGCTCTTTTTTTTTCTGATTAAAATGATCAAAAAGATCACCAAGGCTGAGTTACAATTTTTTTGCAAAAAATGTCATTGTTGTAAAAATTTGAATAAGTATGTTAGGAAAAATGACTCCTTTTTGGTAAAAATTCTAAACCTTTAGGAACATAGTCATTTTTTGTGAAAATTATGGTCATGTCAGAAAGACAAAAAAAAACAAAAAACTAGGTTTAAGGAAAGAAAAATTAGAAAATAGTATGGGTTTTGATAGAATTTTTCAAAATACATACAAGATATTTTATGCAAAATAAGCAAGATCGAAAATTTATACAACAAATTATTCCATCCCTAATTACGCCAGAACCGATCAACAATACGCAAAATTTTGAAATCATTGGGTATCATTTAAAAAAAAAAATCCAACTTCAAAACTTGAGAGACGTGTCCATTTAAAAAATTTAAATTAAAGTGATTTTCTTACAATGGGAATGGGTAGTGCATTTATTTGATTTGAGTACAGTTTTCCAAACTCTATTACTCCCCGGTCGTTCCCACACTTTTCTTCAGAAAAATTTTTAAATGAAATTGAAAACATTTCTGGAAGCTTCAGATTAGTTTGAAACTACTTTAAATCTATTCGGGAAATCGAGAGTAGGACACACATTTACTAGTAGGTATACCAAATTTCAACTTTTTTCTTTGATGTAGGTAGGTATATTGCAAGGGTATTTTTCAATTTACCTAAAATTTTTACTGAAAAAAATATAAATCCGATTTGGTAAAAACGAATTTTAGAAAATTATCTATAGAGTTTTTTAAAAGCTAAGAATGTTACAATTTTCTGGAGGTTTCAGATTGAGTCGGAATCGCTTCTATAATTAGATTCGGAAGGACCATACATATATGCAGCAAATTTCAGTAAAAATGTAATGAAATTCGAAAAATGAAGTTGTTAGCGTCCAAAATTTTGGATGGAGATTCTTTTTAGACATTCGTTCGATATTTTTTCGTTTTGACCAAAAATTCTATGATCAGTTCGAATACCCCTTGTTAATTAAGGATTTTCAAAAACGATGGAGATCGAAACGAAACAGTTTTTTTTCTGGTAGGTACCTACCTATAAACCGATACAAAATTGGCATCGAAAACTAAACTGAACGAAACCCCGCTTGATGATTTTTGTCAAATTTCAAAATTGAAAGGGAAAATGTGACGCCGCATACGAAAAGGGGGCATTGCCCAAAGAACGAGTTTTGAGTTAGTGATTGATCCTTCTATAAAATTTCACGTAGAATCCAATGAAAATATCGCCAGTTCGATTACTCGACTTTAATGTGTTGAAAAATGCCTTTTAAAAAAGGCAAAAAAATCAAAATTGCTCGAAAAAAATGTCCCGTTTTATTTTCGCATACAATACGATGTAGAATCCAGTAGAACCATCGCCTGATCGAATTTTGCTTTCGAAATACGAAAATAATGATTTTTAAGTTTACTAAAAAAAGGGGGGAAATTCCCAAAATCGTCAGAAAAAAATTTTTCCATCGCGAAATCAACAAAAATATCATCACGGAGTCCCAAACTGCTGTAAAGAGTCAAAGACATAGAACTAGAATTGGAAAAAAATTTCCGCCGGAACCCGTTTTTCTCAAAACGCGTTTTTTGGGCAACGCGGGCCTTTTCGTATGCGACGTCACAAATGATTTTTTTACTTGATACGTCAAAAACTGAACAAAACCCCATTTGATGACTTTTTTTTTAAATTGAAAGATATATCGATTTTCATTGATTCTTGTCGGGCTCAAGTTTAGAATTATTCATTCTCTGCAATCGGTAAGAATTGATAAAAATCCATATGTAACTACCTACATTTTTCCATCAACGAATTTCATTGAATCGTAACGATTTTTAAAAAACCTTGGAAATCGAAACAAAATAGATTTTTTTGTAATTGAAATGAGTAACGATTTATTGTGATGTTTACCGTACTCGACAAAAATCGATTCAAAATCGGTAAATTGATTCGTATTTTTTATATCGCCTTGGTTTGCAGAATATTTGCACTTCCAATTTTGAAATTAGGTGAATAGATGGAAATTTTATTTTGATGTTTCACCCATTTCCATTAATAAAATTAAATTTAAATTCTATGATCTTTACTTCTTGAATTTGGAAGGTATTTATACCAAGGTTATGTTTTCTGGAGAAACCGAATTATTTTAGTCAAGCGCCTATCCTAATCTTTTATGTAGGTATCGTTATAATAAGTCATCCAGTTTAGCTGGAAGTATGAAGGTTTCAAATAAGTGATTCCGTTGAAATCACATAATCATAATTTTAATCAGAAAATTTCTAGCCACATGGCCCAAAAATGTTAATCGATTCTAAGAAGTACAAAATTCAGTACATATTTCAATGAAAAGTAAGATGATGGTTTTTTTTTCAATACCTAATATTTCCATACTTAATTTCATGTTGATACACTGCCAAAAATAAAATATTTCATCCAAGTATTCGTGTTTTTCAAAATTCCTAGTTCACTTTTAATGTAGTTAACTTTGCTTAAAAATTGATAACACTAGCTGGGAATTTCAGAACAAATAAAGATCTCTAAATGTGTTGATCTTTGGACGAAGAAGGGAAAATGGGAATCCCAGGTGTTATAGATATTTTTCTGATATATATGTACGTAGGTCAATAGGTGTTGCAGTAAACACTCGTTTTATCAATAGGTAGTATGAAACCAGAAAACTGTTTTAAATTCGTTTAATAACATTTATACTTGTGTAGTGATTAAATTACTTTTCATTTTGATAAATTTTTATGCGTACCTACCAAATAAGATTTTGTAAAAAAAAGTCGTAATTTTAAAATGTTGGCCCTACATAAATTAGCCATATCGATATGGCTATTTGCGTGTATAGCTTCGATTGTGGTGTCTGTACCTATGTCACATGTATTAAAAATACAAGACGAAAATTCAATTCGAGAGAAAAGAGAAGTTTCTAAAAGCAATATTGAAGCAGAACTGGTAAGTTTTTTCGCGCTATTAAATAAAGTATTCAAATGAATTTATATATTTTCATCAAACTGACGATAAGCAGCGGACATTCTACTAATAAAGGATATTTTGGTAAAGTTGGTCACTATGAAAGGACAGTAGAGAAGTGTGCACAGCTGACGAAATAATTGAAAAATGGTGTGAGAGAGCGCACATACCTATTATTCAATTTTTGTCTGACTTATTTTAATTAAAAATATTCTTCGTTAAGGCGCAAACCCTAACTTTATATCTGAAGTGAGCAAAAAATTATGTCTCTTTTTCTTTAAATCAAGAATTCAAAGTAAAAGCATACTTATTCTGAGAACTTATAAACATTTTTTTAAATATGTGCTTGTGTAGAAAATGAAATTTTTACGAACTTTTTAAGTTCAAAACTTGGGGGGGGGGGATCAAGTGCAAGGACAGAGAGTAGCTCTATACCCCTCCCATCAATGCATTTTTGCCGAAAAACACTAAAAAAAAAAATCCATTAGAAGTGGAAAATATGTAGCTTCTCATGCCCACCCTCGGAATAATACCAACTTTGATTCTTCCTCGGTTACCATTCAGCTGGTGTAGGTATTTAATTTTATATGCATTTCCTTGGGAGGAATATGATTCTTATGAGAAATTTTACGAGAAGTTCAAAAAAGTTGGTTTCAGGACCGTTATACTTACCTCAATGTCTCAAAAAGGCCGCCTCAGTTTGAAAGTGTGACATTTTTTCATGGAGCCATTCCAAGAGTAGTAGGCCATAAAATATGTCAGTGGTAAAATAGCAAGAATTGAGCAACATAACAATGCTTTTTAAATTACAATACCTCGTGGGAAACATATTTTTATTTAACTAGGCTATGAAAAAATATATTTTTATCATCGATTACCTAATTTTCTTCATATATTTACCGATAAACTAATGTTAGGTACATATGAAAAATTTGTATTGATACTTTGCAGATTGAGACAAAACCAAATATTGATAGTTTTACTGTAACTTCGAAAGTTAAATATCGATATGCCACCACCGTCGTATCCAGCAAAGTGAGCAATCCTGGTGATGCTGCCAAAGAAATATCTTTCACGGTAACATTACCTGATGCGGCGTTTATTTCAGGTTTCCTGATGTCAGTACAAATATTTTAAATCTGTAGTTTTTTACAGTTAATTACTTGAATTGGTACACTATACCTACTCATTTTCGTACTTAATTGAATCGTTTTTTTAGGCAAATTAAAGAAAAAATATACGAAGCTTATGTTAAAGAAAAAGGAGAAGCTAAAAGAGACTATAATGAGGCTGTAGGACGAGGTGAAACCGCTGGTCATGTTGAAATGAGGTAAGCACTTACACCATAAATTCGTATTTTTAGAGATACCACTGAACTAAAAATACTTTTTTGGCTCAATTTTGAAAAATTGATAAAAATTCCTCGAAATCATGATTTTAAACTTTCTTCCCCGAGGAAAAAAACTGGTAAGTATCCAATTTTAAGGCCAATGGTTCAGGGAGATGTAAAAATTCAAATTGTAACTTTTTAGAGAATGATTGAGGTTCCCAGCTGGTACATAGAACTACCCAAAAGTAGTAAAAACTGTGTTTTTTTCGAAAATGACGTCTCTTTGAATAAGATTATCTCGTAGCTATATCTGACAAGTTTTTTAGCCAACGAGTTGGAAAATTTCAAAATATTTTTCGCGCCTCATCAGTACATTTATGTACAATGTACGTATGTATTTGGTAAATTAATAGCACCCATGATGGGTAATGTTTTCAGCTCGCGTGATTCGAATGTTTTTACTGTCAGTGTAAACGTGGAACCTCAAAGTAAAGTCACTTTCAATCTGACTTACGAACAATTGCTCACGAGGTCGTTGGATCTCTATGAAAATATCATAAATGTTAATCCTGGACAGGTACATACATTTTATTAATTTTAAATGTTTATAAATTATCAGGGGTGATTGTTTTGTAACTTTTGTTGAAATTAAATACGGACGGACGTAGGCAGCTCGAAAGGTGTGTTCAGATCCCGAAAAGTCTCAGTAGAAATTTTAATTCTTTGACTCAACCCTTGATCTTCCCCAGTTGTGTTTAAAATTCAACCATGTTCAATGAATTTTGAAAGTTTAAAAAAATTAAATTTTCTCACCGAGTATAGTCTTAATGTAGGCTTTATTACCTGAAAAAAATTCAACCATCTTTTGCCTTAGCCTCATTTTTCGGGTGCACTCAAAAAAATAAAAAATAAATTTTATTAAACGTAATAATAAAAAGGCACCATTCACAAAACTAGTAAAATTTATTCAAAAAATAATATATTTATCGCAAAATTGACAAACTTTATTTTCAATGCAATAAACTTTACCAAATTTCGTGATAAATTTTATTTTTTTTTTTTGATAAAATTTATTATTTTTGGATAAAATTCATTTTTTTTGAATAAAATTGTGACTCGTGCAGGGAAAAGGTACCTAAAGTCGGATTTTTCAAAAATGAGTTTTTTGGCTTAAATGATAAGGGAGACTATGCGGAACATTTTAAGACCTGGATGAGCATCCTAAGTCAATTTTTCGGTGAGATAGAGACATTTAAAAATTAGAAAAAATCATGACTTTCAAAAAAAAAAAAATCGAAAAACACGTTTAAAGCTGCGTAGAGGTCTGAACTACCTAAAAAAGCGAAAAAAAATTTTTTGAAAAAAATTCCCCATTTTTCATATTTTTGTCTCTAACTCAAAATTATGTTTTCCGACTTTAGGTACCCTGTCCCTGCACGGGTCACAATTTATAATTTTTTGCAACACTTTCTATTCATTTTTCATTCTCCATTTTTCTCAGTGTGTAGGTAATATTTAGAAAAGATCACTTTTTTAAGTTATTTCAATTTTTTTTGCTTGAAATTGAAAAAATTAATTTTGAAATCAGTTTCAATGAAATGATTTTAGTGAGACTTTTTTTCACCGAAATTTATCATTATTGGTCATTTTCTATCTATTTATACCCGCATCCTCCTTCCATGGTGAATTTTCAAAAATGAAAAGTTTATTTTCGAAAATTGGCAACAAATATTAATAAATTGTGTTGAAACCGTTTTACTGGCAATTTTCTTGATTTTTTCATTTTCAACAACGAAATGAAAACAAAAAAAAACGGAAAAGGGCTATTCCATACTAAAACGGACCAAAAATGAAGTCGGGTCTTCCGATTTCGCTCAAATTTTTTTTATGAGTTCCCCTTGGTGGTCTATTCACAAAACCACGATCATTTTTTTTCTAACCCTCAAGGGGGCGGGGGGGCAGACCTCGAAAATTTTATGCAATTGCGATTTTTAGCAAAACGGCTCAACTTTGAATGCTCATATCTCGAGATAGGTGGTACTTGAGAGAACACTGTTTAAAGGGTCGGAAAGAAAATTGATAGGAGATTCAAACGCAATAATAACATTTTGAAAAGCTCAAAGTTGAACTTTGGCAGTGAAAGCTCAACTTTCATGACGAAAACAAAGAATGAAAGCTACCATTTAAAAATCTGAAAAAATTACTGTAAGTAGTGCTTTTCATCCTCTCTTCAACCAACAAATTTTCAAGATGGAGTCTCTGAACTCCTGAGGGGTAGAGGGGTCCACAATTTTGACCAAAATTCAAAAAATTCGAAAAAGTGGAGTAACCCATCGATTACCACTAATTCGAGGGCGCTGATTTCGAATATGTACTTAGTTTTTTGATTCGACCCCTCTGAACCCCCCTTCAGCCCCCTTGATGGGGTCAAAATTCAAAAAAATGAAAAATAACGTGTGGCATATGGTTTGATAGGTTTTTGAGGGCCCTGAGTTCGAATATTTACATATTTTTTGGATTTGACCCTCCAGTGTCCCCCTAGCCTCCCAATTTTGGGAAAAAGTATGTTAAGGAATGAAAATATCGTGTGACGTATCGATTCCAACTAATGTGAGGGCGTAGAATTCGAATATCGACTTACTTTTGTGATCTGAGGACTTCCTCTCCCGTGTGCTGACTCACCCCCCTCCAGTAATAGCAACAACACTCCTAAAAACTCGATTTTGTATTCCCTAATAGTGTAGCATTTAAGTTCACTTCATCGAATATGTTTATACCACTTCACTTTTGAAATTTTATTAAATAATAGTTCATTACTAGAATTCCAGGTTTTATTTCTATATTGCATACATATACGAGTCCATATTTAAACAGCAAATGAGTAAAAAAATACGGTCTAGGAGGTGGGTCAGCGCACGGGGGAGGAAGTCCTCTGATCACAAAAGTAAGTCGATATTCGAATTCTACGCCCTCACATTAGTTGGAATCGATACGTCACACGATATTTTCATTCCTTAACATACTTTTTCCCAAAATTGGGAGGCTAGGGGGACACTGGAGGGTCAAATCCAAAAAATAAGTAAATATTCGAACTCAGGGCCCTCAAAAACCTATCAAACCATATGCCACACGTTATTTTTCATTTTTTTGAATTTTGACCCCATCAAGGGGGCTGAAGGGGGGTTCAGAGGGGTCGAATCAAAAAACTAAGTACATATTCGAAATCAGCGCCCTCGAATTAGTGGTAATCGATGGGTTACTCCACTTTTTCGAATTTTTTGAATTTTGGTCAAAATTGTGGACCCTCTACCCCTCAGGAGTTCAGAGACTCCATCTTGAAAATTTGTTGGTTAAAGAGAGGATGAAAAGCACTACTTACAGTAATTTTTTCAGATTTTTAAATGGTAGCTTTCATTCTTTGTTTTCGTCATGAAAGTTGAGCTTTCACTGCCAAAGTTCAACTTTGAGCTTTTCAAAATGTTATTATTGCGTTTGAATCTCCTATCAATTTTCTTTCCGACCCTTTAAACAGTGTTCTCTCAAGTACCACCTATCTCGAGATATGAGCATTCAAAGTTGAGCCGTTTTGCTAAAAATCGCAATTGCATAAAATTTTCGAGGTCTGCCCCCCCGCCCCCTTGAGGGTTAGAAAAAAAATGATCGTGGTTTTGTGAATAGACCACCAAGGGGAACTCATAAAAAAAATTTGAGCGAAATCGGAAGACCCGACTTCATTTTTGGTCCGTTTTAGTATGGAATAGCCCAAAAGTGATTTTTCTTAAACCGGTACCTACCTACCTACCCCTGAAAAAAAGAGCCAAAAAGATAAAAAGTGAAAATAATGTTTTTTGGACAACAATATCTAATTATTAGGGCTGAGATTTTTATGATATCGCATATTTGATAGCGTGATAGTAGATACCGCATATCATGCTTTCTTTTGCGATTCATGCATTTCTACGCCGAATTATGCAATTTGATATCGCATATTTTTGCTTATTTCGACGTAATTGCTTGAAAATGCTTATTTTAGCCAAAAAAAGACCCTTAAACCGCTTATCTAACGCTTATTTCGACCGTTCTCGCATATTTGAAAAAAAATCACTAAAAAACAGCATAAAATTGAAATTTTGAGCTTAAAAAAAATCAACTCTTCAAAATTTTTTTAAAAAAATTAAGATTTTGTCTGTGACTTGTCGAACGAGTTTTCGATTTGTATAGTCGCATCGTTTTCACGAAAATTTTAAAATAAAAAGTTCGATGTTTTTTCTTCTCATAATTCATAATTTTATAAAAGTTCGATGTTTTTTCTTCTCATAATTCATAATTTTATAAAAGTTCGATGATTTTCTCACTTTACTTCTTTCCTTATTCTAATTTAGTAATTTTGATAGCATTTCTGCATTCAGATTAAAAATACCTACATTTTGATATGCTGCATGGTGGGGTTTGATAGCGCATATAAATGCTTTTTTAGGCAATTTTAATCGCTTTTTATAAGCGCTTATAATCAATTTGATAGCGCATAAAAATCTCAGCCCTACTAATTATATTAAAAACATTTTCGGTGAAAATTTTTCAAACAACTTTTTTCCAATTTTTTAAACATACCTACCTACTTAGTTAAGACATTTAAGGCGAAGTGAGGAAGAGGAAGAGTTGAATCAAATGAGCTAAAAATTTTACCATATCATTTCGAGGTTCAAAATCGTAATATTTGAGCTACTACTGTATTCAACTTTCAATGATTACCTCTATCAATCACCCTCGATCACTACTTACAAGTGAGTAGGTAGATAATCTGGATTGAAAATGATATCGGTTAGATACTTGAACTTATTTTACTCAATTATGCTTACTTTTTTATGCCTATTGTTTTCTAGGTCGTAAAATCTATGTTTATTGAAATCAATATTGATGAATCCTCGAATATTACCGTTTTACAAGTACCTGATTTAAAAACCAGTAATGAAATCGATTCTGTTGATACACGTAAGTGATTACGTTTTCCCCTTCATTAAGGAGTATATGCAATTATAATAACAACGAATTAACGAATAACAAGGAGTGTTAGCGGGTTTTCCATAATGTTTACTCTGAAGCCTAATTAATCAATCCAAGTTTTCGATTTGATATTTCAGAAAATAAATTGGCAATTATCGAACAATCCGGTAAAACTGGCAAAGTTATTTGGAATCCAACAATACAACAACAGCAAGAACTATCAAGCTCCGGCATCAAGGGACAATTCATCGTTCGTTACGATGTGGATCGCATTTCAAATCCAAATCAGATTTTGGTAGGTGTCATAATTTTTCCCATCATTTTAATGATCTGCATTAGATATTCTAGTTTTATTATTAATTTTACCAATCGCCTCCCAAATTTAAAATAGAGTTACTTGTTTCGCTAGTTGCACTTATAGGCCCTACGAGTAGGTAACTAGGTATCACTCTCCTATTTATTTGAAATATTGGTTGAGCAAAAATCAAAAATGAATTCCAAATTGAATCAATAAACTGGTGTACCTATGTCTGTAGGACCAACTGGAAAATCTTTACCAATGCCAACCATAAATATGAACTTATCATTTTTCAAAGAACAAAATGTTGGTCCAGACGTGAACATAAAAAACCTTTATACCTGAGTATTTTTTTGTTATCAATGTTTTTATGTTTTTATTAGCTTGATGAAGGTTATTTCGTCCATTTCTATGCGCCGAGCGATTTGAAACCTTTGAGCAAACATGTCTTGTTCGCTTTGGATATCAGTGGATCAATGATGGGAAGAAAAATCAAACAATTGAGAGAATCATTGGCGAAAATTCTTGGTGACATCGGAGAAGGCGATTATTTCTCATTAATTCTTTTCTCTGATAACGTGCAAGTATGAGAAGTTTACACAAACTAGTTTCGAAGATAAACTGTAAAAGATGAAATACTAATTTTTATCTTTGGTTGGTACCTAGCTCTGGACTTTGAACGGTACCGTCGGATCTTTAACTCATTCTGGGGGTTGGTACGCGAGAAATTCCCAGGCGTCAGAAATCAAAATCAGTGAACAGTTCATTATTCCTGCTACTCCCGAAAACATCGCTAAAGCTAGAGGTTTTGCTAACACATTAACTGAAACCGGAGGTAAGCGAGATGTTTGATTGAAACTTTTTTCGTTTCAAACAGAATGAATTCAATTTTATTCTTTTTTTTTCAGGTACCAATATAATCGCCGCTTTGAGAACATCAACTCAGATCGCGCAATGGGGCCAAAAAGAATTCGCCAAAAAAGCCAAACCATTGATTATTTTCCTAACGGATGGACAACCAAACACAGAAATGTCTAATACCGAAGAAATCGTGAAAACTGTCAAGAATTTAAACGTTGACAAGTACGTATTTACGTTTGTGTGTAAAAATTTCCAAGTCCAAAAATTCATTCTGTATTCGAATTCTCGGGAATTGAATGATATAACTTTGGCAAAAAAGAAAAAAAAATTTTTTCGATATTTTCAAATTATTCTTGTAAAACTCATTATAGTTCGAAAACCTATTCGTATAAGAAAAATAAAAACTGTAAATTGAATCTTCGTGGATTTTGTTTAGATACCCGTTATTCAGTTTAGCCCTTGGAGAAGACGCAGATTATGATTTCTTGAGAAAATTGTCCATATCGAACTCGGGTTTCGCAAGAAAAATTTACGTTGCCTCAGATACGTCCTTACAATTGAACAATTTCTACAAAGAAGTCGCTTCACCTTTATTGTCAAATGTTAGCTTTGAATACGTCGCCGGGCAAGTACGTTTGTTGAATTATTTTATTTGAGAAGTTTGTTTGCAGAAGTAAATTTCAAATTTGAAATTTTAACAGATTACCGACAATACGTTGACAAAATCGGTATTTAATAATTTGTTCAACGGATCGGAACTGGTGGTAGCTGGTAAATTGACCAAAAAGGCGAAGATTATAAATGGACATCTGGTGGGGCAATCGTCGAATGGATTTTTCCGAACTGCCATGTTACCTCCAATTATTATAGACCATTCACATTCCACAAATAAAACAATTGGTTAGTAATCTTATTACCTAATTATTTTCCCAATGATTTCTTTCGCCGTGTATTTGAAATATTAATTTTTTGGTGATAAACATGTTTTTAGGACATTTGGAAAAATTATGGGCTTATTTGTACATTAAACAATTATTGGATAAGGATTTGCTCAGTGACGAGAAAAACTCGGAGTATAAACAAAATGCATTGAAATTATCTTTGAAGGTTTGGATAAATATAATTTTTTATTCTGTTACATAGATATAATTAGGGTCAAGGTTGCGATGATGGTATATTCTTGAGGAACGATCTCTTTTCGCGATTTAAGAGGGCAAACAGACCCCATTTTTTCAAATAAATGGGTTTCTGCATGAAATGAAAAGCGTGGCCTTCAAAACTAAGTTTTATCTTTTATTACTTTTTTCTTTTTGTACGCTCCTAAAAATAGAACGACTCACCTACTTATGAAATGCCCACAATATGAAATTAATCTCTTAAAATTGACGCAACCCTTAAATTTGGATGACCCCCTCACTGGCCGCATAACCTACCAAATTTGTTAAATTCCCAGGGAAAAATTGTCAGGCATGAGCAGGCCAGAAAAATGGCCGCGATTGAGCAGGTGTGATCATACCTGATCAGGCATGATCAGGTATGATCATACCTGCTCAATCGCGGCCATTTTTCTGGCCTGCTCAGGCCAGGCGATTTTTCCCTGGGTTATGAGAATATGTTCGCCATCCTTAAAAATTCTCATAGGCATCTGCAGACTTAATGTAACGATTTCAAAGAGAATGTGCACCCTTCAAAATGTAGAGTGTTCCCTTGAAAAACATTAGTTCACTGATTTTAAAAATGGGCCTGTAGAAAAGATGGGGATTTTGACGAAATAGGGAGACACTCTTCATGGCTTAGAAGAATCACCGCATCTATAGTTGGAATGAAATGAAATATAGATACCCTGGATTTTGATAAAAATTGATGAAAAAGTTTGCTTTGAATGGAAACCTCTCAAAAAGAATTTGAACCAAAACTTTTATAGCATTGCTGCCAACTGCATTATGACTAAAGCAATTTTTACAAAATTTCTATGGACAGTACTTCTACAAAAAAATTCAAAAAATTTAATTAAAATTAATTTTAAAAATCAAAAACTTTTTGGATTAGGTACTTTTTAACCATTGAATAAACAACAACTCAAAATACATTTTTTCGCACTGCTATGAGAAGTTTTTGAAAAATGTCACCAAAATTTTTTCTTGGAGGCGGATTTTTTGGGGGGAGGGGGGGGGGTGATTAGTATGTGTTTGAATGAGTGGTTTGAATTTGGTTAAAATTAAGATTTATAAAATTCGCGATTTAGTACTTACAGATATTTTAGCTAAAAGAAAAACTTTTTTTCGCCCATAGCCCATAGGTAGCTCTAGCTGCAATAATTATTGCGGTCATTATTTTAATGAATTCGTTTTTTTCAAATTATTTTCGTAGTTTTCAAACGTAATTTATTTAAATTTTTTATACAAATTCAGGTTGCCAAATTTATGTAATAATTCGAAAAAAATTAATCTTAGGATTTTTAAAAATTATTCTCTATTTTTCCTTTTTTTTTTCATTTTTTGAAATTTTCTTCATTTGTTTTCACGTTTTATGACATGAAATAAATTTTTTTGAAAAAAACTACCGATCCCATCTCATTCTACGTACTTTGAAGTATCAGAATCCGTGAAAAACTCATTTTCTTCCCTAAGCCTTGTTCTCTCGGAGCGGGTCACGTTTGCGAAAAAAAAAGTTGTATAACAAAAATTGTAGAGCATAAAAAAACGAACAATTTTGTTGTTTACAATTTTTTCCTAGAACGTCATGGGAGGGAGCTAGGGTCCTCGAAAAAAATCAATTTTGAAAATTTCCCATCATCAGAAAAAATCACCAAAAATCGGGTTAATCGAATTTTAGGGGCGGTTCTTTTGCAGAGTACATCCTATTACTATATAAAATGAGAAAAATGTATAACCGACCCCAATGGGGTAAGTACAAGGAGTAGGAGTGCATTGCACCCCCCCCCCCATTACATCAGATAGGGATTTTCGAAGCATTAAAACGTGAAAAAGACATTTTTTGGGTCCTTAAACACTCAATTTTTTCAAAACTTTACCCTCACATTTGAGCCACCAGTGCAGAAAAAGTTTCCTTTATTCCCCCTCCCCCGAAAATCCTTCCGTTTTTTCAAGTCGTAGTATTCACTTTGCACCCTCCCAAAAAAAACCTTCTGACGCCACTGGAAGTAAACATCTAATAGTGGCGAAAAATTGCATTTTTTTCAAAAATACTTATATGTAGATAAGTGATACCACTTTGCGGATCTTAATGGCTCCGTCCATCTTTAAGCTGGGAGCTGAAATTTTTCGTGGGAGTTTTCCCACACGAAATAAACTAGCTCGCCAGTTTTTGTTTAATCCGAAGTATGGCACCCCCCCCCCCCCAATTCAACCTAATAATTAGGTACTTACCTACGTGTAGGTAAATATTGAAAAGTAATAATGAATAAATATTTTCTTTTAATGTTTACGCATATTTTCTAATTACAGTATTCTTTTGTAACGCCATTAACTTCATTGGTGGTGAGAAAACCAAACGAAACTTCAAACGCTGATGTGCACAAAACACAAAATCTTGAAAGTAAGTACCGTCTTGGTCAAACTCTAAACTACGTAGGTACGTGTGATTATTATTTCAAGTACCAATCAATAATTAACATATCAGAAGCCTGTTTAGAGGTGAGGAATCTGAATCTTCTTTTGACAGTTCAAAAATCGAGGAAAAAATTAAATTTTGTGATCAGAATATTGTATCAGACAGAATTAAATCACGATGGTGGGGTAGGGAGTGACGATTTCATGTTGAATCCCGTAATAATTAAATGGTCTGCCAAATAATGCGAAAAATTCAGCACAAATGATTGGTACATCGCCTTCTTTATAATGTTGCGACTATTATTCTTTTCGTGCATTGCAAAACTTCTTTTCTAATCAAATGTTGATAATTATACCTAAGAAATTAGAGCTTTCAATTCATACTTTACTCGTGTTCCTGAACTTGCTTAAGTATGTACCTACTTGACATCTGTCGTTGTTTCTTAAACTACATTTTACAAAACAAAACAAGATGAAGTCGAAGTAATACTACATATAAGTACAATGTTGAAGAATTTTCCCAATATTTATTTGTCTTTTCACAGATAGACACCATTTGCCAGCAGTACCTCTAGCAGGGAATGGGAATTACTATAAGCAGAGAATAATGGTAGGAAATTCTTTACCTGCACCAGTTCCAAAAGTTAGAGAAGAAGATTCTTTACTTAATCCACGATTTGAAGATGATATAACACAATTTAATCCATTAAGTGCAGATTATGATGATATGCCTTCAAGTATTGGAAATCCCGGAACATCTTACACATCTCTAATAATTGGAGGATCTGAAACCACTGTAACACCAGTTCGAACAACCACAGGTAAAAATAATAACTAAGTACATGCATGAATATTTGTTTTATTGGTCGAAATATGTACTTACATAACTTCATTATCGTTGGAAATGGAAACGAAGTAAATATCTGAGTGAGTCAGGTACCTATCAATGGTTTTTTGAAAATTCTCGCGGTTATATTTTTCCAAAGTAAACAAGAAACATCGTTTTTGAACTTACATCAAGATCTGAGTTAGAATCGCAATGTGGACAGATCAGCCTGGGCCTATACTCAAATATTTATGAAATACCTATATCAACACTCATTCAATCAAAATTTAAATTAAGCACAAATACCTACTTACTTATGTAATTTGTTCTTTTTGTTTAGCAGCGAAGATCAACAGCGCTAATAATAATTCTGGAGGCTTATTGAATATTACCGATATTACTTGGCTCAAGAATAAGACAGGCATTAAATTCTCTTCGACAGATAATACTTATTTAATAGGCCAAAGTGACTCGGTAGGTTATACCTACTCGTATATTTACAAGTATCATTAGTTACTCTTGAATAGGCACACCCAGGCCTACCTTTTATTTTATAAAATATATTACCTCGAGGATTTATTTTCATTCTACTTGATCTGTGTGAAATTTTTTTTTCAGCCCAACGTAAGGTATCAACTTTGCATATTGCCCAATGGCAATTACACTTTGGCGCACTGTCGTCATTTAGTTCATTGCGTTATTCCTGAAATTATTTCGAATTTTGATAATTATGTACCATACGGACAACAATGTGTGATCAATGGAAGGTGATGCGTTATTAGATTGATTTTTAACCCTTCGAATCAAAACACAATTTTTAAAGAATATTTTCTTCTTGCAGATTTTTAGGAATTTGTTGTCCAGATAAATATTTTTCAAAACCGTAGAATAGAACAACTGAATTCATCAAGAGGTAGCTTACATACATGTACCATACCTTCCTATGAGAGTGAAATTTCATTACCTATTTATACCTATGTTCTGTTTTTGCATACTTGGTTTATCAAAAATAAATGAATAAAATAATTTTAAAATTTAATCTTTTTTGAGAACTTTCCATAATTTATACCTAATTACATAATAGCCAAGGTATAAGGATGGAGAATTTCTATTCATTTGTAACATTGCGAAGTCCTTTTCATGAAAAAAAATTGAAATTTGGTATGATTGGCCTTATAGCCACCGGTATTATAAAAAATCAACCCTGAGTATTTAAATTATAAAAATGAGCAGAAAATGTTGACATTAATTTCTCACTATTCAAAATGCTTTGATTACTTGTTTAATTGGGGCAGAGAGATGGAGTTTGTGTTATTTTTAAGAAACTTAGATGACTTAGGCCAATAATAGTTATGTAGGTACAAGGAAGTTTTTCAGTTGACTTATTAGTTGAATGTATGTAGGTACTAGGTAATAGGTATCTACCTGGCTACCTACATACCTACACATAAAAAAATACTTACCTACCTATTTCTGTTTCATTTTCTCACGCACGTATAATTTTTTAATAAAAAAAAATACACTTGATTTTTTTTTTTTGAAAAAATAATATTTTTTTGAATTCATATTGAATTTTACATTGACAACGTTTTTTTAGGACATTTGGAAAAATTATGGCTCAGTAAAGAGAAAAACTCGATTCATAAATAATAAGCACTAAAATTATCTTTGAAGATTTGGATAAGTTTAGATTTGATAGGTACCTATAAACATTATTCGTTTATTATTTTTTTGTATAAAAAGGGAAGATTGATGAGTTATAAATTCTCCTGGTTTTTTTCATTGCAGTATTCATTTGTGACATCTTCAACTTCATTAGTGGTGAAAAAACTAAAATTAATTTTATTCGCTGATATTCACAAATTAGAAAATTCTGAAAGTAAGTAGTAACTACTTACCTATTTCTCAATAAGGCCTGAGGTAGGTATTCTGGTTTTTTCGTGGAGTCGTTTTGGGGGAAGAGTCTGCTTCAACGTATTTTTTTGAGAGCATGTAATTTCTTCAGGAATTTTTGACTTCCAAAATTTTTAATTTTCAAAAAATGATTTTCACACGAAAGAAAATATAGATATCTCGGTGTTATAAGACATTTATAACTTAATCACAAAATTTTGGAATTGATGCTGTCCAAAATCGCTAAATGAGCCGAATCTTGCTAAAATTAGGATTTTTAATATTTTTCTCCAAATTTTGGAAGGTTTGATCATTTAAAGCCATTTTTTGAAAACTGCCTATCCCAAAAAACCAAAAAATGGGACAGTTTTTTGATTGCCGGACATTTTCCCGATTCTATTTTCCCGAATGACCATTTTATCGAAAATGTTATTCACGAATGAAATTATCCCGAATTACAATTTCCCGAATCCATTTATCCAAAAATTATATTTCACGAATACCTATTTCCTGAATGTATTCTTTCCCGAATACCTTGTTTCAGGAATATCAATTTCCCGAATGTGTAATTTTCACGAAGAAGGATTACAATAATGAAGACTTTTTCTGAGTGTGCCCAGAATTTTCAAAGTTTGATCCTGCTATAAAAAAAGAGCTCATTCGTGAGTTTTACACCCCCTTCTCGAAAAATTTGTCAATTTTTACGATTTTACTTCGTTTATTCAAATAACTCTCAGTTAACATATTATTTTAGATTTGAATTTTGAAATTTTTCCAAGTTCACTGACAACTTTCTGAAAAGTTGGACCAGAATTTTTAAACTCACTTTCAATTCTAGGTATGTATTACTCACTAGTTATCCCTTCTCCAATAATTATTCTTGTTCGTACATTTTTGATCGTCACATAAAATTAAAAACCATGAGTAAGTACCTTATACAAGAAAAATCGACCAATAGAAAATAAAAATTGTGATGAACTCAATTTTTTACGACAAATTTTTTTCGATTTTCTCTAAAAGCAGTCTAAAAATATTTCGAGAAATATCAAAAAGTGAGGTTATTTGTGCGATGTTTTCAAAAATACAGTTATATTTCATAGTAAGACAAAGAAACCCCCATCCAAATGAAGCATGGAGGAGTTTTTTTGAAAAATTACGCATGAAAAGCAAAAAATGACCGTGTGTTTTAATATATTACAAGCCATTTTCTATCTTTTGGGGAAGGGGAGACAAATCTCCAATGTCCTCCCTTGGAGGAAATTTTTCTGGATGATAGGTACCAAGCTTTTTTTAGAGTGGAGTCAGCTGCTTTCAGAATGTTGCCAGTAGCACTACAAGCAGAAACGAAAGTTATCACTCCTAATGACTTCATCCTCCAAATGGGTACACCTGTTGCTGAAACAGAAAATTCCAAGTAAAGAAGCAATTTTGAAGAAGAAAAGTCTTGGTGAGGGTTTATTTTCAGAAACAGAAGAATACAATTTGAATTCAATATTAATCAAAAAATCGAAAATTACGTTTTTTTTTCAAAAATGATTTCACTTTGAGGACCTCTAGCTCCTCCCCCCCCCCTCGTTATGACTGGAGAGCTAAAATTTCTTCTGAGAGATTTCCCACTAAAAGTAAACTACATATGTGGCATTCCATAAGAAAAGGGTCAACTTTGTCGGGGGGGGGTCAAAAATTTTTTTCCCCATATTCTTAAACTAGATAAAATTACCTTTCGAATGAGCTATTAGTGACCTTTTTTCGTGCAAAATTCGCGGATTTATGACAGTTTGAAAATTAAAGTTGAAAAAACATAGTTTTGAGAAAAACGCATTTAAAGTTTTTGAATGTTTTTTTTTCATTAAAAAACGTATTTATAATGCAAAAATTGAAATTTTTTTTGTTTCTGTAGGAAATTTTGTGTAGAATCCGAAAAAATTGGTTTCAGAGCCGTAGGAGGCCACCAGTGTTGTCAAAACAGAAATAAAAATGACTAATTGAACACAAATCTGAAATAATGTACAGCTTTTTGTATTCAAAATTATTTTAATTATTTAGGTTTAAATCGATTATCGAATCAATTCAGAATTTTTGATGATTTAAATCTGATGTGAGATTAGTAGTATTCAATGATTTTACTTCAATTCAAATTTTTCAGTAAAATTTGTTGAAATTGAATCGAAATCGAAGATACTCCGTTTCCTCTCCCTCCTCCCTCCCCTTCCATGATTGACAACAATTTCGAAAATCCAAGGAAAAGTTTAAATTTTGCAAAACGAGTCTGAAAGTACAAAAAGTTTCGAAAAAAGTACGAATTTTGGCTAAAAAATGAAATGCTGAAAAGAAAATAGTGGGGGAATATCGCGCTAATCGCGTCACGACTCCACCCCTTCTATCGCAGTTTTACACTACTAAAAACTCTGTTGTGGGGTATCCCATATGAATGAGGAAGGATCAAAGTATCAAAATCCATCAAAAACAAAAAATCAATATTTTCGACCCAAATTTACATTTTTGTGTTTTTCTCGAAATCAACTTTGCGACAAAGTTGACCCTTTTCTTATGGAATGCCACATATTTTACCAATTTTTAATCACCATCGAAGGTATATTTTTTTACTTCATCTTTGTAAGTGTATTTGCCTATCCTTCGAACTGAAGGAAATTCTGTTTATTTTTTAAATAATTTTTTTCGAAATTTTTAATCATAAATTTTTTCTTAAGATTTTTGACAAAAATTATAGAAGTTGTGTACGATTCCGCTCATCCTGATTATCAAGTTGTAAATTATTTGTTAAACTTGATCAGAATTAAGCACAATTAAATGAGAAAATCGTAAAAATAATTTTACCCCTTTTCGCTCCAAGGACAGGCAAACATATCTACATAAATTCAGTTCAAACAGAATTCTACCTAAAACACCTTATGATGCCTGTATTCATAAAATTTCAAAACTTTACCAAAAACCAAAAAAATCATCTAAGCTACTTAAATTTTCATTGAAATCGGAGTCCGAAGGAAGAGATTTCCTTGATTTATCTGAATCATAATTTCGCAGCAGTTAAATTCTATGAACTTTGCATAGTAGACGACGAGTCTAAGACTTCAAAACAACAGGTATTTTTTTCGGTAGAAATCTCGGAATCTGCACAGTCACAATTCTATTTTTATTCGAAAAAACATGGGCCGAAAATATTTACACTTTTCTAAAATAAACATCTCCACGACCCGAGGTCGCGCAATTTCTTCGGGATTTTTATTTTCCACTGGAAACGAACCATTTCTCCGAAACATTTGGTACAGAATTTTCACCCTGACGTCAATTTTATGCACCTACGTAAGCGAAAAAATAAAAACAAAACTTCAATCGGCGATTACACCAAACATCTTGGTACGCTAAGAACAGGTGTCGATCTTCGTTCTGCGAAGAGGAAATTTTTTAAACACTGTATAATAAATAGGTAGTGGGGCTGGGACGACGGGTTGATGGGATTCCCAGTGACTGTATGTGTATGTACGCTCGATATACTGGTACGTCTACGTATACACGGTATATATTGTAGTAAGGTCGTCTTATCAGCAGTATGAAACCTGCTCGCGATTCGGTAGGTATTATTTCAACTGTTGGCGTGATCTGTGCAGTGATTTAAAACCGTCGAGGCGTTTTTTTTTGTCTTTTTCGATTTTTATTTTAATTTATTTTATAGAAAGTATAACTGTGATCTCAAATTATGTTAACCCTAAGTAAATTAGCCATATCAATATGGCTGCTCGTATGTTTAACGTCGTTTGTGGTGTCCGTACCTATGGCACATGTATTAAGAATACAACATGTAAATTCGTTGAGAGAGAAGAGAGACGTTTCCGAGACCACTACTGAATCAGTTAAGGTGAGTTTTCTTCTCATGTTTGCCTATAAAACAACAATTTCAATGTAATTTTACTTTTACTACTTGGGTAGGTAATTCGAATAGGTATTTTAATACCTATTTTAAATCAAATTAGTACCTATGAATATCACTGTAAGAAGGATTTAAATTTTCATTTCCATAGAAATATTTTTTCCTTCATTCAACGTAAAATTTGGTATAGGTAGAGAAATGATACAATATAAAAGAAAAGTAAGAGGTCGAAGGGCAGCAACAAGATGAATTTTAAACTCGATAATTAACATAAGTATCACATTTACACTAATCACCATAATACGACTATATCTTTGATTGGTTTAAATCCTTATATCTGTACATAATATTATCATTTAACTTTGGTACTAATTTTTTCCACATGTACCTAATTAACGAACACCGATTAATTGAACTTGTATGAAAACACAAGTTGAAAAATACTTGAAAAAGTACGTTTGAATTTGAGCAGCGATGATTCTCGCATTGAGCTGACAAATAAAATGTTTCAAGTAGTAAACACGGTTGCAAAAAAAATCTTCAAAATCAAGTTTAACGCCGAGGAATTTCCGTTTTTAAAATTAGCCATATCCTTTCTTTTCATTCATAATTTAGTGGCGCGATGATCTAATATATGATGCATTCAAAACTCTTATTGAAGGAAGTGTTGAAATTACTTTTGTATTAACACCCATCGGGTTTTTCGTTGCTGCAGACCAACTCCCTCATTAGTTTCTTTTGAGTTGAGAACTGCATATTCCATTGTACGATTTACTGGCGTACCTATTCTTAGAATAAACAACGACACCATAATCCATAAATCCATATTTCAGCTTATTCGACGAATTCAACTGAGCAGCGAGCAGTATTTTTGTATTGTGCCTACGTGTTGGTTTTTTTTCAATTATGTTTTTTTTTTGTCTTGTACGTCGTGAGAACACTTACCGGTTCTAGCTTCTTGATTGTTTCTCAAATGCATCGTATAACATTGATAAATGTGTAGATACATGGAATACATGCAGGTAAAACGTCGACGAACAACTTGAAGTTGGAAGGTCTGGGTAATAATGTGAATACCCGATTTTTTTAATAGAGATGACCAAACTCATAATTTTTTCATTTTTTAACCAAATAGGTAGTATGTTAAAATTTATTTTTTATGAAAAAATTTTTATAGGTGATGATAGGTGCACGTCATTTTGATGGGGGAAAATTGGAAAAAATCGTATTCGTGCTTTACTAATTTTGATCGTCTTCAAATTTCAAAATAGGAACCATAAAATTGTTTACAGAATTCTGATACCTGATTATCCTACCAATTTGTTTTTTGATCATTCTATGAAAGCCATGGGCCTTGGGTTGACTCATTTTCAGATCTCTTGCCCCGTTATTTATTTAAAACGCAAATTTATACGAAAAATGACCATGCAAAAAAAATCAATTCCGCAAGGCCATCGTAAAAACAAAATTTTTCAGGATGTTTTCAATTTGGTCGATGAATTGTGACGAATGTTCATTATCAATGATCAAGCTTTATTTTTGTTTAGAGTCGAATTGAAAGACAACTTTTTTGCATTAAACTGGTGATATGCATATTTTTATATCGGTATAGCTAAGTGCAAAAATCAAAAATGTCATAATCAATTTTAACTTAGGTACCTATCTCTGAGCTCTGAAGTGATATTAAATCCAACATAGGTTTTTGATTACCACAAGATGAAATTTCATGGACAATTTTACCACTTTTTTTTCCTCTTCAGATTTGCCTTTTAATCTTAATTTTATTCAAAATTCACCGGTTGAAAAGAAAATATATTAGCAAAGTTTATCTGTAATCTTTTCGATTCGACGAAAAATTTAGATTATTTGCATTTGGTAATATCATTCAAAGTTGATTTTTTCTGGTTTGGTTGTTAAAAATTTAAACCAGGCACTTGGAACGTCGAATGGCCAGCTGTAGGTACTATTATATATTAAAACATCGAGATCGTTGACCTATGGAGAAGTTGAAAAGAGCATGTATCGCAGCGACCCGTTGCTTTTTCGACATTTTGCTCGACCTCATTTCTACACGTATTTATTCAAAGTTAAGGTTACGTTTTACGTTGTGCAAATAAATCGCACATACACGGGAAGTGACCACAAATTCGAAACGTATCATCGTTCAGGCGAATAATTAAAATCAATACCGCGTATAATAAATTTATTTCGCTTTCGTAGTGTTTGTTTTAGATCTAACCACACTCCCTACCGCTTGACCCTTTCTTTTCGTGTGTCGTAGGTACGGAACAAATCGAGTATAGCTGATTTGTGACAGATTTGGATTTGGGTGTAGCTTTGAATCATCATTTGAAGAATAATAATGAGGTCACTCTACGTATTTATGCGCTTATTATTCGAAAATTTATGAGATTTAAAGCATCATCATTTCTATTCAAAAAACAGAAATTAACGTACTTATAAGATGGTGCTTTTTACTGCAGTAAAGTGACCAAGATTCGTGAATTTTACTCTTTTTTTTCAAGCAAGGTCGAACCGAAATTGACTTTATAAGATGGACAAAAAATTGAAAATTTTCCACTCGATTGATACTTTTTTACATTATTGAATTCAAATTACGAAATTTTCCAACTAATAGAATTGCAAATTTTCTTTTTAAAAAAGTTCATCTCTTTCCTGTACATTTCAAATGCAGTTTTGTGATTAGTGGGGAGCTGTTTTTTAATCTTTATTTTCGACTCGACCCTGATTTTAATAAGGTATTCCAAAATTCAACACCATTTCACTTTTTGTTTTTTAAGATATAATTTTTTTATCTTTTTCCACCTTGTTTTTATTTTTATTTTCTGATATCGATGTTACATTGTGGTTCATCGTCGTCTCCCTTCCGAAACAATTCTGTCAACGATGATTTCTGAAATTCTTTAACACCTCGGTTGAGATTTCATTTTGGCTTTGACTGGAAAAATCTTAGTTCCGAGAATAAATTTTAAAGTTTTTTATTTTTGCTTTTTTGACACCAGATTGGATGCTACTGTATTACAATATTGCGTGAAAATTTACCCAAAAAATCAGTATGAATCGAGAAAAAAATTGATATAAAAGATTTTTCTCCGAATTGGCAGAAAAAAATGATTAAAAATTTTATACATTTAGTTGATTATAAAGAAGAGATGCATCCCGATTATTGATAATTTTCTACGTAAAATTTATTTCAACTAATATCTCAATAGGTATAAGGCCGGTGATCGTTTTGCTTTTTTTTGGAAGTTAAATGAGAGAGTGGGGATGTAACATGAAAGCATGCCTTGACCTCAAAAGAATTTGGTAAAAATGTCATTCTCTTGACTCTACTTTCACCCCTTCCTAATGGGTTTTAAAATCTGACTATGTTCAAAAAAATTTCAATTTGAGAAAAAATTTAACAATTTTTTCCAGGATATTGTTTCAAGTAAGTATAGATATTTTTACCAAAAATATTCAATTAACAATCGAATGTTTTTTTCAAAAATGATCTTTATTATGAATGATAATTACCTATTGGTGGCGATTTTTCACCGTTTTTGAGTTTTCCTTCATTTTGACTGTCATAGATAAAATTTCCAGTATCATTATTTCAAGGAAAATTTTTTCAATTTTTGTTATGTATTATTGAAGAAAAGTTTGTTTTGCTTCAAATTTTTTTTGAAAAATGAGACAAAAATAGAAAATTTGTGTCAAAGATATTTTTGGATGAAAATATCCAGAAATATTACACAAGATCATTTTTCAAGTTTTTAAAAAATTTTCAACAGTCAAACTTGAAGGTCAATTGAGAAGTAAAGCTAAAGGGGAAAAATTTTTATCAGGTCATTTTAGGTGCTAGATGCAATTTTCAAGTTATTTGTACTTACCATTTCAATTTTCGAAAGAAATCGAAACGATCACCCTATAGATATAATTTTAATATCTATTGGACTTTTTTTTGAAGAATTTTCCAAATATAAATCCTGATTATTTGACAACTCTTTCGAAGGTCTCAATAGTTATGTTTAAGAGACGAATAAATTTTTTTTCAACCAACAGAATTCAGTGAGTTCTGATCTATAAGATAAAATACCTCTCTATGCTCAATTGTTTCCCACCTAGGTTTCGTAATCGAGTCTAGGGAGAGAGATGGATAGAGCTATGAAAGTTGTCGAAAATATAAAATGTTATTTCAACCTGAAGGCGAGTATACCGAGCCATAGATTCAGACGACAATTTTTTTGAGGAGGGAAAGAGCATGAAAATTTTCATATTAAATTTTCTGGTTTTCCTTCGAGCAGGATGCAAAAAATGCAAGATTCAAAAATGTCGATATCAAAAAATGAAAAAAAAAGATTTATGGAATAAAAAAGCAATAAATCGCAGTTAACGTAAAATTTTTTGTTCAACAAGCAAAAATTGTCATTTTTCGAAAAATCGTGCATATAAACCATTTTCGGCCGTTTGGGGAGGGGGGAATCTCCCATTTCCGTAGATTCGCACCTGGTATGGATATACTACTCTCTGATACGTACAATTTTTGATTTTGCAAAGTGTAGTTCTAAATACTGCCAAATTCACCTTTTCCAACTTCCATGTAAAAAAATCATTTTCTATCTTAATAGAAAAATTAAATAGATGGAAAAATACAGAATATTTCTATTAACGAAAATATTCTACTTGAGGTAAATAAATATGTAGTGGCATTACAAAAAAATAAAATATATATATTGGAATATTTATCTATTTCAAGTTTCCAATGGAATTGAACATAAGCCATTGGGTAAAGAAAAGTCAGTTTCTTAGCGACTTGAAAAAAAATCTAGATGTACATACTCGTGTACATGTACCAAGCAACTAATAACCAAGCTATCTTCATTCGAATATGAAGATAAATAGAGCTATTATTCGTCGATTTAAAAAAAAAGTGAATAACACTTCGAGAATACTCGGGTATTTTTCATTTTATATCAGATTTATAATACCCTAAGCACATTCCTAATTACCCATCCGAAGAAAATATTCGTACTTAACCTTGATGCATTTTCATTAAAAATTCTGCAGTATTGATACCTTATCGTTAGTTCATTGCTGTACCATGACCTGGCAGAAGATACGAACTTACCAAGATATATTAACGTTATTTATAACGATTTTTTTTTCACATGTTGCAGAACGATACAAAACCGAATATAAGTGGTTTTACTGTAACTTCGAATATTAAATATCGATATGCTACCACCGTCGTATCCAACAGAGTAGCTAATCCTGCTGATGTTGCCAAAGAAATCTCATTCACAGTTACGTTACCTGATGCGGCGTTCATTTCAGGTTTTTTGATGTAAGTAGTTGTATTCGTTATAAGCGGTAGTTTTTTTTTATTATTATTTTGTGATAAATCTATTTCACCTATCGTAAAATATCTACGTCGTAGATAAATCTTGGAAATACCTATTTAGATTTTCACCTTGAATGGTTTTGAAAAAAGGTCAATGATCTTTGAGAGGGGGGGTCAGGGTACCAAGTATTTTTGGGAACTGATTTCAAAGATACCTACTTCCCTTAGGAAGTGGAAAAATAGGTAAAATACAAAGTTATAATACTCGCATTTCTTTAATAAAATATTACGAGGAATAAAAAAAAAAAAAAAAAGAAGATAAAACGAAACACGAGTTTCTGATGTATTTAATTTAAATTGGGGACGCGTACTTTTCACGCCCTAATTAAAATAGGTATCTGAAATGTGCATTCCAAATCAAAGTTCACTATTGAACTAATTTTACACGATAGATTACGACTCGATAAACGATATTTTTTCATATTTCAGGCAAATCAAAGATAAAGTATACGAAGCTTACGTAAAAGAAAAAGAAGAAGCTAAGAAAGACTACCAAGAAGCCATAGATCGTGGCGAAACAGCCGGTCATGTAGAATTGAGGTACTTACCTATCCATTTTTCATACCTAGCACTAATTTTTACGACTTTTCGTGAAGAAAAAACTCGTATAATTTTCCGAAAGCCATTTTTCGAATAATTTAATTACACGTTAGAAAACTTGGAACATAAATATTCTTCGCCTATATTTGTAAGATGATAGCACCCATGATGGGTTATGTTTTCAGCGCACGTGATTCGAATGTATTTACCGTCAGTGTAAACGTTGAGCCACAAAGTAAAGTTACTTTCAATCTGACTTACGAACAATTACTCGCAAGGACGTTGGGTCTGTACGAGAATATCATAAATGTTAATCCAGGACAGGTAAATTTTATTAATAAACACGCGGTCGTACGTTACCAACGCTTTGTTTGAGGAAACAGAAGGCAGCGAGTAAATTCAGCGGCGTGATTTACCGCGTATAGTCTGCGAATCTACTTAACTACCTGGTTTCTCGTGCTTCACAATTTGCGAATGGCTGGCTATAATTATCTAGGTAATAGAATCACGTTGGGTGTATTTTTGACGGACTCGCGATAATTAGAAATTGTTCTGGGAAAATTCAAAGTGCGCATAGTCCAGTCATTTTAGCATTTAACCCCCCAAAAATCCAATCCTGATTTTTTTTGTCGCGTTTTACGTTCGTGATGGTTCACTACACAACGTACTAAAATGGGCACCCCATAACCCTCCGCTACCCCCAGGGGAGGGGTAAATGACTGATGAAACCCGGATTTTCGTGAATATCTCCTCAAATAAGCCTCAAAATTGAAAAATAGTTATGAACAATCTTGTTCTACATGTAATTTCCTATCAGATAGGTTCGTTTTTTTTCGAAAACATCCACTTCTTTGCCCAAAAATTAAGGATGGAAAACGTCTATTTTTCCAATATTTACAGTATTTTTGTGAATGATGAAAATACGAAGCTGAAAGTATTCAGAATTATACCAGTGAAGAGTAATTTTTTTATACATGCTGGTAGAGTATTCCAAAAACAGTCATAGCAAGAATTTCAACCCCTACCGTTAATTATAAGCAGAGGCGGTTCGAACACAAATTTTTAGGGGGGAATGAGGTTCAAAAATGTCGACTAAAAATTCAAGATTGCTGACTTAAAATTCAAAAATATTATTTTTTTGCAATGATTACAACAAAAACAATGTGAGGTAACAACATGGAAAGGAAAAGCCCCAATTTTTAGAGATCAACGTAACAAAAACTTGAAAAGTAACATCTTGCTTAAATAGGTATGATCAACTGATCATACCTGATCACGTAAATTTTCAGTCTTGCTCACGCCTGAAAATTATTCTCTGAGTTTTCGAATAATATTTTCATTGTTAAAAGCCATGCCCGATCAGACCTACTCATGTCTGAAAATGTTTGCTAATTTTATATGTATATTCGATAAAATCTATGAAATTGTTCATGACATCATGAGTGAAGCGAGGAGGAAAAATTTCAGTAAAAGTTTTAATGTACTTGATTTAGAAAAATTATGGTTTCATTGTGATTGTGAATGTGAGAGAAAAGAATTTGCCCCGAGCGAAGCGAAGGCCAAAATTTTTGAAGATCTTAAATTCAAAGTACCTACAAATTAATAAACTTGAATAAAAAATTGGACACTTTTACTTTAAACCCATTAAAGGAAAAATACGATTAAGCCGAGCGCAGCGAGGCCGAAGTTTTTGAAAAATTTTGATTTGAAAGGTAAATAAACCCATTAAAAATTACCAAAAGACTATAATTAAGTGCGGTTAGTTCCATTGTAATAAATTTATTTACCTTCATTTTTACTAGAATCAAAAAATAAAATTGAGTTATTTTTTATTACTTTTGCCACAAAATTTTCAACATTTTTTTGAATTTGCCGAAATTTCCAAGATTTTGCCGACTTGGCTGAAATTTCTGAAATTTTGCCGAATTTGCCGACTGGAAATTGGCCAGGGGGAATTACCCCCCCCCCTATTTCCCCCTATCACGACGCCCCTGATTATAAGGAAGGTTATTGAAAACCTACTGCATTTGAAAAATCGAGGTTGTGGAAAGAAAAAGTACTTTAAATGCGATGTTATTGCTTATTTTTGGTGATACGAAACATTTCTTTGCGTCGTAAGAATTCAAAAACGATATTTTCAGCTTCGTACTTCCATTATTTCCAAAAATAATGTAAATATTGGAAAAATAGGCGTTTTCCACCCTTAATTTTTGGGCAAAGAAGTGAGTGATTTCGAAAAAAAACGAACCTGTCTGATAGGAAATTACACGTAGAACATGACTGTTCATAATCATTTTTCCATTTTGAGGCTTATTTGAGGAGATATTCACGAAAAACCGGTTTTCAGCAGATATTTACCCCTCCCCTGGGGGTAGCGGAGGGTTATGGGGGGTCCCCATTTCAGTATATTGTGTAGTGGACCATTACGAACGTAAAACGTGAAAAAAAAATCAGGATTGAATTTTTGGGGGTTTTGGTATATTTTTTCTCTTATTTGCCAGGACTAATAAACTTCGAAAAATAATATTGAAAGACGAAATTTTAAGAATAGGGATATATTCCTTGCCTTTCTGAGTCATTTGACCAACAATCAATGTAGGTAAATATTGATGCATCGAAATGTGTCAAAGACCAAGTAACCCAGCACCTGATTACTCATTTATGTTATTATTAAACGTAAATTCCGACTAAGTAATGATTTTTTCCTAAAATTGTACGCGTAATTTGTACACAATTGAACTTAATTAGGTTTCCGTCTGTGTTCATTCATTCATACGTATAAATTTCTAAGAAAAAACATATATAAAATAAGTATCGGTTTTCTTTTTATCATTTTGCGAAATAGCGAATGAAATCAATTTGATCTTCGGTCGATATCGCGATACAATGTTATAATTTTGTATTATCTCGTTTACGTGATTTTCCCCATGTTCGGAGAAGCATCGCTATCAAAATGATAATTGGTGTTTACTTGTTTTTTTTTTTAATTTTATGTCTACATAATACGTGGAAAAATCGATAGAGAAGAGGAGATTGATGCAAAATTAGTTTTTTTTTTACTTTGTTTTCGACGCGAATTTATTGATGGCTTTGAAGCCGGTTACGTGAAGTACATGCGAGTAAAATTTATGTAATTTTTATACGCTCGAGAATCTTGAATTTTTTCTGACGATTCTCGTTTTTCAATGAATATTTTAGTACGTAGATGTAAATATGCAAATGATTTTCGCCGAGTCTGTAGACTATTTTTTTATAAGGTGTTTAAATTCGTGTATGGTTACTAAACAACCCACGTTCATGTTGTACTTAATTGGCCGCGAATAAGTTGCCGAGTATTAGTCATGTTGACGAGATTCGTAAAATTTGCAATTAGTTTTTGCATACGTTTTACGTTATTTATGGGGCGTTTGAAAAAAACTCATAGTTTATGGTTATCGATAAAAATGAAGAGTTGAATTCAATGTCGATATCGTGTCTGGTTAAGTTTTTGCTTTACAGGTAGTGAAGTACGAGAACTTCCAAATTATTCGAATGGTTTTTAATTTTATGGGCGGGAAATTCAAAAAAATTCTATTTCTGAATTTTATAACTTTTTCGTACATTTTTTTTACCAAAATTGTACCCAATTCATGAAGGTACCTATTTGAATTTATTACCGGATGGAAAAATTACGAAATGCAATTGAATTGGGTGAAAATTTGAAATTTATGGCGTTATTTGCTTCGAGCATTTTGCTAATGAAGTCAATTTAAGGTGTGATTGTTTGAATCTTCTGTTTCTTAATCACCTGCGTTAACGAGTACGACTTAATTAAAAAGAAATTCGAACGCATTATGATCCTAGTGTAATTGCTTCTTGCTTATTGGTTTCTAGATCGTAAAATCGATGGCTATCGAAGTTAATATCGATGAATCATCGAATATCACCGTCTTACAAGTACCCGATTTGAAAACCAGCAATGAAATCGACTCTACTGATACGAGTAAGTATATAAACGGATGTTTCCTTCAGTTACGAGCTTATGCAATTTTATTAACGTGTAGGAGGTTGACGAATTTTCCCGGTTTTTTAGTTTTTTATTAGGTAGGTTGAGGGACGGTGTACATTGACGAAAATTGGCTGGGTAGTCTAATTTGAATGGAGGACCTTATAGAAAATATTTGTACCCTTTGGCTATTAGAAGATGGAACTAAGGGGACCTGAAAATGATGTCACTTTTTAAAAATGCGGGGTTTGTCACTTTTTGGGAGATTATTTCGTTGAAAAAATGCGATTTGAATTTCTACTCCTTTTTGACTCATCGATCTTGAATTAAGATCTCTACAAAGGGGTTGGAAATGTCCAGATCACAAATTTGAAAAGTTTTAGATTTTTGTCAAATTTAGATTACTTACTTTATCAGTTTAAAATTGACCAAAACATTTTTCATTTGCTATCTACCTGAAAGAAAATTATTTCGATGAATTTTTCCTACTGTGACGTGGTTCGAGGAGAAGAGAAGAACAATAAGCTGCAAAAAATCATTTTTGTTTTTTTCCTTGATTTTTATAAGAAATTGACTGAAAAATCCGAAAAACTGGTTTGAGGACTAGATCTTGCCCTCAAGTAGGTAATCCAAATACAGTTCTAACAATACTTTCCAATTTTTTTCAAATATTTTGATACGAAATTTTATTAGGAATTCGGAAAGGTTAGTTTCAGGATCGTATCGTGTCTCTGAGTGCCCCAAAAAGGGCCTCATACCTTAAAAATTTCGCAATACTAATTTTCAGTTTTTGATTATAATGTTTGCCTGGAATTTTGAGGAAAATCTTTTAAAAAAACGTTTAAAAGGTCGTATCATGTTCCAACTTTCCCAAAATGATCCGCAGCCCCAAAAATTTGCAATACCTACTTATTAAAAAATTTGGGCCTCTTTTTGGGGTACTGGGAGGTATGATAAATAAAATTTCCTATGGAGTACGATCTATATTTCTCAAGGAAATTTTAAAATATGTGTCTAATTTTACAGCTTACCCTCCCCCTCTCGTCTTTGAACCACGTAATTGATATTTATATGAGTGCTATTAACTGCTTTACGACTTGACTCAATTTTTATAAAATTCAGGTTGCTCATTTAGTGTCTTGAAAAATGAGTCTAAAAATGTTTCGATCACAACAATGAATTTCAATTATTTTTGGAAATTTTTTCTAACAGATTTGCCCATAGAAATTTTAATAAAATATCTCAAAAATTACTCTTTCAATTATAAATTAGTGAAAATTATTGAAAATCGCTGATAAACAGTCAGAATTGCAGCAAAGGAGAAAATCAGTGAAAAATTTTTACTGAAAACAAATCAGTGAGAAGAATCACTGAAAGGTCAGTGAGATTTATGAAATTTGCTGAAAAATCAGTGGAAATCAGTGAATTTTGCTGATTTTTTCTATGCTGCAATTCTGACTATTCATCAGTGACTTTTCACTGATCCAGAATGCGAGAGTAAACTTTTCATTTTTTATTTTTTTAACCATCACATTCAAAATTAATTGCACGAACGACTTTTCAAAAACAAATTGAACCAATTTGTGTGCGACGATTTCTAGCTAATTAAAAAATTTAAGGGGTTACCTATCAAAAAAAATTGAACCAAAAACAAATTCTTTAATCAAAGGTGTACTCAAATCATTCATCGAATTATCGACGTAGGTATTCCAAAGTTGGATTTTGGGAAAGACAAAAAAATTGGAAAAATTTCAACTAGAATGAAATTTTTTCCAATTTTTTCGAATTAAAATACAATTTTGCTCATTTTTTTGACTCCAAATAAAAAAAAACAAAAATGTCATCAACTTTGACATTTTTTTGACTCAAACTCAATTCTTCCGACTGTCCCCTCTGTCCTCTACTCAGTCTAGCCCTGCACTGATTACTGAACAAAATTTCGTCTGACCACCCTTTTTCTATAATTGAAATTTGAAGGGCAAATTACCTTGAAAAATTTCCTTATTGTCATTTCTGACCTAATTTTTAAAGTGAAGGAATTAAAAAGACAGGTATTCTGAGATGAACAAATTCCAGGAAAAAATTTACCTATTAGGGATCCAAAAAATGAAGATATTTAGTTCGAAAACAGAACAAATCATTTAAAAATGATTTTTTTATCTAAAATAAAAATTAAATAGGTACTTGTAAAAATCTTGAAATTTTGAAGGTGAAGTGTTTCAGATGTAACCCACTTAGCTCCTCCTACTTTAATGCTGGGCAAAAAATCATTTTGATAAAAAAAATTGTTTTTGAGTGGGTACCTATTATTAATTTTCACAATTAATTTTTTAATAATTTTTTGTTTCAAAATACATACGTAGCCCCTGCAATTTTAAAATTAGGCAAAAATGACATTTTCTGCTCGGACATAATGTCCTTTCAATTTCAAAAATAAGAAACTTGTTCGTCTAATGTTTTTTCTCGGCGATAGATTATGATTATACTCAAATCTGATGTATTCAATACCAAGCTAATTTCGCGATTTAATTCCAGAAAATAAATTAGCCACCATTGAACAATCCGGTAAAACTGGCAAGGTTACCTGGAGTCCGACTATAGAACAACAACAAGAACTTTCTAGCTCCGGCGTCAAAGGACAATTCATCGTTCGTTACGATGTAGATCGTGTCTCAAATCCAAATCAAATCTTGGTAATTACTTTGTAAATCTACGTTCTCTAATTCAATGCTATTACTAATTCTATTAGTTTACGTTAAATGTAAACTTGTGAAAAAGAAACACATTGTTTCGTCTAATTTATCTTTCAAGTTTAAAAATAAGTTTCACCGATTCCACGAATATTATTTGAGATATCGATTCAACGAGAATATAAATAACTCGAGTTGAATCGATAAGCTCGCGTAATAAAGGACGAATCGAGAAAAAAAATTACCCAAGTTATATTCGAAGTGCATTTCATATGAACCCTAGCTCTAGACAGCCGGTGAAATTTTACTTCAATCGACATTCATTCGGGCACGAACGTATCGAAAAAAAAAACGCAGAATTTATTACTCGTATAGTTATTTTTAGATTTATTTTTGTTGTTGTTATTAGCTAGATGAAGGTTATTTCGTCCATTTCTACGCGCCGAGTGATTTGAAAACTTTGAATAAACACGTCTTGTTCGCATTGGATATCAGCGGATCGATGGGTGGCAGAAAAATCGAACAGTTGAGAGAAGCATTGGCTCAAATTTTGGGTGATATCGGAGAAGGCGATTATTTCTCGTTGATTTTGTTTTCTGACTCGGTTCAAGTATGTGTGACAAAACTCGAGATTCCACGATTTTGGAGATAGGGTAGATTATTAATTATCACCTTTGGTTGACAGCTTTGGACTTTAAATGGTACCGTTGGAGAAGCTTCTCCTACTTGGTATTACAATGAAGAAAGAACCACCCCTTCGCCAGATATTGAAATCAGCGAACGATTCATTATTCCTGCCACCACCGAAAACATCGCCAAAGCTAAGGCTTTCGCTAGCACGTTAAATGAGACTGGAGGTAGGCACAATTATCGCAAGATGCATTTTTCATGTCTTGCACAATGAATTCATTTTTGAAATTTTCTCTCAGGTACCAATATCATCGCCGCTTTGAGAAAATCAATCCAGATCGCTCAATGGGGCCAGAAAGAATACGCCAAAAAAGCCAAACCTTTAATTATCTTCCTTACTGATGGACAACCAAACGTAGAAATGTCTGATACCGACGAAATCGTGAAAACTGTCAAGAAATTAAACGTCGACAAGTAAGTTTATATGTAGAAGTGCCTACGAAAATTCAAATGGAATTGAATTTTGTATTCGAATTCTCGAGCATTGAATGATATGACCTTGGCGAAGAAAAAAACACATAGGTACTTTTCATTCTCAGATCGTGATTTGAGAAGGAAGCGCATACCTACCTACACACATATACCTAATAATTGATAGGAATGGAAAATTTTATTGTCGTTTATTCTCGTTCGTAATTCGTGACCATACGAAATTAAAAGTATCGCTGGATCGAGATTTTTAAAATGATAAACATATTTTGATATTCTTTATTGTAGAAATGAATCGAGATTTTAAACATTTTTTTCCGTAATTTTGATTGAATAATTTATCTCTTGATTGTGAAAAAAATGGGATTTTTAATTTTACACGATTTTTTTTTCAGATACCCATTATTCAGTTTAGCTTTCGGACAAGGAGCTGATTACGATTTTTTGAGAAAATTATCTTTATCAAATTCCGGTTTCGCTAGAAACATTTATGTCGCTTCGGACACCCATTTACAATTGAATAATTTCTACAAAGAAGTTGCTTCGCCTTTGCTGTCGAATGTTAGCTTCGATTACGTTACTGGACAAGTAAGCTTACAATTGTGAAATTATTCCATTTGAAAAGTCCTCTTGCAGAAATAAACCTAAAATTTTGTTAGATCGCTGACGACACTTTGACTAAATCAACATTCAATAATTTATTCAACGGATCGGAATTAGTTGTTGCTGGTAAATTGGCCGGAGGAGCGAAAACCGTAAGTGGAAATCTGACTGCCCAATCATCAAATGGATATTTCTGCATTGATATCTTACCTCCCATCATTATTGATGACATTCGTCCCACCAATAAAACTAAAGGTTGGTATAATAAAAACACTGATCATTTACTGATTACAGTACTCATACTCAAGTATCCTGCCTGTTTACCTACTAAGACAGATCCACATTGCTCCTCTTTTCAAAAATTGAAGGGGGGGGGGGGGGGGGTCAGGAAGATGCATTTACCTAGATCTCCAGTAGAGGTGGTAAAATTTTCAACCTCTCTCTCTTTCGACTCAACCCTAATCACTACTCAATTTCCCTTAAAATCTGACAAGAAATATATTGAAAAATTGGATACAAATTTAAAAAATTGTCAAAAATACCTAGATACATTTTTATTTCTTCAAGTGCGTTTAAAAAATCTAAAAAATTGTTTACGGACAATTTTTCTTGAAATAATCTCAATACGGAATCTTCTACCCAAAAAAATCTCCGAGGACAATTTTTCACCGTCACCTTCCCCTCTTCCATCTCGACCAATTTGTATAATTTTCCGAAATAAAAAAATGCATTTAGGTTTAAATTTTAAAAAAAAATGAAGTAATGAGGAAAATTCTCTGCCGATAATCTTCTAGGAGTATAAATATGCATGTCAAGACAATTTTATGAAAAAAATTTCTAACATTTTTTTTTTCAATTTTGTGGAGGAAATTTTTCAATTTTAAAAAATATGAAAAAGTGGTTATGTTCAAGTAAATTTGAAGACCTTCTCTATCATCTCGAATCAGTGAAAAATCACTGATAAACAGTTAGAAATGCAGCACAGGAAAAATAGTGATTTTTCACTACTTATTCTAAGAATTTCACAGATTTTTCAGTGAATTTCATAAATATCACTGAGTTTTCAGTGAATGTTCACTGATTTCCAGTGATTTTCTTTCACTGACTTGCTTTCAGTGAAAAAATTTCACTGATTTATTATTGTGCTGCAATTCTGACTGTTTTTCAGTGATTTTTGATAAATTTCACTGATTCAGAAATGAGAGAGAGGGAAAATATTGAAATTGAGCACCAATAGTATTCTTGGGGGAAAATTTTTACTTACAATTGAAGAGTCGTTTTCCAAAACGCATTAACGAGAAAAAAGTGTTTTCGAGATAAACGAAAAAAACTTTTCCATTCAACAAATCATGCGCATTCGGTTTGAAACCTTTTTAACATTGTAGTTGGGACGACCCTCGATACTTACACTAGGTGACATTGCGAAGTTTCAGACATTGTTACCTATCCACAATGGACTGAGAAAAAACAGCACTAATGCGTTTTGGAAAACAGATTGGGATTCTGATGCGTTTTGGAAAACAAATTCGGACTTAATGCGTTTTGGAAAACTCATTATTGAGATGAAAATGCATCATTACCCAAAAAAACAAAAAATAAGATTTTATAACTTCGTAACTAATCATTTATTATTAAAATCACAATCTTTGATGGGATCCTTTCACCCCCGGGGGGGATACAGGGGTCCACAATTTTGCCCACAATTGAAAAAAAATGATGAAACGTATCGATTTCTACTGATTCGAAGGCGCTGAGTTCGAATATGTAATCGGTTTTTTCAACCAACCCCTCTAAATCCTCTTATTGGCCCCCTTGATGAGGTCAAAATTCAAAAAAATGAAAAATAACGTGTGACCTGTCGTTCATGAGGTTTTTGAGGTCGCTGAGTTCGAGTATTTGCTTATTTTTTGAATTTGACCCTTCGGTGCCCTTCTAGCTCCCCAATTTTGGGAACGGGGGCTGAGAAATGAAAATCAGTGAAAATCAATATGCCACACGCAATTTTCATTTTTCAGCCACCTTTTTCCCAAAATTGGGGAGCTAGAAGGGCATCGAAGGGTCAAATTCAAAAAATAAGCAAATATTCGAACTTAGCACCCTCAAAAACCTCATAAACGACACGTCATATGACATTTTTCGAAGATATAAAGCTGCGCCGTGTCGATAATGCGTTTTGGAAAACAGATGTTGAATTTAGGGTTTCGCTTTATGCTGGATAACACAAAGTTCAAGTAGGTATTCAGGTAGGTAAGTGCTACATGTTGTGTAGTATGTTCTCCTGAACAATTTGGCTCAAAAAAACGATTTTCGAAAAAATGGTCGATAATGCGTTTTGGAAAACGACTCCTCAATTTTTGGAAAAATTTTTAATTTTTCAAATTTCAATTCAAGAGAAATTTTCAACAGAACTTTTTGAGGCCAATAGAAATGACTTCCTGACCACTCCTACCCTATTTGACTTTTGAAAAAAGGGTAGAATGATCTGTTCCAGTACTTAGCTAATATAGCTACCTAGTCCCTACTACCTAGTTATGACTATACAAGTATCTATCCAATCTCCTGGTTAAATACCTATGCTACTATGTAGGCAAATTATATTTTTATCGCAATTAATTTTATTTAAATTAAGTACTTCACTAACGAAATTTCTAATGTTGTAAATGTGTTTTCAGGACATTTGGAAAAATTATGGGCTTATTTGTACATTAAGGAATTATTAGATAAAGATTTGCTCAGTGACGAGAAAAATTCAACCTACAAACAAAAAGCCTTAAAATTATCTCTAGAGGTTTGGATGAATTTTAATTCAAGCTAATAAGCCTATTCTTCATAGAAAAATAAGATAAAGACTGACGAAAATTCTGTATTTTTCATTCACAGTATGCATTTGTGACCCCATTAACTTCATTGGTAGTAAGAAAACCAAACGAAACTTCAAACGCTAATGTTCACAATCCTCAAAATCCTGAAGGTAAGTCAAGTTTCGCACTAATGTACTTTTACAAAATTAGAAATTCACAATTTACCTAGTTCAACAAATTAAAAGGTACAATCTGTAAGGTACATATATTCGCACGCCTCATTCTTTATTATGCACTGGTGTTGGTGATTTGGAAATGGTGTAATTTTGAATTTATGGGTATGAATGGTGTTAGGAGACAGAACTAGGGCTCTGTTGCCAAGAGGAGGGGGTATCCAATTTCCAAGGGTGTCGCGTCGTATGTAACCACAAAAATGCCATGATTGGGGTTTGGGGTTAAGGCTTTACCGTTGCTGGAAAAATTTGTAAATTTCTCCTCTATTTAAAGAAAAGAAATGTGCCCAAATATTATGACATCCAACATCTTGTCTCCTTTTTTTTTATTTTACTTAATGCTCAAAATTAGACATTTTGTGCCATTTGAACGAGACGATTTTGAAAATTTTCGAATTTTTACTTTATTTTTAGGTGATTTGAAAGGTTTTTTTTTCGAAAATTATGAAAATCTTCAATTTTTTTTCATTCATGCCTCGTTTTTTGATTTTTTAATATCGACATTCTACTACGGGGTTTCAACCTTCCCTCTTCACCTGAGAAAATCCAGGTTAAAATTCTATCTGAAAATTTAGTCAGGTCTCAATTACCTACACAAAAAGAAACCGTCCGCTCGATTCGGATGTTGAAAGCAATTTTATGCGTGATTCTTGTTCTATACACTAGAACAGATAAATTGACCCTGTATGCTCTTTGTTCCCTCCTTCCTTTTCGAGGTTCTACCCCTCACCCTCCTATTGTGGAAATCCGTGTGGTACCTCCCCTATGGGTTCTAGCAAAAAATTTAAAAATATGCAAAAGTTGTTCCTCAAGATCTTGGCTTTAAATTACCTCGATTGAAAATCCATTTTAGTACCATCGTCGTCCCTCAATAAATTTTTAAATTTCGGTCAAAATCATCAAAATCGCGTTTTCTTTATTTTTAAAGAAAAGTTTCAAAGATGAATGGTATTTAGAATAAAATTTCCTATCCGGTGAGTTTACGTTGCCACCATTTTTTTCCAACTCTCCTCCATCCAAGTGGACCCACGTTTTCCCCAGTACCCGACTTGGCCTCGCCGAAAATTCCAAACAAAAGTTATTCTTTAACGTCCAATCTATAATTTCATCTTTTATAAAAATTCATTTTGGAGCAATCATTGTCCATAAATTTAGAAAAATTTTCTTTTATGTTTGACTTTTTGTATGAGTTAGTACATTATGATACATTGTTCTTCCCCTCTGTGTTTGCATTGCAGAGAGTGATAATAACCAGAACAGTGTGGTGGAACACGATGACTATGAGGAAAGTCTAGATGATAAAAGTGAGAATGATAAAATTGATCTGAAACCAGTTCAATCCCGCACAAATTAATTGATGTAAAGCTTCTCATGTCTCTTATAATATTGAAAGTATCATTGATAACTTTGAAAATTTAGTTATCAGGTTTTTTTTGTTATTTCAATTTTGGCTCAATCGGTGTGAACCAGATATGAAAGTTGACTCGTAAATTTTCCTTGGATTAAAAAAATCTTGATTGGATGTTAAAAACCAACTTTTTTCAGAATTTCTTTTGTATGTAAGACCAAAATGAAGGATATTGGAGAGGGATGGGTCCACTTGGATGGAAGAAAAATAGAAAAAAAATGTTTGTAACTTATCAAATGATTTTATTTTTTCTTCTCCAAGAATCAAATAACATTTTTTCACAAAAACAAAACTCCTAAAAATGAATATTTTAAAATTAAATATTGATTGGTACATTTGAAAAAGCACCCATAGCCTTCATAGGTAACTTAATTTCAAACACAATCTCAGATTATTAAGTGAAATTACTGCTCAAATCAAACTAATGTACTAGGCACTAAGTACCTACTGACGTACTGACGCTGACATATAGGTAGTCTAGGTACTTAGAAAACTACAAATGCGAATATTTGATTAGGAAAAAAATCTCATTAAACGTAGAAAAAGCAATTTGCCAATAATATACTCGTGGCATTAGGTACAGAATTATTTGCAAGGAGTTCGGCACAAATGATGCTCCCTTCTATACAGTCTTACGCTTATGCTTCGCCTCCACAACAGATTTCTTCGCAAAATATGAAAGGTAAGAGCTTTCTACTTTGCTCATGCTGCTGAAGTTGAATACCTACGTATCTGTCGCTTAAAATGCATTCTACAAAACCAAATAGTACCTGGTTTAATTCGATATTTAAAAAATGACCGGAATAAATTCGTACGTTCATCTGTTCACAGCTGGTTATGCGGCGGTAGGCCTAAGAGGTCCGGGCAACTTATACTACTCAGCCCCAGCACCTGGCGTCCCGTCTCCAATGTCTGCAGGTAAAAATAATTAATATAGATATCGAAAAGCTCAAATTTTAGGTCTATTATCAAATGCACATAGATATTTTTGAAAACTGCAATGCTTTTAAAATTCTCGAGGTTGTTTGTATTTGCAGGCGCGTATTCAAAACACCGAGTACAAACACTCGCTTTCTCGTCTTTTCCGCAACAGCATTCTAATTCATATTCGTTCTCATCATCAAATGTTTCTTCAGCTTCAGGTAATTCTCTTAGAGTTAAAATTGCTGGCTCTGTTGGGCCACTACCAAGGCCGCAGATGGCACTCCCGCCAATAATTCCGTCAAATGTGAGATATACGTATCCGACTACTACATATAGGGTCTCTACTACTTACGATCCTACTACGACTACGAGTTAGTAATTTAATAACCATTGAGTCAGTGTAAAAAAGAAATATCGTCTTGAAATCAATCATTCCAATAAAAAAATCCGCAAATACAAATAATCTCAGAGATGAGTTATTTAAAATATAAACAGTACCTAGCGATATCTTTATCCTAACTCGAACTTTAACACTTCCAGCTGCCTATCCTGCTGCTCCACCTCTCCAGTTCGAAGATATTAATTCCGCTATCTATACTACTACTACTATTGATGGTGAGACGATACTTCTTAAATACACTCAGCCAGGTAATCAAAACTACAAGCATTTTGTTATAATTGTATGTTCTTTCTGTTCGATAGTCAAAATTGACGAAGGCGAATCAGATTCTCTGTTGAATATTACTGATGTTATTTGGCTCAAGAATGTGACTGATATTAAATTCCCCGCTTCAAATAATACTTATTCAGTAGGCCAAAGTGATTTGGTAAGTTACCTCTAAAATTATCTTAGTTTGCAAATTACTCGACTTAGTTTTTTTCTTTAATTTAATGATCATCGAAAAATTTGAATTTCTTTTTAGCCCAACACCGAATTCCAAACTTGCTTATTACCCAAGAGTAACAACACTTTGGGACATTGTCGTCATTTAGCTCATTGCGTTATTCCTGAAGTTATTTCGACTTTTGAAGATTTTGTGCCATATGGTGAACAGTGTGTGATCGATGCTAGGTAACATATTAGTTCAATTCGTAACAATTCGATTAAAGATGCAGTTTTTAAAACATATTTTCTGTTCACAGATTTGTAGGAATCTGCTGTCCGAATAAATATATACCAAAACCTCAGAATACCACTACTGAATCTATCAGTACTACGACCACCGTGACTACTACAGCTTAAGCATATGATACGTACTGTACACTGATATTATAATTTTATTATTTAAATGCTCTCCTTTTGTACAGTTTTGATACAGCTCAGAAGTGAATGAATAAATTAATTATATTTTTTACAACGGAGTTTTTTTTTTGCTTATTGCAACTCGAGAGTCGAGACCATAAAAAACAAAATATAAAAATTCAATATATATATACATATATATTGAACAGAACTAAAACTGCATGCGAATAGACTGGAACATTATTAAATTCTCCAGATAAATCGCGGAGAGTCTGGGGCATTTTCTTTTCAAACCCCCGAAAGTGTTCGCAAACAGTCTGAGGTGTTTTTGAACTCCCGAGATGGCTCATGGATAATATGGCGTATTTTTTGAGCCCTCTATCACTCACCTTTTCAAACGCAAAACCAAAGGTATTCACGATTAAAAAGCTTTTCTCAGTTTTCCCTTTGAAGGGAAACGTACACAATTTTTCTTACAAATTTTTTCACTCAAACTTAATAATTTCATCTAAAAATGCAATTTTATTATTAGGGAGGTGAGATATCCCACAAATCGTTGTTCAATCCGGGTGTCATGTCACCCCTAGACCCCTCTGACAGACCACCACTTTCGACAGAATTTATCAAAATAAGTTGGTATCGATGACGTTCTATTATATTTTGAAAAATTCCAACCAAAATCAAATTAGAATTCAATCTTAAATAATCAAGTAAAAAGAAAGCAAATTCAAAATGTAGTATCATAATACGAGATTTTAGTATTTTTTTTCAAACAAAAAAAATTCAAAAAATGGATTTTAAGGACCTTTTGAATTTAGATTAAAATGGGGACAGAAAAATACCATGCAATATCAAAAATCGGACCTGTTTGGATTCCTATTTTGCTGATCTTTAAAAATGATACGTATTTAAAAAAGGAGAATATTTTTGCGAAATTGTATTATGAAATAATAGTACTTTATATGTACATACTTAATGTACGTATACATTCTAATCAAATATGGTACAATAGACAACAGAAAAAATGAGGGCATATTAACGATATAAAAAAATGGGAATTAGCTGGTCACATTAAACCAATAGCATTCATTATTTGAAAATACTTGTCATAATAATACCCCTAATATAAATTCAGACTAAAAAATTCTGATAACTACAGCTTGATAAAAAATGAATTCTTTTCTCATTATCTTCATTAAGTTCGTGAATAGTGAAAAATAAGGAAACAATTTGAGTACTTGATCTGAATTATTTTTAATGATTTCTTTGAACTTCGCATACCTGGTTCAATAGTGTTGACAACAAATCTGACCTTCGCAATTGTAGAATTTTAAACCGCTTACTGTGATTTTGGAAAATATGTAATTCTTAGCAGATGAAATAGTTAACTACAGGATGAAGAAATCACTTTTTGGAACCTCCAAAACCAGAGAACCCCATAATCGATGCGATATTATCTTCGTCATCATCCAATTTCAATTCTTCTTCCATCTTTCTCTTTTTTTCGCGTTTTTTCTCCTTTCTGTATTCTTTTAGTTTCTCTTCCTACAAAATACAAAACGTCATGATTAGTTTAGAAAAAACAAGAATAAATATGATTACAAATGACGTAATAAAATCTTACTTCTTCGCGTAATTCTTTGACTCTCTGCTCTAAATCGTAGTCTTTTTTCTTCTCTTCTAATTTCTTTTTATTTACCTCGAATCGTTTCTTTACTTGATCTAATGAAGAGCGTTCTATTCTCATCGACATACCCAAATTTCTTTGATCTGTAAAATTCGTATTTTCTCATTATTGAATCTTATTTACCAACGAAAACTTGACTTATTTATATACAGAGTTGAGTAAAATAAACGTACGTTTTTTTCCATTGATGTGATCTAAGAAATTGATAGAATCTTTGACTACGCAGTCGCAAACATTACAGTAATATCTGAAACAAAAAACAAGGGATTATAATTCTGCTCTGGGCTCGGGCATTACTGCTGATAAAATGATGATGACAAATTACCCTCCGGATTGTGAAGATGGTGTATTCTTGGTGATAACAATACTTTTTCCTAACTTGGAATCGAGATCTACTTTATAATCTCTCTGTTTTAAAAGTTCTCGACGAACTGCCGGAGTCTTTCGACCTTTTTCATCTTCCTCCAAATCATCTGCCAGTCGTTCAGCTGCGATACGTTCGAATTCGTCTCTGTCCCATTTTCGACGATGATCCTCCACAGCCTATAACAGTACATTCTAACATGAATAATTGATTCATAATCGAAGAGTTTTTAGACTATACTGTAGATTATGAAATTTATTCGTTAAATCGTCGTATCAAATCAACAATGGTGGAAAACACTTACGTTTTCGTACATTTTGTAGCGACTATGACTGCTGTTCAAATTCAACAGTTGGAGGAAAGTTTATGAGTAACACAAACCGTAATGAGAACGGAAACGGAGAAAAGAGCTTATGATCTAAGATTTTATAGATTTCTGCGCAAATATCAATTAAAATTTTGTGAAAAACTGAAAACTAACGAAAGAACTTTAAAATTATTCTAAAAAGTAAAAACAAAATCTTGTTATCAAATTCAATAAGAAATTTTTATTGACTTTTTACATTTTTCTATGTGAATGCGATCTTTCGTTCCGTTACTGTTACAGTTACATTATCAATTCGTCGTTCCTTAACGATTCATTCACCTAGAAAAAAACGGAATAATTAGTTCATTTACATCGTCATGCCAAACGATTCTTTAAAGTTGGTGGAAAAATTGGACATGGGAAATGGAAAATTGAACTGCTGGAAATGAAAAATAAACGTGGAAAAAGGAGAGAAAAATGCGTACATAATTTAGTGATATGATAAAAAAAGATTCCATTCTATTTCAAGGTTCGTTTCAATTATTCAAATCAAATTCCTCGGTTGAGTTTTTTTTGACTAAATTGCTTCGAAAGTTCTGTTGGGTCACCAATGGATCTCTTCTCTACGTTGTTTATTTAAAGTTGATTCATTAAAATCGTGTAGTAGGTGAATGTGTGTGACTGTGTAAGTATGTATATACGTTTTCATCAATTTTTAGTTGCGAACGTTTTTAAAATACATAAAATCGTTTGATTTGTCACCATAATTAATCATAATTATGGTTTTCGGTTGTGCATAATGTTTCCTCCGTCGGTAATCTGTAATTAAAATCGTAATTCAAGTTTTTCTAATGCATATTTTGTTATCAAAAGTTGTCTAAAAAGTTTACCTTTCGTGTGTGTATGTTTCTAAAAATACGTTCTTCACAATTTGATCTCTTCAATAGTATTCACTGGAGCGTAATGAATTAGTGTTGAACTCTAAAATGCCCTCATTTGTTGCTGGACGTAATGAGTTGGATAAGAAAAGGCAATGCGACGATTAGTGCGATCAAACCATTGAATCATAATGCTCAGAATAATAAACCGTACCTCAAAGATTTTGACCTAAGAGCTTGCTATGACAGCTTCAAGAAACATTGGCAGCAGATCATTGAAATCATCAGTAAATACGATGTGAGAATTTCATACAGTATAATCCTGTAAACGGTAACAAGTTCTATTTGTTGTGATAACGCCTATTTCAATATTTCAGCTCAACACTGAAGTAGATCCAAAACACGACGATGTTCTCACTGTGGTAAATCATCTTAATCAAATTCTGAATTTAATTCAAGTGGAGCTACGATCAGATTGCATAGTAAATTCATGCATCGAATATTTGCTCGGTGAAAACTATCTAGAATGTCTTTGCATGTGGACAGTGAGCGTTCAAAGGTAAAAATATTAATTTTTATTTATGTTCAAATTATTTTCAGAGATACAATTTCTTAATTTATTTTCCAGATACAACAACAGTTTACGAGTAGAGCAGCTACGGATCTACGAAGTATTACTTAGTAATCTCCATAACAAAATTCTTAATCATGAAGCCTTTTTAAAACCTTTGATTAAGTTATTGAATTCGTTTAATGGTGATTGTTTACCGGTCGACTTGGAGAAAAAGCTAGTCATTTTATTAAATCAGTTATGTTCGTCATTCTCTCAGCAAACCGAATTGCTGAATTTATTCCTGCCTTCGAATTGCGACGTTGAACAAAATGAATTTAGGTTGGTACCTAACTTTTTTTCATAGCTTATCTTGAAAGTTGCAATTGTGTAAACTTAGTGAAGATCTAATTATGTGTTTCCGAGGCGCGAGCTATGTGAAATGAAATCACGTAAGCTTCTCAGCTGACCTTCATTTTTTAAACAATACCTAAATTATGACGGATTTATTTCTCATGAATATGTTATGCAAATAATTACCATGCGTGTATACTCACAAATAAGCCAGCTAGATGATGGAAAATTTGAAAATTTCGTACCAGTAATTCAAACATTCCTGTCAACGAGAAACCTGATATGAATGCAATCTTGTTTTTTCTCATAATGTTGGCTTAGCATTTTACTTATTCAATTTACTAGAAAATAACAAAACGACTTTATGACGAAAAATTAACGCTGATTAATGATTTTTTGCATTCTAGATTCGACATATTCTCCTTATTGGTTCAATTCGTTCATAGAGATGGTATTATCGGAGAGCAAGCGAGAGACTCGTTGCTATTGTGTATGTCGTTATCGAAAAATAATGCTAAAATAGCTGATTATGTTACTTCTCAACCTAATATTTGTCCGGTAATGAAAATTTTCCACGTGCTGATATATTAGATACAGAATATCTAAAAAAAACTTCCATCTGTGCAGGTTCTGGCTGCTGGATTAAATGGATTGTATTCGCTGTTACCTCGTAAATTACACGTCGAGTCGCCAGATTGGTTTCGATTTGCTGCGGACGATGTGTACGAAATGAAAGAGCTTACGAATTTCATGAATTCGCTGGAATTTTGTAATGTCGTTATTCAAGTTTGCCACCCGAGTATCAAAGTTCAGTTGTATGATTATATTTATCAAGGATTTTTGGTCCCTGTCATGGGCACAGCGTTGATTCAAGTGAGTATAACCGATTATTTGGGTTCTTGATATGTCCACTTCTGTTTCAGAGCTTTCGCGATTAAAAATATTAACATTACAGTTCGTAAGATTGGTTTCGGTGTAATCGCATTAATATTGATCGTAACAATTTCTATGAACTTCCACCAGAAGCTTTTTAGTGTTTATTCGACAGTAATGAGAGAAATTGTGCACCTTGATGTTTCTGTTTTGATGTGTGCTTATTATTGTGACTGAATCGATGAAAATTCTCAGTGCTTATGCCACTAAACGCCAGATTAAATTTTCTAGCTTGTGCAATATTTTTGTCTGGTTTTTCGATGAAAAAATTTAATCGTTCGAACAACGAATTTAAGTAATGTAAAAAAATTTATACACGAATGAGTCACTGAAATTAATAGGTTTTTTTACTCGTAGTGTTATCAACTTTTTATATCCGTTGACTGAATCGCGTTGAATTTTCCGGTAACATGAGTTGAAAAATCGTATTCGTTTAGGATTCGTAAAGCCCTATTGGGAACTTTGAGGCCGTTAATAATTCAATTTTTCACGAATATTTGAACTACAGTGTGAATGTTTTTATGTTGTAGGAATATGTGGCAAATGATGGTTCTTATGATACCCTACTTCAGTTGGTCAGTACACGAGTGTTTTAAACCATGCTTGTTTTAACGAACAGCTCTAAATTTCGTTTGCATGTCGGTTACTAAAAATACCTGATGTTTCGCGCTTATATTTTAATTTATCTTCAAGATGTACCTATATGCATGATATCGTTTATACGATTCTTGATCTTATTTGCCACTTTTAAGTTCAATGATATCGAACATCGATGCTTTAGATGATCTGCCTCGCTTTCATACGATTATAAAAATACGTAGCTCATAAAAGGACGCGTTTTTATTCATATTTATTGGCTTTTTACATTACAATATGTTATGATTGAAAAGCTTCATGTTAGTTGAATGCGTAAAATGCTGTCGTGAAAATATCTCCGATCGTTGCGTTTGCATATTTTCCAATATTGAAATTATCGCTTTTTATATTTAGGTAGTCCTTTAACCTGAAGAAGAATATATTCATTAGCATGAGTGATACCTTCGTCACAATGATTTATAAAATTTAAATAATAATAAATTATTTTTTCTTGTGAACAGAGCACCGAAGAGGAACTGATTGCTACGACGGCGTACTTCGAATTATTAATCCGTTCGGTCACTCATCCAGGACTGTTGCACGCATTCGTAAAATTTTTATTAAAAGTCGACATCGACGGGCAACGTGTCATAGATAGTTTGATACAAAGGCTGAATCATAACTCGAAGGTGAAATTAGTACCCAAAGATGTGACCTTATTTGCAAACTACGTACTAATTCAGAATAATTATATTTATTTTCCAGCTAAGTGTGGTGACGTTAGCTTTACTGGAAACATTGATCGATATAAATTGCGAAGATATTATGTTAGATTTAGTTCTAAAACATCTAATACCATGTACCCATATTATGTTTTCGCAAAGAAGTCGTATTCAGAGAGTCGACCCGTATTGTAGATCTGCCGAAAAATTTTTCTCCTTGATGATCAATATTCCTAGGTATTATCTAAATTTTAGTCAAAGTGGCCCTTTTTATCTGCGTTTGAATTTAATTAAATCATGATCTTGTTTCAGATTTAACGATAACATAGATAATAGTATTAGCGATTATCATATTTACTTGAGACATGCCAGAAGTAAAATTCAGTCGTGTTCCAAAGCCACCTCCAACTGGACGTATCCGTACGATGGTGAGAATCCGCCACAAACAGGTAAATGAAGAATACCAATTGAGATATAGACTGTTTGATAATTTACATTTTTTAATTTATTTTAGGTTTTATAAAACACGACGATTATGTGAAACCGAATTGCGATAGTGAACTCGAACCTAATAGTCTTCCTTCTGCAGATGATGGTTCCAGTGGGTACGAAAGTTTTAAAGCATTTAGAGACAATGACAGGTAAAGTTGAAATATTTCGATAATATGATCAGTTTGAAATTTCTGTTTTTTTACGACGATGTTTTTTTAATCTCAGGATATTAATCGATGAAAGCGTTTCGGACGATAGAAGAACTAATCCACCTTCTCCATGCGGGAGTGAAACAACGTTAGAATATTGTTCGGATTTTTCTAAACAAATATTAAATAAGCCTCAACTTAGCCAGTCTCCGAAAAAACAATCTAACGATGTTTTTAGTACTACGCCGTGTATAGGTATTTATATGATTTTTTTGTTTTTTTTTTCTATCAAAATTTCGTATTTTGATGAATTGATTTTACCGGATTTTTCTATTTTCAGGTCCATTACTTAGTATTATTTTTCAAAAAGTAGAAGATTTGTTGAATTGTGATTTTTATATTATTTTGAGATTAACCGGTATAATATCTCGTCTTGCCATTTATACTCAACCGTTATTATATTCGTTTTTATTAGATGATACTTTAGTCTTTCAACCTTGCATAAAATCTTTATTTCAAGTGAGTATTCGGAGAAAGCTTCGTTCGATACGAAAATCTTCCCGAAACAGATTTTACATTATTTGTGATTTCAGGTACTCGGGCTATTGAAACAAAAAATCGAAAACCGTTTGAGCAAATTGAACGATTTATCGCCGATGGTCGCCGAAGCCGAAGTATTCCTTAATGAAAGAGTAGAAAATTTGAATAATTCGAAAAAACGACTCAATTCGGACTCAGTGGCTAGTTTACCGAATATATCCCCCAGCGAGCCTTTTTCAAGAAGTAATTATCCAATGAAATAATATGTGACGTGGTTTAAGAGAGGAGGTTAGATATAAAATCAACATTTCGAGAGAAAAAGTGTTTGAAAAATAAGTGGGTTTTTTGTAAACATATTACGATATGTTCATCGTAATCTCATAAAAAAATTTCAAGTATAAAAGCCTTGGACACTGAAAATTCGAAAAATTTGTTGTTTTTTTTTTTAAATTTCCAGAGTATTGGAATGGGGCTTTTTTAAGCCACTTCAGAGCATGATGACTTCCAACCAATTTTTCCAGATCCTCCGCAAAATTTCGGGCTAATATCGAAAAATCGAAATTAAAATGTCCACAGATTGTAGATTTAGGGTTCTTTTTGAGATACTTGGTAAAATTTCCCATCAGAATCTGTAATGAAAAATTGTTGAATTTTTTTTTGAAGGGGCATTTTCAGTGCTATTTTGAGGTTTTTAGGCGTGGTCCAGCCATCAAACGCGGGTTTTTCAGATTTCCATTCAATTTCCTTTAGGACTTGAAAAAAAGGAAATGATTTTTTACAGCTTTCTCTTTTTCTTCATACCATGTCACATATCATATTGAAAAAAACATTTCATCATATCTATAAATTTTAATTTTTCAACCCAGATGACAGCAAAAGGAAAAGCTTATCAGTAGCCATTGGCGCCATGTTTCGTCGTAACTCGAATCAAGAACATGTCGAAGCCGTCGGTAACGGATGCTATAGGTACGACTGCCTCCAGTGGCTAATTATACCTTATCAATACAATTTTATAATTGGTAATTGATTTTCAGGTATATTAAAGGGAACAATGCTGAAATGAAGCATACGGTATTGTGTTCTATTATAGTCAACGAATGGTTAAAAGAATTAGCAGCTATATCGCAAGAACACGCGGTAAAGTATTGATAACAAATGAATTATTGAACTAATTTAAGTTTTATCGTTGTATTCGATTATAATGGTTATTCTTCTTTTTGTATTTTGTAGCGCTTTAAAACGTATTGCGAATTATACATAGAACCCAGTTAATGATTATCCAGTGCAATTGTAAATGGTGCTACGTATAAACTTTCCCCATTTCTTAAACATATACCATGGAATACGTACATTAGTAATTAACACATTTAACCTACCTCTTATCAACGTAAACTCTTTCCGGATTCGTTTGATTTGGCCTCAAGTTTTCGGGAAATAGAAATTTCAGGTATTCCGAGCCAGTTTTAAAGATATCAACTGTTAGTTAATTTTATCGAATGATTACTACTGTACGATTTTGAACGTAATATTTTTAATTTCTAGTTTTATCTTATAAGTCAATATGCTTCAGTGTACAAATTTACCATCGTGTTGCTTTTCGTAGATTTAGATTTGTTAATTTTAATACAGATACCAGTTAATTAATTTTTTGTAGCGTACTTGAACTGATGAGTGTTTGAAGCTTATTCCATTTTTTTTTTTATTGTGAAAAAAAATTAATTTCTGAAATTATTTCGAAATTTATCTCAATCGTTTGAAAATTATCCTTACCCATTGATTCAAGTACCCTATGACAAAGATTTCGTTGCAATATTTAATTGTAAATTAATTTTTAACCTATTTATTAGGCTTATTTATGTTTAGCGTGAATAAGGTAGTTTCAAAAGGCCTAATATTTATTTTAAATGCGTTACACACGTTTGTTTAACAACCATTTTATACATTAATTTTTTTAATTTAATTTTTGAATATTATTTCATTGACAATTTGTTAAGTTTTTGTTGTCTAGTGTGTAGGTTAGTTAATTTGTTACATTTTTTTCTTTTTTAAATTTTTTTGGTTTTTTATGTAGTTTTAAGTGAATGACGTATTGGGAAGTATCAAAATACTCATTTTTACTCTACAAATCGAGTACGGTATTTTAAAATTATTTTTTGATTATGAATTTATGAAGAGAATCTCCATCTGAAAATCTTTTTGCTGATGGATTCTGATGTTAGCAAATTTTTAACAGAAAAAAACCTCAGCGGAACACGAATTTCCCATTTAGTCCAACATCGCGTAAATTTTACATTTACGAGTGAATATTACGAGGTTTTTTCGATCGTCGGAAAAAAGTTATTCGCACAACGAGATTTACGAATCAAAAAATCCAAATTCATAACCCTCCTAATCCGTCCAAATAGTTGTCTTTTTTGATGAATTTTTTGAGTTGTTTTCAAGTTACCATATGTCTAAAAAATTGTTGTAGTTTTTTGTTTAAAAAAAGTTTATTTAAGCGCTTGATAATTGAAATTAAGTCGTAAGGTTAATCGTACGTTATAAAGCACGAAAGAAATCGGGAACTCGTCACCTCGCTTAATTAAAAATATTTTAGCCTTTTTTTTTAATTGAAAGAGTAAAGTACGTTTCAGTTCTAAAATTAAATATGTATCTTTTTTAAAATCAAGACATTTTTTAACAAGGCATTAATTAAAAATTATACTTGGGCGTTGACTGAAACGTACTAACTTAATTGTTTAATTTAAAGGTGAAATGAATCCAACGTTAGTTTTAGTTAGAATTTTTAAATTACTCTGTATGTACGTAATTTAATGAATTTTAATGTTAGTATTTTGATATTACAAAGAGGTGATTTTAAAGATAAGTGTGGGATTAGAATTGTAACCCCCAAAAAAGGTCAGATAGAATAGTGCCGAAAGAAAAACAAGTCTATATTTTCACCATACACATTGAAAACGCTTCAAATAATTTTTGCTAAAACTACATTTAAATCTGCGTACTACTTAAATTTTTGAAAAATTTTACGAACCAAGTCGTTAACTTTAATGTCGTCCAATTGTTATTCTGAATTAGAAACTAATACGTAAACGAAAATTTTCTAGTGATAAATGTAAGTTTTATATGCCACAATTTTATAGATCATTTTAGCCAACGAGTCGAGTTGTAAAAAATCTAATTATCGTTGCTCAAATAGAAGAAATTTTGCCACAAATTTTTCATGTTGACCCGCTTTTTTGTAAAGCGGTTCATTTTTATTGCCGCGGTTTTGAATTCAAAAGCGGGAGTTATTATTAAGTATTTTTAACATATTTGTAATTATTATTAGGATTTTTTGTAATGCATGATTGTTTTTATTAAATTGTACTCTTTTTGTGTCTAATTTGCTTATTCTTTTTGTCCCAATAAGTCGATTGATTAATTTTCTTCGAATTCGTCTTGATTTTTATAATCTAAAAGTAATTCTTTTTTTCAAGATTCCTTTTGTTCGTCTGAATGGTCGTATACTACGATTTCTGGCCTATAACAGGTAAATTTATTACTTCGTTCGCAATCTGACCGAAATTATAATGTAGTAGCCAGTGTCTGGTCTTATAAAGACACTTTCGAGAAGAACAGATGCATTTTAGAAAGAATTGGCAAATATACAGGATGTCTGCTTAGTGGCTGGCCAAATAAAAATTTGAATAAAATTGAGTAGTAGCGCAAAGGAAAAAGGCTTAGGTTTACGTTAGTGAAATTTTTGTAAAATATGGTCCAAAACTTTAATCCTCCCAAGTTGATTTATAAGGTTTTTAAAAATTTCGTCAAAGGCACATATGTAAATAAAAATATTAAGCTTCCAGATTACCTATGTACATTCAATTCTTTGGAGTTTTTTGATTTAAGAAAGCTATTTTTGAAATTTTTTCCCCACTCCTCCCATTCTTCAAGGAGAGTGGCCCAAAGGTACTTGAAAATCATTACCGAAAAAGATGGAAGAAAAATTGATCAAAATATTTCAATTACATTCTTGGGGGATTGAAATTCCCTGCAAAACTGAATTCTCTCCAGAAAAGTTCAGAAATAATTAAATCTAAATCCAATTTTGAGGAACCGATGTTTTTGTTCAAGGGGGTTTTTAAAACTAGTGCTCATTTATAATCTCACATAGACTAGCTCCTAAATAATTTTAAGTACCACGAAAGGGATTTCGACCATCCACGTTCAAAATTATTTTTAGTTAAACATTTTTTTTACCTTAATTTTTTTTAATTTCTTTCATTCTAAATTTTTTAAGCTGCAAAGGCTGCAACCAACTTTAAAATTTCTAATTTTTTCAACTTTAAGATTTTTGTAATTTAAATTTTTTCAAATTTATAGTTGTTTTAATTTCTAAAGCTCAAATTTTATCAATTCCTTCAATTCTAATTTTTTTCGATATTGTGTCCAATTTTTAGATTTTTACAACAGTACCATTTTTTGAACTTCAGTCATCTCAAAATTTTCCTAAATTTTGGTTTTTTCAGTTTTTTTCAATTTTGTATTTTTTAAAGTTTATTTCAATTGACTTGAAATTTTTTATTAAAAACCATGAAATAGAAAAAAAATTTACTCAATTCCAAGTTGAAAAAATTTGAAGAAAAATTTTATAGTGGGTGTTGAAAAAAATTTAGTGTGGATAATTTTTCCAACTTTGCTTTCCTCAAATTATTTTCAACTTTATTTTTAAAATTTTTTCCAACTCAAAAATTATTGTTTCCAATGATTCAAATCTTTTCAAATTTTTTCCAATTTCGAATTTTTTGAGAAAATGTCAACTTTATTTTTTTTAAAATTTCTTCCCACTCAATAAGTACCTAATTATAAGTAATTTTAAAAAGTAAGTAATAAAAATATGAAATCAAAAAAAATTAAAAAATTTTAAATTGGATATAGCTTTGACAAAAAATTAGAATTGCAAAAATTTGAGTTGAAAAACGTGAATTTGGAATAAAATTTGGACTTGGATCGTCGAAATCGTATTTGCGGCAAAATTATTTAGGAGCTAGTCTCACATAAACAGACTATTTTTATGGATCGAGTCGAAGTACATTTTCAATTTCAAAAATACAGGATGTTCCACAAATCGTATAACCGGGTAGGTACCACTAAAAAAAAACACTTAAGATGAACATGTTGCCTGTTTTAAAAATTGAAGGGGCAAATCCTGCTTCTAAAAAAATCACGTTAAAAAATTTTTTCAGCATGGTAATGGTTAGTACTTTGAAAACTGATCATATTTTCACTTTATGACCTTTTGCCTAACTTTAAAATTTAAAGGACTACAAGAAATTATTCAAAAAAATTTCTAAAAAAGTAAACTAATAAAGGGAATGGATAGAACGTTGAAAACTGAACATTTTTGTTCTGTAGACTTTTTGTCTAACATCGAAAATGAAGGGGCTAAGGGTCACTCAAAATAATTGGCTTCAAAAAATTTTCAACTTTTTTTAATTTTTAATGACCCTTAGCTCCTTCATTTTTGATGTTGGGCAAAAAGTCTTCAGAACAAAATTTCTTCAGTTTTCAACGTACTATCCATTCCCTTGATCAGTTCATTTTTTGAGAACTTTTTTGAACATTTTTTTTGCAGCCCCTTCAATTTTTAAGATAGGCAAAAGGTCATGAAGTGAAAATTTGTTCAGTTTTCAAAGTACTAACGATCAGCATGCTTGAAAAATTTTTTCAACTTGATTTTTTTTAAAAGCAGCATTTGTCCCTTCAATTTTCAAAATAGGCAACGTGTTCATCTCAAGTTTTTTTTAGTGGTACCCGGTTATATCCAAAAAAAAAAAATGTTTGGCAGACGATTCATGGAACACCCTGTATAACCGTGTGAATCATCGACTTATCACGTCGATCGATGATGTGAATAGGTAAAAATCGAAAAATACATGAATTTCTTCCTCGTGAGAAATATTTTGCCTAATTATAAAACTGAAGGGGATACGAAAGAAAATTTTTACAAAAATCTGAAGAAAATAATAATAGGTATGTATTTTGAAAGCAAAACAAAGGTTCTAATCTTTTCCTGCTTACATCAAAGCTGAGATAGCTAAAGAGCATCAGAAGTGACTTAGCTTCAATTTTTCTCACTTTTGATGATTCTTTTGGGATCTTCAATTTTGGTGTCAAAATTTTTTCATATAGCCCCTTCAGTTTTAAAACCAGGCAATATATTCATCATAGGAAGGAAATTGCTTATTTTCGAACTATCGTCCAAATCTCTGGTTTGAAACCATAGAAACGCATACATTTACATATGTATACTTCGATCCTTTTAGTTTTTCAAATATCCTTTCGCCCTTTAAATTTAAGCAATCTATTGATCCAACACTTTCTTTGCTAGACCCAGGTTTATTCAAATCTTGATTTCGACAAACCACTCGCCGAACATCCTGCGATTACAAGAAGTTTCCAAGCTTAAGAAAATCAATATTGAAGCTAACGTCGATTTCAAACTCAAATGGCTGAAAAATTTGGCAAAATGATGCCTCATAGCATCATTAGTCGTCAATTTCTCCCAAAAATTTTCCGGCCATTCGAATTCAAAATCATCTACATACAAAAATTAGTCATACCAGGACTCCTTAGCTATATAAAAGTGACCAACGTGACAATCTACAACACCAACGACCACAAATCTAAGTGAATAAACACGTTATAAAATGTTTATTTCAACGAATTACTGTATTTCCATCATGTTAACATCAAAATTAAAAACAAAAAAAATAACCAATAACGTAATGCATTGTACATTAAAAGACAGCATGGTCTCGCTATAATACACGGCGTCGTCCGTATCCAAAGGTACGCCAATTTTACAGCCAACACAGTCAACTCCGAAACATCGTAAAAGTATCGAAGAAAAAAATAAAACAACAACATAATACATACGTATGTTTCAAACATAACCCTATATAAACACCTTACATACGATACTTGCAATACAAAAAAAAAAACAAAAGGGAAAAAATAATAATAAATTAGGTACGTAAAACACATAATTGGTAGGTACTATTAAAAATTTTGTACACGAATTTTGAAAAATGAAAATTCGTTAGACTAAAACATTATGTTAATATTTGTTAAAAATACTAAAAACAAATTTGATTTCGAATAGGAATAAAATTTTATACGTTCGATAAAAACGTACAGGACGAAACCAATCCCCCATCGATTTAAAATTTAAAAAAAAAATCGCGTTAAAACAATACAGTATCACAATCTCGATTAGGAAACGGGTACATTTTTTAAAAAGCTTGTTAGCACCGAAAAAATGTGTTCTTAGGTAAATGTGATGTCAAGAGAGGCTTATTTGTTCTTATAAAATAGTCTCGCTACGTAAGCATAGTAAAAAAGATTGTAAGTTGATTTTTCCATCGTATTATCGTGAAATTAACGAATCTACTGGTGAACTACGGTAATGCGGAGTAGAGTGCCTTCGAATACCATTTTTCGATGGTAATGGAGAAGCTGTTCTACTTACAGATCTGGTAAACGATTGACAAGGATCGTGGCGAGCTAAGAAATTCTCCAGGGTATCCCAGCCTCCGCCAACACGAACCATCATGTGTCTTCCTTTCAACAACTGCAAATTTTCACGGTAGGTTGATTAAATTTACGAATGGAATGATCCGGATATAAAAGAATCATACTAACTCGAATGAAGACATTTCTACCACCGATTGTGTAACGTCCTTCGCCTACTTTTTTCACTTGTAGTTTTTCGCATTTACCATTGGGGCATCGGCACTGTCTCCGGACTATGTGAGTGGTTCGTTGCACCTTTGAAAATAATTAAAGTCGGATTACGTCTTTCGAAGGTAAAGAGAGAGACAGATTATACAATCGTTTGTTTTTATACCTTTTTATCGAGATCATCGGTGGACTGTCGGTCAGTGCCGCCGTAATCGGAACGTTCTTCCGAACTTTCTCGAGACCATTCATCTTCGGCGGCCGAATCGACTTGATGAGATTTACCATTAGATCCGTTAATGGGACCGCATTCGCTGGTCGTTCGTCTCAAAGTCAAAGTACCATTTCCATTGATGGGAATATTTTCGTCGACATTTTCGATCATATTGTTCGTGTAATGTTTACCGTTGTTGAGGGAAGTCGAAGAACTACAAGCAGAAAACAAACAGGTACATGAAATTGGAAAACTCCAGATCAAAATGGGGTAAATTTTTAATAAAATGGGTATTTTAAGCACCTGCATAATCTTTGAGGTTGGCTGGTAGGTTTTGGAGACTCGCGAAGTTGCCACGAAGAAATGGAATCGTGGGATAACCCCGAATCATGCTGAGATTCTTCTTCTTCGGCTATTTCCCGCTCAAATTTAACTAATCCGGGAGGTTCCACCCCGAACCTCGTCGCCAATCGTGATACCTCCATTAAACACAGGATTACGTTTCGAGGTTTATTTTGTAAAACTGTAAAAAAGGATATACTCGTGAATATACTTAAACGAATCATAGATGTCACCTCCCTGCACCGCGCCTTCCTTTCAATTAATTTGATAACGAATTGATGCCAGATGCACGACATGTTGCATGTATTCTTTAAAAGTAAGGCGTTACGAAATTACTTATCGTGCCGTTTCGCGACCATACAGCTCAGAGTTGGGTATATTTTTTCATGTCAATGACATCTCATTAGCGGAATTATAGTATGGATTTGTTTGTTCTATAAATATATTTTTAACTCGATACGAACGCTGTTGCGATAATATTGAAATTTGGAAATATTTATAGATCTTGAAATACTTATGGATTTTTTATGGGGTTCATTAAGAATGTATGTAAGTACAAAGTAAGTACTTTATTTCCATGTTTTTTATACCTCTACTAACAAGTTACAAATGTAATTGTATCTACTTTTTTTATGGTTGCAGTACCTACCTAAATCGTCGCTTTCGAATAATAAATTTTCATGGACGCCAATTTTTTTACAAAATTGAATAAATTTTTCCATATTATCACGTGAAAAAAAGCTTCTTCTGGCTGCTGTTTTAAAGCATCTGGATGGAATCGTTGGTACAGGCTGAAAAAAAAATCATTAGTCAACATTATAAATTTTTCTAATTAGTAGGTACCTAGTTAGCCACAGCTAGGCACCGTAAACTTGATAAATTTGCAACTATTCGGGGATTTTTTTCAAACGGTATTAACATCATGTAGCTAAGAAATGAATAACTGATATTTCTTTTTTTTAAAAGGGGAGAGAAGAGGTCACTCTCTTTCTTCAGAATCTTATACTGTGTTCAATCAATGATGATCAGAATACATATGTGACTAGGTACCAAGAAACAGCTCATTTTCGGGATGAAAAAAAAAGGTAGAACATTAATTTGATACATTTCAGTCTAGATCAGCCAAAATCTCTTATTTCTGTGGCAGTCTTTTGACAAATGATCATTACATTATCACGACAATTGACAAAAAAATATTCGCCAAAAAAAAGTAATACATATTTCTTATTCTTATCACAAAAATTTTACGAACCACTTGAATAAAATCATTTCATCACCCTTGGTAATATTTTCCAACTGAGTAATTCAACTGATACGATTAATTCCTTGAACGATCGACTGGTAATAGAACGAGTGGCAAAATAAGTACTAATAATTTCAATAAATAGGTACCGGATACCTATTTGTAAGAAATTATCTACTTTATAAAGATGAATAACAGTGGAATAAATTTTATAAAATTGTTTCAATTTGATTTATGGTACCTACTGTACTGGCTTTTTAACTAACGAGGGAGGTATCCCAACTCGAAGGAAAATTTTGAGACGAAACAAAAATAAATTGATAGTACATCATAAAATAACCCCATATCCAAAATTTCAGATGCTGAAGTTTATTTTTCGAATTTTGGCGAATTTTTGAAACTTCAAAATTACCTCATTGCCCTGCAAAATATGAAAATTTGATCTACTTAATCAACAAAACGGGCTGAAATTTAGTATAATACCTTATTTTTGACCACTCGAATTGATTCAAAGCGGTTTCGAGACGTTTCGGAGCCCCCAGAAAATTTTGGGATTTTCCAGCACAAAAATGATCCTTATGAATTTTGGCATCTATAATCGTGGATTTCCCATATTGGTGACTTATTTGATCGATTAAAGCACAATTTTCCAAAATACGTAACTTTGAATTAAAATCCATATTTTTTTGAAGAAAATTTTCCTGAAAAAAAATATGACATTCCGATTTCTAGATGAAGGGTAGGTCCTAAGGGGAAGTTTTATCCAAAAGAACCACTCCTAAAAGTCAATTTAAGTCCATTTTTAAAAATTATTTGAGTTTTTTAAAATTTTTAGAAATTAAAAATTTCAGCATGCTCCAACTTTTCTCCGAGACCTTCTGCGGAAAAAAATGAAAAACAAAAAGATTCCTCTTTTGATTTTCCACAACTTTTGTTTGATTTTTTTTTGTAGGTATAAGTGCATATTCGAAAATTTATTGGAGGAAAAGCAAACTGTGAACCCCTTTGATCCCCTTCTCAAAGGAATTTTTTTTGAGGATTTCAGAGATAATGGAATATCTATGTTGATATATGGGTCATTCTAAAATTTCGCAGAAATTCGTCTAAGAATTTTTAAGAATTTTTGAACATTTTTTTCTAAAAAATTTTGATCAAAGTCGTTAATACTAGTGTGCCAGATAACATTCACATGCTCACACAACTGGAAAACAAAAATAGATTTTCCCCATGTAATTTAAATGGGGAATGTCACGACGATGGACAATTGGACATCCACGACGAAGGACAAAATTGTAGAAATGTCAAAATTGTAAGAAAATAATGCGTTTTGAGGAAAAACCAACTATTGCATCGAAAACTGGTTCGCCTTCTTATTTTGAGGCAGCTTTGAAAAAAATGAAAAATTGAGGTAAGTATAGCCTCACAATGAAGAGCCACGACGAGGACGTTCCTGTGTGCCGAATTATAAATTTGGAAACATTTTTCACGAAATCGTTATTATTATGAACACTGAAGCCAAATCTACAGCTGGACAGTAATTTTATGATGTCAAGGTATCGACTCGACCAATTGTTGTATTCTAAAATAACCAACTGTCTTTCTCAGCCTTTCGAGAAAAAAAGCCACGACGAAGGACCAACAATTCCGTACGCTACTTTGAGCTTTTAAAAATGTACTTCATCGACTTTGAAATATGTTTTAAACGTCATAATAAGTAATATGGAACCTCTCTGCATTAAGTTGGTGCAATAGTTCAGCTTGGAAAGTTGCGATAGGAGAGAACCGGAGTATTTTGACTTCAGCACGAAATCAAGTACAGACCACGACGAGAACATTTGGACTACTTTTTTAGCCCCCTCGGGGACAGGAATATTTTTTGCTCCATTATTTTCGCAGGAATATGTAGGGGGGGGGGGGTGATTATCTATCTATACATTCCAACCGCATTGTTTCAGAATATATATTTCCTGAGATAATTACTCCGTACAGAGTTTTCTGCGAAAATTTAGAATCACCCATATATACATGTCCTACAGTAGGTACCTAAATACTCTCTCATTTCTGAATCAGTGAAATTTATGAAAAATCACTGAAAAACAGTCAGAATTGCAGAACAGTAATAAATCAGTGAAAATTTTTTCACTAAAAGCAAGTCAGTGAAAGAAAAACACTGGAAATCAGTGAAAATTCACTGAAAACTCAGTGATGTTTATGAAATTCACTGAAAAATCTGTGAAATTCTTCGAATAATCAGAGAAAAATCGCTGAAAATCAGTGAATTTCACTGATTTTTCCTGTTCTACAATTCTGACTGTTTATTAAGTGATTTTTCACTGGTTCGGAATGAGAGAGTACCTACGCAATTTTCCTTTTTCCAGATTTTTTTGAGGTGGGAACCCAAAAAGTTCAAGTAATATGTACATCGACTTCTTACATTGCGATAATTTTTATAATCCTCACCAACATTAAAAACAGTCGTTTAAAAAATTTGAAATTGAAAAATTATTCGAATTATTACGTATCTTTTCAATTAACATTTTTTCATTCTTTTTCTTTTTTCATCAAGTTTCCTCATATCTTTATCCTGTAAATTACCTGTAAGTAAGTATGCCCAAATAAAGTATCGAGAAAAATAAATCTTCAAGGACAAAAAACATACGTACATATATGTAAGCCTATATAGAAACTACCCTTATAGGTGTCAAAAATTGGTTTTTGAGTTGACGCTGATTTTGGGCTTTTCAGAACGAGCAGAATCAAGGGGGAACCTGAACTCAAAAACCAATTTTCAACACCTTAGGGTGGTTGTTTCTATATCCAGGCTCACATTATTATGTAGGTAGCTAGGTAGTAGGTACATATTTTTTAAAACTTGAATTCGAAAAGTCCAAGTTTGTGGAAATTTTTGAAGAAATTCTATTTTGCTTATGGGTATTTTACCTCATAAGATTCTATCACACACGTCCAGAAAAAATGTAATAAAATTTAAATTTAAATTTTTTGCAAATACTTTGCGATTTTCTATTCAAAAAATCGCATAATATTTTTGTAAAGATGAAGAACCTCAAATTTCATTCAATTTAATCGTAGCGAAATGAGGAGGAGGTAAAAAAATTTCTCATAATTTTACGACATTTGGCACAACACTTGTACCCATTCACGACACAAAACTCTCAAAATGAATCCGTTGTTTTTTCATTCCCTTTATTTTTCTCGTTGAGATTCGAGGGCACGATACCATTCGAAGATTAAATTATATCTACTGTATCTGGAAGTGGGTCAAGAACTAGAAAACACGATGATCAGCAATTTTGACAATTTCATTTGGAAAATAATCCTTCTATTACACATTTCGCACACATTCAAAAAAATTATTCAAAATTAAATTCTCGCCGACGAAATATTTACGTAAATAACGTAACACTTCGCCCATACATAAAAAATCTCAAACAACAGGGTTCCGTCGGCGTCGATTCATCCCTTTTTCTGCGCGCAAATGCAAAATTACGTCATGCTTTTGAATTAACCGCGTGTAGTAATATAAACAAAAGAATGACTCATGCGACCTGAACATTACACGCATTTTTTTTCCTCCACAAGAACAAATTCATCCCACAGAGAGATACACACACTCGAATGTACATCGTACTTTAATTCATTCGAATAAACACTCGTCGCATGTCGTATCTTTTATAAGATAATAATTATTTAAATAGTAGATAAATATGAGCGAATAAAAGGACAACAGAAATGATTTCACATTTCATATCGCACATATTCATCAGTACATTAGACAGCGCAGCGTACATATAGAAAATAGTAGGCATGGTACATTTACTTACCATACCAAAGAATACTACGTACGAGTAAATAAATTGCGTTAATTTCACTCACCGGTGAAGTGATGCCTGCTTCTACAGCTTGTTCTGCTTTTTCTTGGATTAATTTTGCTAATTGACATAATAATGCTCCATTGTCTAACATATCCAGCAAGTTACCACCTTGTAGGTATTCGATACCTAAACCAGAAAAAAAATTGCAATTAGAAACAAACGTATGAGTTTTTGTAGGTAGTTCAAATTTTTCAAGGTTTGTTTTTTTAACATTGTGATGGTGACTAGGGAGGAAGGGGAAAAATATGTTTTAGATTTTGACCAAATTTCCCCCGATGTTGACCATTTTTTGACTTGGAAGAAATGTTTGTCTAAAATTCCATAGAAAAATTCTAAAATTTTCAACAGCAGGTCAGCGATGCAAATTGATTTCCTGCTTCTCCCCGGCTCAGTGACATTAACATCCAAATTTCGAAAAAAAATAAAAAAGTTTGAATAAGGTGGGGAGGGATGTCAAAGGGTTGCAGAGGGTCGGAAGATTAGAACCGAAAAAAATCTACATATATATTTAAAATTAGCACCATCGAAATTGTAACAAACGATAGGCACACCATGCCATCCACGCATTTGTTTTTGTTTTTTTTTTTAAATTTTTGGGAAAAATTGAGCCCTCGTGAGGAGGGGGAATTGAAGGTGTTAAATACAAAAAAAAAATTGATATTCCAACTGAGTTCCACAAAAAACATAAAAAACGACATGTCACACATTTCAATTTTTTTGTGAATTTGGACCCAAATTTTTGAGCATTGTCTCCTTCACTTTTGATCTGTTTGCTTTATTTTGGGGCGCTAAATGTATTGTCGTAATTTTGAAAATTATCGAGCTTAAATAATAAAATTCCATTTTCAACCCTGGAAAATTTTCATGAATGACTCTGATTCTTCTTCCATCATCTTTTCTAGCGGCTTTCAAAATTTGATACTTTTACTAAAAATTGGCAATATGAAAAAAAAGAACCCCTCGCCCACTCACAAACCATTGTGGAAGAAATTGAGGATGGTTTTTCATTTAGTGAGCTAACATGACCCTTTGACCCTATAAAATTTTTTTAGGCAAACTTGAAGTGCCACGGACTAAAATCCATTTGAACTGATTTGGAATGATCCAACGTTGTTTGTATCGCGATTAGGAAACTTTTCTCACGGTATGGAAGGGTGCTGTTGACGCGCACAGACGTTCAAATTACATACCTACATGAAAAATAAATTCACTTTTTTTGGAACTCTGCCATGTTCCACCTCTTCTCCTCAATTTTTTTCATGTTTCAAAATTTTCAGTATACAAAAAAAATTAGAAATTATGCATTAATTTTTTCAAAAAGTTAATGTAAGTATTGTGACGTGGATGCAAAAAACCAAAATAGTGAAGTACCCAAAAACGGCCCCAAACAGAAAAGAAATGGTGATGACAAAACCGTTGGTCATTTTCTTAGCACTCCAAAAATGGCTCCAGATGAAATAAAATGAAATTTGTTGAAAAAATGTCACATATTCAAACTTTGAGCCTTTTTTGGAACACTTTGAGGTATGATAAGGCGTTGAAACTAGCCTTTTATATTTCTCGTAAAATTTGTTAGGTTGAAAACTGGACAAATTTTCTGGCAACAAACAATAAACAAATCATGATGATGTTTTAAAGACTTTTTGTCTAACATCGAAAATGAAGGGGCTACAGGTCATTCAAAATTGAGAAAATTTTGAAATTTTTTAAAGCCCACTCATTTTGAATAACCCGTAGCCCTTTCATTTTCGATGTTAAGCAAAAAGTCTTTAGAACAAAATTTTTCCAGTTTTCAACATACTATTCATTCCCTTGGTTGATTTATTTTTTTTAAACTTTTTATGAACAATTTTTTTGTAGCCCCTTCAATTTTAAAGTTGGAAAAAAAGTCATGAGATGAAAATTTGTTCAGTTTTCACAGCACTATTCATTCCCACCGCGGTTAAAAAAAATTTTTAACGTGATTTTTTTAGAAACAGCATTTGCCCCTTCAATTACTAAGATAGGCAACATGTTCATCTCAAGTTTTTTAAAGTGGCACCTACCCGATTATATCGAAAAATGAAGTATCATCCTCCACTCACGTGATACCCTGTATTTACAATATGTTTTTCTCCTTTTCGAAATGGTGTTTCGAGGGTAGTTTATGTTAAAAAGAATTATGAAGTCGAAAACAGTTTGGGGAAGTTGAGGTATATTGTAATTCTGCAGACCAATAAATTGGTAATTTTTGGCCTCACAAGCCCCAAGAAATCCTGAAAAGTCCCGAACATTTCATTCAAGCCCCGAACAGTAAGCCCTGAAACCCAAACCCGAAATTCTCAAGCCCCAATCCAAGCCCAATACCCGATGCATTTTTTAATTGAAAGCTCAAGACTCGAAACCTGAAACCCGAAAACAAAATCGTTCGGAGCCGCACCCCTGGGTGACATCTAGGAGCTTTTGAACCATTTTAGATTAATGGCCAATTTTTCCTTCTTATAGAAGTCCCTGTAACCATTTCCAGTCATTCTGAAGTCTCCAGCACAATTTCGATTTTTTCTAGTGAATATCTCACCTAAATTAATTTGAGCAGTTAAAAAACAAGTTATCGCTTTTTTGCAACTATTTTGATAAGAAAATCTACCTCGGTGCATCTCGATTTTTTTCAATTAAAAATCTGATCAAAAGTACATCTTTGAAGTGTCTGTCTGGAAATCAAGCCAAAGGTGGATTTTCTTCTCTTTAAACTATAGTCGAAAGTAAACGAGAACTCGACTTTTAGCTTCCAACGTAAATTTGAGCGTATTCTGGAGAAATTTAAAAATACTGAAAAAATTGAAATTGCGCTGGAGGTTTCAGAATCGCTGGAAATGGTTAAATTCGAATTCAGGAAATCTATATTTTTGGTAAGGATCCGAAATTCCTCAACAGGGTGTCCACTATATTTCATAAATTATTTTCCCTGACTTTTCCAGGTTTTCCAGACCAATTTTTCGAATTCTTCTACACCTTTTAAATATGATATTCTTAAACCAAGGGAGAGGGGGGATGGGGTAATTTTTCACATGATGTACTTGTATCCCGAAATTTTGCATAAGAACGATATAAAATGCATGGGGTCTAACGATTTTTTTTTCAAAATCACGAAATGCTTTTTACGAGATCTTTAGATGCTCCTCTTTAGGCTAAAAAAAAAGATTCAAATTCAAGAATTCATTAGGTACAGTACAGAAAAAATTTCAAATAAAAATGAAAAATTAAGTATTCCAACGCAAAATTAAGTTTTGAAAAATGAAACAAATTATGCCAGTGTGTTTATCAAATCAAGCGAATAAAAATTCGGATTTTTCCAGGCTAAAAATTCAAAATTTTCTTTACACCCCCCCCCCCTTCCTCCCATGAAAAACACACGCTTCAAATCTATAAATTCATGCAATCTCCTGTAATTTTTTAATTTGTATCAAAAAATAAAAAAATAAAGAAGGAGGTAAAATTTAAATCATTTTATGGAAACATATAGACGTGTTGAGCCTGAGCGAAACAAGGGCGAAAATTTTTGCGAAAAAAATCTTCAAAAGATAAAAATTCACCACTGTCCCTCATTCATATTTTTCAAAATATGGCCAATAATTTCGAATTCTGTAAGTTTCATTCCCTTCCCTTTTTTTCAGAATTGTGGTCTAGGGGCTCATGGCATTTCTTTCTCATCACAGCTGATTAAAAATAAGTTTCCAAAAAACTCAAGATTTTAAATAAATTCTGTAGAAAGAAAGAGTGAAATTTTTTTTTGAATAATTCATAATTTAATGAACAAAGAAATGTAAGTATTTTGAGTATTAATTTTATGGTACCTACATCACGGTCAACGATGAACAAAAAAATCAGATAAAAGATGTAATAATCTGGCCCAAGCGGAGCGAGGGTGAAAATTTTTGAAAAATTTATAATAAAATAAGCAAAGAAAACTTTTTTTAAAAATGATTTATCCTTTTTTGAATTTTTGAAAAATTCCAGAGAAAATTCCAAAATCCCCTGACTTTTATTCCAGACCACCAAAATTACCTGACTTTTCCCGGTTTTCCCGGTTTTTACGGGTTTCCAGAGAATTGATACTCTCTGCTCCAGTCTGGTAAAAAAAGTACGTTTTTTAAAAATATCACAATTTTGCTGAAAAAATAGATTTTTAAAATTTTAAAAACTCGCCAAAAATCGAAATATCGACCTGGGCAGCTGAAAATTTTGGCAAAGAGCATTTTAAGACGTGCTCTTTCTAACAATCGAGAGGGGAGAATCAAGTGGTCCCCCGTCAAATATCAAACTGATTAATTCTCGAATTACGATAGAAAAATTGAAAAAATCCTATAAAAAGATTAAATCGTCAGGGGCAGCGTATGCGACCACCGTAACATCAAAGGTCCCACACTTTTATCTCATTATTAATGTACCGAACGCAACCGCACGCATTCTGCTGGACATGTGACAAAAAATAAATACGCGTCGGAAAGACAATCAAAGATAATATAGTACAATTGCCTTAAAACGTGCCGCATTCGAATATTTTGTATACCTCTGGACCTATATGACTTATAGGCATACCCAACAATAGAAAATTTTGACCCTTATGGACTCGCACATCTCGAAGAAAAAGGGAGGCTACGAACTCACAAACGTACATCACAGCGTAGGTACCAATGAATACAACCGGATGCTTATAATTAAGCCGGAGAGGAGGAAAAATAAGTTTTATAACGACGTGCTCGGTATACAGATCATGAACACGTGTTACAGCTGGTCTCCATCTCCATCCGAATATACGGCGTGAACTATAGACGTAAAAAATCTACTTGTACATCTTGTCAACACACTCTTCGCAGCTCGCACTCGCACACAGGAAATAAACAAAGTTACACACAAAAAACCGAATATTAAGTAACTCATTTTTTATTTCATTCATTCGCCGATCAACTCTTGAGATGGCGCGAAGATCAACTCGATAAATCTTCAGACGCATTGAGACAGGGCGATCGAAGAAAGTGCAAATTTGATTTAATCATTCGAAAGTGATTATCCCGCTGCGGTGGGTTGTTGTTTTTGTTCGTCGTCTTTTAATTCGGAAGCCGAATTAATTACACGATTTTAAGACATGTCACAATACACGCCACATCGTATATATCAAATTTTAGTCGACTTGGAAAAAGCAGCGAGAGAGAAAAGCCTTTCTATTGCGATTTGCGATCCAGACTCATCGTACGGTACACATCAGATCGCGATGAGGTGTAAAATTTTCAGAGTATTCGACCATCAGCATCAATGGCTATTAAAGTTTTTGCTAAATTTAATGGATCGGATAATTACGAAAATATAATTAAGTACAATTTCCCTTTTCGTATATTGATGGGCTTCGAAACTGGTTTAACGATCCGGAAAACCGCACTCTTCCGTGATATATTCGGACGGCGTCGGCCATTAAATGCAGCGTATTTCCATAATAAAAATGCGCATTTAAACGCGATCAATAAAAATTACTGCATCTATGTTATAAAATACGTGTTGAATAATGAACGAATTCCAATATTACCCTTAAGAGTCGTGTACACTGTACACAGTACACATAGGTACACGTAGACCTACGTCACAACTCACAATCACATTACGAGGTAATCTGGGCTATATCTCGTATTCATTGTGTAAAGTGCACTTTGCAGTACCTATACGTAAAGAAAGTGAAAACAATTTTTTCTTATAACAAGCAGCAAAGATGTACCTCTAAAGTAGGCTAGTAGAGAGTTTCAAAGGCGATCATCGTTTTGCTGACACTTGTTACCACATTCTATACATTTGTACCTTGAAAAAGCCTCGTTACCTACCCTTACACCGGCGCCTGCCATATTTCACAAAATTATCGATTTTTTCGGTTACGTCATCATTTTTGTCCGGTTCCACAATTGCGTCTCTTCTTAAGCTGAATTGACTTACCCTCTGCGCGGAAATTGGGTCATAGAAGGGTACAAATATTTCGACGGTGTGTTTTTTGGACGATCTTTTTTTTTTTCAACGAATGGTGCAATATTTTGACTATAGAGGTATTTTATTCGACTTCAAAGAATTCGATGTTTATTTTAGGAGGAAATTGTAGAAGTATTTATTTTTGTCAATTTCAAAGGTTTTGTACGAAATATGGATTTTATGCGATATTATAAATCAATGACGTTTTTTATAACTTGATTCCTTCGGGAAAATATTTTGAGGCATGAGATTTTCATAGATTATAGTTTTTTTATGCAATAATTTTTTAATACGACTCGAGAACGAAAGAATTTTTAAAATTTTTTCACAATAACACGTAAAATAAAGACATTATTAGCTATGAATATTTTTTCATCGATTTGTATAAATTAAAATTTTGTACAATTTTTTTTTATGGTTGCTATTTTTTCAAGTTGGCTCTGACTTCGTAAATGAGGCAATTGTATAAAATCAAAAAATAATCAGGTAAGTATATGTGAGCCTGGATATAGAAACCACCCTTAGGTGTAAAAAATTGGTTTTTGAGTGGAGGTTCTCCTTTGATTTTATACCTTCTGAAACGCCCAAAATCAGTGTCAACTCAGAAATCAATTTTTTACATCTAAGGATGGTTTCTATGTCCAGGCTCACATATGTACATATTGAAAACCAATTAAATCCGTTTTCAAGAAAGTTGTTACGAAAATTCTCCAAAATTTAGGCTTTTCCGAGTTGGAACAGAAAATACTGAAGAATAAACAGTAAAATTTTCAATTCTTAAAATCATAGAAAAACTCGTCGGTCAAGAGGACTTCAAAAATTTCCGGAAAGCCTTTTTAAAGAAATTCTGCTCAAAAAAGAATTTCCCAGATCCATTCCTTTCTTTCAAAACACCGATTTTTCCAAATTATAAAAAAATTTTAATTATTGAAAATTAATCTCAAAAGTGTGATTTGGTGACTTTGGGGAAGCAATTAACCTCCTGATTTTTCCAGAGTGACAACCTTTGTATAGCACAAGCTACCGAAGCAATACTTCGAAAGCAACTGGCACCACTCTGAAAAAAGCTTGGTATCGCCCAGAAAAATTTCCCCTCACGAGCGAACATTGACCTCCCTCAAAGGTCCAAAAATGACTTATGAAATTTTGAGAACATGGTCACTTTTTGCTTTTTAAACGTAATTTTTTCCTACTTTTCCATAAAATATGTCTGTATTTTGGAACAATGCTTTCAAAAATATCACTTTTAGATTTTTTATCGTGCAAACCCCTATTTTGAAATAATTTGAAATATTTTGACCCTTTCTAGAGAAAATTTAAGAAGTAAAATCGTTAAAATTGATTACTTTTTTGTATGCGAGTGATGGGGGGGGGGGGGTGGTCAAACTCACGCATAATCGCTTTTTTTCACCAGTGTCAAACTATATTTGAAAATTTAAAATCAGTTGGACCAATAGTGGTAAAAACTTGAAAAAGCTCCAACAGTATAAAAAAGTGACAAGGTGTCTAGAACAAAATTTCCGAATCAAAATAGGCTTCCGCAGCACTTCTTTTTTTAATTTTCCCCGGACCTTTGAGATAATTTCACCTCTTACCCCAAATTAACCCTCTCTTAAAAAATTCAAACGATCTCAATACATATTTTGCAGATCAGCAAAAATTATTTTTAAAAATTTTCAGCACAATAAAAAATGAACAAAAATTAAACGGGATGAAAAAAGTCAAATTTAATTGATAATTCTGAAAAAATATAAATGAAAATGAAGTTTTACTGAAAAATGTTGGACTTTTGAACCAAATTCAGACCTTAATCAACGCTTTTTTAATTTTCAGTAGGTACCAATATGTCAAGTGCAGCCAGCTCCTGTCAGTGACTTTGATGGACGAAGTAGTGTATTTTTGGTACCGAACAAACTTTTTAATAAATTCTTATAAAAAAGCGACCCATTAAAAGAATATTAAGGCTAATTTTTTTTTAATCTGGAAGTTTTCCCTTGAAAGGAAAAGTATATTTTTTGCATTAAAAAGCAAAGGAAGAATAAAACTTACAAAAATTAATTGTCTGACATTTTTGTGACTTCAGGCATGTTTAGTTTTTCAATTCACGAAACTAAAAAGTAATTTAGTAAGCCGTAATATTTGACATTTCTGTATGTATTTCTCGGCACATTTTTAATATCTATTTTTTTGAAATTCGCAAAACGTACATATACCTAAAAATTGATTTTCCAATATTCGTTCTTGATTGTCTACATATGTTATCAGACTTTGAAAATATAAAATTTAGAAGGACATCCTATCGTTTTGTGTTAGAATTTGAACGTCGATAAGAATATCTGAATGAAAAATCACATTGATGATGAATTTTTTCTCGTTTTTCAAAATGTTTGACATATCAGATTTTTTTTGAAATTGTTCGTTTTTGAACTTTTTTTGAACGACTTCTAAATGCTGAAAAATATCGGAATATCAAAGGAATTCGTCGTTTTCGAAAGATTTCCAAACAATGTTTGTCTTTTTACTAAATTTTTTCATCCACTGAAAAAAATACTCATTCAAAAGATCAAAATTAGGTATCAAATTATACAGATTTTTGAAACATGACGCTAGAAAACAATATTGTCTTTATATTTGTTCCTCATAAATGCTCAATCGGAACTAAAAAAATTAAAATTCTGACGTAGGTAGGTTAAAGTTTTTATGACCTATATGTATTATATGAGTCTTACGTTACAATAATTGAAAAAAATTAATTATTCATTGGATCGATGCACCTCAATACATAGTGAACTAAGAGATAAAATATTGAAATATACCTACGACACGTTCACTACACTTCAATGGAAAACTTTTTTATTAATTTAAAGAAAAATTCACCTTTGAAAAAAAAATAGAGGTCAACTTAAAACGTCGAAAAATATAAAAATTTCTTTCGACCGATTTCATTCAAATGACTATCTATTCTAATTCTTGATGACGATGACAATTTTCAATCTCTAATTGGCTGACATACCGAATGGCGAATACCTACTTTTCTAAGGAAAGGTTTTTTCTCACCTCATGCAAAACAACGTTTCTTTCAAACACAAAATTTCATAATTTTTTAAATTCAAACTTTCGCTATTACCATGAATTTTGAGAAATTCGCAATACTTGAGAATATTGTAAAAATGTAAACTTGGAGAAGATTCTTGATTTGGAAAAAATTTTAAGAATAAAAAATTTGAATGAGAATTCGTTAAAAAAATTCAAACTTGGAAAATTTTTTACGAAAATTGTGAAAATTTGATTTTGGAAAAGATTTTCAAGTTGGAAAAATTGACATATTTGAGAAAAATCGAACTTGGAATGTTGAAAAAATTCTTTAAAATAAAAGGAGAATTTATGCTTATAATTTGAAAAATACTACAGAGCTGGAAAAAATTCTCAACATTTTCTCCAGCTCTGTAGTCTTATCCAAATTCTAAGCATAAATTCTCCCTTTATTTTAAAGAATTTTTCCAACATTCCAAGTTCGATTTTTCTCAAAAATCTTAATTTTTCCAACTTTAAAATCTTTTCCAAGATCAAATTTTCGCAATTTTCATTAAAAGTTTTCCAAGTTTGAATTTTTTCAAGGAATTCTCGAGGTGAAATTTTCCAAATTTAAATTTAAGAAAATGCAAGCTTAAATTTCGTCGAAAATTTTTCAAATTCAAATTTAAAAATTAGAAACAATACAATTCGTTCAATTTACCATCCTACAACGAAAACATCTCTAACACAAAAATATCGAATACCAAAACACACAAATACCAGTCTCACCCAACCATCTATTTTCTTACACGACTCCGTACAAAACCAAAACTATACCTTAACTATACCTATTCTTCAAACAATGCTAAAATATAGGCATATTGAACAAGGTGAAGGTCGCTAAATAGGTCACCTTTATGTTTCTAATCTATGTCGTGCAATAGGTATATAATTGCCGACATATATGACATTTCCTGATGGTAACCATCGTTGCATAGAACTGTCACAAATATAACTACGCAGAAGAAGAAGAGAAAAAACTATTATCACGCGGTATAGGTAGGTATGCAGAGAAATGCCAGAAAATACGACCGGTATGTATAAAAGCGAAGAAATAACGCGGCGGGGGAGGAAGAGGAGGGTAAATTGCAGGCAGATATACTTTTCAGTATAAACGTTATTCGTGATCGTTTAATATTAGCAAATATGAAAAGAATCAAAAGGGGAAATGATAAGCCGAGCCGCTACTGGTTTTTTTATTTATCACTGTGGTAAAATATTACTATAAAGATATTGTTTATATATCTACGTATAGGTATGTATACTTAGTACAAGGTACTACCAAGAGCATGCGGCATGATTTACGTGATCGTTTCAAACTCGATGTTCATAAATCAAAAAATTTCATTAAAAAAATAATATCTACTTTAAGTGAGTTTTTCCTCTTTCCGAAAGTACGATGGTATGAAAATCAATATGGCGTGGAAACTTTCAAAGAGTCGCGTGGTAAACATATAATCCACATATGTATCGTAGATAATAGATCTCGACTTCTCGAGTAATTATTTCACAAATGGTGAATTATTTGCGTTTATGGCTTGATAGATACGAAAGGGAGGGACGCAGGGAGTATGGAACGGATATGCCATACAGATGCTGACAATTTCGTTCGATGATAAGAATAAAGCGTGGTATAGGTTTTGCTTTCACGATACCTACGTATTAAGAAAAATTTTTTCATCAAGTTACAACAAATTACCCGCAATTAGTATGTAAATTCTAGGTAATTTTGTACGGCATATCGCCTCCTAATCTCTTCGTTCTAATTTCAAGCAGACGAGAAAAAAACATGGTGGAAAATTAGTAGAGAAAAGGGTATTCAACTCGAGCGTGCTTAATTAGCAGCCAGCTTTAAATAAAAAAATAGAAAAATTACAAAGAGTGTGCCTAGGCAGGTCTGTAGATTTACGATCAATACGAGCACTCACCTAAAGATTTATTAATCCAATCGGCCAAATCTTCCTGCAACGGATACAGCTGTCGTTCCTGAGCCGAGCTGATTTTATCCTGGTAATATTCGGCGTAATCTTCGTCCGTTTCCGGGAGCGGTATCTCGGACAAGGGTGTCGTCGGCGTAGGCGTAGTGCCCAAAATTTTGCGTCCGAGGATACCCGGAGGACCCCATGCGTCTTCGATCTTTGGAGACGGGCTCCGGCGATCGGTGAATTTCCATCCGTTACTTCGACGTATTTTCTCTGTGGTGCCTTCCATAAGGCAACTTTCGCCGGATCAAAGTACCACCGTAACGATTCCACGTAGCTTCATCCCCCGCTCATTGTAACTGCTGCAAAAACAGAAAAAAAACGCCGAAACTTAGCTAAACGTGAATCGCGTATACGCTCTGGAATATATCCAGCATCACCGCACCAGGACAGACTGTACGACGACTAAACATCTCACGATAATACATCTTCCGCATACGACAACCATTTTAAAAATAAACCAGATGCTATACTTACGATGCAATCGTCATATCTCTATCGAACCGCACTCGTATTCAATTGGGCTTCGGTTCGGGTTCGGGTTAGGTTTTTCACCCAAATACCGAGAGCCGAGACCCTCTCGCGATATGACTAATCGATACACTGGATTACGAATTTACCATCCACATCGTCTAGCAATTTTTCGCAATGTGGAAATTTTACCCACGGGAGGAGGGTGGTTTGTTTCAAGGTCATCGAGTCTGCGTGTTAAGGGTACTTTAAACGTAGCTTTCATTCGTTTATTATTTTAGCTCTGGTGTATGCCCTGACGTAATTCAAGCTTAATTCGATAATTAACTGTGCACATTTTGCAGCACAGATCGTGATTTAAACGCGTGAAAAAATTCTCTAGTTTTGGTTTACCTACGTGTTTTCGTTGGCTTTGGGGGAAAAGTAATTGACGACACGAAACGCCACATGGTGGTGGAATTTATAACAGTGCGTGCCAAAATTCTAGTTTGTAATAATCGTGAAAGGAAGGTTTGAGGGATTTTGGAGATGCTGATTTAGATTTTTGCTGCCATTTATTTTCCCTTCTCTCTCCCGAAAGGAGAGAAGACACAAAAACTCAAATTTTTGAATTTCTAACTCGAGTATAACAGGCATCATAGCAACATTTTTGAAGAAAAAAGTAACTTTCAGTAACTTTTTTGGAGCAAAAAGTGACCAAAAAGTGACCAAAAAGTGACCAAAAAGTGACCAAAAGGTAACCAAAAGTAACCAAAAATTCATTTTTTTGGTGGGGGCAATTTTTTGTCGTTTTCTGGGGGAGGGGTGTAGTTTTTTGCAAACATTTCAAAGATAAATCAACTGAAAAAACGTGAATAATTTCATTTATTGAATTCCTTCGTCAAAACAACAAATAAACTAGCAAAAATCAATTTTTAATTTTTTTCTTGAAGAATTTTGAAAAATAGCAATTTTTACGTGAAAATTTGAATTTTTGCCTGGAAGTGCGAAGAAAAAGTGACTTTTCAGGGAAAAACAGTAACCAAAAGTGACTGAAGTCGAAAAAAGTGACAAATACCCTAAAAAAGTGACCCGCTATGATGCCTACATAACGTACAAGCATTATACCAATATTATGCTGATTTTTGATAATAGGTAATGTTGTTTATTTCCATAATTTTCTGACTCCTGCGATTCCCCCTGTCCACTCAACAGGCTCATATTAATAGATATTTTTTAGATTCGCCGAGGTTCATCCTCCAATAATGGTTTTATTGGGTAATCAAGATGAAAAATGTTCAGTAAAATTTTTTTGAATACCTACGTTATTACGAATTCCGAGTATCTATAAACAGGTACTCATTTTGAAAAAATTCTGATTTACAAACAGGGTCTTTTGACCCCAAACCAATACTCGAGTCTATAGAAGCGAGGCAGAGGAGGTCGATGTTTAAAAAGTTCCGGAAATATCGAGTGTGGTATCGAAATGTTTTTCGACCTCCTGAGTTCGTGGAGTCATTTTCCCAAAAAATTCAAAGGGCCCTCATGGAATAAAGAGAGGGGTTGAAATTTGGAATTTTTCAATTTATCGAGTGAGGCATCGAAATCCATGTGGGTCCCTGGGATCTTTAGGATAGAGAAGCCAAACAATAAGTATCAGCCCTCTCTTCATCCCAAGGATTTCATAAGTCTTCATTTCAGGTAAAGAGTCAAAATATCTTAAGAAATAAATCCTAGGGTTCAAAAAACATGCGGTTTGATACCTCACTCCAAAATTTTTCAGTTTTGGCCCCTTGACTCTCATGGGGCTCCTTTTGGTTTTGGGGGGAAAATGACCCCAGAAATGAACTCAACAGGTCAAAATACTTAGTCTCGATACCCCACTCGATAATTATGAATAATTTTTTATTTTGGCCCTTCCGCCCTTCTTCCACCCAATGGACCCCTTTTGTTTTTTTTCTGAAAATGAACTCAGGAGGCCAAAAAACATAGATGTTGGTACCACATTTAATACTCCCGGAACTTTTTTCACCTCAACTCCCTTCCCTACTCTCTCATTTATAAATCAGTGAAAATAATCGAAAATCACTAGAAAACAGTGAGAACTGCAGCACAGTAATAAATCAGCGAAAAAATTTCACTAAAAGCAAACAGTGAAAACAATTGTTGGAAAATCAGTGAAAATTCACTGAAAAGTCAGTAAAATTTCTGAAATTCGTTGATTTTCCCGGTGCTGCAATTCTGAATATTTATCAGTGAATTTTCGTTGATTCAAAATGAGAGAGTAACTTTGTGGGCCCGGGTATGGGTTCGGAATCAAAATAACCCCAAAAACAGATTTGAAGGCTCCGAATATCCATTCAGCCCGAATTTTAATTTTTTCCCCAAAAAATCGATTTTAAATGTTTTCATAAATTCTCCTTTGTTTTTTGTAAAAAAGAAAACTTGATTTATAATTTGATTCGGCTCCATCCGCCTAGGAGCGAAAAAAGTTTGAAAAAAAGTTAATCCGATTTAAAAAATAACCCCAAGAAATCGAATGCTGCAAATTCGAAAACTACATCTTAAATCGGTGGCTTTGGTGAGGCTTCAAAGTTGCAGTGTCATTATGAATGGTACACCCTGTACCTACATTAAGGTGAAACGGAAAAATTAAAGGTTTTTCCATTCTGGCAATTTTTTGATTAGTAGTAATACATTTTCAGTTAAAACATTTCCAGAAAAATTATCAGCCTTCCTCGATCTCTGGGGATGAGCTAGGCGGCTTCAAAATAAGACCGTTGTCGAAAAAATTCAATTTTTTGCGTTCATACCCTTAAAAATCTTCATTATTTTTCAATAAATTAGCACAAGAAAGATGCGATTTGAGATGACGAATCTCGGTTAGTTTGGTTACTTAATCCAAAATCATGTGACCCCTCCTCCTTCCCTTCCTCCACCCAAAAAATCGAAAATTAGCAAATCTAGGTATGTTTTTTCAAGTTAAAAAATTAATTTTGAGGATTTTGAGCAAAATGGTCGCTCAAATTCAAATCATGTATAAAAAGGTAATGTAACTCGCTAAATACGAATCTGATGTTGGTTTTCACATTGGAGCATTTCCTCTCTTGAAATTCGCAGCTTTAAAATTTTAATCGAAAATTATTGACAAAAATATCACGCTGATCAAAAATTAGAATTTCAAGAGAAAAAGTGATCAAATGTGAAAACCAACATCAGATTCGTATTTAACAAGTTGGATTACCCTTTTATACATGATTTGAATTTGAGCGACCATTTTGCTCAAAATCTCAAAATTCAAATGACTTCAAATCAAAATACCAAACACACCATACGAGATTCGGCATTCACCTTTTTAGTGCTAATTCGTTGAAAAATAATAACAATTTCAAGGATATAAACATAAAAAACAGCGATTTTTCTGAAAAGATCCTACTTTGAAGCCCTCTAGTGCACCCTCAGGGGCTGAGAATTTTCCTGGGAGTGTTTCCACTCTCAAAAGACCTGGCAAAATCGAAGCGATTTAATTGTATTTTTCCAATCCATCCTACAATATAGGACACATTACTGAAATACTTTTAAAAACTCATCAAAATACATCAAATTTTAACCAAAACTCATCTATATTTGAAAGAAAAACCCTACTTACCAATAATAAACCTAATCTTTGGCATTGACTTTCAAATATATGTAACTTTTGACCAAATAAGTAACATTAAAAATTGATAAAAATCAGCTAAAATTTAAAATTTAGATAGATGGTGTCGATATTCTAGGCTGAACATTTGCAATAATTTTTTCTTCTTATTGAAACATTTTGATTTTTCAAATTTTGGGCTGCACTTTCACACAAAGATTCCACCACTGCAGGTACACCTCGTTACGTGTTACTTTTATGCACAATATACACGACGAATTACCTAAATTATGGGATTCTGAAACGCTACATAGGTAATTTAGCGTATTTAAACGCCTACGTACGTAGGTGTCACATAAACAATACAGATTTGAATTTCGTCACAGTACAATAAAATTATACCTAAATTAATAGGAGAAATCTCACGAATAAAAAATATCGGCGGATGAAAAATCGTAATAACGACTTTCCTGCATATCGTCAAAAAACCTGTCGACGTCGACGAAAGTCTACGCGGTATTTTAGCAAAATACATCTAATCTATACTCAGTCCACGAAAAATATTAGGCATCGCATCGGAGCAAGTAAACGTCGCGTCGCACGTTCTCTCACACAATTTAATTATGATCCTTAATACCACCTCGGTGACCTTTTCCGCACTGTGAACCTGTTACCCGAATGAAAATTTTCCCAATACTTGGATCGCGTCGAATAAATATTCGTACATAAATCACACGATTACTTTTTGCAGCGATGTCGACGAGGTGAGGTGGTACCAATACCAATGCGAGCATTTAACTTGCGCTCGTCCAATTCAGAATAATCAACAAAACGGAGCGTTAAATTTTTTCAAAATTATACTCGTCGAAGAGAAAGTATCCAAGAGATCAGATTCGTTCGTAATACTTAATCATATCTTAGATGTGGCGGTATAAAAATCAAATTATATCGCGAGGTGGAAGATGGAAAACCACACATGTAGGTCCCTAGAGACAGAGGTGCCTAGACCAACACTGTAATCAACTGGACGTATTTCTAAAACTCAACTGAACGCATATGCAACAATCGATACATTTAAAACGGATTGTTATGCTAACGAACACGAGGAAATGAACTTTGTGAACTTTGCTTTTTATTTAATTATACGCGGACGACGAAAGACGAAAGTAAATACGAGTATACTAGGTTAATCTCAGGTCGCAATGTATTTGTACGGGTATTTTTTTGTCACATCCGCTGTTTGGGCTATTACGTAATAAGAGCTTTTTGTACGATTTCAAAATGCATATGTACTTTAATACTTAGGGGCTTAAATTAGGGAAAGGCGATCTTAGTAATTCCTAATTCGCTTTATGTTGATAGGCTTAATCGTTGAGCCAAAATAGGTATCTCTACACCTATTTAAAATAACATCTAAAACAGTATTTATATTCTAAGAAAATGACAACGATGTGAGTATATAAAAAGCCTGGGACGTTACACTCATTATGACTTATTCGCATACGAAAGTGCATTTTATGAGTGCAATATTACTTATAATATGTACATTACAACGAGTAAGTCTAAGTACGTACATGAGAATGAAACATGTGGTCGGCTGTTTTATGATTTTTTTAACAGTAAATATTTTTAAAGTTTTAACCATTAGTCCATTATTAGCTTTAATGATACCTAAGTGTAATCTTAAAATGGGAATTGGGCTGAGAATATCACATGAAAAGGAAGGAGTCGTCATTTACACAGAAATAATTAACATCTCACCCCTTCTGGCTATTAAGGGTTTGTTCGTCTATTCTGAGAAAAATTAGAATGCGATGAGATGTTCAAAATCAAAATTAACAAGACTCATACACATACTCTTTGTATCCACATAATTAAAAAAAAATTGTGGGTTCTTTTCAAGATTTTTATAACTCCTTTTCCAAGCTTTTTCAGTGACATAAAGAAGAAAAATTGTTGCTGAAGCTGGATATACGAAATAAAAAGGAAAATGAAGGTTCGAAAAGCCAGCCGTGCTATCTATAAAAATTAATTCTAAATTTTTGTTGCAGCGGTTTAGGTGCTCTCTTATTTTGAATCAGTGAAAAGTCACTGATAAATAGTCAGAATTGTAGCACAGGGAAAATCAGCAAAGTTCTTTGATTTTCAGCGGGTTTTTGCTGATTTTTCAAAAAATTACACAGATTTTTCAACAAATTTCAGAAATTTTACTGACTTTTCAGTAAATTTTCATTGATTTTCCAGCAATTTTCTTCACTGTTGGCTTTTCAGTGAAAATTTTCACTGATTTATTGCTGTGCTGCAATTCTGACTGGTTTCCAAAGATTTTTAATCATTTTCACTGATTTATAAATGAAAAAGTAGGTATCTCAAAAAGTACCAAAAGAAAGGGTCGAAAATGGGAGTACATTTTCAAACTTTAAAGAATTGATGTTCCACCCCCGGAAAGTTTCGATTTTTTTATTTTTCTGCATTCGTTTGGTTTGGTATGCTTTTTTGTATCCGGGATGAAAATGATTCCTACAAGCCTCAAAGTATCAATAAATTATAAAATCGGAAAAATTGGAAAAATTTCGATTCAAGCCCCTCAATAATATCTCTTTTAAGAATGCCAGTCACGTAGCCAGAAATTTCTCATGGAAGAGGTCCAAAATTTCATAATTTTTTCAGAAATTTTGAGTTCACCCCCCTCTCCCCACACACATTAAATTTCCTCTTGCTATAAAAACACTAAATTCAAACTCGATATATGTTCATGCGATTTGCATAGCATGTTAAAAGAAAAAAAGCTGATGTAAACGTTATTTTGGAACAAACATATGTCATTAATTATTTTGACCTTAAAAACCAAAAAAAAAAACTCCACAAATCCAAGCAGTAGCGTCAGAAGTTTTTTTTGAGGGGGGGGGGGGGGGGCGAAGTGGGTAAGGAGACTTGGAATATCAGAAGGGAGCCATTTTTTGCATAGTTGATTCAAATAGTTCATATATAATTGTGATTTCGTTCATGCCTGAACGAAGCGAGGGCGAAGCTTTGAGAAAATTTGATTTTCAATGCTCCAAGAAGGCATCTTACGCCAAAGGGAGGTGTCTGAGACAATCCCCCCCCCCCTCGTAGCTACATTTGTAAGAAACTTTCTAAAAGCTGCAAAAGTAGAGGAAAATGTTCAAAATGACAAAACTTACACAAATGCAATAGTTATGAATGTGTTTTGGGATTTTCGTTCGATTGAAGGAGAAAAAGTCAGAAGTTTTAACATTTTTTATCTATTTTCAAAAGTACCTACATAAACTTTTTCAGTTTTTCGAAGATGATTCCAACCATTTGTGACCTTGAACTTCGATATGGATATGTATTAGGGGTGGAGGGTGAGGGAGATTTGAAAAGAGTAACGTAGACATAATGACATAATGTTAGACTTGAAAAAAAGAAAATATTATAAAAAATAAGAAAAAACTGAAAAAAGTGTTTGAAAATGTTGAAAAAATAAGAAAAAAATTACATTGATATTTTAATAAAAAGTTATAAAATGTAGGATATGTTTTGAGAAAAAAGAAAATATTAAAAAAAAAAGAAAATTATTTGAAAAAATCCACGATTTAAGGTTTTTATCAAAAAAAGAAAAAGTGCGTTAACTTTGGTATCAATTTTCATCCCCAAAATTATCTCACGATTTTTCCGATCTACCGTGGCTGGAATGATTTATGGATGAATTTCCATCTCAAAAATCATCCCACGATTTTCCGGGAGTAAAATGACTTTTGTAATGAAAATTATTGACCCAGATTTTTATTGTTGGATAATTTGTGGAAAATTCATGGGTGCCACTCGTATTTTCATTTTGTAAATGATCTGAAATTCAAAAGTTCTTGTATGATTAGACTCGTCTACGTTTGTGCTTTACAATGGATTTATTAGAGAAATAAGGTTGGGATAAAACCGACGCCAAAAATGGAAAGTAAGTACTCACGAAGAAAAATCTAATCATAATTATATGAACTTTTGAATTTTGAGCCAAAACTTTTAAATTTGAAAAAAACAATACTCCAATAACCCAATAGAACAATTCCTTAAAAGCTCCCTTGGTGCTGTTGGACCGATTGGACAAAACCAACTTTACGCTGGCAATGGAAAGTTCTCTTAAAAGTGCAGTTACCTATAGTTGAAAATTTGTAAAAAATTGTTTTTGAATTTTTCATTTTTGACAATTTTTTTCACTTACCTACTTCAAAAAGTTCATAGCCTACGTAAGGATTCTTATTACTTCTCATTTGGGAAGCCTAAAATTTTTTCAGGTCCATTTCTTCTTCATGAGCATAAAATTGAAAGGTTGGAATGAAAAATTTGCGTGCTTGGAATCTTAATCACATTTTTTTAAACTTAAAAAATAATGTAGCCTTTCTGTCCCTTTTCTCGTTCGATTTTTTTTAGAAAGAGCTGCTGAAAAAAAACCTAATATATGTATTTCTTCTTAAAAAATCGATGTTTTCTTCATTTTTCAACAATTATTTATTCACCTTAGAAATTTATTCAGTTCTCTTTCCTTGCCCAATATTTACCTTTAAACCAACTAAGTTCAAAATTTCACAGAATTGAATTAAGAATGGAAAATTATTAGGTACACGAACTCAAACAAAATTTGGGTTAAATCTGTAGAAAAAGACTTCACTATCTACAAATCATTTCACGTTTCAGTATAGCTGACGTCATAAGACACTCATGAAATCCATTCCTCTCCTTCACACGATCACCTCCATCATGAATGGAAAAAAGTTGAAATTTTTCAAGATTACCTCGCACTATCTCCTATTCATGAAATAAAAAAATCACGATGAATTTTTTCCAATTAAAACCATGCACGGATATAATGTTGTAACGTGTATAATACCTCGTAAAAAATTACATAACTTTTACATTCACATCAGTCGACTTCGGCTTCATCAGAAAATGGCAATTAATTATTCGATATCATTCCGAAATAATATCATTCTCGTGAAATTCACAAATGACTGACGAAAAATCACACTTATACTTACTAGTTAGATACCTACATTTTAAATATAAGTACGCTAATTATACGTATGATGGTTCGAAAAGAGCATTTAAGAATCCTAAATGCAATAAGTATATACGTAATCATAGCCCACATTTCGCATATTCATCGCATCCAAGTAGGAGTATTTATTTGTATATTTATTAAAAATACTTCCCACGTAACCTTGATTATACCGCAAGCACTCGTATATTATGTATATACCTGTTGTTTACGTTTTCAATACCTGGATCGTGATAGATTTTATGTGTATTTTTTCAGTCGAACTTTATTTATATAGAAGATGACGTGAGTAGAAAAAATAAAACTAAAATTAGCACCGTGTGCGTTATTAAAACCGTGTCGATTTAGACCCAGTTTTGAATAAAAATAATTGATGGAGAATACCGCACGCCATACCACTATTCCGTTATAATGAGCACCGGTAGGTAGTCGTGGTATAGGTACCTGCAATATTCTCTTTAGTAATATGATAGCTATATCCGTGATTATGGAATTACGCGACAGAATTCTTTTTTTCGCCTTTCGACTCTTCCAGATTTCGCAGACTGTAACCGAGAACTATTTAAGAAGTCGTCGAATCAATCGAACAGCCTCAAGACGAACCTTGAACTATTTTCGTGGTACACAGAGACACACTCGAGACTCTAAATATGTACTCGAGGGTCAATGTATCGAACCATTACCTATACCACAATAATTAATCACCGGTGTAAATATTTAGATGTCTTCGAATCGAAAACATTAAAGTTTAACGGCCGCATTGTTTCAATGATCCCGAATTATCGTAAATCGCCGCTCGTAAAGTACTCCCAAAATGTACATGCGGCGTTCGAGACAAGTTCGAGTACACGCGGTGTACAGCTTTACTCGTGTTGAGCAAAAATCTGATAATACTTTTCAACGAGTTGTTTGCTACAGTGTCATGTATAACTGGTAAAATATCACAGCCTTGATTATGTGATTTACATACATTTTGTATCGGAGCCTTTGGAAAATATAAATGCAAAATGAATACCTAACCTTTCCTGTGTTTTTATCAAAATGGGCCATCTCTATCTGGAAGCAGGCCCTCCAGGCGTTGGTTTCCTTAACGAGCAAACACTTTTCTTTTTTCAATAAAACAATACTAAGTATTATTTTAAAAACTTTTTAAACTTCATTTCCGGTGAAATGGCGAATACATCTGTAATGTTGATCTCGTATGGAAAAATATCAGCCTTTTAATGACATCCGCTTTGACCTTTTTCAAGCGTTCGCCTTCGTTTAATTTATTTTTCCAAGTCTCTCGTTCGACGAGTGTTTTTAAAAATCGATCAACACGACATCTAGCAATTTCACCTTTAAAAGGCCATTAGCATTTCCAAAGTAAACAGAGTGCTAATGGCATTAGGTTATGAAATTCGTTTTTTATCGCAGCTTTACACATACTTAGGAAATTGTATTTAAATTTTTCCATCTTCGTAATGATTCTGTGTTCCTAAGAGAATTGAATAATTAACCTTGTCAAAGCGATTAGCTTAGGTACAAGGTACCGTAGGCAAAAATCTGGATATTAATTTTCAAAATTAAAGGAGGACGAAGAGCCAATGGAATGCAGAAATATGAATGTTGCTAAAGAAAAAGATCAAATGCTCGTATTGAGGAACAAAAATAGGCAGGTCAAGGTCGGTGCGAAAAGGGGCCATAGGAACATCTTTCTCAAATAAAAGGTAAAATTGCATTTTTCAATTAGAAAAAATAATTTTGAGTTGGAAATTTTTGAAAGTGATGGCACGGGAGGGGAATAATTTTGTTCCGAGTCAGAAAAAAATCCATTTTGGGGAACTTTTTTTACGTTTTTGGTCAGGGAGGGGTCCATTTCTAGTTTTAACCAAAAAAAACTTGAAGGAAAATCACTAAATATTGTTTTTTACGTTTTTAATTTTCTTATACTTGCGAGGCTTCGTTTGTGAATAAAACCTCAAAAAATATTCGAAATTCTGCAACTTTTCAACTTCCTAGTAACCAGGTGAAAATGGTATCAAATTGAGCTAACTCCGGTTTAGGGGGATGTAAAAACTCAAATTGCACATTTTGAATGCCATTTCAAAACTCCTACGAAAGTGTTAGAGGTACAATGGTCGAAAAATGTTTTTCTTCGAGAATGGCCCTTATTTTGAGGATCCTAGCTCAGAACCCTTCAGGCAAAGGACCTCAAATTTTTCCTGGGAAGTCCCCCACTCAAAGTAAACCACTTCACCAATTTTTATCTAAATCCAGGTCAATTTTTTTCGTCCCGCCTTTACGTACTTAATTATTATATTGAATATTATTCTTGATGAAATTTTTTTAATACGTGATACCTAGAGGAAAATTAATACTTAGGGATGGGTAAAATGAACTCAATTTGTATGAGCATTACATATTTTTTGTAAAAAGCATAACTTGACATATTTTTGGTGATTTTATCTATTTTTCGACATATTTTGAGCATATTTTACCATTTTTTACACTTTTTACGACATTTTTCGCAAAATATGGTACTCGAAAGCAGTATTTTTTCAAAGACAGAAAAAATTGAAAAATTGACTTTTTGCTGAAATCTGCTCCTGGGAGAAAAAATTATTTCATAATTTATTAAATAATATATTTTAAACATCATTCTGTTTTTCTAATTTTTTCGAATAAATGAATGACGTTTTTGTTTTGAGTTTGACGTATTCTTTTTCTCCTTTAAAAACCCCAAATTTTGATACCCATATGCCCCTCTTTTATTGAACATATTTTGGCATATTTTCAAATTTTTAGGAATATTTTCCACATATTTCAGACTACGAAAAATATAAATTATGCGTATAAAACACGATTTTTATGACATAAAAATCCCATTCCTATACATAGTAGATGTCAGTTTGTAATTAAAGCCAGACCAAACCAATGGATAGGATAACCCTCTTCCCTCCTCAATAATTACAGAGTGGCGTTTTTGGTCGGAAAAATTAGGTTGAGAAAGAAAATTTTCAGAAAATTAGGAACCTTTTTTGAAACAATTCGAAAAGCATTAAATTTTAAGTCAGAAATTTTTTTAAATTGTACTTCCAATTGGAAGAATTGGAAAAAATTTTCATCCATCAGGAATTCTTAAATTTCAACTCTAAGTTGGTTTCCATAATTGCTTGATTCTGATCTTCTGTGACTGTAATAAGTATGTATATTTTTTATATTTCAAAATTTCAATATTTTAATTTTTTCATTGAAAGGTCAACATTTCAATTTTTTATTTTTTGTCAAAATGAGGCAACTCTACAAAGATTACTCCAAAAGTTCTGCCACAGCTCCCTCCCTACATTCAGCGGTAATCCAATTATTCTACTGGATCCGGTAGAAAATTTCTTAGGCACATACCTAGTTTGTTTTCTGGCAATATTTTTTCAAAAAAGTGTCTGGAATTTAAAAAAAAGCAAGTATACCTCTGTAAAGCTAAAAAGATTCTCCACCATTTTGACGCCTTAAAATTTGACTTCGAAAAAAAACCACCAATTTATAGATAATGTAAAAATTTCACACCGATCGTTTTTCCATTGCGATTTTAAATATAAAATTCAATATTTTTATACCTAAGATCGAAATCTAAAGCCAAATTTTCAGGCTCTTGAATTTTTTGGACATTTTTCGTGAATCGAATCTATAATTATCCCCAATTTTTCAGACTTTAAAATTTCCCAATTTTTCTCACAAGAGGTCATTCCTTTAAAAAGAAATTCAAACTCGAATGAAACTGTCCCCCAAGTTAAGAAAGTAGGTACATTCGAACAGAAATCTTTGGATCAAAAAACGCTTTGGTAGGTACTCTCACTCAAATCTTCGTACGTCGATCTGCATCCTGGAAAGAAAAATTGAACTTTTTGTTCAAGAATTTCAATTTTTCCAACGTCCTCAACAAAATATTGAAAAATTCTAATCTCACTTGATAAAGAAAATCATGACTTCATGACTTTCATGAACATTTCTCAAATGACCTGAGGGCAAAAGCCTTATAAAAATTATATTTTCAACAATAAAAACATGACCATATTTTCTCATTATTTTCCCACTAAACAGGAAAAAATCATCCAACAGCTACGAATAAAAATTCACAAATTAATTAAATTATACACCCATTAACATTTCCGATCCTCCGACGTCGTGCAGAGTACCTGCGGAATTTGGTAAACATTTTAAATTCGCGAATACGTACGCAGACTCGTTAGTTATTGTAAATACCCGAGTAGTGCCTAATATAGTGGGAAAAATCAGGTTTTCGGAATGAATGAAACGGTGTTATTGCTGGTTCGGTGTACATAGAACTTATAGAAAGTGAATCAATCGATTTGATACGGCAGCCAGATGTTGAATTGGGAAAAAAGAGAGGAACAAACCGATAAACATATACAGGTAGAGGTACCTACTCAACTACTCGCAGCCGACCTAGCCGTAGTACAGACGATTTACACCGTTCCATGAAAACTAGCTCGCTATACAAATTATCTCATTAATGAAAATGAAATTCGTTTTTCGTCGTTGTCGTCGTAGTCGCAATATTCGCTAGGTACATGCCACATGGTTATATTTATACCGCATTATGTCGTCCAAGCGAGCGGAATATTTAATGTGCGAAAATCTGATTTGCTAATATCAATTATAAAGGTCAATTTATTGATATATATTTGTAATAGGTACTAGGAAAGAAAACTCAAAATGTGAATTTGTGGGGTTTCTTCAACCCAGTAACAATTGTAGGTATGTACTTGAGATTTTGAAAAAAAAAAAATGTAAATATAGGTGAGACATCTTGTTTATAAAAAAATATAGCTCGCGTGCCTTGATATTGATACCGGATGCCATAAAAATTTATAGTATAGAAATTCGTTTAAATTTTGTTGCATTTTGATGGACTAAAGATAACAATCTGTTTTTAATGATCAAGCGCATCACTAATTAATACATTCGTCGTGCAAAGTTTTTGCATCTAAATTCTAGGTCGAGGCTGCGCATGTATCTAGTCTACCTACAAGTTGGATGGCTTAATTAAATGATAAAAACACACATGCACTTCCAGTTCTTACGTAAAAAAAAACAAAATGTTGGTATGGTACCCAGATAAAGGTAGCAAACAGGTTTACAAATTTAGACTAGATTAAGAGGTAGAAATCACCAGTGGCTTAATCAAACAGGCATAGGGGTGATTGCCTTCTTTGAGACCAAAAATGTTTTGTCAAATGTTTACTTTTTGATTATAATTATAAAAAAAAAAAGTTTTCATCTTGTTCAAACTACTTTATCATTCTGACCAGTGAAAAATCACAGATAAAGCATCAAAATAGAAACACAGGAAATATCAGTAAAATTCACCGAAAACAGTAAAATATTTACTAATTTCTAGTAAATTTTCATTGATTTTTCAGTAATTTTCACTGATTATTTTCTTTGAGTGGAAATTTTTTCACCAGGATGTCAAGTTTTACAACTATTTTCGAATTTTGATGAGCCTGTGCCAAAAATTGTTGTGAAATGGCTTCAAACAGACGTCGAAATACCTAATTTGAAATTGTTTTATCTACAAACGTTTACCCTCTACCTCGACACCCCCACCAGAAAAAAGTTCAACTTTTCAAAATTTTAATTTTTTTTTCAAAAAAAAATTTAAACTTTTTTCCTTTAAGCTAAAAACCTTGGATCATGGATAAGGATATGTTCAAATGTACTTACTTTAGAGGTGAGGCAATAAAGACAAAACTTCATAACTTCTTATTAAAAATGTCAATTTACCTAATTTTTTTCCTTTTTTTTCTTATTTTTAACAAGTTTAACATAATGCCATTATTAATTTTTTTTAAAGTTCTTTTAAGTCTAATCTTACGTCGTTATGTCCTGATCCAAAATCCAATCATAATATCTTTATCACTTGATCTAAAATTGTTTTTGAAGTCTAACATAATATTATTATTTCCACCTCGCCTAAAACATATCCATGTCAAAAAATATTTAGATTTTTTCGAGACTCCCAAAATTGATGAAAGCTTTACCTAGTAATCATTTTTTATATTCACTCATAAATTATCTCTAAAAACAGTGTTGTTGATCACATACAAAAAAATCATGAAAATACCCCCCTCCCCCCCGCCACCACAAAAAAAGGAGAAAAATCAAGATTTAATTTAATTTTCAATATCGATAATATGACTGACCACCGCCAAAAAATCAAAAATCTTGAAACTTTAAGCTTTTGCGGGGGGGGGGGTAAATATAGATATAAAAATTTCAAATTTTTATCGCATCTTTTTGAGGTCTTTTCTCAACAATCTGGGGCATAGGCTTATCAAAATTTGAAAAAAATTGAAAAAGCTGCACCCTAATTTTCACTTATTTCTAGGGAATAGGAGTCAAGCAGGAGTCAGGAGTCAAGGTCTAAAATGGACTCCGGAGTCAAGATGGAGTCAGGAGTCGAGGTCTGAAAGTGATTCCGGAGTCAAGGTGGAGTAAAAAGTCAACTTTTTGGCTGATTTCTATTCCCTACACCAAAATCGGAGTCAAACTGACTCCAAATTGACTCCGACCCCAGCTTGATTCCGGAGTCAAGCCGGAGTCAGGAGTCACGGTCACAGATTAACTCCGGAGTCAAACAGGAGTCGGGAATCAGGGTGTGACGTGTGAGTTTGACTCCGGAGTCAAGCAGGAGTCACGAGTCAACTTTTTTCCTTGACTCCGGAGTCAAGCCGGAGTCATCTAAGGGAAAGTTCCACAACATGGACTGAAAAATATCTCTTTCTATTCGAATTTTTTGAGAAAAATTAGGAATATTTTGTGATTTTTTGACCCACTGTGGATTTTGAAAAAATGTTTGGCAACTTCAGTAAAAGAATAAACTTGACTTTAGGAGCTACTTTTTTTTTTTTTTATCAGTATAAAATGACTGATGCGGCACCGAAAAGAACTTACAATTTGATGGGCAATGGTCCACTTAAAAAACAATATCCACCTTATAAAATAACCACTCGTTTGGAAACAAAATTCGTCAGTCATCAAACAAATAAATTACCTACTAAATTTCCTACAAAAATGAAACAATAATTTCCTCCAAAAAAAGTGACAATAAAAAATACCAAACATCAGCATTGCCAGACCCTTCCTGCTTATTCTAAACGGTCATTTCACACGAATCATCCCACTAGATTTCAATCTTGAAAATATTTCGTCCATTTCATACATGCTTATAGTTTTGACACGTGCGTCGGCCATTGACCACTGAATCGAGCACATCCTCATTTTGGCTCCGGAAACTCCAAAATTCTGGAAAGCTCGACGCATTCTATAATTCCAGTTAAAAAAAAAGAAAAAAAAGCATAAACCTACATAAACGTATCAACAAATTAGCAAACAAGACGACATGAAAATTAAACTTTACTGCGGTCGGAAATAATTTTTCAACGCCTCCTTATACATCATAACCATCGTGTTCTAAGTTTTTATCACATTAAAGCAGGAATTATAAATTACACGGCAGCCTTTATAATTGTTATTAATATATTCGAAACATTCACAATTTCACACTCACATCGTCGAGCAGCACATAACTCTTCAACTGACTTATGGACCGCTGCAGTCCGGTAAGCTACGAGTAAGACTCACACTTACGTTATGCACATAAAAGAATCACTCGTCAGCGAATAAAGTTCAACGATAAAACGTACCAAAACTAACCGATGTTCGGTAACATACGGGAATATCGTGTACAATGTACATCCATTTTTTAAAAAGCCAATGCTTTAAAATCGAATTTATATGCAATTAACGTTCGCCAGTATTCACTTTAAAAAAACGAGTAATCAACGTTGACAATCGTTGAATAATCTTTACATAATAAAAAAATCTTACGTGGAAACCCCAGCGAGCTAATTAAGAACACAAATTAAGGCACTTTTAACCAGAAATTCATTTCATTCGCGTTTACATTCGTTCTCTCTTTTCAATCGACGAAAATGTAAACAATTGGCTAATTTGATTTCAACGCCGAATGGCATTAGTACATATTAAATACGAACATTTTAAAATGAAAATAATAACAAGAAATTTCAATAAGAATTACGTAACAATGCAGCTTTGTAAAAATATTTTTAAAATACGAGAATTTTAACTTCGATTATCGACTTGGTACTTTTTTCCATCGTTCGAAATAGACAAGTAGGATATATGTATAGTGTAGGCAAATAAGCACTATTTTTAAGAAAAAAAAAACATTTTTAGCTAGTCAAGATTTTATCGCCAAAAACTGTCGAAGGTGGTCCCCTGACTAACCCCTAAAAAGTCCGCACCCCCTAGACCCCGTGCTAAATTTTTTATGGAGGCTCCACCCCCTCAAAAATGGTTTTTCCCGAATAACTTCTCAGGATTTGGTTTTACGGCAAAAGTAGTTCAGTACTTTTTTATTCTACACTCAATTTCCAACAACTTTTATATGAACATTTTTTTGGTACGACCAATAGCAAACGAGATAGAGAAACCTAAAGGAAGGGGGTTTTGGAAAATATGCTATCATTTGAAAACGAGATAATAGGTATAAAATCGTACTAAATTGTATGTTTTTGGCATAAAAATAGTAGTATTATGAAAATTGATGGTATCAATACAACTTGACCCACCTTTCCCTCCCTATGCGCCTACCCCACCTTATCCACTTGTTTTTAATTAACATTAGTAATATGACTGAGAGGTGGGGGTGAGGTGGACACATGGGAGGGGGAAGATGTTCAAGAAGCAATTTACCCTCTTCCCCCTCCTATGTGTCCACCCCACCCCCACCCCTCAGTCCTATTACTAATGCTAAATAAAAACAAGTGGATAAGGTGGGATAGGCACATAGGGAGGGAAAGGTGGGTCAAGTTGTATTGATACCATCAATTTTCATAATACTACTATTTTTATGCCAAAAACATACAATTTAGTACGATTTTATACCTATTATCTCGTTTTCAAATGATAACATATTTTCCAAAATCCCCTTCCTTTAGGATTCTCTATCTCGTTTGCTATTGGCTGTACCAAAAAAATGTTCATACAAAAGTTGTTGGAAATTAAGTGTAGAATAAAAAAGTACTGAACTACTTTTACCGTAAAACCAAATCCTGAGAAGTTATTCGGGAAAAACCATTTTTGAGGGGTGGAGCCTCCATAAAAAATTTAGCACGAGGTCTAGGGGGTGCGGACTTCTTAGAGGTTAGTCAGGGGACCACCCTCAACAGTTTTTGGCGATAAAATCTTGGCTAGCTAAAAATGTTTTTTTTTCTTAAAAATAGCGTTTATTCGCCTACACTAATAAATTAAGTAGGTATACACGAAACAATTTCGAGCCACAATTAATCACCCTTATTATGAGATAGGTACCATAATTCATACTTAATTCGATCTAATTACTAAGTCCGCAGCTGTACAGCTTCAATCGACGATTTAAAGCAGAAATAACAATTTTCACACGTACGTGCTTCATAAAAGAATGATTACAGCAGCAGATAGAATTAATATTCTTCGCACTTACTTATCTATACACGACACGCAACGAGCTATACATTATATTCCGATAAGCTTCGCGGACGAATATGAAAAAGCCATTTAAAAAGTAAAAATAAATCGATCATAGCCCGCATAAAAATGGTTTTTGGATTACCTTTTTATAATAAGTTGATACGCGACGTACGAGTACTTTGCTCTAATAACACATTTAAAAAGACTCCACAGTGTTGGAGATTATCCAGCAATATTCCAGCACAGTTCGCGGAAGTTTATACCGAATCAACACGTGTGGCCAACATATTTCACAAACTGCATCGAACATTAGAATGGGACATACGACGAGGTGTAATTTGGAAATAATCCCATGCGCGAACAAAACAAATACAAAGGGTCACAATTATGAGCTAGAAATCGCGTTGGGAGATTTTTTCATTTAATAAATGAACGAAGCAGCATCGGCATCGATTCATCGCGTACTACACATCACATGTGGTTTACGTAGGTGATATCGTATCACTTGTTGATAGTATTTTTATATGCGCGATTGACCAACGAAGTAGAAAGAATGCTTATCACATCCTTCATACATTGCTGGTGTAATATCGTGAATTGAGAATGATTAGGTACTTGATACGAGAATAAGGGTACCCATAGAGTTTAAATGAGTCGAGTAAGTGAGTCTTTCAATTTACTGGTGATTTCTATAAGATGTTGTGCCTACTTGGCTGAATGAAACAATGAGGGGAGTAAGTACCTACTTCCTTGATGAATTAAAAGCATTAGCTGGCCACCAAAGTTGATTTTCATAAGAAATATCTACAGAATTTCAAAAATTGAGATAGAAATCAGAGACAAACCAAAAATGGAACTGTGAAGGGAAAAGCTTAAAATCGAAGAATTTCCGACTGGTTTGGAATTTTTTGAAGTTTTTCAACTTGAAAAATGAAATTTTCTAAATTTTCTACTAAACAGATTATAAATTGGCAAATTTTTCGACTCGAGAGTGAATTTCTGGCTAAAATTGCAATTGTAAGCTCCTAAACCACCTCTTTTACTTCTCTCCTCTCGCCATTTGGTTCAACTTCAGCAGAAATGGCGGGAAAACATATCTGAAAAAATTGTTTCCAAAAATCTCATAATTGGATCCTCTGATTTTTTATGATTTTTCATGAATTTTTGAAGTGAAAAAAGAAGAGAAATTGATATCAACTGGGGTAGCTTTGAATTCCAAAGAATTGCCTTCATAACCAAACAACTTGTCATAGAACACTCAGAACATTTATCACTCTAAAATCATAAGCCCAGCCATTATTTACTAACTGTAAGTACATATAAACCATGTAGGCTCATTCCATGTCAATTTGAGCAGGTTTTGACCTTGGGTCTTCTGATTGCGCACAACATTTTTTTACGGGTTCCCCTCGATGGTCTAACGAAGGAATCGCCATCATTTCGATCCTAATTCTTCAGGGGATGGGGATGACCCTCGTAATTTTCGCACAATTGGGATTTTTTGTAAAACGGCTCAACTTTGAAGGTTCATATCTCGATATTGGTTCAATCTAAAATGAATCTGTTGGTGCAGTATTGTAGAAAATTGAAAGGAGATTTAAAATTTGTAATCACATTTTGAAAAGTTCAGAGCTGAACTTTTGTGATGAACGGTCAACTTTCATGATAATTACAAAAGCTAAAGGCTACCATTTAAAAATCTGAAAAAAATACTGTAAGGAAAACTTTTTACAAGATGGGATCTCAACACCCCTAGGGGCCACAGGGGTCCTCAATTTTGGTCAAAGTTCAAAAAAATTGCAAAAATGAAGTAGCACATCGATTTCTACTAATTCGAAGGCGCTGAGTTCGAATATGTGCTCATTTTTTTCATCCGACTCCACTGAACCCCCCTATCAACCCCCTTGATGGGGTCAAAATTTGAAAAAATGAAAAATAACGTGTGACATGTCGTTTGTTAGGTTTTTGGGGGCACTGAGTTCGAATATTTGCTTATTTTTTGGGTTCGACTCCTTACTGTCCCATAACCCTCCCAATTTTGAGAAACTCTTGCAAAAAAATGGAAATGTCGTGCGGCATATCGATTTCTAATAATTTGAGGGTGATGAGCTCGATTATCAACTTACTTTTCCGATCTGCCTCCCCCATGCCCTATAATGACCCACAATTCATCCTATTTTTTATGGTTTATAGCTTCACCCTTATTTTTAAAAAAATACCATCTTATGGGTCATTGTAGGGCATGGAGGAGGCAGATCGGAAAAGTAAGTTGATAAGTATGGTTTTTCAATTTACATCAAAAAATTTAGAGAAAATTATTTTTGAGTTCAATTTTCTGAGAATTGCCTATAATCCTTTTACCCATTAAAACCATTGGTGGAAAATTTCCACTCCTAGGTATTTCTCGTTTTCGAAAATTTCGAAAATTTTCATTTTTCATGTTTTTCACTCTTTAAGAATATTTTTAAAGAAAAATTATTTTCTGGAAAATTTTCATCCGAAAAGCCAAAAGAATTGAATCATAATCATTTTCGAAGTGTTTTTAGCACAATTTAATAATTATTTTACAAGTTTTTCAGAAAACAGTTCTGACTTATAAGGCAGTGCTTTCCGCGAGTGTTTTTTTGACGCGCACGTTTCTTGCACGTCAAACCTAACCTAACCCAACAGCAAACCTAATAGCTATGTTTTTTTTACATGGATTCTCGAAAATCTGGATTTTGGACACTTTTCAAATTCTCTTTTTTTCGATTATGTTATCAGTTTTCTAAAGAAAGAAGACTTTTCCATTCTGAGAATCCAAAATCCATTTCTATAATCTACTCAACGAGTAGCTTTTCATTTTGGATTCTGATTTTAAAATTCAGGATCCAGATAATCCGAATCCAGATTATGCAAAATCCGTGTAAAAAAAACACAGCTAATGTTTACTCAGCATTTCTCTAATCTTGATTTTTTTTCGATTTCGTATTTTTCAAATTTTCTTCCAATTTTGTAGTTGAAAGAAAATTTAAATAAAACGTACCCTTGAATAACTTTTTTGAAAAAATTCAAAGTTGAAAAACAATCGAGGGTGAATTTTTAAAATATTCGAAAAAATTCTCCAGTTGAAAGAAAATTTAAGAACTACGAAGTTGAACAAATGAACTGAGATAATCGAAGTTAGAAAAATTCTGAGAAATTTCGAATTTAAGAAAATTTTACAACAGCTGGAAAAATAGCCAAAATTGGAAAAAAATTTGCATGCTAGTTTAAGTAGGTATATTGTTTGAGATACATATCATATGTACTCGCGGTTTCAAACACGTATTCTATAGTTGTGTGGTTTTTGTTTTCATTTTAAATGAAAGTGAAATCTCGATCTTTGTGAAAAATACAACTTTCGACAATTAGTTAACGATTTTCAGAAAAGTTCAACGAAAATGCGTTTTTCCTCTCCATCGGCACGAAAGAAAATTTCCACGCAAATTCAAAAAAAAATTGCGCTTCTTTCTTACGAATTTATTATGAAAACTTTTTTTGAAAATTTAGTGTTATTCATTGTTTATGGTTTGAACAAAATTTTGTAATAGTAAAATGTGTTACATAATCAAGAGAAAAAAACTGTCGACATGTTGCCAATATTTAATTGCCAGTTGACAATTAGTTGTTAAAAATTGTTCCAATCATTTACCAACTAATTGCCAATAGCAATTTGAAATTAAGCCGATCAAGCGTTTTCTTTGTGGACATTTTTTCAACTTTTAACCATTTTTTCTGCCAAAAGTTCGCTTTTCACAGTTGGCAGTTTTATTGCCACCGAGCGCTAATCGGGTAGGTACCTATTTTGGCCTTTTAAAAACCAATTTATAAGCATACCTATCCATTTTAGGGCTTTAAAATCTTAGTCCTATACAGTACGTCGGTCGTAATAAACAACACATTTACCGAAAATTACGACTTTTATATTGAGGAAGTCCCAAAATGTCGAAAATTAAACCTTTTCGAAATGAGTGCAACTTTTCGTATGCATGATCACTAAAAATCGAATCACTTTATGTCTCCAGAGCAATAAAAAAGAATTACTAAGGCTCGATAAAAATAGTTCCAAAATAGAAATTTCAAAATTTTCAAAAATAAAAAATCTTCCTTATTTCAAAAAATGCTGCAAATTTAGAAAATATTGCATTATTTCCCCACAGTGATAACCAACTAATTTCATCATGAGAATATTTCGTATTTTCCACGTTCAACTCTCCTGACCACCTTTCAATGGCTTTTTGGAAAATTTGTTACCTAACTAACTTTTTTAGGACTGTTTGGAATTTCAAACTTCATCAAACTCACGTGGATAACCTTTGCATAAAAAACACGAGAATTAAAAGTAGGTATCAAGGCATTTATACAGCCAAAGTTGGACGTTTTTAGATTACCAGAATAAATTACCATTTCCGTGCGTGATGAGGACATGTAAACCCAGCTCCGGATACAGTTACACACGAAACATTTATTTTTTGAGCATTTACGACAATTATCTCATTTCGTTTACAATTTGTTTAAGCTTTTTACATATTACACAACACACGACCTTTGTTATTTATTTACCTAACGTGGATAAGCATTTACATACGAATAGGCATTTGAAAAAAAAGTCAACTTGAAAGATATATAGGTCATAAAACCTCGAACCTTTTGGGACCTTTTATTTATCTATTGCTCGTATACCATACAATAAAATTGTAAACAAGATTGGCCTTATTATTCCATCTGTTCCTGTTGCATTATCGGACTGGTTTCCTCTCCGGTGTGTCTAGACCCTAGACTAGGTACATGTACCTAACAACGATGACAAAGTAATAGAGCCAACAGCCAACAACCAACAGTCAAGCCAAACCACCAGTACACAATACAAGACATCTCCGCAGTATTACAACAAAGAATACCTATAGGTACCGCAGCATCGTCAGATCTCAGATTGCAGCATGATGCGATTGTAACGAAGAGGAAGAACGAAACGTCTAAGTCTAGGTATCGTGAAAATAGCATAAGAAGCGACCGGCGGCGCGGCGAAAACGACTCAACGACGCCGCGACGTCCGAGTTCCTCCTTTATCACGTCTTCATTACACGCTAATCGCTCAAACACCTGAAAAATTTTCCCAACATGAGACAAAGCGCAGGTAAGCAAACGTTTCGCGGTTGTTGGCAAGTAGTGGTCCGGATGATTATCAAAGTTATAACAGCTGAGGGTTATGCGGCATTTAAAAATCTGTTTCTTTGCGTGATTATGATACGATTATACAAACCAGAAAGATTCAAAGTGTTAAAGTGCAACTGCTTTATGTATTTTTACGCTAGATGTGATTATGTACGAATGGTATGAGAAAAAGTTTTCTTTCCTCTCAAAGAATATCGTGACGTTGTTTATGAACCATATGACAGCGACAGTATGGGTTTAAAAAGAGGCACTGAAGGTATTGAAATTACCTATAAGTAAACTTTTTTGATGAAAAAGTCATCGACTGACAGTATGCACTTGACTTGAGGAGTTCATACACGAAAAAAAAAAAACAGAGTACTAACTGAGAACAAGAAAAATTGATCATTTTTGTATGATTTAGAAGAAAAGAGGAGAAAATGGACGATATCTCGAAACCGTAGCTCCAGCAACAAAAACCGGTGTCAGATTCCAAATAAATGAGCAATGACCTCGCATTAGTAAAAAAATATCGTTATTTCAATTTTGAAAATTTGTCCAAGAATCGTTCAAGTTTTTTTGAAACTTGGACGAATTTTTAAAATATTGATCAGGATTATGACATAGGTAGATACCGTCTATGTTTTCGGGTAAAAATGTTACTAATTTGGCGTTTAAATATGTATTGTTGGCAACACTGCTTGCTTGAATTAGAATATAATATAAAAAATGTCATTTTAATAAAAAGTTATGAAAATTTGATTTAAAAAATGGTGGTTTAAATTTACAATGTTGGCACACGGTTTTTCTGAATTGTTCGACAGGTAATGTAAAATTGTCAAACATATACAGGGTGTCTAACAAAATTTGTTGAACAAAAAGCTTGACTTAGCTTGACCTTTTGGAATGACTTTTTGCATGACTTTTCCGAACAACCCCCGCCCGCCCCCCCCCCAAAAAAATGTACGCCAATACCTACCCCCTCCCCCTACCCTCCACAAAAAATCTATACATTTGTGCGCTTGAAGCTATTTATAGAAAATTAAAATTTTAACCAACACATTAAATTCAAAAGAACGTAATTTTTAATAGCTATTTATGCAAACCTAATTCTAACATAAAATGAACAATTTTTTTCAATTTTTCAAGGGTAAATGGGAGGTTTTTTTTATTTTTGAAAAAGCTTGACCTTTTGAATAAATCAGGGTAAATTGGTCAAAAAGCTTAACTTTTCAGGACCAGTTTGACTTTTTTGAAAAAAGCTTGACTTATCAAGACAGCTTGACCTGTTAGACACCCTGATATATTTTATCAAAAATAGGGTATGTTTTGAAGAAAATGAAAACATTTTAAAAAAAATTAAGAAAATAATTGTAAAAAGTATTTAGAAAATTAACGAACTTTTTCTTTAGGGTGAAAACTTTAGAACATCGAACATGGATATGATCAAATACTGTGGCGCCGGAAAGTTTCTGACGTCGGAAGTTTCGAAGTATTAAAACATGAAAAAAGTTACTTTTTTGTGCACTACACACCAATTTTTTTTCAAAACTTCGCTCGAGTACGAATAAAATTACAATTATATCAATTATTTGAGTCAACAGTGTAAAAAAAGATTCCTTTTTGTCTCCCCCCCCCCAAAAAAAAATCCTTCTGTTATTCCAAGTTTTTGTATTCTCTTTGCACCCACCCAAAAAAAAGCTTTCGAAGCCACTGTTCAAATATACTTCAGAATGAGGCAATGTTTCTGATTTGTTAGTGAAGAGACAAAAGTTCATAACATTTTATTAAAATGTCAATGCACTTGAATTTTTTAATATTTTTTCAACATTTTAAAATACTTTTTACATTTGTTTCTTATTTTTTGAAATACAAATTTGAACATAAAATTCAAAACTTTTTAAAAATTATACTGTACAACACAGGAAGAAAGTTACGCAAGATCGTTACACAAAATGAAACAAATTCAAAAAAATATATTCAAAAAAAATTGGAATGTTTCGGAAGAAAGGAAAACATTTTGAAAATAAAAAAAAAATGGAAAAATGAAAACTTTATAACTTTTTCTCGAAAAATGCAATTCCTCTCTAAATTGTATTGTAACGTAATGTAAAAACGTCTAAGATACATTTTATTCAAAAATTTTACCAAGTTTTTTCAAGTCTAATAAAATGTCACTATAATTATGTCACCGATAATAAAAATTCGATCACTAAAATTTATTTTCAAAACACGTATGTTTTGAAAAAAAATTTTAAATATTTTAAAAATCCAAAATTTTATTTGAGTAGGTATAGTTATATCACGTACGAAGCTTGAACGGAAAAGTAAATAGGCACCGGATTCGTGAATTTCAGTAATCACAAATTAGTCGAAAACCAAGCACTCATTTCAACTTTTTTTTTAATCGCCAAAAGTCAAACGAAAACATAAATTGGTTGACCCCTCGCAGATTTTTTGGCAAAAAAATTTGAAATCGAAAATCAACATGATAGGTATTAATAAAAAAAATATATTAAATTACCTTTAAAATTTAAAAGGCTAGGTACGATGGTTCAAAAGCGTGAAATCGTATTTTTTGTTTCAATTTTATAAGCCACTGCCACACTAGAAGAAAAGCTTTACCATTTTGTACAGTTCAGAGAGCACAATAATATATGGCCTAATCTAAACATTGAAAGAGCCTAAATAATTATAAAAATTCGAAATTAATCAAGGGGTATTCAAGAAATTTTAAATTAAAATTTTAAGATGAGTAAATTTCAAAAAAAAAATCAAGAGTGATGGAGGATTTACCAGCTAACAGTGAGTAGGTAAGTACTCTCTCATTTCGAATCAGTGAAAAATCACTGATAAACAGTCAGAAGTGCAGCACAGGAAAAATCAGCGAAATTCACTAATTTTCAGCGATTTTTCACTAATTATTCAAAGAATTTCGCAGATTTTTCAGTGAATTTCATAAATATCACTGAGTTTTCAGTGAATTTTCACTGATTTCCAGTGATTTTCTTTCACCGATTTGTTTTCAGTGAAAAAATTTCACTGATTTTCTCCTGTGCTGCAATTCTGACTGTTTCTCAGTGATTTTCGGTAATTTTCACTGATTTATAATTGAGAGAGTAGGTAAGTAGATGGGGACAATTTTGGATAATTAAAATCTGAATGTAGGTATAAATCAAGCATAGAAATGTACTAAAAATAAATTTTTATCGAGACATCGATCAATCAATTCAGAATACAAATCCATCATCGAACAATTCACTTGTCTCGTACAACCTTGAATAACGATCCCTTCATCTTACCAAACAAAACCCCAATCAAAGAAAATATCCACAACAATAATATTCCAATTCATAATAATTGCCATCCTACTACCTGCCTTCTAAAGCCGCATCATCCAAAATCAGATCTACGATCAGAATATCACCGCGTAAAAGTATAAAATTAACGCAACAAATGCACGATTCTCATAAACATAGCTCACTTTAACTAATGACTATACAGTCACCATAAACGTGGGCATTGTATGCGACAAAAACGTGGGCAGGCGAAACAATAGATACGTAGAATTTTATAAAGAATCTTGAAAAAAATATTTAGGCTAATGTAATTAAAAATTCAACAAATAAATATACTCAACAGCACCTTAACTTATGCATTTTGTTTATGTGCTTTACCTACAGTTATCGCACATTTAAATATATCACCGCGTTTATATTTGTAGTCGTACGAATAGCGTAGCTGAGCTCATTTACAAAAGGTTAGAAAAATGGGTGCAGTTGAAAATATCCTCATTAATCATTCCAATGTTGTGATTAATTATTGCAATTGTTTGTACTCACAATAAGTTACGTTTTCTGTGCACAAAAAAATATATCATTTGCAATAGTACCAACACTTCGTGGTACCTGTACCTATCGTTGAAAACGATATGGTATAATATGGCGGATTTAATTTCATTGCGTAATTTCTAGCTGACGATTGCACCAATGTCCAAATAACAGTTAACTAGGCTCCACGTGATGATAAATAAAGCGTAAAAAACAATTGCAACTCGGTATAAATGTTACCTACAAATTTTACTACCGTAATTTTTTTCGAACATTTTAAAAATGTTTTGTATCGATTCGAAATTAAAATTCAAGTAGATATCTAAAATAAAACGATTCAAATACTTGTTTTTGATTTTGAACTACGTAAGCTATGTACATACCTACAAAAATACTCTCCACTCTTTCTTTTTCTCACAGCAAGCTAAAATCTAAGATTTTTTGGAATTATTGAATTCTGTGACATTTTGAAGTAACCAGGGGGAGAGGAGGGGGAGAGGTAGCAGATTACACTCCATACAACTTTTTTTTCACACAAAAAAATTACTCCTCTAAAATACGTACCTCTACCTCCTACCTAAGCAATAAAACAGTAGGAAATTGTTAAAATTTTATAATCATTTGTTCACACATTCAAGATTTTTTAAACAGAGGTCGAGAAGTGTGAGTGCATTATTTTTTCTTTTGCTATAAAAAAACTCCAAGCTTGAAATTATACAAGCACAACCAACTGTAGCTTTTAAACCCTTCTGGAAGGATGACTCATCTTTTATACACTTCCCCTTTTAACGAGCCTTTCAGCAAGATGATAGGTACAACTGATGACTCATTTTTAAAAGAGATTCATACCTATAAATGCTTTTGAATTTTTTATTTTATTGAGACGTACTCCCAGGTTCATTTAGTTAACGCTGTATTCGGTATTTCCGTAATTTTGGTTCAAAATCATTTTCTCCAAAGTTGGTTAATTGGAAAAGAAGAGATTGAAAATGGAAAATAATTTCTAACTAAAATGGAATTTTTTCAAATTTTTTCGACTCAACGTACAATTTGGGGGGGGGGGAAGAGAATGACTTTTTTTAGATTTTCTTGAGATGAAAGCAAATCATAATACTTAGAGGCAACAATTTCAAACTTTGAAAAGTACACAAAAGAAGAACAAACCACTTTTAAAATTTTTTCCAACTTAAAAAAAAACATTTTCCAGAACAAGTCATTATTTTTGAAAAATCATTCATTTTCAAAACATGTTATAGGTATTCAAAAACCGTACCCCAAAAAGGACATCATCGCAGGCCCCATTGTAAAATTTTGCAGGTCTCTTATTCCCCCTCGCTCCTCCGAAAAATTCAAAACTACAATTTTCAAAATTCCCTCTCCACCGCTTTACTCGAAACATCACGCCACCATATTTCTATCAAAATTTTGTGAAAAAAGTTTTGAAAATTTAAATTTGATTTTAAAAAAATAGACTTCTTTTTGGCGAATTTTTAAAATTCTAAAATTAAGTACCTCATTGTCCTACAAAGTATATGAAAATTCGATCTAATCAATGAAAAAGGCTGAAATTTGGTAAACTTATACCCTATTTTTGGCCCCTCGAATCGAGTGGAAGCGGTTTCAAGACGTTTCAAAGCCTCTATAAAATTTTGGAATTTTCCAGCTCTGGAGAAAAGTTCATAAAAATAGTCCATTTGAACTTCAGCCTCTACACATAATCGCAGATTACCCATCCAACGACTCATTTTATCGATTAAAGTACAATTTTCTGAAATTCAGAACTGCAGGTTCAAAGCCACCAATCTGGGCAATTCGCAATTACTTATATAGGTGCTAAAGTTCATATTGAACATGGCTTTCCCCAATATTGGAAGATTCCAAAAAATTTTGGAGGCTCCAAAACGTCTTGAAACCGCTTCTAACCAACTTGGGTGGTTGAAAATGGGATATACTTATACCAAATTTTCAATTTTTCCGTTGATTAGATCAAATTTCCATAACTTGCAGCACGATGACGTAATTTTGAAATTTCATAAATTCTCCAAAATTTGAGAAACGAACTTGAGCATCCGATTTTTTGGACATGGGGTTCTTTTATGATAATATACTTTCGATTATGTATTTTTGTTTCGCCTTAAAATTGTACTTCCAGCTAGGATACCTTCCTTGTATGGTAAGTAAATTTTCACAAAGGAAATGTAAAATGAAAAATTCAATTAAACATTGCTTCTAAATCTGACGATTTTTCCCATTTTTCCAGACACTTTGAAAATTATGCTAAAATTTTATTATTTTTTTCGATTTTTTGGAAAAATTTGCTGACTTTTTCTGAAATCTGCCGATTTTATCAGGAATAAGGTTTCGATTTTTTGAAAGAGATTCAAACTGGTTGACCCTTGATTAAAAACATTCGAAATTTTATACATTTTTAATGAGTCCAACGTTCGATTCTAAGAAAAAATTAGGAGACAGATGGGAACAAATCATCCCACTAATACTAAAAGGTCGTAACTCCAAAACTTCACTTTTTACAGGAGAGTTAAAAAACTGTATCATTCAAGATTTTTGAATTTCGTGGAGAAAATGTTGATTTTAATATGTCCTTTTTAGCGTTTAGAAAAAATTTTTAATATTTTTTTTTTCAAAACACCGAATTATAACTTTTAAAATGGGAGTTACGACTTTTTATACTTAAATATAGTATCTCTCTCATTCTGAATCAGTGAAAAGTCACTGATAAATAGTCAGAGTTGCAGAACAGGAAAAATGAGCAAAACTCACTGATTTTTCAAAAATTTTCACTGATTTTTCAACAAATTTCATAAATTTCACTGATTTTTCTCACTGATTTGTTTTCAGCAAGTAAAAATATTTTCACTGATTTTCTCCTGTGGTGCAATTCTGATTGTTTCTTAGTGATTTTCGATAATTTTAACTAATTTATAATTGAGAGAGTACATAATATAATATGGAGTTAGGTACGCCAAATTAAAAATCGGTAATTTAAAAAAAAAATTGAAAATTCATTCTCAACACTAAAAAAGCATATTAAAATCATCACCTCATCCACGAAATTCAAAAATCATAATTCATATCATCTAAGTAATACAGTTTTTTATTTCTCCAGTAAAAAATAAAGTTTTGGAGTAACGATCTTTTAAGCATTATAGGGCCGATTTGATGGAGTAATGACCAAAAAAGACGTTTCAAAAATTTTAGAATATGAAGTTGCGCCAACATACTTTTTTTTTAATTTTAAGGATTTGTTGGACTTTTGGGTTGAATTGATCTCATCACTAGATGGAAGACGTCCCAATGTTGCTATTTCAGCAAAAAAACTAAAATTTCCCAATTTTGAAATAATGCACTTTCTGAATATTCTTCTCGCCAGTCCTCAACCTTCTTAGCCAAAAATATAACTACGTAATAAGTATGTGTTTTTTTAGGACATCTCCCCCCCCCCCCAAAAAAAAAAAGTTGGCTGATTGGACCTTGAAACTTTGATCATTTTTACACAAAATTACATTACAATATCGAACAAGAGTTTTATAAATCACATTTTGAATTTTTTACCACGATCTACCTCATACCCGCGGTATATGTAGACGGCCATTTGGAGATGGGGCAGTCGCTGAAAATTCATCTCTTAAATGCCATATGAGGCGAAAAATTAGGATTTTTGTAGTTCTTTCGGTGCACCTATTGAGCGATTTTTCTAAATTCAAATCATAATAACTCCACCCAAGTCAACTTTAGGGGCTGAAATTTTGCCCGTGGGTGAAAAAATTTTCCAACTTGGCGCGTCAGACCTCGGGTAGCTCCCTTGTTAGAAAATTATTTCTCCGTCATAAGTAAACCTAAGTCTCCGCTCACAACGATTTTGTTCCGATGGATGTTCGTTGATTTACCACAACTTGTATACGAATTACGAAGAACGATGTTTTTGTAAAATTTAACCAAGCACCAGACAGAATTACTATACATTTATATGGAGTTTTTATGCGTGAAATCCGTTACGATTTAGACGAACGCCGCTCTTCGCTCGTGTCGGTCACTCACATACCTTATACCTATCTATATTGCTATAAAATTGCCGTCACCGCCGTATCGCAGGTTATTCACATTTTAACTATAACTTCGTAAAATTCGCCAAGTTTTCAATTTCGCAGCCAGCTCGAACGTTTTACCATAAATAAGGGACGACAGAGGACAGACATTAAGCAAACCGTAGGCATCCATCAATTAAGTGAACTACCAGCAAACCTTCATCTAGGTCTAGGTGTATATTTACCTATATTATACCATCCACAGACGGTATAGGATTTAAAGCTTCCAAAGTAACGGTATGCATAGGAAGTCATGGTTGAGAAATTTCTTACATGTCCCAATCCAACGTCCAACCAAACTGCCCACCGACCAGACGATAGAAACAATACGAAAAAAACTAATAATTTCCTCATTAATCAAAATTTTATAAAATCACCTCTCTAATATAAGGTCATCATCATCGGAAAAATATAGGTTTTCGAACCTTTTCCAAGAAAAACACAATGGAGATGAAATACCCCTCTTTGAACTACCCATAAGTAGGTATAAGTACGCAGCTTCATGTAGAATAATGAAATTTAACCGTTTTTTATGGATTTTTCGGGATCGCAATTTATGGATATAGGTTTGACACAAAGCGAATAAACGATGTATGAAAAGCATTAAACGAAAACGCCGAGTCATAATAAAATGTGAGGTTATTCAGAGCGGAAACTCATAGGATATACAGTTTATTATACAGGCTGCGATTCGGATATATTACAAACCCTTCAACTATATTCATTAACTTACACTTGTATGTTTATATAAATGTAATTTTTCCTTAACCTAGTCGTTAATTATTCCAGGTACCTAAATAATATAAAATCTAAGGCAATAAGAATCAAGTCTACGAGTTTACTAGAAAACATAAGTAAGCGTTATGTCGTACGACTGAGATTTTTTTTACGTCGACTTAACACGCGAATACGACTCTTTTCTCAATCTCTATAATCATTCCATAGGAACTAGGTGAACAAAATTTAATATGACAAAGAAAGTGAAAGATGGGCAAGAACATGATTGGTGTGATATTGCGATCATCGTTGTCGTACGTATAAAAAATATAATATCTATTACCATCTCACACTATTAGATGAAAATGTGCTTTCTTCGATATAATTAATATATCATCATCGTGGAATAAATTTAATTTTTGAATAAAAAAACGCCGCGTCGAAATCTACATTGTCATTGTACCGGTATCGGTATCTATTCGATTCAATTACATTGTCATATCGATCGAAGAAAATTATATTTAAATTAGGAAAAAAGATCTGAGTAGGACAAGTGAAAAAAAATATAGACTACACTTACTCGAATATATCACAAAAACAAATTGGCACGACTCAGGGACATCGTTTCGATAGAAAAACAAATTACCGATTTTTTTTCCAAACTTGGAATTAATTTAAACGAAATATCCAGCACGGTACGATTTAGGCACACCTCTGATATCGGATTTCCGCAATTACAACCGAAACCTGCCACTAGAAGTTGATACTTGAGCGATAATATGGGTTTATTCATAATTTATAAATCGTTTTCAGAATAAAGATTGCGTGAAATACGTTGTTTTTTTCTGCTATGGTTGTTCTTCGATTCTGGCGTTATTATTGTTTCGGATTTATTTTCAAAAACAATAAACTTGAACTTGAGTAATATTTCCGACAATGGGTTTGAGTTTCCTTTCATTATACACGTGAATTTTTCTTGGAAATTTTTTATAAAGATACGTAGAAGGGGATAAGGATGTATTTAAATGTGATGCAAGTCTCTGGTAGGTATAATTTACTCGTTTATTGTGGAATTGTGAGTTCAGTCAACTTGTGTGTAATCCTATAAGACTCCCGAGTCACCTTCAATTTATAACCGGAGATCGATTTTGAGATCAAGAGGAAATGGAAAATTTATCCATTTGTGGATTGTTGAGTTTTAAATAAAGGGGAATGAAAAAGGGACAGTTGAATCACGACCAAAAAAATGGAAATTAACGACACAAAAAAAAGGAATTGCACGACAAACAAGTCATAATTATTTAATGTTAAGTCAACAGTACATAGAACTGGGCTAATGGCAGAGGCGGTTTTCCAAGGGAAGTTAGAGAAGTCAGACTTCCGTTGATTTTTTTCAAACTTGAGATTTTTCATAATAGGTACCAATTTTTTGTAAAATGTATCCAGAAAAAATTTATTTTTTGCCAAAAACGATATTTCAACGATCTATGTCCAAAATTCCAATTTCTGAGTTCAATATTTTTCAACTCTAATAAAAATGCCATCCGATTATTTAGTCAAAAGACAAAAGAAATTTTAAAAAACATGTAAGTAGTTGAAATTTTTTAAAAATTCCAAGGTCAACAAAAATTGAAGACAAATTTCAAAATTATAAAAAAATTCAAATTAGAAGAAATTAAAAAAAATTTTAAATTAAAAATTTTGAGAAAATTTGAATTAAAAAAAATTACAGTTGGGAAATACATATTTCATAAGAAGTTTTAAAAAATGATTAAAAAATCAAAGTTTGAAAAATGTTGATGAAATTTCACTGATGAAATCAATTCGGGATTTTCGGAGCAAAAGCGAAGATTTCAGTGGAGGATCAATATCGTTTATCGATCGAACATTATCCTCCACTACTCTTCCTCGTCATGAAAAATAACTTCCAATGACACAAAAGACATGAAATTCTTATTTCGAATGTTTTTAGAATAAATTCGTACCTACGAAAAATATTTTTTTAATGTCGAGTTTTTTGAACTTTCTGACTTCCTCAGATTTTCCCTTCCAAAACCGCCGCTGGCTAATGGACCTCGTAGTCCAAACCCATTAAAAAAAGTACCTATTTTAATTAGATAAATTATGATTTTTTTGTTCAAATTTCAAATAATTCAAACATTTTATTTTTTTAATTTTCAAAATTTTTCAATAAACGTTTTAAAAAATAACATTCAACTTTTCCGAAAAAATTTCAAACAATTGAAAAACTTGAATATTTCTTCTAAGGATCAATCCATAAAAAACGAGACTAATTTTGAGCCTTAAAATTTCTACTTTCTTTCTGAATTATAAATCAGCAAAAGTTATCGAAAATCACTGGAAAACAGTCAGAATTTCAGCACAGTAATAAATCAGTGAAGAAATGTCTAGAGAATTAGTACAAATTCACCGAAAATTAAGAATTTTGCTGATTTTTTCTAAAGCTGCAATTCTGACTATTTATCAGTGACTATGCAGTATGCACTGATTCAAAATGAGAGAGTATCCCATTGACTGGAATTCAGAATTTTGTCAGACATTGAAAAAATGATGAAATGAAATTTTTCGTGGGTGAATGATTTTTTTCGTTTTTTTTTTTAAATTTTGATTTCCTTTGCTTTCTAAAATCTGACAAAGCATCGAAAAGTTGCAAAAATGACGAAATTTTTGTTTGGTTCTTAATATCCGTAGAAATGTCAAAAAGTTACAGAATAATATCAAATTTGATTATCATTTTTCAATTTATTAAAACTATTTCACAGTGTTGAAAATTAGAAAAAAATTGAATATTTCATCCGACATTTAACAAAAAGTCATAAATTGAAAAAAATCAAAATGATTTAAATATCTGTATAAAGTTATCTTTAAAACATATCCATCCATGATTTAAAATCTTCTATGTATTTATTCTAAAGCAGAATGGGTGTCTTTTTGTTGGATTTCACAAAACATAAATTCTCTGATAGGTTAGATACCTTCACAGAATTTTAATGGCGATAGAATACTTTTTTCTTATTTCTCACAAAATACGATAATAATTATACTGAAAATTTTTTACGTTTTGTAAAATCGAACAAAATGACATTAAATTGACTCCCTCCCCCTTTTTTCGTTCGCTCCATCTTTCCATCCCCTTCCAACTTTATAATTTAACTATCCACCGTTAAAATTACCCAAATCTGATCTGACTTTTTCGTTTGAGCATAACTTTATGACATTTTTTAAAATTTGAAATATCAGATACCTATTGTAAATAAATTAAAACGACCCCGTTGATGAAAGATTTTTTAAAATTATTACCATAAAATATCATGATCTCAGATGGTGTATAAATTTTGGGGCCCAAAGTTTTGGTATCAGTAGACTTTTCGATATTGATCCTGCTCTTTAAATTTGAACCATAGCCAAATTTGGCGAAATTCTGCCCTTTTAAAGTGAAGTGATTTTTTACCGATTTTTTTGACAAAATAGAAATTGATTGAAAACTTGGTTTAAAAAATCACTGATTCATTTATTTTAAAAGCTCCCCTGCCAATTTACATTACGCTTATGGGAGTTCATGAAATATTACTTTACTCGAAGTGAGAGTGATGAAATGGGCTCAAATTTGAAATATACATTTTTCGAGACGGTCTCTACAATCCTGTGCATGGATTGTAGAAACCGTCTCGAAAAATGTATATTTCAAATTTGAGCCCATTTCATCACTCTCATTTCGAGTAAAGTAATATTTCATGAACTCCCATAAGCGTAATGTAAATTGGCAGGGGAGCGTGTAGGCAAAAAGAAATTCGAACTATGCCCTTAAAATAGTTTACTTGAAGGTTTAAATTTGTTTTTATTTGGGTATCTAAATTTATATTTAAAACATGTTTTCAGGGATTTCGATAGAAAACTTATACCTATAAAATATTTTCCTCAAATTCCAATCACACATCGAATTTGATTTTTTGTCAAAATGACATATATGTGAAAACCGAAAAGTCGGTTACTTTACGCGACTGCGTAAGGTTTTTTTTATGTCTTTGTCATTATTACATTACAGCTAATTTATATTATTAGGTAACAATTTAATTTATTTCGATTCTTTTGAATTTAGAAATTTCTATAACCTGCATCCAGCCTAAAAACATGAGGTATTCATGTCGAAAATAAGAATTCCGTGAAAAAAAATTGTCAAAGTGATTAGAGTTTAGTTTTGCGAAATTGTAAACATTTTAGAAAAATTTTCCAAAATTCATTTGATCTGGGAAAATATTTCATCAGAACCATAAATACTTGATTAATTATTTTTTCCAAGTCCAACTCTACAATTTATTTTTAAAAAGCTCAATTCCTTTTGAATAAAATCGTAGGTAATTATGACCAGGAAAATCTAACAGCCGCAGCACAATGCACAAAAATGGTATTCAAAGAGTTGACTGATTGAAAATTCCAAATGTTTAAAAAACGAGTTCAAAAAAAAAAACAATACATAACACTTGGAGATGGAAGCTACCAAAGCTACCATCTCTATAACTTGCAAGACATTATTGTCAATAATTTCAGCCACTTGACCAGATTTCAAAACAAACGTCAAGCGGAGGAAGAAAGGGGCGGGTATTTGAAAACAAAACATTATCAGTAACTTCAAATATCAGTTTCGTTAGAGGAAAATATAAATAAATCCATGTTCGTGTTCGTAAATGTTCATGTTTTTCGAACACTTGCAATTTTTTTTTAAATTAACGAGGCAGCAGAAACAGTGGTTACGTAATGTTAACGTATGTGCTAAAAATTTTCGTTCTAGGTAAACAATTGTAGTCTACCCACGTGGAAGCTGATAAATTCTAATCGTACATTTTAGATAAATTAATGCTTTAATAAATGTCCAAAAAATAATTAACGATTTAAGATAACTATACAGCTGAAGACATGCTTTCCATTTACCCTCATGATAGCTATTAAAAAAGATAATACAGTTAGAGAAGTTCTCCTAATGAAAAACGTGATAAGAAAGCAAGGCATTTGAAGAAACCACCCACAATTTACAATTTCACCACGATGATATAGGTAGTTAAAATTAGCATTATTTTCATACGTAAACCGAAGAATGATTAGTGCCATGGGAGTCACTGAACCAATTCAAAAGCTTGCTGGTGATGAAAGCGATACGAGTATTCTTTCACCAAACACAATTAGCATTTTACTTCACAACCGTTTGCAAATTCTCAAATACTCGAACATATTGTACAGATTACTCAACAATTGAAAACACTACACACATTCCATAGCTTTATACTCGTATTTCTATCTTCGACTCAACAATGAAGAAAACTCGGGGGTAAAAGAACCAAGCTAAAAAATTCAAAGGCAGGTAGTCAGGTACTCACCTCGTCAATAATGTCCTCTCGAAAACACACTTGATCGTGGATTTATTATAAAGTACAGCCATACGTTGAGAAATATTCAAATTTTTCACCGTCGATCTCGAATTCTCGATACACGATTGATAACACTTGTATAATCAAACCGAACACGCGATTAACACCGATCAAGAGTTACCTGAGCTCGCAAGTCGCACCGTTCGCACTGTGAAGGCTCGTTTGTCCGAGTGACTGAATAAAACGCGGCGTGCGGCGTGCAATAAGGTATCAGATGTACATTGTAGCGTGACAACCTAAAACGTAATCCACACGAAGCAGGTTGGGTGATCTAAAGGGGTGGGTTACTGGTTACAAAGTTGCGGGCTCGCGGGTTGAACGTTGCAGTTCGAGGAACGAAGTGTGCAGAGGATGAGTGAGGTATCGTTGGATGATTTTTACAACACGATTTATAATATTGCAAAGGTTTCAAAATAGTTTTTGGTACTCAATTTTTATGATACAAAATCAGTGGCGTTGCTAGGATGCTCTACAGGAGGGGGAAATCTGTGAAGGTGATTCCAATTCCAATACTGGTTAAATACGTCAAAAAATCAAAAATGTGAAGTTTAAGCGTAAGAAAACCTAAAAATAGTAAGATTTTTGGTATTTTTTTTTAATCCGGCGATATTTTATACGAAAAAATAAAACGATTTTTGGAAATTTACGCTATGCCTGTGGTAGATTAAGTAAAAATGGGTGGAAAATCATATTTTGAGTTTTTGACAGTAGTAATGACTAATAAGTTGGGGTTTATAATAAATGCTGTATGAGCTTACAGTTTCGCAAAATGAAATTTCAAAGGTTCTTCAGGAATTCTCAAAGTTGATAGGTACCTACTACATACTTACCTCTAAAAATAATTTCAAGCCATAACTCAAAAAAAAAAACAAAAACAAAAAAACAGTTTCAGTCATTTTCAATTCCTTAACGCCAATCTATAGTGAAAAACAATAATTTTGGTGCAAACTGAGATTTTTTATTTTGTCAGGAGTTCCCAAAATTCGAATTATAAAAAAAAATCGAAAATCAAATTTTCGATACGAGCGTATAATTACGTTTTTCAGAGCTGTAATTTAGGTCAGTTAGACTACCTAGTACATACCTAGACCTACCAGTAGCAATAAACCACATAATGGACATCATCGGCGCTCAATGAAAAAAGTAAAAAATTGCGATTTCAAGATTTTTGAAAACTGAAAAATCCTCTTCGCGACCTCAAAGAAAGTTTAAAAATCTAAAAAATGTTCTACATTATGTACATCCTTTTGAGTAGGATAAAAACTAACTTGAACCTGTCATGAAATTTTTTGCAGTGGTTCCTAATTATTTTTCAAGTTTTCTCCAACTTGAATGATCTGGCACCATCGCCCCTCCTTCTCCAATGACTTTTTGGAGAGCTAATCACCAGTTTTTGTAAGTGGGACTATATATACCTAGTTTACCTACCTACCATCATTTTAGGCCATTCTAGTCAAAATTCGTTTTGGGCACGAATGCAGCCTTAAAATAACTCCTTTCAAAAAATATTTTTTCCCTAAAAAAAAAACACGACCAAAAACATATTAAATTTGTCACTGATAAGAATAAAATTTTAAACAACTCACTCTCTCCAAAAATTGAAAGATGTGTTCCTTTCCTTGGGCGATCCCTTAATTCCGAACTTGAAATTTTTTGCTCCCACCTTCCCCTCCAAAATTGTTCCAAAAATTAAGAAAATATTTCCTCCCCCCCCCCTCCAAGTTCAAAAAAGGTAGGACAAACAACCCCCCTATTTTATGAAGAGTAAGTAACACAGGCAGTGTCGTCGGAAGCTTTTTATTGGGAGGGTACAAAATGAGTACCAAGACTTGAGTATCAGGAGGATTTTCTGTGAAGGGGGCAAAAAGAAGCATTTTTTCGTTCTGTCGCCTCAAATAGTCCATATAATTATTATTTTGTTCATGCCCGAGCGAATCGAGGGTGAAACTTTGAGAAAATTGAGTTTTTAAAAGTCAAAAAAAGCATTTTTTCCACGTTTTAATGCTTCGAAAATGCCTATTTGATGTGATGGGGGGGGGGGGGGGGGGTACAAATGATACTTTGTACCCCCAGTCAGGATTTAGGGGGCACAATGTATCCCTTGTACCCCACTTTCCGAGGCCACTGAACACAGGATAACATAACAAAAATATTTTTATTTTCATGTTGAAAAAACTAATACTTATCGACTATTACCTACAATGAATATGATGCATTTTGGACCCGAAGAGGCCAAATCAAAGGGATTAAAAAGTGTGTTTTTGTCATCTTTACTTTTTTTAAGGACCTCTGGATCCCCCATAACTGGGCTTTTCAGGTCCAAAATACATCATATCATTCATATCTGATGTAGTAGGTTAATATTTTAGGTTTACTTCCAAAGTAAAATTAAAACCATTTTTGTCATGTTATCCTGCGTTAATTTCCATGAGAGAAAAGGGACCATTTGGCTAGCACCTTTTTTTTAACCTTGGGGAAAATAAAAAATACAAAATTATTTTCTCATTTTTTAAAAGAGCTCGAGTGGGAGCAAAAAAATCAAAAAATCATTTTATATAAAAAACAAGGAACTTTCTACCCCCTCTCTCCGGATGTCATTCTGTATACCTCTCAAGACGCCACATGTACTGCCGGCTTTAAAAAAAATACAAATGCATGGAAGAATCTAATTTTAAGCATAAAAATTAATGTATGCTACCAGCTATTTTTATTAAATGATCTAACTAGAAGAAATGGTATATTTTAGTATTTTCAATGTAGGTAGCATAAAAATGTGATGCCTACTTACTTCATTTTTATTCAATTGATAGCGAAAATATAGGTTGTTTGGTCATTGTAACGATTAAAATGAAAAATTAAATTTAATAAGGATTTCAATTTAAATGAACTTATTCGATTACTGGGGCGATTTGAATTTTCGATAAGATATCTGAATAGAATATTGTACAAATCATTCTCGAAATAGTACCTAATTGAATTCTAGACGTTGTTTTATATTATTATTAGATACCAATTATCAATCAAGATAATAAATTCAGATAAAGATCATTAAAAATTTGCCAAAAAAATCAATTTTTCAACCATCATAAGCTGCAGAGATGAAAACTACATACCTATCCACTAGTTGATGGTGCTTCCCCACTGAGAAAAAAACTTCAATTCCTGAAATTACCAAAGGACACGTTGAAAGTGAAACTGTCCTTGGAAAGTAAAAAGACGAGTATTCGCTCAATGTCAGTCTGACTGATAATTCAATACGAAGCCATAATTCTATGAAATGTTTTTCTCTGCGTTGCTCATTACAAATACTAATTAACTATCAACGATTCCTGCAGTAAAAAGATGAAAGATAATGCAATAAATTCGATGTTACCATCATCATTACCATCAAGTAGGTACATAATTCTCGATGCGAACCATACGTATTCGAAAAAAGTAAATTACATCGATTAAGTTTATGAATGTTACTAATTCAATTTGAAATAATTTATTGATTTCACAATCAACTTGAATGAACTTCATTTCGATGGTTACTACAGCAAAAAAAAAATTATCACTGGATTTCAAGGATTCAACTTCACCAGTTTTTTTTACCTTTCGATAACAATACACAGAATATTTTAAACATTGATAAATTCAATCCAACTCTTCATTATAAAATTTTTGAAGAAATTAGGTACCGGATCGAAAAAAACAGCGCAAAAAACTAATTTACTAAGCGTTAGCGACCGCAAAACTCGACCAATCACAGCATTTTGCAGGATCGGGAGTACAAAACCATGAGGTTGCAAAATAATATAAATCTTTTGGTGTTGGAGTCACTCGCCTTCGGCTCGTGCCTCATTTTCGGTATCTCTACTTGCCACTCACCTTCGGCTCGTGCAGAGTCACTCGCCTTCGGCTCGTTCCGAAAAAAAAGCTGTTCCAACCTAACCTAAACTTAACCTCACCTCACCATGATACACTCACCTCACCATGATACACTCACCTCACCATTCGTCACCTAAACTTAACCTCACCTCACCATTCGTCACCTAAACTTGAACTCACCTCACAATTGTATCACTACAAAATATTATAGTACTAATTCCTAATTTATTACACGTTAAAAAAAATATAGGAGTGAAAAAAATTTAAATTTTACATAAGAAATGACTTAAAATAAATTTTTGGTCGAAAAAAATTTCAAAAAATTCTTCCACCAGCAGGATTCGAACCCGTGACCTTCCGTTCCACAGGCCGCTGCTCTAACCAAGCAGCTACCGGTGCTGCTTGCCGAAATGCGTTTGACAACGCTATACATGAACCTTAACTACCGAAAACTACCCCCCCATGCGCGCGTACATGTATACGCGTACGTACGCACGCGATTTCTCATTGGTTGTAGTTTTGCGGTCGCTAACGTTTCCTAACTAACTAAACTACGTTCATTTGAATTCAGAAACTGCTGGTTAGCACTTTTTTTCAGTGTTCAAAACCACCAGAACCAAAACCCACCAGAACCACATTTATTTTCGATTTTTCAAATGGGAACCAGGACCAATTGGAACCGGTTCCAAGATGTGTTGAAATATTCCCAAAAAAGACCAAAACGAACCAATTCAGCAGGGAAAAAGAAAAATTCCCAATTGGGAGAACCAGAAGAAATTTTGAAGCTTGTAAATTAACAGAACCACCAGAACAAGCATAAGTATTTTGAGATAAAAACCACCATCAACAGGAACCATTTCAATAAATTTCTTATCAGTACAAGAACAACCACCACCAATTTGTGAATCAGTTCCAATTGGTTCTAAAAATGTTTTAAGCAATTGAGTAGGCACCGTTCTTTAATCTTTATATGAAGTATGTAGTGTATTTCAATTTGGTGGAGGATAACAGAATGTAATATTCAATTCATATTTTCGTAATTTGGTATTTTGAATTTTTTCCCTTATTTTGGCGTGATCCATGTCAACTCGAGCAGGTTTTGATCTTAGGTCTTCCTATTGTTCTCAAAATTTATTTACAGGTTCCCCTTAGCCCTTAATGGTACAATCGAGGAATCATTGTCATTTCGATCAAAATCCTTTAGGAGGGTGGGAGAGCCGGGAGCCCACGTAATTTTCATACAATTAAGATTTTTTGTGAAAGGACTCAACTTTGAAGGTTCATATCTCGAGATTGGTAAAATCCAAGAAGAATCTGTTTGCACAGTTTTGTAAACAATTGAAAGGAGATTGAAAATAATTGATGATCACATTTTGAAAAGTTCAAAGTTTAACCTCCATAATCCATAATTAAAGTTCAACTTTCATGATGAATTGATGAATATAAAAAATAAAAATGTAGGCCACCATTAAATTTAAAAATCTGAAAAAATTACAGCAAGGAAAAATTTTCATGCTGTCATGTCAAATAATTACGTTTCAAGATGGGATCTCTGAACACCCCAAGGGAGAACAGGGATTTCCAAATCTGGTCAAAATTAAAAAAAAATGGAAAACCCAAAGTACCTTACATTACATATCAATTTTGAATTTTTTTCCAATTGATTGAAAATTGAAAAAATAAATTGAAAGACCGAATGGAACTGGGAGAACCGGGACTAATTGAAACGGTCTCTAATTTTGGGAACCACCACCACCACCAGAACAACATGATGAAAATTTTCAAAACAGAACCCAAAACCAGAACCGTTTGCAAAAAATAAAAAACCAGAACCATTTCAACATCAGAATCACAAATGAAATTACAAAAACTGAAAATATCAGAAACAAACAGAACCGTTTCAGACAATTGTCAAAAACCAATTCAAAAACCAGAACCAGGAACCATTTAATAACAAGAAATAGAAAATAGCCATTTAATTTTGGTAAGTTGACAAAATGATTGATTCAAATCATTCAGAAACGACGAGGAAATAATGTTTATTCGTAGTCGTTCATATAATGTAGTTAAAAAAGATACACTCTTATTAAAATCAAAGTGTTCTAACTTCCAGCCCTGCAACAAATCATTCATGTTGATTCTTGTTTGAATTTTGAAACCATTGATTTATTTTTGAATTTTTTGTAAGTGTTTATTCCAACTAGCGCTATAATAATCGCAGCGACACAGGTATACACTAATCCAGTGGAACAGTAATACCAGGCTATCAGTATAGTTATCTATGGTGGTTCCCAAAAACAAAAGTTTGAAATTGATAACAAAAGTTTGAAATTGATAACAAAAGTTAAAAAGCTTGCATCCGATGATTGCGATCGCGTTGTACATTATTGTAGTAATTATTTCGAGGTTTTCGAGGTTATTAATTATTTTTATTCGAACACTTTGTTAATCATCGAGTCACGTTAATCCATAGTAGATTTACTTTACATTTACCAACGAAAACATACTCTGGTGATTATCTCTAAATAAGTACGTGAACGCTTGTCTTCGCTGTTTTGTAGCTACTATTCGCGGAAACGGTAGCGTTAGGTGGATTCCAGTATCCTCCATTACGCTTATCACGAGTTCATTAGCTGAATTACGGAGTGTTTTTATTATTCTTGGAGTATGGATGTTAGGTTTATAATTTGTTACGAAAATCCATTCTTTCATTCTTCGTAGATATTAGCCCTACGTAGACCACCGAAAAAAAACCACCTGGTGCCAAAAACGGCACTACAATGCATTTTCCAAAAAAAAAAACCACCTGGTGCCAAAAACGGCACTACAATGCTAATGGGATTTTTCGAAAATGCATTGTAGTGCCGTTTTTGGCACCAGGTGGTTTTTTTTTTGAAAAATGCATTGTAGTGCCGTTTTTGGCACCGGTGGTCTACATAGGGTTAAGTTTATGTACATATTCTTCGTCAGATGTTAGGTTAGGTTGGAAATTTTGAAGAAATCCATTGATCATCGAGTAGGTTTCTATTTCCAGAAGCGCATTCTTGAGCGAATTTTTTTTTTTGGTCTGTCGGTGCATAATTATTCATTTTTTTTACTATTGTTTAGTCCTAAAGACTTAACCTCACCTCACGTTGACATTCAGTTGTTCTGAAAAGTCTAGTCGGAGTCGTCTGAAACCGTTTTTGCCTGTTAGGAAGAGGGAAAGGAGGCTTCTTTTTAATTTTGCGTGTACATAAAGAGATTGAAAAATACCTACGTGTACGAATCTATAGTATCTATGTGGTCCTTCTTCTGCTTCTCTGGTTCTTTTGTTATTGTTATGGTTTTTACTCGAAAAAATGGGGGAAAAAAACTGGTGGTAGAGCCGATCATTCAAAGCAGGAAAGCAATCCCCCCTCCCCCTCATAGACAAAATTGTGTATACTCATTTGGGAAATTTGTTAAATTGATGATCTTTTTTATGGAAAATATTTTATAAGTTGAGAAATCAAGAAAAACTGAAAAAATTGAATTATGAGTTCGAAATTGGCTAAAAATGGAAGGATTTCAGAATTTTTAACTATCGAAAACCATCGACCGTTTTGAAAAACTATGGGTAGTAAAAAACTTATTCGTAATCCATTTAAAAAATCAAGAAAAAATGGAAGTGCAAAAGCGAATGTGGGTAAAGAAAAGAGGACGATATACATTATTTACTTACACTTCAGAAACATCAATTTTCGACTTTTAGATGAAAAATGGAAGGGTAATTATGGAATTGCTATTCCAAAGTGACAATAATTCCGGAATTTTCAGTCATAAAATGTAAATATGTCGCTTCTTGATTTGATATAAAAACGTCGACTTTTGTCTTTTTGATCAAAAAATGTGAGGTTGTCGAATGTATTATTGCAACACAATTTCTGACTTTTTGAACATGAAATGTAAAAATCTCCAACTTCGACTTAATGATCAAAAAATGTCAGTTGATCAAATTCTGATCATACAATGACAATTTTTTACTTTTTGGTCATAAAAAATATACGAACACGACCAAAAATGAATACGAAAGCATCCGAAGTCACAACCTGAAGTTGTGTACCGAAGTGCTCGTAGATTTGGCCGCTAGAGAGTGGCTAATTCGCGCGCTAGGTCCCAATTGCATTCCCACTTTTATTTCTTCATTAATCTAACATAAGCCGCATTTTTGTAGTTTCCAACCAGAAAAATACCATGCCACCACGTACATCAAAATCGAAATCGAAATCGAAGGTGAAAGCGGAATGTAATCCGAAACCAAAAGAGACAAAATCGGTACATCTTTTGTTAAATGGAGATCCAAGTAAATGTTATGTAAGTTGAAAGTTGGTTGAAACTTGTGTTATTTTTTTTTTCAATATTACAACTGATTTAAATATAATTTTATTTTACAGAAATTTCGATGTTCAACGATTAAAGAATTAAAGCATAACGCAAATTATTTATTCAAAACGTCGATAGAGCATGTTTATAGCTCCGACGGTTATGTAATTACCAGTTTCGAAGAAATAATGTGATTATTTTGAGTATGATAGTAATGATTTAATGATTATCATATAAAATAATAATTTCATTGTTATTTCAGGATGAATGACAAGCTTGTTGTAACGGAGAAAGGAAAATCATTTGTCCAACACGAAGTATGTAAATAGTTTATATTTATTTAAATTTTATAATTAAATAAGCTCATCTTAAACTCAATCAATCAATGAAATTGTTATTGTTACAGCCAGAAGAATATCAAGACGTTGGAAAGTTGGTATCCGAACTCAATCGAAGCATCCAGAACTTACCGTCGAAAAAAGATATCCAAATGGTTTCCCAACTAAATCGAAACATCCAGAACTTGCCTTCGAAGAAAGATATCCAGAAAGTGAGCACCAATATCGAAAAAGCAAGTGCTAGTACCTCGAAGCAATTTGCTGTCGTAAAGGAGGAAATCGATAAAATAAAGGTAAAATAAAATTTGTGTTAATTTATTCGTAAGTTATGTTCTATACAAGATATTTCTGTTTAGAAACGTCTCAATGAATCCGAATATCCTGAATGGATATAAGAAAGTCGGCGAAGTATGCAATAAAATGGCAAGTGTTCTGGAGGGAGGTAAAAGAAAAAAAGCCAAAACGGAGAAAACTGTACCAAACTGTGCTTACGACGATAATGCCAGATTGCCCAAAGTCGAAGCTGACGGTAAATTTATTTTTATTAGTGATATCCCGATTAAATACAATCCACCCACGGCGGGAGGTATTATAGAATTTATGTATAATTTTATCGTCGTCAGAAATGCCCTTTCGCATGAAGGCGAAGAGTTTACTTTTTTTGAATTCAGAGAGGCTTACGATAAATTAATTGACGATATTAACAAAAATCTGAACACGTTCGAAGAAATTCAAAATAATCCTTTGTTAGAATCTTGTAACGTTCCTTCATTTGATGATATTATCCAGTATAGGGCTTATTTTCTACGAAAATTTCTTGAATTATTTAAGTACAAATTATGAAACATATTGAACACAATAAATATCTTTAAAATTTTACATTATAGGTTCTGAAAATTCGAACGATTCGTAATACGTTGCTGGTATGTATCAGTCCGATATTAAGTTTTAGGAATATTCGATTACTGTGATAGAGGTGTTTTTTTTCATTTTCTGCTTTTGTATTTTTATCGTTTAAATCGCAGTAAGCAAAGTAGTCTTTTTTTTAAATTTATTTATAATTTCGTTCATAAGGTGTTCCATATTAATTTTTATTACAGCAGTCTTTTTAATTTTTTTTCTCGATAATGTTGTAAATTTGTACACCTAATATGGTTCATTTTTTATACCTATTACTGTGATAGAGGTGTTTTTTTTCATTTTCTGCTTTTGTATTTTTATCGTTTAAATCGCAGTAAGCAAAGTAGTCTTTTTTTTAAATTTATTTATAATTTCGTTCATAAGGTGTTCCATATTACCTTTTATTACAGCAGTCTTTTTAATTTTTTTTCTCGATAATGTTGTAAATTTGTACACCTAATATGGTTCATTTTTTATACCTATTACTGTGATAGAGGTGTTTTTTTTTTCATATTTCTGCTTTTGTATTTTTATCGTTTAAATCGCAGTAAGCAAAGTAGTCTTTTTTGTAAATTTATTTATAATTTCGTTCATAAAGTGTTCCATATAACATTTTATTTCAACAGTCTTTTTTATTTTTTTTCTCGATAACGTCTTTTTTTTAAATTTATTTATAAAGTCCTGAATGACACTCTCCTCTGGTACTGAAATGTAGCACTCGTAATCTATTAAACCGTATAAAAAATCTGTCTTGACATCGACTTGCACCAACTTTAATTTCAACCGATTGGCCAAGCTTATTAACCATCTTACCGTAACATTAGACACAACTGGAGAATACTTTTCTTCCTCGTTACCGAACTATCTGTGTGATAATTTCCGAACTAGTTCTAGACGTTGTTTTATACTATTATTAGATACCAATTATCAATCAAGCTTACTGGAAGTCAAGAAAGTATGTTACGAGTTGAACAAGATGACCCATTCAGTGATATATTTTACTTTAGTCCAGATTCGCACGTGTCAACGATAGTCGAAACGACTATTATTTTTGTAAGTTGATAACCATAAGTATTATTTTGTATTGTAAGCCATGATTCATTAGAATTTTGCAAAAAACAAAAAATCAATTCGTCAACCATCGTAAGCAGAGATGAAAACAAAATACTTAACCACTACTTGATAGTGCTTCCCCACCGAGAAAAAATCTTCAATTCCTGAAAGTACCAAAGGACACGTTGAAAGTGAAACTGCTCTTGGAAAGTAAAAAGACGAGTATTCGCTCAATGTCAGTCTGACTGATAATTCAATACGAAGCCATAATTCTATGAAATGTTTTTCTCTGCGTTGTTCATTACAAATACTTATCAACTATCAGCGATTCCTGCAGTAAAAAGATGAAAGATAATGCAATAAATTCGATGTTACCATCATCATTACCATCAAGTACGTAATTCTCGATGCGAACCATACGTATTCGAAAAAAGTAAATTACATCGATTAAGTTTATGAATGTTACTAATTCAATTTGAAATAATTTATTGATTTCGCAATCAACTTGAATGAACTTCATTTCGATGATTACTACAGCAAAAAAAATTATCACTGAATTTCAAGGATTCAACTTCACCAGTTTTTTTTACCTTTTGATAACAATACACAGAATATTTTAAATATTGATAAATTCAATCAACTCTTAATTATAAATTTTTTGAAAAAATTAGGTACCGGATCGAGAAAAAAAAACAACGCAATTAAATACTTCAGTCCTTTAATCAAATTAAAAAACTAATTTTAAATCCTTAAATATTTTTATATTACAAACAACATTTTTTAAAATTTTCATTTTATAACAAACAGAAACATACCATTTTAACGATAGATAAACGTTAACGTACAAAGGTGTAAAAAATCTTTATAAAAGTATGTTAATGATATTGTAAAATTTTAAATTTTACACATTACTTATATTTTCGTATCCTAAACTTTCTGAAAAATAATTAACGCTCCGCAGCAGAGAAAAAAAAGGAAGGAAATAGGGAATAGTTCGTTATGAATAAAAGACATGATTTCAATTAAAATAAACAAATTGTTAATTTTTACCTATGTATTTGATGTATCAAGCACATTTGCAGACGCCCTTCTACTTCGAAGTCGAAAACTATCCTTACTTGTGAAATTTCAAAAATCCAAAATATCTTCGTACTTTAAACAAATAGATCAGCAACTGAACGAGATTTTAACGCCGAGATGATAATTATGAACATGGCATAATTTGAAACACAAATGTTCAATTTCATCGAAAAAATGTAATTTAAAATAATACTCTCGACAATTCGCACTCTCAATTCATTTATCTAACTACCCACCACGTTCGAAATGGGGACCAAGGTATGTATTCGTATTAAAAGATCTTCAACACAGAATTTTATCGCAAAAAAATCAAACCAAATCCATTTACCGATTACTTTACATTAATTAATTGCAAATTTCGCCCAATCTACGTTTTTCCATCAGCTCGTACGCGCACACGAGCCAAATAAAAATTAAATTCTTAAAAGAAAAACAAAAAAACACACCGATTTACTCGACATATTTAATTCAACTACCACCGTAACATTTTAGTTGATAATTGACTTTAAAAAAAGAAAAAGAAAAAAATGGATGCTTATAGTGGAACAAGTCATCTTATTCTACAGAAACGACCATAATGTTGACGAAAAAATTCGGCTTATCCGGAAAATTCCTACAATACTCACGCTCCAATCAATGAAATAAGACTACTACAATACTTACACTACAACTACGGTTGTTTTCCAACATATATATAAATATATGACATTAATGTACAAAAAACAAGAATCCGATAACAAATTAAATAATATGTAATTTAAAAAAAAAAAGAAGAGAAAAAAATCGTTCTGTTACTTTTTTGTAAAACGTTACAAAAGAGATAATGAGGGAGAAAAGCTTAACGTATTTCGAATTATTTACAAATAATTTAGCGTTACTTTGATTCGTGTAATCGTTGGGTCGCACTACAATTTTGATTACCGAAAATCTCTAAAACGCATCCGTTTCCAATTTCTCTATATCGTTTTATATTTCGGCTTTTATTTTTTGTTCGTTTTAAATTTATCGTTAATTGCTTACGCTGTTTTCTTGGCAATTCTCTTGAAAATTCTCTTTGCAGTTTTCTTGACTTTCGAGCACGAATTTACTACTGTCCGTCTTCAGGCATGTGTCGCTGGCCGGGACATCGGATACTGGCGGCTTGAATATCGTCGCGTACGGGAATTTACGGTGACACCGTTCTTTGTATTCTTCGGTTTGTTTTTCGACGTCCCCGAATGATGAATTTTTAAAAGCGGTGTAGATTTTCGAACACGTCTGTTGAATAAAAATATCAAAGTATTGAGTAATGATTGATAAGGAAATATAAAAATCTAGAAATTAATTTCTAATTTTAGAATGCCAACTTTAAATACTTAATTATTTGAAAAAAATTGTCAAGGATGGCCACCTAAAAATTTCATTGATGCGTTTTCATCAACTGAAGGGTACTGTTAAAAAGCCATTCAATTTACATAAAAAATAACACTTAAATACGCTTTATATTCAAATTTTCGTAAATCAAGAAATTAAATCGAAATAAAAAATGATAGGCAGGATATTTCTGTGTTTAGTAAACAATAGAGCGGTTCGTCTTGTTTGAAAGTGGTGGGGGGAGGAGGGGTACTGAAGCTGTATTGATATCTCAAAACGACCCGGGTAAAAAAATAACTTCAACGCATGTAGGTAATGTCACAGGGGGACTTGGCCCGCCCGTTCCCCGCCGTCATGGTGACGTGTGCGGCGGGAGGATCGAGGTGCCGTAACCGGCAGCGCGGTTGCGTCGTTGGGACAACGAGGCAACCGGAGAATCAGTGCCTGGCTGGCTTCCGAGAGAAACGGATCGTTTCTCTCGGAGCTACGCGTGGGTGCTATTCGAATGCGTTTTCACCGTGTAAGTTAAATGTTGTTTATATATTTCAGTTTCAATGTTGTTTAAAAGTAATAAAAGTTGTTTATAAAGTTCAAAGTTTCAATGTTGTTTATCAGTGTTATGTTCGTATACGCGGATGGGTTCGAAACCATCCGAGGTATTCTTAGGAGGGACTCGAATCGAGTCCCCGAGGGAACTTAGTCCTACTGACGAGTGGGGCCACTTTTCTCAGTAAATTACTGAAAAATATCACTGACCCATTTTTACCCAATTTTTTATGGGCAGAACGTATCTGAAAAACTTTATCTGCCATCTTTTTTTAAAAAAAATTATCTGATTTATTGGTGTTAGTCTATTTTTTTTTAACTAGAACATTTTTAGGCATTTTCAAAATTTACATTTGGCTGTCTCATCATTTTTTCAATGCCTTAATAATTTCAGGAGAAAGTTCAAAATTTCCACATTTTTTTCAGGATTTTTAGGGTTTACAGAATATAGACACCATGAAAAATTATTTCTGAAATAATTTTAATGGAAATAAAATTAAAAATCATAAACAGAAATATTCTACTATTATCCTCATCGTCATAACTACTGGCAAAAAAAACAAAAAAAATGTAACGAAAAACGCATTGTTGAAAGTAACGTGTAAACACCCAAAAAAACACATGTTTACATAAAATAAATTCAGTTTTTGAAGAATTTTCTTGTTTCACAGAAAAAAAAGAGCTCTGGTGAATATTTCGTATGGATTCTCTGAAAATGGATTTCAATGCTATTTTTACATAAAAATATCCAAACAAAAATTTATTTTGGTAAAAATGTTTAAAAATTTGTTTCGCTCAATTTTCTTGATTTTTGAAAACTATCACATTATAAAAATAATTGAGGTTGAGTTGAGGGGCAGGGGCAGTGACAAATTTTTACCACACCGTTTTGACAAGAGGACACAATTTGTGTGTTCACCCTACCCCCTTCTGGAAATAGCTCAATATTCTAAAAAATGTAATTTCTTGATGTTCCTAAAACTATCCATTTTTTCAATTTTCTACACATATTTATAACAAATTCAACATTCGACGATTCAAAGTAAGATGAAATACTTTTTTAGTGAAATTTTTTCTTAATTTGTTAGGAAAATTGCCAATATTCTAAAATTTTATTACACAAAAAGAAAAAAAACTTATACAGAGCTTTTTGCCATAGATATAGAAATTATTCATGGGTGACGCAGCGCCTCGATCCTCCCGAAAAAAGTCTTCAAACATTACAACTAAAGACGCTATATACCTCAAAATCGAAACGAAGATTATTTGCACACATTTAAAATTGATGAATTAAAAAGTGGACTCGTTTTCTTCAAATCACAGTCTCAACGCAGACGCTGTCAATTTTGAACCAAAGGAACAACCCACCTCAATAAAAAATTTTAGTTTTTCAAAATTTTCAAATTTTTTGGTTCAAATTAACGTTTATTGATTTTACAATTTCGAAGTTATGGACAAACTTCATGGGAAAAATTGCTCAGTTTCTGAGATACCAATAAGTACGTATTCTAACGATTAAAAATGAATTTCAATCCGAAACTTTTGACAGAGAATTTGCCCCTTCAATTCGAAAAATAATCCAAATATTTTCTATGACTTTTTTCTTAGTGGTACGGAATTACATCATTATGTTTCGCATATGGTCCACCATTCATCAGACATCCCATTACGAATTTTTGTGGTCACGATGACATCACGATAAAAAAATTGTAAGAAATCAAAAAGTAATTATATCACCGGAGAGCTAATTTTGTCTTCTTTCAAACAAGGCATCATTAAAATATTCGAAATGGCTTCCTTATAAAGTTAAACAGAAAACAAGACGAATAAGCCTTCAGGCACAGAATATGTGACCCTTACAACATTTATACTTTCGTTTTCAACCGAACTGTCTCGACGATTCCATCATTTTCTAAACGAGTCGCAATCGCCACCTCAAATACGAGATAGGCAACTTCAATCACATCTACACATATTTTTATCGAATGACTTACTTGTAAACTGATATCTTCGATGTTGGGTTCTAAAGTCGTAGCAAGTTTGATGGCCTCTTCTTGTTTAGATGGATCTAATAAGTACATCATTTTCGCGCCTGTAAAAAAAGGATTGAAACCACAAATTACTCCGCTGAAATCATAATTCTAATTCAGGGTGTCTACTAAAAATGGCCCTTCAAGTTTTCATGACTTTTTTGTTCTTTTATCAAGCTCTATTTTTACCAAAAAAAATTTCAATGCGAAAACTGAATAAATTAGTAAAATATACTTATTCGTGGCCGCACCTCACTCTAAAAATTCAGTACTTTGAATAACGGAGGATTAGGACTAAGGCTCAAATAAATGAGAAAATTTTAAAACTTTGTAAAAATTACGACTTTTTTACGACTTTTATAATTTTTTTTTCAAATTTTATAACTTTTTCACGAATTTAATGACTTTTATGTTCAGTAGATACCCTAAAAAATTACAAAAGAGATATTTTTCAATTTAATACCTTCGAACAAAGCAGGTAAACTATTCGAATTTTCGGCCAGGAACTCTTTATTAATTTGCGCAGCCGTACGCCCTCTTAAAATAGGTTCCATTTCCTTCTGCAAAACCGTCAACACAGGCTCCTCGGCCGACGGATCGGTTTGTTTACGTAAACTGACTAGTTTCAACTCGAATCGTATCAGACAAGAGTGCAATTCTGCGTTAGAACTATCCAATCGAAAAGCTCTTTTTATTGACTGTAACATTAGCAATGGTTTATCTGCAACAGAAAATATACATCCATTAGTTAATCAAGTTGAATACAACAAATTCACCATTCAATAAATTAAAAATATGCGATACTAATTTACATACGTAATGAAATCTTTCAAAGTGTGGAAAAGTATTGCCGTCATTTTTACATCCATAAATCAATCATCGTAATAAATTATTCATCGCGTCGATAGAAAAACACTATCGAAAATTTTTTTCCACTTTTAATATCGAGATCGACAATCAACCCAACGATCAGTTCCTGGGGGCAATACACTTCACCATACGTTGGAAAAATATGCAAAAACTCGCAACCCTTCAAAGCATTATTGGCCTTTGATAAATATCCGAACGACATTCTTCGCATAACCGCAATACCTAATACCTCAATTAGCTTATACGAGTATTTTCCATTAGCATGATAATCGTCTCGCTCACCAAAATTACCAAATAATCCGCTACCAAAGTGAATAAAAAAACAGAAAACGTAAAATTCAGATTACCAATTAAGTACCCCACTACCCCTGCCGATTCGGAATTTCGTAACGAAATCAACAATCGTTTCGGAACTACAATTACTACATTTTAATTTCGATAATCGTGAGGGTTCCAGGCGATCGAATCATTCGATAAATATTCTACGAATTTTACCTACCTCGATTAAGATATAAAAGGTACAGTCAGATCGACGCGATTATGTACCTATCTCGAATACTTAAACCCCAAAGCATCTCGTACACAACTCGAGACTAAGATGTTTTAAAATTCTATAATGAAAATGCAGAACATTTGCAAGACATTCAGCATGGCATTTTTTAAACACTTCACCTTTTTTGGAGGGGCGGGGGGGTGTTCCTGTCCCAATTAAATCTTAACATGCTTCATGTTTCATGTTTTTGGGCTGGGGTAAACGATTTTTTTCGCGTGACGTTTTCAGACATTTATTGACATAATATTGTCTGACTCAATTCGGCTTCAAAGTCTTGACCTCATCGCACCACTACAAATGCAAATACTAGTTCATGTACCAATTTGTGTACTTTTTCAAAAAGGGGATCGACGAAAAAATTTACATTGATTCTTATGGGGGAGTTGCATCGATTGATATAATGACATTTGGTTGAACTTATGTCTGACTTTTCAAAACTAGGAAAAATTTTGAAGGAAATTGAAGATCACTGACATTCAGAGTCACGGGCGTGATTCCTCCCCTCACCCCTTTCCAACACGAATGTAATAATGATATTTTGTCTGACTTTTAAAAACTTACAAGGGAGGCATCCCAACTCGAAAATTTTGAGCCAAAACAAAAATAACTCGAAAGTACATCATAAAAGAACTTCATATCCAAAACTTCAAGTACCCTCGAATTTTGGCGAATTTTTGAAATTTCAAAATCACTTTATCGCCCTGCAAAATATGAAAATTTGATCTTATCAACGAAAAAAGGTGAAATTTGGTAGATAGTAGATACCTTATTTTCGATCGCGGTCACCAATATGGGTAATCTGCAATTAATAGGTGCTGAAGTTCATTCGGATCATTTTATGGACTTTTCTCCAGGGTTGGAAAATTTCAAAATTTTTTGGAGACTCCAAAACATCTCGAAACCACTTCTAATCGATTCGGGAGGTCAAAAATAAGGAATATTACAAGTATATAAAATTTCAGGGTTTTTTCGTTGATTCGATCAAATTTTTATATTTTGCAGACGATGAAGTGATTTTGAAATTTTAAAAATTCGCCAAAATTTGAGAAATGAACTTTTGCATCTAAAATTTCGGATATAACGTTTTTTTATGATGTACATTCGATTTATTTTTGTTTCGACTCAAAATTTCATTCTGAGTTAGGATAACCCCTTGTAAGAGAAATTTTGAAAGAACAGAAAATAATGAAATTTTGTTTGATCAATGGAAATTGGAAAAATAGTCAACATTTCCAGTACCTAGCTATGTCGATGCCATGAAACATGTTTTTTTCCGACGTAACGAGAATTTTTTTCAGATGTTTTGATAATTTTTTTTGGAAGGGGAGGATTTTTTTCAATTTTAATTTTTTGTATTTAAAATTTTTCAAACTTCGGGAGGTTAGGGAAACTATTTCCTCTCTCTCCCTTTATGATACTCAGTCAATTTCAAAAAAGTGGAGTCAACCACGTCACACAGGTACGGTAAACACCATTTCTTCCTAGCCAGTGCCAGTGACCCGGGTATATGCTTTTTACAGTTCTGGTGATCTAGTTTTTTGTTGTTTTTTTTTTTTAGTTAGGCTTGAAAGCTTCGAAAGATGGTGCCATGGAATTTTTAAAAATATCAATTATTTTAGAAAAAGAGCGAAAAATTTTAGACAAAAATAATTTTAAACCCTGAACTTTCATTATTTTCTCCAAAAAATTTCAGTCGTCCGGAAGAAGTTGAGATTTGCCAACTCCTTCTTTTAAAACATTTCTTCATCCATTTATTAGGAAACGAAAAGTCAAAAAAATTTTCGCTTTCCACTTTTAATCCATCTTCGTTGTGGAAGTGTAAGTTTGCCCGAGCGAAGTCAGGGTGTCTAACAAAATCTCAAACCCCAAAAGAAGGACTTTAGAAGGACCTTGGAAGGACTTTCAGCATGACCTTTTCAAAATTAATATTTAACCCCCCCCCCCCCAAAAACACCAAAAGAGAATTCAAACTTATTTCAGGAGGACAAATATTTCTGTTTCAAAATATTTCATTGTTTAAGATGGAAGAGAAGAGTTTTTACCATGATTTCGAAGAAAAAAAAGTAAATTCACTGAGCCTAAGCGAAGCGAAGGCGAAAATTTTTGAAAAAAAGGGCATCCAGAATCTAAAAGTTTCTTCATTAGGTAAAATTTGTGCTTTTTTCCGCATTTTGTTTAGACGTTCAAAAAAAACAATATCTATGGACCCGTTCCTGATTTCCTTCCAAAAAATCAAAACATTTTTGAAAATTGCAATCGAGATCGTTACCTCCTTTGATAAGTGAGAAGGACAATTTTTTCACTTGAAAATATTAATAATACAGGCATTCTAGCAAAAAAGTGGAAAAAATTTAGAACAAAGGTTTTTTTGCGAGAATGTGTTCAGAAGGGTCCCAGTAGTTACCAAAAAAAAACCAAGAGCCCCAAGTGTGAGGGAAATTTTGGGGGGGGGGGGGGGGGGGCCCCCGAAACACCCCCAAAAATTGGGTTTTCTACATTATTTCAAAATGTATCAATTTTGAATAAAAAATAACCCCAGATTTGAAATCTGCGTCAAATTTCCGATCTAATGATACCTAACACAACCCATTTCAAATGAAACATAAGCTCTTGAGGGGGGGATCAAAATTACCCATTTTTGAAAATCTCAGATTTTTCAAATTTAAGAGTTGAAATCTGCACCTAAATGATCCTGTATTGTGCCTTAACGACTGTCCACGAGTACGTAAAGGATTGCTGTATGTATTTTGACACAATCGCACCCATATGGGGGGGGGGCCTCTCGACTCTTCATGATACATTTACCCTATAGTCCAGTAAAATCAACATTCTATAATGCAAATTAAGATGGCAAGCTGAATTTTGGTATACTGGCCCATTTTCATGTCCTAAACACGAATTTAAGGTGTCCGGTCGCGTCCGGCGTGTGCGTTCCCCGGAATTGTGGATCTTTGCCCCCCCCCCATCAGGTATTTGGCTCATATCTGCTAAAATATGAGTTCTAGAGCAAAAATGGGGTCTATAAAACTTATTCTACGTCAAATTTCCTATCAGATGACTTTTGAATGGTATTCAAAAATTCAAGGGGCTGGAGCTACAGTTGATTAAAGAGAGGGGATTTTCTCCAAAAATGTGATTTTTGGCTATATCTGCTAAAATATCGATCTCACAAGGGAGCTACCCGAAGTCGGACACGCGGAATGAAAAAATTTTTTCACAGGCTTGTAGAGTATCACCAAATACTTCCACAACCAAAATTTCAGCCCCTAAAGTTGATATAGGGGGGAGCTATGGAGGTTTGAATTTCGAAAAATCGCCTAATACACCGAAAAATTACAAAAATCTAAATATGTCACTCGCGTTCTTTTGGCGTTTAGGAGATGGATTTTATACCAGGAAGACCATCTGAAGATGGGATAGTCACCTAGATTCGAGTTTGACATGGGGGGGGGGGGGAATTTTTACTCATACATTTTATGCGTGATGTAGAAAAATTGTAATAACGACCAATGTATGAGTGAAAATCCCCCCCCCCTCATGTTAAACTCGAATCTAGGTAACTATCCCATCTTCAGATGGCCTTCCTGGTATAAAATCCATCTCGTAAACGCCAAAAGAACGCGAGTTACATATTTAGATTTTTGTAATTTTTCGGTGTATTAGGAGATTTTTCCCTGAAGAAATTCTCGAAAAACATTGCTCGCCCTGAACTTCACTGTAAATTTTCGATAGGAGTGATATTTAAAACGGTTTGAAGGTAATATAATTTTGGTGAGTAAGGGGTGCACAGGTAGGGAAAGTTTGGTAATTTCTCTCCCTTGAATTTAAAAATTTATTACATTCTTGAACTCAGCGGGATTCAATCATATGTAAATGACACCAAGAATGAGCCAATAGCCCAATTTCAAAACTTGGTGGTCTGAATCCCTCTTTGGAGCCCTTTCTCCCTCCTCCTATAGGGTTTCGCGATGACCTACCGGTCTAAAAAAATTTGAAATGATATCCTTGTTCACTACACCAAATTTTGTCCCTTCAATCACCAAAATGTTATTTTTTCAATCGTTGAATTAAAAAAAAACTCTTTCAAAATAAGCACATAACTATAAAATTAAAAAAAAAATCATTATAAGTGGATTACATAAGCCCGAGCGAGGCGAGGACGAAAATTTTCACCCCCATCCCCTCAAAAAAGGGATTCAAACATGAAAGAAGAATAAAAATCAGCAAAAATGTCAAAGTTTGATTGAAAAAAAAGAAGAGAAAATAAGACATTTTGACATTTTTGATAAAAATGCAGGACATCGGGACGCGTAAGCAAAAAACCAGAAAAAATAAGACTTGCAGTTAGACACCTCGGAGACATCTTTATTCGATAATTTCCTTTAATTTTGCAACTGAATATTGAATCAAAATCCAGGTAAACAATGGATAATTACACTAATACGGAAACAAACGTGATACTCGTATCATCGATACACTTTTGATACAATTTCATGCACTCAGGGCCACTTTAATCATCGTTGCACATCCATCATCTCGTTCGGATCGTTTAACATGGCGCAAATCGCGCCCATATTTCCCATACCCGCGAATCCTCCGTTTCGTCGACGCGAATAATTAGGTTAATAATAATTTTTATATGAAAAAATTCAAATAAAAAAATATATGTACCATACCGTCCTTTAACGAGGCTCCGGTAGGTACTCGAGCTTGCGTAACCAACAATGTAAATCGTAACGTTATTATTATACTTAACGAAAAATCATATTACGCAATGCACTTTTTATTTCAAAATCACACTCGTACTCGCGTTTAATTACTCAATTATCATCGCGACTACAACAAATACACACGTTGCATCGATCTCATGTTACAATACCTGCCGAAGTCTTCGATACCACCAGATACAGTATCCCATCCAGTTTGGAAATTTTTCTCCTCGCCTTAATAACGTGTTACTTGTTCGATTCGATTAAAAAGAAGAAGAAAAAAAATCGTATCGCAAATGACACTTGTGTATGTCGTGCAGTCACGCATATCCTTTTTTACTATATCTAGCAACAGGTACCTAAATACCTATACACCTACTTACTACTCGCACTTCGCATATAGCAGCGAAAAAAAAACCTCCTAACATGTAATTTCAATCAATCTAAAATTTATATTCGTTTGACAATTGCTCGAATTTAAATCGAGTTCCTTCTCAAAACAACCTATACTTCATCGTGTCCTTTTTCCTTTCAAATACATACACTTGTTTCGTAATTTATAACCGGAAACATACCATGCTTTCATTTCCGTTTTTAATAGAAATGTTAACGCGATAAACATCTCGTTCTCTCATCGATCACTGAAAAATCAAGTGACGAAATCAGCCAGTCGAAAAAAAATCCACTCGAGTTAATATACCTACTTAATCTCATTATTCATTAATAATGCTCCGAAGAGTCAATACACCACGACGGGTCGCGGTTAGAATAATAATTCTATGACGTCGACACAATGTTATCGTGTCAGTATATCGCTGCAGAGCTCGTCAAAAGATGTGATGAGTTTTTACCTTACGCTAGCATAATATAGGTGCAGGTAGGTCTGGGTATGATATTATAGTCAAACAATACAACAAGCAATTTCTCACCTTTCCTGTAATAAATTTCGAACGCCATTAAATGTGTTTCTATTCTTTCGCTGGCTAGTTGCTGTAATGGTTTTAGGAACTTTATCGCTTGATCTAAAGGATTATCAACCTGTAACAGTCGCAAATTACCGATAAAATGTTATTTTTCCATTGGCTGCTCGAGTAAATATATTTATCTAATGTGTTTATCATTCCCAAAAGCCGACACTCTCTCCGAATAATGTTTACATATCGTGAAGATATGAATTTTCTCATTCGGTTACGAAGTTATCAATTTATTGTACTTGAAAATGGAAAACACTGAAGGAAATTTTTTACAGTTATTTAAATAAAGGATAAGGAGATTCGAATATCTTATAATGTAGGTATTTTGATCGAGAGCTTTTCTAAAAATTATATGAGGTAACATCAACGTTCCAGGATTTCATCAGACTCTTTATATAGGGAGAGGGAGGGGGAGGGGGGTCCGTCACTTAAAATTTGTTGTTTTTTTTTTCAAAAATTGGTTCAACTTTTTTTTTTGATAATAATTTGGGTTTTACAGAAGGTTTCCTAAAACAGGCTCAGTTTTTTCAAAAAATGATTTTTGAGTTTGTTTTTAAAATTTCTTTTGAAAATGATTTGTTTTTAATTCTATTTAGAATTCATCTTGGAAGGGATTATTCCATACATTTTTTTGGTAAAGTTTCATCTGAAAATGGATTGTTTTTTTCATCTGAGATTCTGTGAATGGTTAGGTTTTTCGAAAACATTACGTCTGTGTCTGTTTTTTTAAATTGAAGATATGACCTGCAAAGTGGCCTAAGTGCAAAATTGTGATTTTTGAGATTGTGGGCCATCGATTAGTATATATGAGGCACCACATTAGTCATCTGTTTTCAGGTGCTAAAGTTCATATGGACCGTTTTTACAGACCTTTCTATAGTGCTTAAAAATTCTAAAATTTTCTGGAGACTCCAAAACGTCTTGAAACTACTTCCAATCGATTTGCGATGTCAAAAATAGGATGTATACCAAATTTCAGTTTTTTTTGTTCATTAGATCACAATTAATTTTAAATATCTCGCTTCCCCTTCATAGGACAGCTTTTTCTCATTTTTCTCGAAATCAACTTTTTGCAGTTAGGTCACTTTGCAGGCGCTATCTTCAATTGCTCTGAAAATGGTTTAATTTTTTCAAAATTGTCGTTTGAAAATGTTTTGATTTTTTTCTTGAAAAAAGTTCTAAGGTTCTATTTTTTTGTTTCTTTTTTTGAAATACATTCGGTCCTTTCAAATTATTCTACTTATTATTCCAAAAATGATTTGTTTTTTGCTCCTTCTGAAAAGGGTCGAGTCTGAGGTTTTTAAAAAAGAATTTGTATTTTTGGTTTCTATATTTTTTTGAAATACGTTTTTTTTAAGTTATCTTAAATTTTTCATTGGTGGGTGTGAGGGGGGGGGTGTCTTCTGAAAATGGTTAGGTGTTTTCGAGTTTTTTATGAGGACGTTTTGGTGTTACCATATGTTCATTAGGTTTCCTCACGAAAGGGGATTATTTTCTTTTTGAAAAATTTTGTTTTTCTTGGGAGTTACATAAATGTAATTTTCATTTTTTTTAAATTTTAATCTGTGAATGGCTGGGTTCATTTGGTTTTTTTTTTCAGAATAAAGTTTATTAAAATTAATTTTTTGGGGTTTACTCTTAAAATAATTCGGTATTTTTCAAGTTCTCTTCGTAAAAAGATTTGATTTTTTTTTTGAAATACAATAAGTTCGGTTTTTTAAGCTTCTAAAACTGGTTCGTATATGCTTTATTTTTTTAAAAAGGGGTTTATTTTCTTATTTTTTTGTCTTTTCTTTTTTAAAATAAATTTTCGTTTATATTTTGTAAATGAACTGGGTTTTGACTGAAAATGGGTTCAGTACTTTTTTCTTTAAAAATAATTTGGTTTTCAAGTTTGTTTTGAAAATGATTACTTTTTGTTTTAAAAATGAAAATTATTTAATGCTTTCTATTTATTTTCAAGAGATTTCAAGCACAAAAAAATGAAGCTTCGAGATTTGGATGTTTTGTCAGGGAAAACAAAATATGGTATTCGAACGTTTTTTTTTTCAAGAAAACTTGTTCTTTTCTAAACTGTTCCGCACTTCAGTTTTTTTTTCAATTATTCAAATTCATACATTATGTTTAAAAATGAAAAAAAAATTATAGATACCGCATCTACAATCTACATACATATGCAGGTTTATAATAAAAAAAAGTATATCTCAAAGATTTGAGCATAAAATATTCATAACTATTCGAAATTTTCATCGGCATCAAATTTCCACGATGACTCCCATAATTGAAGAGAACTGTAATGAATGTGATTTTTTCAATGTTTTGAAAATGATCGACTGAAAGAGAAGAGATTTCTGGTTTTGTATTACCTACTCAGTCACTGTCTCAAGGCATTCTGACATTTCTGACCCACACTCTTCAATTTTCAATTTTTCAAAAATAATCCATTTCAATTTCCAGTCCCCCCCCCCTCACATAAAAAGTAAAAAAAATTGAAACCCCTGTGATAAATATTTATCTATGTTTTAAGCACATAAGTCGATAATAGTTCTAGGGTACTCACTCTTTCCAATTTTTCTGGTATAAGTTCATCTTGAGGTTGAGATTCGTTTTCTTCGTTATTGTTCTGCACTTGCTTATTCTTGTGCTCGCGTTTCTCTTGCGCAGCGATCGCTTGAGCTTTTTCTAATTCGGCCTTTCTTCTAGCTTTCTTCTGCTTATTTAACAATTTCTTCAATTGAGCTGGCGGTACGTTTTCTAAAAAAAAAAAAAAAAAAAAGAAAGAAAGAGGGGTTAGAAAAATACCAAAAAAATTATGTAGGGAAGGGGGGATGGGGGTTTCAACATGCGAAAAACGCGGGATAAAAAATAATAAAAAAAATTCCACGTTTTACAAAACACAGTAGGTAAATAGGCAATCACAGTAATACGAAATTTTCGATTTTATTTTCCCTTCATTGAGATTTTTTCTTCAGAAAAAAATAGGAATAAGTACTTTTTAAATGAAAACACCGTTCACCTTGGCATAAAACCCTTTTAATTGCACGATTAACTACTACATATAGAAAAAGGAAGTAGGCATAATTTCATTTTATAGACCTAAGCTGCGTTTAAATAACTATACGCATTGATCGAGTATTTAAAAGATGTATTTTAATTACACCTTACTCCGCGTGTGCATGAAGTAGAGTAAGATCTTGACAAAAAATCGAGAAAGTCGACAATATAAGTTTACTTATTGCTCGACAGAATATAAATCGTGATTCCAATACAGAAAAAAATATATTACTTACAAACAATTTCAATTAATAATAGAAAACACGAAGGAAAAAAAACTTGACGAAGATTATCTTCGATATCATGTTTTTTTCTTTTGGGAAAGAACAGATCAATTTAGATCACTTTTCATTTTCATTTTATTTAGCCAAATTTAAAAAGAATGATTTATGTTATCAATCGGTACCCAAATAATTTGGTTTCACAAAATTTACATACGAAATGTGAAGATACAATGGTAAATTTTTTTTGTGTTTATTTTTTTTTTATCACCAATACAACTGGGGATGATGTATCCATTGTAAAAAAAATTACTTCAATTTCACTTTCAATCAAAAGACCATTTTTTTTTCATGGAGCAAAAAAAACACATACAACACATAGAAAAGGAAAAAAGCACACATGTAAGTACACCATGCATATACTATTCTCCCATATGAGAACAATTCGAGCTGGGTTACAGAGATTTTGCATAATTTGCATAAGCGACGTCGTAAAATTTCTCGGTCACTTTTACCTAAGGTGGATCTGCATTGTGTTTCAAGATACGAGGTAAGCCTAAGTACTAAATCCAGCGCAGCTAGTTGATTTTTAAACAACACTACGACCGAAACAAAACAAAATAAATACGCGATTGTTTCCATTTTTGTAACGAATTTTCTGCTCTCGATTGCATTCCCTTTACCTATACGACTGCGTATATAGCGGTTACCGTAAACTTGGTCGGTTTCTTTGTATTATACGAATACGCCCGACCAGCTATTAAACGCTCCCGTGCCCGAATCATAATAATTCCCACGATTGAAAAATTTTGGGTCAAGTACATGAGAAAAATGGCTACTCTCGTATATGTGCATGTACAAATGGCCATTTAAATTATACCTTCTGCAATCTGTATCTTTTTGTTTTTACAAAAAAAAAACCACGAAGATAAAAAAATCGCTCTTATTAATTCCAGTTACTCGATATATTTAAAATATCTGCGGCTAACGAGCCTTTAGGCAGTATTTGTATAGTGCACCACAGGCTGTCTTTTGAGAGGCGAAAAAATGTACATTTTTCGGCACACGACATCGACGAAGTGCACACTGCACACGCACAGAACTTCAACGCACCTATTATCATTACGAAACTTTCTTATGTAGTATGGACCATAGGATTGTCAATTTAACCGGAGCATTTATCGAGATAATTTTGCATCGGATCGCGGTCGGTGCTATTGCCATAGGCGTTATTTTTATCTATGTGATTATGCTAAGCTTCCTTATAGGGGGCGTACCAGTCCCACAATTCATACCATCAATTTGTACGGTGTGTATGGCTCACCAAACCTACGACTTTCAAAATCGTATCTGGACGATTATCATTCTTATGTACGAATAATTTATCTGGTAGAAACGATGGTCAATTGTTTTCTAGTTGAATTTAAAAATTGTAAAATTTATTTGAAAACAATGAGAGAAAAATTTCATTTCAAGAGACAGGTAAGAGTAATTTTTAAACTATTTTAAATAAATTTAAAAATATTAGGAACATACGTTTATTATTTTTATTGTTTTTGAATTTTTTCGGAATCTCAAAGTGCATTTTTCGGGGTGTCATGCAATTGCGCCAAAGATGTAGGGAATTGCGCCTTTGGTCTCGAAACACATACCCGCAATTGCGCCAAATGAAAGTATCACTTTTGTGTACAAAACGAACGAATCGTTCACCGTTCGTTCAATTTAAAAACGAGTTTTTTCATGTTTTTGAGTACTCATAATCATAGATTTGAATGAAAGACATGTCTATATGCATGCGTACGTATTCATTCATACCGAAGTACCTAACCTGTCTTGGAGTAATCCTTATTTTTAAAAGTTTGAATTTGACAACTTTTCAAAAATGTGCTAATTTATTTACAATGTTTCCGACTTTTCGAAAAAAAATTGATTAAACCTACCGCGAAAAATTTCTAAATAAAAAGAAATAATAATTTTAACAAAAAATGCCAGGCATATTTTTGTGAAAAAAACATTGACAAGCACCAAACTTGAGCAAAAATTTGAATGAATAAAAATTAAAATTTTTTAAGGACTTATATTCTAAAAAAAAATTTGCTGACTCGCATTTTTAAAAAAAGATTATTGTTGGCCCACAATTCATGTAATTAAAACAAAATTATTTTTTGTGCTACTTTTTGGACTTGAAAAAAAACAACTTTTATGAAGTTTCTCTTAAATCAGTAAAATTTCACTGATAGAAAATGAAAGCGTATATTGTACGTACTTACTATTACGTTATTTTATAATTTTACGACTCAAATAAAGGCAATGTGACTTAAAAAAAATATATTTTATGAAGGACGGGGAAAATCGTTCTTATGAATCGAATCCTGTGGCGCAATTGCGTGTATCTCTTTGGCGCAACTACATACATGTTGTTGCGCCAGTTGGCGCAATTGCAGGATCCCCATTTTTCGAGATCAATTTCAAATTCTAGAGGTCTTATGAATATTGATATTTATCGATAATATCGACACTTCGGAGTATCGAAAGTATCGATACTATTTGTGGTATCGAATGAGTATCGATATTTTTGTTAATTCGTTTCGACTGTTTCTTGTTTTATTATTGTCGTCATTTCGTTCTTTTAGACAAATGAAATGAATCATTTGAATCTGGGACTGAAACGTGGATTGTGAAACACAAAAAAATTATTAATTAAAAAATACAAAATCGCGCGATTTGTTAATTTATTTTCTAAGTACATTCTGGCGGCGCGGCGTGTTTTTCACTTTTCTGAAGAAATTCTCATCACCCCAGCCAGCCACCTCTGTCTGCAGTGAAAGAGATTTTTCAGCGGCTGGCAACATCATAAGCAAACGGGGCAGCGTGCTAGTCTGCTGCCGGAAAACGTCAAAAAAATCATGTATGTACATATTTCAATAAAAATATAGATTTTTAATTGCTCCTGCTCCGAATCCAAATAATTAAAAAAATTTTATTTGTAATTTAGTCCATTCTAATTTTTAGATGACGTTTACACTTCATAATAATTTCGTAGCAAATTTTCCAATGACTTTTATAAATTATTATTATGTTTTTCAGGGTGTCTACCAATTTTTAAAATTCGAAATTCGCGGCTTTTTCGCGACCTTTTCTCGACTTTTCCCCATGGTATCTACCTCTCAATCCCCCCCCCCCCCCAAAATAATCAACGAGATCAAATTTATTACCAAAAAAATCAAAAGAGAAGGAAATAAGTATTTTAAATCAAAATCATAAAAAAGTGAACGCATTCTGTAACTTTTCAGAATTCCTAAAGTAACCAAAAATTGGTGAAAAAGTAACATTAAAAAAATTTCACTCCATTAGGTACATGAGGAATGCATGAAGGGGGTAGAATCAATTTATTCTCGTAAAGTACAGTTCGAGATGGAATAGCGAAAAAAAAACTAGGGTCATGTGAAGAAACATTAAAAACAGACAATTTTTCACCAAAATTTTCCTAAAGTGTTTTTTTTTTATATTAAAGAAGGTATAGTTACATGCCCGAGCGAAATTTTTTTTGAAAAATTTATTACAAAAGGAACAAAAAAACATTTTCTAAAGTGATTTTCCCTTCTGAATATTTAAAAAATCTCAGTGAAAATTCTAAAATTCTTCGATTTTTCTATATTTTTTGGAGAGTAGACCCAATGTCCCCTTTTCCAAAAAAAATCGAAAAATTTTTGAAAATTCCTATCGTGATCGCTACTAAATCTCCTACAAGAACGAATTTTTTCCGTTTCAAATATTCAATTATTGTCTGGAATAGAAGGGAAGAAGGTTTATCATCTAAGAATGATGTATGTAAATTTATGAGCCCGAGCAAAGCGAGGGCGAAAATTTTTATGAAAAGTGTTTAGAAATTTGAAACTTTTAAAATTTTTTTGTTTTGTAGAAAGCGAAAAAAAATCAAGTAATTTGGGAAAAATTCGCGACTAATGATGAATTTTAGGTAATTTTACGACTTTTTCGCGACTTTCGCGACCGATAGGTATCGAAACAAAAACGTTGTGACCATTGCTGAATAGTACCTACCTACCGTGAAATTTACTGATTTCATGGGTTTTTCATGCCCCTCCCCCTCGTTCCTTCTTGGTTGTTTTCGATTTTTGTACCAAGTGTGCCATGTGCCCGAGCAAAGTAAAGCGAAATCTCGAAAAAAATGAATATTTTATTAAATAATTTAAGAGTCGAGTATTTTAGATGTTGAAATGATTTTTTTTTCTTTGAAATTTTTGCTCGAGATTGTGTTATACTTACAGTCATTGGGAGTATGGGTAACCAAAACGAATCGAAAATGTAGATTTTATGTTTTTTTTTCACTTTTTGTCAAACATTGAAATAAACTAAGAAAAATTTTTCCACTCTCAGTGTCATTTCAATTAGTAGAAAATGTAAATTTCGTTTTCTTTTCTTTTCTTTTTTTCTTTTTCTGTTTCTTTTTTTCTCATCTTTTTTCTTTTCTTTTTTCTTTTTCTGTTTTTTTCCTTTTCTTCTTTTTGTTTTTCTGTTTTTTTTCTTTTTCTTTTTCTGTTTTTTTCTTTTTTTCTTTTTTTCTTTTTCTGTTTTTTCTTTTTTTTCTTTTTTTCTTTTTTTCTTTTTTTCTTTTCTTTTTTTCTTTTTTTTCTTTTTTTCTTTTTTTTCTTTTTTTCTCTTTTCTTTTCTTTTTTTCTTTTCTTTTCTTTTTTTTTTGGTTAAATCACCTTGTGAAATAATATCTCAAAGTACCCAGTAATGGAAAATGTTTCATTTGAAAAATAAATTACTAAAATTTCAAAAGACTTTGTATCTATTGATTAGTATGGTGGAAAATAAGAGAGAAAACAGAAAAGAAACTGTTTACTGTAATGAAACCACATTTTAGATTGCGCAAATGGCGTACCACTATTTGCAAAAAATGTCATAAATATTACGAAAAGCTATCAGTTTTTCTCTTTTGTTCTTTAAAAAAATTTTCACATTTTAAATAATCGAAATATATTCGAGAAAATCTATCCGGTTCATTATGAAACGAATAAAAAATTATATGTTAGGAGCCATACAGTAAGTAACGAGATAAGTACCAGTACCAGCGAATTTAAATACGACTTCTCGTGTATCAATATATCGGGTCGCGCCGCGCAGCTCGCGTTGCATTAACAGGTTACCGTTGTTGTGCAAGTGATCGGTATACGTACAGTAATCGGTTTTCGAACCGAGCCCGAACGTAAACGTGAACGGCACGCGAGCGCCGTAGCGGTCAACAGGTTACTTTATGTCAATGAGACAATTATTATTACCGCGGAGCATATGTACCGGAGCACACGACGCGATCGCGCGCTCCTATACGTCGCGCCGAGCGTAAAACCTCTGGTATTTCGGTCAAATTACACCGAAGCTCGCAAATTGTTTACTTTTACATTTTAACGAACCTCCAAATGCCCGCCAGTTAAACCATTTACCAACTATTTCTCTATATTTGATCACGAATTTAGATCAAAATGCCATGCCGCAGACGGCGAATCCGTTCGCGTCCATTATTTTTTACATTTTAATCGAGTTCGTTGCTTAGAAACAAATGACCATTATTGCGTTATCAACGCTTCGAATTGACCATTTGTATCCGGACATATGGCAGAGAATTTACCATTGCCACCGAAAATTGTACACATGTCTGTATCTGATGATACATTTTAGCATATCGTACTTATATTCGATTCCTCTACAATGTTATGCATTCAAAACAAAATGCATCCTTTGGTATTTCCCAGTTACGCCATCAAATATATAAATACATTTATGGAATAACTTATAAGAAATCGTATTTCTGGCATTGTATCAAACGACAAGAGTACGGAATAAAGATACCATTTGATAAAAATCATTTTCCGTCTCGACGTTGCAACCAAATAAACATTTGGTTTCCTTTGGTGTTTTTTTTTTTTTCGTTCAATCGTTATGCAAACTGGCATCATCATCGTATACGTGTAATAAATACGAATACGTATTCGTATTCTAGTCGTGATGAAACGTTCTCATTATTGTAGGTACACCAAGCCTTAACTTAGCGATAAGACCTACCTTTAATGTACATTGTAAGAAAAGAACGTTAAATTTCCATAGTTGGACATTTTTCAGTAAGCGATAGGCTTATATGCATACTTTCGAACGATATAATAAAATATGAATTTCAATTATCATATTCGATCATATCATCGATTCAAGTATCATTGGCTGATTCAACAAAAGCAGCTTGAAAAGTTCTAAAAGTTCAAGATTATTGTAAAAGTAGTTGCAAAATTGCGAGTTTCGGATTCATTTTTTCGAAAAATTCTATCCTCAGTAGAGAATAGAAGAGGTTTTGCTTATTACGCAGAATATTATTTGCGACATTTTTTATATAAATGCTAAAATTTATTTATATTTCAGATGAAAAAATTTTCATCAAGTTTAATTTTCCAAAAAGTACCAAGGAAACTTGACAAAAAATTGAAAGGGTCATACATTGCACTCGTTGGTACTGTATTGTCTGTCCAACATAGCTTGAGCCAAATTGTATCAGTTTTGTTAGCAAAAAGCACACAAAATTTTGATTTTTTTCCCATTTAACTACAGCAATTTTGTTTTTGACTTTCGGATAACGAAACTGAGACAATTTGGGCTCAAGCTATGTTGGACACACAATATATCTTCTCTCGTTACGTTGTATTTCAAATAATTAATTGTGTACCTATTGATGTAAGTATTGAAACAATACTGAATTATTTTTCAGCCAGCCAAAAAGCTGAATACTACATATCTTTTCAAAAAAATTATGCAACCGAAGTAGACAAGATCTTCCCCAAAATTTATAATTTAATTTAAAATACCTGCACGACAAAATGCAAGTAGTGTTTTTTTTAAAGATAGGTATAGATGAAAAAAGTTGATTAGCAGTTAGATACACCAACCTCTTAAGTAATTCCAGTTTAAATTTAAATTTATTCCATTACGTATTTTGAAAATTGAATAATGATTCTCAAAAAAAAGGTCTATTAAAACAATGTAGACTATAGGTCCAAATTTAAGGCCAGAAGTCAGTGACAATAAAATAATGATAAATTTTTGTATTCGAGACAAATATTTCCATTCTTCACTTAGCTCAAGCTACACAGTATAATGCAATATCCTGGTAGGTACATAATTTTGATACTTCTTCTTTTTGCCTCTTTCCCCCTAGTTTTACTTTTCTTTAAACGATAGATGAATTATCTCTAGGGGAGGCCGAGGCTAGTTGACCCACGGATAAGTCGAGACTTTCCTATAATTTTTTTTTTTTCATTACGTTAGCAACACTGTGTATGGCTTTAATTAACGTCCATCTGCTCTGCCAGCCCCGCACAGGGACGTGAAACCCGACCCCGACCGTAACTTTAACCTTAATTGTAACCCCCTAAATAATCACTTATTTTAGGTCTGGAAATAAAATTGAGCATCAATAATTCGTAACCTCAAAATTTGTTTCGATTGCAGTTACGATTTTTCCTTTTTTTTTCGTTGGTTTTTTACGTTTCTATTTTTAAAATGAAAAATCGAATTGCTCAATCTGAAAAAAAAATCAAAATGGATCAATTTTTTCGGCCACAGAGGTTCTTTGAGCTTTTTATTTAAAAAACATAACCCAAAATCAATAAAAAGACAGGGTAAAAATTGAAATTACTGATCTATTTTTTTTTTTTTTGTTGTTCAATGTTTATATATAGTTCTCTTCCTACAAATAGGAAAAACGAATCCTTGATTTGGGAATTTGTCAATGTGAGCAAGGATGATTCAACCTGTCATATTTGTAAGCATTGTAGCAAAGTAAAATTGGCGGATAGTAATACTACTAATTCGGTTAGACATTTGAAAAGCGACCATGCGAAGACCTGGGAATTGGCCAAAATCATTGAAGGTAGAAAGCATGCGGGTTTACCGGTGCTCAAGGATGATGATATGGACGTGGACAATTCCTCCACCACTACTGATTCTGACGTAAACAAGACCCAAAAAAAGAGAAGAGGACCTTTGAACCCATTTCTAAAAGCGAAGCATAAAGTCAAAAAATATGGAAGAAATCATCCTAAAAAATTGAAAGGGGACCAAGCATTGTGTAGAATGATCGCCGAAGGTTTCGCTCCTTATTCTATAGTAAATCTTAAAGGTTTTAAAAGGTATTCCGAAACGTTAGATCCGAGGTATCCATTGCCTGATAACGCCACATTATCAAAAAATATGGTACCAAGAATGTATCACGAGGTGAAATCAAAATTGGTAGCCCAATTAAAAAATGCCAAGTATGAATATTAAAATATATATGTTTCATAAAATGATTTCAGATTAAAATAACTAAAGAGGTTTTCATCATTTACAGGTCTTTATCGATTACATTCGATGGTTGGACATCAAAGGCGGGAATAGCGTTCTTGGCTGTCACTGGCCATTTCATCCCAGCTGGGAGTGCCGAGTTAGAATCTGTTGTATTATGTTTAATAAACTCATCTGAAATACAGCATTCCGGAGTAGAATACCCCAAAAAATAAAAACTGATGTCATCGATGAACTCAAATTCAGAGAACATAATGTTTCTATTGTTTGTTCCGTAACCGATAATGTGGAAAATATGAAGAAGACTGCCGAAGAGTTGCAAATCAAAAACATGCCGTGCTATTCTCATACCCTTCAGCTTGCTGTTAATGATGTGCTGATGAAAGGAAAACAGGATGGAGACAAAATAAATCTTTACAAGTAATTTGATTGCTTTGTATAATTTTTCCTCAATATTGTTATTTTCCATATCTGAAATGTGAAATTAGTTTTATTTTCAAGAACTGTGATTTGTTGGTGTTATATTTTCGTTTTGAATTTTCATCTAAAAAAAAAGCATATCACTTCTAGGGTTATAAAGCTAGCAATCTAAAAAGCCATGTTGAATCGAAGCATCCCAAAGGATATAAAAGATACCTTGGAGATGAAGAGAATGATTTAGTGTATGTAAAAACTAAGTCCAATTTCTAATACTTCTATGAATACTAATTTCAGTATTAATTTTAAGATTTTTAATTAAATTAATTTTTATTATGGAAATGATTATTTAATTTTAAAAATTATTCAATTATAAAATTTATTATTATGTTTGTTTTAATTTTTTTTCCAAGTCCTCATGCTAATTCAGCTATTTTCTATTTTCCATTGTAATCAATTATAATCCTTAGTAAATATTAATAATTAATTTAATAAGCCAGCATGAATTTAAGCATGATTAGGATAAGAAATAAAAAGATTCGTTTGCCTCATCAGCTGTTTTCGACTTAGATTCTACGCCTACACGACATAGAATCAAATGTCAGGTTCCCGAACCTACCTAGGTACCTATCGGTGCGCTTTCAGACCAAGGGTTGCCAAACCGCGACCTTGGGAAACGCACCGATGGATGATCCACAGGTAAAACTACCCCTTGAACTCGTCTGAGCAAGAGTGGGTGGTTTTTACCTTGCGGATGCTCACATGTATTTGGAGAATTACTCCCAACATCGATCACAAGTTCATTTAACTAAACTGGACTTACAAGCCGCCTAACATCAAGTGGCTGTAGCGCCAGCCAAACCACCTCTAACAAATGGCAAGCCTCAGAATTCTGACGAATCCGAAAGTGATTTCTGGTATAATTAAATGATTCACACATGGGTAGTTCTCTGAAAAATGACATATTTCTGTTCAACACTGTTTTCTCTTACACAAAATGATTTTTTGATTATTTTTTTTGGACGTCCTCGTCACTCTATTCAACAGGTGTGTGTTGTTGGGCCACTTTCCCTGTGCTTGGAAGCAGGGTAAAATCGTATTCCTTCCCAAGCCGGGGAAAGACCTGGATTCTTTTGACCGCTACAGACCAATCACATTGCTATCGACCATGGGCAAGACCTTCGAACGACTCATAAAAGAGCAAGTAATACTTCATATCTCCACCTACGCGCCGCTCCACGACCGGCAATTCGGCTGCCACAAATATCGATCATGCGAACAAGCTATTCACGCCTTGCTGTCACACATTGGCGAAGTCGACGTTGGACTCACTGCTCTCGTATCGTTCGACATAAAAGGTGCGTTTGATCACACCCGCTGGTCCGTCATCATCGCCGAGCTTCGAAAACGCGGCGTTCCAGAATTCCTGATCTGTCGCCTCATCTCGTACTTCACCAACCGGTCAATCACATTCAACGGCGTGACTAAGGTGATAACAAGAGGATGTCCCCAAGGATCCGTCCTCGGTCCGGATCTATGGAATATACTCTTCAACGACATTCTTCGATGCATCGAGGAGCGTATTTGGGCCTTACTGTTTTGTTTTGTTGACGACACACTGGCCGCTATCTCCTCCGACTCTGTGCACAAGCTTAGAGCCCGGGTCCACGCCGTCACCACAGCCATCCTGGACTTCCTGGCCACCTGAGGCCTGGAGTTGAACGAGACAAAAACAGAATGCATTGTCATTGATCATCACGCTCCATCTTCAAAAAAAGTGTTTCCCGTCCGGTACCTCAAAATCGGCAATTTGAGAATCGTCCCAGCACCAAAGATGAAATATCATGGTGTTATCATCGACGACCACCTGACTTGGGATGCACACATTGCCTACGCTGTCGACAAGGCTCGGAAGTATCTACCGTTGCTGGGGACCATCTGTCGCAACACCCACGGATACTCGCTACATGCTCGTCGAATTATGTATTTCGGCACTGTCGTTGCAACTCTTATGTATTGCTGCTCTGTATTTTTTGCTTGGATGTTCACTCATGATAATAAGTTGATTCTGCAACAACTTCGGCGCTTGATGTCCATCAACATCGGATGCTTATACAGAACAACAGGTGTCGAGGCTGCTGGTGTTATCACCAACCTTGTGATATAATGAGTAAGTAGGTACTGTAACGTATTTTCGATACAATACCTATAAACAGGTAATTTAGAAATAGATTTCTGGCCAACGCCCAATATGCACTCTCTCTTCCCCTTTTCGCCATCGTTAGGTTTGACTTGCATCGTAGCTATGCAACTTTTCTTCATTCGTATTCTATTTGTAGAAACGAATCCATGTCAATTTATTTTTCGCCATGTGATTTTATTTTTGCAAGATGTAAAATGTCTAATTTTCGTGAACGGTTATTTGAACTAATTAATCAGATTAATGTCACTGCTTACGTAGATGATATTTTATTATCTCCGCCGATTAATTACGTTTATTATTTAAACCAGTGTCGAATCGTTAGCTTACAATATGTCGTATTTGTACGCGTGGTTGTAAACTATGACGATGATACCGTTTCAATATCTACGTATGTTCGTGTTATTTAATAAACTACTTTTTTCCGACTCTTTAATTTCGCGTGTCATCAGAATGCTTATTAAAGAGGTAATTATCAATTTACTACATGGTTTAATTGGGATGATGTCTAGCTAAGCTTAGACAGGTGCAGGACCGACAACGTGTTAATGGGCTGAAGTAGGTAGGTTAATCTTTCGTTGGTTACAGCTTCGCCCATAGAGACAATCGTGTCCTGGGCTTAAGATATCTGACTGTTAATCTGATATATTCACTGGTAGAGCCTATTTGTAAGTGAATAGGTAGTCGCCTATCTAAGGCCTAAAACCTTTCCGGTAGCCTAGTTATCACACGTTAATCTAGATAGGTAAATAGTTCATCCAGGAACCGAGCCTACTCTCGTGCTACGTAGTTAGCTTAGTTATTTAGGTTTTAGCCTAGATATTTGGTATATCCCAGTTCGTGTACAAATAGGTAACTTTTCCGGTAGCCTATTTGTCTCGTCTAAATTATTTCTATTTTTGATTTCCAAAGTTCCATTTGCTTTCGTATTGTTTGATGTGGGTACACGTGTGTATTTCCCCCTCATGATTCTGAGTGTCTCTGGCCAGACAAATCTCCGTAGATAGATAGGTATCTATTTATCTACGCCCAAAATTTTATTATCCCAGTACCTGGTTATCCGAACACATCACAACCTCCCACCACTGGAACTTATAATCGCAGAGTGTGGCGTATTTTGAACTTTTTTCCGGCCATGGCAACTTTCGGCAATACCTCCACCGAATCGGCAAAATCCCAAATAAAAATTGTAACGTTTTTTTGGCTTTCCGGTAAAAAAATAAATTTGGCACTGACACTTTTAGAATTGGTGGATCGAAAAAAACAATCGCCAAAAAGCAATGCACAAACGAGCCACAGCCTAAGAAATTCTTAGACCGTGGTCAATAAAATGTCAACACCTCCCCTCCCTCCTCAAGGGGACATGACTTGAGCCCAATGCCATAAATGATATTAGGGGTGACCATATTTTCGATTCCCTACAAAAAAATTTCCAAACAAAATTTTTTTTTAAAAATATTTCGACATTGAAATATGTCATCTTTCAGAGAATTACCACATATATATAAAAAAGGAAAGAAATAGGCATAAAAAAACAAGCTAAAATTTTAGATGTAACTATGAAATTGCTAATTTTTAACTCTAGAATAATTTAATTTAAAACTTTCAAGTTCCATTTTGAAGAAACTAAAAAATAAGTCAGAAATTTTTGATTTAATTAGATACAGTTTCTAATAATAATTTTAGAATACCTAATCTAAAATTTTTTCTCAAGTTCCTATAGTCGGTACAACGAAAGAAGACACTTTTCCCCTATATTCTCCCACCACAAAATTTAAGAACGTTGAGTTGTGATTAGACGAAATTTGAAATCAACTCGCGCCGTTGGTTTTCGCGTTAGGAGTCGAGTAAGGGAAAAGTGCCTTCTTTCATTGTACCGACTATAGTTAACTTTTACAAAATTTACAATTTTTTCATATTCCAAATTTCTAATTTTGCTACCTTGGACATTCAACGATATTCAAATCATGGCTTTGTACAGAATTGTCAATATTGGTGCCTATGTCTACCATATAACTGTACAAAATCGTGTGTGTAAAAAATTATTGAGATGACAGATTAATCTAAATCTGACATCTCAATACCTATTAAAACATGAGTTCATATGTAAATACAGTCTTAATCCCTCCTTATTCTTATTTTCTTAGAGGTATTTTGCTGGTCCCTTGGTCAGCATTCAGCCAGTCTTCGTAATCCCTAGTAGAAAGTTAACGTAAAGTAAAATACTCGAAGTTGAATAAGTTGAAGTTAATATTTGAAGTTACTATAGAATTGAAAGTTGATAAAATTTGAAGTACATAAATAAAATTCGAAATTATTATAAATATGAAATTAAAGAAAAAGCGAAGTCAATTACAATCCAAATTCGGAGCATTTTTGAAGTGATGTTAATAAGTTCAAGAATTTACAAACTTAAAATCGTGAGTTACTAATATGTAAGTTCAAGTTGTAATAATCCCAAGTTTTGCTTGTAATTTAAACTAGTTAATAAAGCTTCAATTTAAAATTAAAAATTTCTTATTTAATAAAGCTTCAATTTCTAATCTCTAATTTCTTATTTAATAAAATTTCAAAATTCAGTGAAATTTATTACAAACATACACAGGGAATTTTAACAATTATATTTGATATTATTGACTTTTTTCGATTTTCAGTTACGAATTTTTCATATACACATGTTAGTGCGTGGCTAAACAATTGAAGAAGGAGGAGCTAAAGCAGAACCTGGCTGTTGGAAGGTTCAAAGTAATTGCTTACATGTTGATACAAGAGATTTCCTAAATAATTCATTCAATTTATTCCTTGCAGTCACAAAATCTATGCATAATTTTTCTTGAAAGAAAAAATCATTTGCACCAGTTTTATACCCACAAACCCACCACATGACGATAAGTTCCTTCGCTATATAATTTTACCTCTTGAGTAGGCAGTTAGATATTCTTCATTACACGTTCGAATAATATTTCACCATAAATATAGCTTCGCAGACACCACCGAAACCAAAATTTCTCGAATCGCTACCGGCGAATTTTTTTCGTATCATATTCAAATAGGTACATTGAAAACATTTGCGAGTATACACGTACAGGTACAGCGTGTACTATCCTACAGACACCACGAGTAGTATACTTCGTCGATACACACGCGGAAGAATCATTACTAATAACAGCATTAACGACAAAACATGTCAGTACAATACTCGGAGCAATTTGTTCGGCAAGCGAGCCCATATTGTTCCTTGTCAAAGCGTAAACAAGACTAAAAAAAATACTTTCTTATTTTGAACAAACACGCTTCCCCGAATCAGTTTCAATTATATACCACAAAAATTTCTTCTCGGTTCTATTTACATAATTTACTGTATCGTGATGATAATCCGATGCAGTTTTAAAAAAAGTGTGCTCGAATTAATTATCGACGAGATAGGAAGCGCTCACACATGAGAGAATATTGACAACGGAAACATAGGTATTTTCAAATCGCCGTCTTGCATTTGTGCAACTAAATCGTTCACTTTTCAACTTCTACAGCTGCAGCAACGACTCATTGTCACGAATAATAACGACGGTTAATTACTTTCGAAATTAGTACAAATTATCGATGCCGAATGAAAAATTACACTCGATTGTTAATTACTTTTTTCTCTCTTCTTAATACTCGGTTCTTTTATTTAAAACGTTATAGTCGTCGGGGTATTCATGTTTCTTTTTTTTAAAAACGCTGCCTTGAGAGTTAATGATATAACGACAACACGAAAGTATACACTACGTACGTATTATGAAACAGATAAATATCGGACGCAGTATCGAGTTGAAACCGTTTTAAAAAACCATTTTAGGTTATTGTAATATACTGTATATTTCCTCTCTCGTTGATCGTTGCACACGAAAAATCGTTCCAATATTTGGAAAATATCATTCCACTAGATTTCGATTACTTCACGACAACGACCTGTCGCAGATTGCAATGTCAATGCGATCGCGCAATTCGCTCCATAAAACAATACAATCGTCATCGCGTACGCGTGCCATGAATTCCTGCCGGTCAAGGTATCGTCTTTCCATGATTAGAAAAGGTTAATTTACAAGAAAGTATAATGATTTTAGACTCGGTAGGAGAGTACCAGCGATTCAAGGACCATCGAGAATTTATTATATTTTGACTAAATGCGCGATTTCAACCAAATTGACTTTTTTGAGTGCAGAAAAGGCGCGATTTCTTTTCTTCCAAGAGTAAATTATTGAACAGAAGAGAAATTCTTTAAAACGTGTTTACTGTAAATTAACATTAAACTTTGTACGTTGACTTTTTATTTTAGTAGCATTTAGAATGTCAAACGTGTCAAGAAATTTTTTTCGAATTGTGTCCCGTATCAAGGCTGATGGCAGCATAGGCGCACCCAAGGGGAGGGCTCAGGGGGCTTGGGCACCCGCCTTAAGCACGGTAAGGAAATTTTTTCATCATAAAAATGTCAGAAAGAAGTGCATTTACCTATTGCTTTTCAAATATGATTTTTCAAAAAAATTTCGAGAGTCCATTTCTCGAATGAACGTATATTATTTTCCAAATCTGAAACGAATTTTGTAGAAAATTCGTGCCTTTTTGAATCAGTGAAATAAATTTTACTGAAAATCAGCCATTTTTCACAGATTTTTCAGTAAAAAATCTCTGATTTCTCAGTCAATTCTCAATTTGTCAGAAAAAATCAATAACTTTTAGTGATAATAACAGTAAAAAATCACTCTAATTTGACTAACACAGATTTAGAGAGTACCTCAGTGCATTCATGGTTTGTTCCAAAAATCCCGAAAATTTTCAATTTTTTTCTGCTCAAATTTGTACTGGTATCATTTGCCTATTGAAAATGTTCCGAGTACACCATTTAAATAACAGATTATTGAATTTTCAATAGATTTTGACCTCCTCCCCATTTTTCTCCAACTCAGCCCCTCCCATACACATTTTCTGGGTGCGCTTATGGATGGCAGGAATTTTTTCAGAGTGAGATTTAGACTAGACGCGGAATTTTTTATGGAGGCGAGGGAGGGGGGATTTCTTCAAGGAAGCGGAGAAATTTAAAAGTAGCAGCAATGTCAAAGTGAAAAATGAAAAAAACCGAGATTTGTGCAATAAAAAATCGAAAGACGATAAGTTTGATGAAAGAATACTTACTAAACTTGAATTGCAGATATTTTATGCAAAAGAAGACGAGAATAATGCTCGAGCGAAGAAAGGGCAATTTTTTTTAAAAAAATTACATTGAATGCGAATTTTCAACTGATCGATTAACCTATTTGAAATGCAAAATTACACCAATGACATGACGTTCACATTACGAGTCGCCAAGTTAACGCTATTCTTCATGTTGCTCGTCCTACATCAGTAGGTGTCTTAATTAAAGTCTTTTTCAAAATTAGTGAATACTTATTACTCTCGTTCTGCATAAAATTTGAACCAGTTGTTGGCTTTCTTCAATAAACTGTTGCAAAAAAATTTTCATTTGTTCGGATTCGTGAATGTGATGAAGCTTTTGACCAGATTAAAGGTGCAATCAGGTGAGAATTAGGTATTGGGTCGATGTAACCAAAGAGCATAAGTCGTATTTTCTTTAAATCTGGCAAAATTACGAAAGTTTTTTGATTGAAAAAAATTACCCTAGGAAAAACCATCAGTCATCAAAAGTAAATCTATTGGTCAACAACTAAAACAGCAGATTAATTTTCAAAAGCAGATTTTACCTACTTTTATCTATCATTCGATATGTAGCGTAGCTGTTAGCAAATACTTTCGTCGCCAAAATCAACACCACGATACAGTTCTTCAACTAGATCAACCTGACTTAGCATCACCCTTTCAACATAAAATAAGACTAATTGCAAAACTCGACTACTACATAGTACGAAGTCTACAATTGCATACAGACACTCATAAATCTCGACACGAAAATACTGTTTAGCGAGCAATTTCATTACGTTATTATTGATCGCAACGACCTGCTGACATTTCATGTACCTATATTCGTTTGCAAAAAAAGCTTGGTCATTACAGTTATAGCGTTATATCGATTATTATATCACTAGAGCGTCTAAAAATTGTATTGAAAAACTGCCTACAGCATGGCATGGCGCATGGCGTATTATATTAACGTACGACTTCATTATGATATCTAGGCATGTATGTATTCCCGTTGGAGAAGAATGCATTGCATTTTGCAAAAAGTATACCAATTTAGCTAAAATATCCTTCGATGCTTTTTGTTCATTAAAATTTTTTAATGAAATAGTGTACATACCAACACATTTTACGACGAGAAAATAAGAAATAAAGGGTATAGCAGGATAAGTATGATGTTTTGGCCCTGGAAAGGGATTTCGATGAAACCTACCCGAAAAGTTGAGTCATGATGAGAAAAAATTCTGGCAAAAATTTTGGACCCCCAGAGCAAGTATTTTCGGGGGGAGGGGCCAAAATGTGTTTTTTAACCTTTATTTTTTCGTTTTTCGCCAAATGTAGATAAAAATTTCGTGTTTTTTAAAATTAAATCAGGAGCTTCAGAGGAACCCTAAATTTTTTTTTTAATTTTTGACTCATTTTTCGTCCAGTTATGGCGTTTTAAAAACTTTAACGGCCATTTTGGAAAAAAGTTTCAGAGGTACAGTCGCCATTTTTTTTTAGAAAATGTGTTATTTAGTGAATATTGCACCAACTCAAACTCATTGAAACTTATGTGGTATAATCAACACTAAGTAACACATTTTCTTTAAAAAATGGCGATTGTACCTCTGAAACTTTTTTCTAAAATAGCTGCTCAACGTTTTTAAAACGCCAAGACTGGACGAAAAATAGGTCAAAAATTTTGAAAAAAATTTTTAGGGTTCCTCTGACCCTCTAGATTCAATTAAAAATAACAAGAAATTTTTATCTACATGTGGCGAAAAATGAAGAAATAGAGTTTAAAAATAGTATATTATACAACTGGGCGGCTATTCTTGAAATTCTTTATCCGAGTTATTTTTGCTATTCGTGTTATTTTTTTGACAAGTGGCATTCTTGAAACTCGTTATCTTAGGTTATTCGGCTTTATGTTTACAATAAATAACGAAGATAAAGACCCCAAAAATTCATTTAAAAATTGTTGGCCAGTAAAAAGTGAAGATGAAAACAAATTTCATTGGTCATTTTATCAAAAAATTGGTTTTGACGAATTGATAACAAGCAGCAAAAAGCGAATTTCAAGAATCGACTTTATAGCCCAGGAAAAATAGCATCGAAAAATTGGTTAAAAAAGAAAAAAATGTTAATCGCGATTTTATTGCTGAAAAAGCTTCTATATGATGTCCAGCGTCTGTGATAAATTCGCACCGCCCGCACCCCTATTGCTTTTTGAGGGGGGTGGACCCCTTATGGGGGAGAAAATTGTTTTGCACCGATTCCGCTCAAATTTTCGTGGAGGGTTATGTAGGTGTAGAAGTACTCCCCAAAAAAATTTCAGCTCCCCCGACCTCAGGGGGCTGAGCCAGCGCTTCCCAAAGTTGGACATTTTTGACTAAAATGCCAAGAAAACGAGTTTTTCAAGTATAAACTCACCCCAAAATTTCAACTTCGAAAAATTCCATGTTTTCTGTATACATTTTGAGATGACGAATCCGACTAGCCCATCAACTTTTTCATTTGGGGTTTTTAACCCTCCGTACGGCCCATTCGAAAGTATACAGATTGTGGTTTTGGAGCTCATTTTTTTGCTGAAAAAACACGATCTATGCACTTTCGAATTGGCCGTACGGAGGGTTAAAAACCCCAAATGAAAAAGTTGATGGGCTAGTCGGATTCGTCATCTCAAAATGTATACAGAAAACATGGAATTTTTCGAAGTTGAAATTTTGGGGTGATTTTATACTTGAAAAACTCGTTTTTTTGGCATTTTAGTCAAAAATGTCCAACTTTGGGAAGCGCTAGCTCAGCCCCCTGAGGTCAGGGGGAGCTGAAATTTTTTTGGGGAGTACTTCTACACCTACATAACCCTCCACGCAAATTTGAGCGGAATCGGTGCAAAACAATTTTCTCCCCCAAAAGGGGTCCACCCCCCTCAAAAAGCAATAGGGGGTGCGGGCGGTGCGAATTTATTACAGACTCTGGACATCATATAGAAGCTTTTTCAGCAATAAAATCGCGATTAACATTTTTTTCTTTTTTCAAAGTACATTTCTCCTGGGCTATTTATTATAGATGCAAATAACGCAAATAGTGATGTTTTTTGAATTACGTGAATAGCACAAATAACCAGGGTTGTGCTGTAAATTTACACCAGTTTTTCTACAGTAAAATAATGTGTAAAATAATGTAAAATAACCGATGTAAAATAACAATGTTATTTTACATTATTTTACATGTGTAAAATAATGTAAAATAATTCTTATCATGTAAAATAACTCTTATCACGTAAAATAACTTGAATTCTATTTTTTCAACAGTTTGGAAATGAAATTTAGTAAATTATGCTGAAAAGAGGCAAATAAAGTAATTAAAACAATACCCTGACGAGTAGAAAAAAAGTAACATTAATTTTTATATCAAATGAATCGTGTTAAGCCAAAAGAGACCAAGCGACAAATTTGGAAGTGCTAAGATTTTAACATATTTTTCACTGGCAATACAGAATAAGCTTCTGAGCAAGTAAATTATTGATAGATTAATGTTTCCAGAGTTCACATTTTTCATACTTTTCAAGTTTTTATCCCTTCTTCAACTGTTTAAAAGTTACTTACTGTACTTTCGAGTCTGTTTTTTGATGAAATTTTTGATGGTGCTTGGTCGCTTTTAACTTAACACAGTTCAAATATCAATTCAGTATCAGTAATATCAATATACCTTACGTTTTACATTTCATTTGGTATCGGAAATATCGGAATTATTAAGTTCGTTATCATCACAACACAATGTATAATTTGGTGGCAATTATTACACATGGCACGGTATTTATTACCATCCTAGAATTTTTGGAAGCCGGAAATTTCTGTACTTGACCCTTTAGAGCGAGCCATTTTAATTTTATTAAATTGTAAATCAAAATCACCTCAACTACATCAAAACTTCAAAACCACGTTGAAAATGCTCAAATAAAATACATTTAGCCTATTATCAACTCTTATCAGTGTTATTTTACATTATTTTACAAGAAATTGTTATTTTACATGTTATTTTACATTTTCATTTTTTTACATCGTTATTTTACATTATTTTACACTTTATGCAAAATAATTATTTTACATGTAAAAGAACAACCCTGCAAATAACTCGGATAAAGAATTTCAAGAATAGCCGCCCAGGAATGATTTTCTTGCTCATAAAGTAAATTGAAGTAAAATTTAATTGCGTATTAAAACAGTTCTTAATGTAATTTGTAATATTCTGGCACCCCTTCTGCATCCTTCTTTTTGTTTTCCCTAACTTCTTCCTAATTTATTTTCTCCCTCTTTTCTTCTATAGTAGTGATTTATAATTGTTGACAGTAAGTAGATTAATAGGCTCCGTACTGTCTTTCCAATTATACTCCACAATAGCTGTACTTGTGGTTTTGTACAAATTCGAATTTGGCGCCATGTATACCATTTATATGTACCTAATAAGATTTATTGAGGTGACAGATTAAAATCTGACATCTCAATATATCGAAACACATCTAAATATAATCTTAGTCCCTCCTTTTTCTCAATTTTCCAAGGGATCTCTCTAGTTCCTTGAGATGCAGGAGTTAGTCCGATTTTGATAGCCAAAGTACAAAGTTCTCGACTAACGTCCGTTTCCATAACTTAAAGTAAAGGTTCATGTAAAGTAAAAGTTTGATTATCAACAACTAGCTCGTCACTTAAAAATTCCAAGTTTTTTAAATTTAATTTCTATTTAATTTTCTAATTTAATTTTTATTTAATTTTCTAATTTAATTTTTATTTAATTTTCTAATTCCACCTCGAAGCAGTCAATAAGAGAAATAAGAGATAAATTGTAAGTTAGATAAGTATAATTAAGCATGTTGTAAATGTAAATAATTTTCGAATATAAAATTAAAGCTTTCAAGAGAAATTCAATTTATTAAATTTCAAATAAGGAAGGGAATATAACAAATTGTAGGACATTACAGGTAGTAATGATTTTTGGAATATGTGGAGCCATGAGAGTAGATGAATTCGTTAACGTCGTTATTCAGGATGTAGATATTCTCGATAAACCTAGACCTTTAAGTATTCGTTAAAATTCCGAAAATAAAAAATAAAAAACCTCGATCCTTTACAATACATGAAACCGAACACGTTGCAGTAGTCAAAAAGTATAGAGCCTTAAGACCACATAATCTGGATGGCCGTTTTTTTGTAAACTTTCAGAAAGAAAAATGTACGAAACAATTTATTGGACGAAATAAATTTGCTTCAATGCCGATGCAGATTGCCAAATTTTTAAACTTGGACAACGTTAATGAGTATACAGGTATCACGACGTACTGCTTTTTCAAAAATAAATATTTCATAGACCGTATATAATTTTATAATTGATAAGTCATTCGTTCAGACGAACTTCGGGCACATTTTTGGCAAATGCTGGGGCCAATCAACTAGAAATTAAAAGACATGGAGGTTGGAAAAGCTGGTCTTCTGCTGAACGATATATCGACGACTCGTTGGGAGTACAAAAAAAAAACTGGGCAGATGATAACATCTCTATTGAAGCCAAACGACAATGCTGGGCCTGTTGATATAGATGTTGAGCCGACTGTTATGGAAAATAATACTTTGCCGATTCCTAATTTTGTCGCACCCACACGGTTATTGAGAAAAATGTGTCGTCAATTCAAAATTTTGTCGAACCTGCGTCTACGGAAGAAATTATTTCATCAATGTCGAATTTAGAAATAGTAGTAAATGAAGATGTCCCTGCAAAAACTAAAAGCATCTTTAATATTACAAATTGTACAGTAACAATCATCAATCAAAAATAAATGTTATGTGAATTTTGAAATTTCAAAAAGAAATTTATTATTCACCAGTTCAGCGTGTGAGAATTGGAACTTTATGGACGAGTGTGCAAGGTGTGCAATAATGAAAAATAGTGCACACCTTGCACACCCGTCAATAAAGTTCCACTTCTCACACGCTGAATTGGTGAATAATGAATCACTTTTCGAGTGGGTATGGGAAAAACATATTTTCATTGTAGAGGGAGTAAAAGTCTTACTCCCTCTCGCGAATCGCTCGAGTACTCAAACTCGACTTTTACTCCCTCTACATTGAAAAATATCGTATGCAACTCAGGAGATAAATGATTTTCGACGATTTTGAGTTATTTCCCTCGCTTCGCTCGGGCAATAAATCTCAAAATTCGTCGAAAAGCACTTTATCTCCCTTGTTGCATAATATACTATTAGGCCCCTCCCCCCGAAAATACTTGCCTGGGGGTCCAAAATTTTTGTCAGAATTTTTTCTCATCATGACTCAATTTTTGGGGTAGGTTACATCAAAATCCTTTTCCAGAGCCAAAACACCATACTTATCCTGCTATACCCTTTCAACAAAAAAAATGAGAGATTTGGGACGCGATCAAAGTGAGAATATAGAAGTTACATCTCGCACATTTGCTTCAGATACACGATTTTCTGCTTTCAGGCATGAACCTGAGGAAGTTACGTTTGACGATTTTGTAGACATTCAGAACAAGATGGTAGAATCAAGATGCTGACCGATTCGGCAATTTTATAAATAGTTTTTTTTTCAAAAACAGGTAAAGAATAAGGTTTAAAATTTTCAATTTCATTTTTTGCTAATTTCTAAATACTTAGGTAGGTAGTAGGTACCTAGAGATTAATTCAGTTTTTTTTTTCAAGATTTGGCTTTAGGGCTTGATTAGCTTATCGATAGTAAATTTTTGCAATTTCTGTCGCGATGTTTGTGAAGAATTTTTGTCGTGCCACCCTCCAAAACACAAGTTCTCGAAAAGATTTTGAAAAAACGTACAATTCAAAGTCCAGGAAATATTGATTTACCAGGAAATTCGACAACAAATCCTACTTAATTATATTTTGTATCACTGATGATACTACAAATATACCCACTATGATGGAATTTTAGGTAATGATGTTTTATCGTCTCAAAAGGCAAAAATAGATGGTTAATTTGGATTCATATTAATCCACCCCCAACCCCCGAAAGTTGATAATTTTATATCAGCAACATAAAAACGTTTGAATCATTAGTAGCAAATGAAATAAAAATTGAAAACTCCAGATGAAAAAGGGAATTTTTAGGTCACTTTTATGCTAAGTAACCTCACCGCTAATACACTTTGCTAAATTCACTCAAACAAAATTGAAACGAAAAACCGATGAATTTCCAGGTCGCTGCCATGTCACCACCAGACCTTTGAAATTTCTTTTCGAAGAGATTTGTTTTTATAAAAAATAGTTCGCCATGGGTACGACACAATCATTACCCAACAAAATCTCAATCACATCCACTCTTCTCACCTTCTCCTGATCACAACCCGCTACGTTATTGATACAGGTACCTAGACCTACGAAGATTATGAACACAATTTATACGCATTTAGAAAATAATACTTCTAAAGTTTCGTTGTGAAACTAACAATTAAAAAGTATCTTTATAATCATTGATCATCTCTAGCCCACTGATTCCACTCGAACAAAACACACAATGAACTGGTTAATAGGCATAAGATAAATGAGTGAAATTAAAACGAGCTGCGTACATTATATCCGATTATAATTATGGAACCGCGCCGAGTGGATACGGACACGCAGCACCGTATGATTCATATCGTACACTGCAGCACTGCTTTCGTATCAAAGCAAACGTTTTGTATAATTAAGATGAATTTTCGTTAATTAAAAAAGAAAAATTAAAAATTAAATAAAAGGTAGACATGTGTATTTCCAAGCCCCCTCAGCTCCCACACAGATACATAAACGTTTTACTCTCAACTGTCCCTCGCATTTCACCTTTGATAAACTCGATTTCGATTCGAAGCTGGAGAGCACGACATCGACATATTTATACTCCTCGATTCCTCATCCTTGGTCAAGAAATTAAATCAAGCACATGCGGATCGAAAAATTAATTAAGATACCGAAGCATAGGGCTATATGCGTTCGATGCAATTAGAACTACCAGCAGAGTTGAGATGGGCAGAAAAAATTAATTATAGCTTCCGGCCTATGGCGGGATTTTTTTTTCAAACGCATCTCCCGACCATAATTTTCTAGTGGCAAATTTAACCGAATAATTACGCTACCTAGTTGCTTATGAAAACACCGACATTGTCGACATTGTTCAGACCTAGTCATTTTACAACACTACTGCTGATATGCATCTTAAGCCTCGTCCACACGATCAAGACACGATCCAATATATTTGACCAATCTGTATTTTTGTCAAATATATTGGAACGTGTGAACACACGGATTATTCGTCAAATCTGATTTGAAGCATTTTGACGAGCAACGATTTAAAAATTTTCAGACGAGTTCAGATTTTCATCCATTTCGTCCAATCAGTTTCAGTGCGCATGCGCAGTTGAGCTGAAAATGTGATATCATGAATTTATTCTTATCATTTTTTTAAAGCATGATTGCGTTCTGTTTTTCATCTCATGCCATTTTTCTTCGCAAATTTCGTTATGAATAGAGAGTGGGTTCTAGATTTTATTACGGCCTACAGACAACATGAATGCGCTTGTGGAAGGTCAAGTGTGAAGCATACCTTACCAGCAGATTGGCGTACCAAAAAATATTGCCAAAATTTCAAGTTGCTCATCTGATGGGCACTACAGAAGATGTTAAAAAAAAATTAATGGCATAAGAACAGCTTGGAAACAAGCAGATTCGAAAGCTTAAAAAAAGCAGCGCATCGGGGATAGCAACGGATGTTTATATCCCTGCACTATTTTATTTCCAAGAATTAGTCCCTGCGGTTAGCTGGGGCATACTGCACTTTTTGAACACGGGTTGAAATGTGGTTTTTATTTTAGTATGGCCCAAAAGAAAATTTTGGAGAAGTGGAGACGTCAAAAATTTCTCTTGGGAGTGGAAGTTTTAGGTGGGGGGGGGGGTTAACCCCTGATTTTTCACATGAAGAGGTTGGGATAAATTTGGTGTCATTTTCATATAATTCGACCCTCCTGAACTCGAATTAGTTATTGGTTTTACCATAGGAAGTGAAATAGTTTCTTGATCGTCGCTTTTTGGTAGTAAAAAACAGCCAATTTTCGCTAAAATCGACTCGAATTCGCAATTTCCCATCTTCTCAACCCAATACCTCAAACCAATCCTGGTATGAAACCGTTTTTAGACGTAATTCGAACCTCCTGAACACAAATTTATGATTAGTTTCCCGACTGGAAGTGGAGAATTCTCTCAATCGTGAAATTTAGTGTAGGGTAAAATGCCCAATTTTTGCTAAAACCGACTCGAATTCACTTGTTATATTTCGCCATCTTCCCTATATTTGTCACCCCTCGATTTTGGCTATTTTTACCCCTCGATAGCATATGGTTAACCATATGCTATCGAAATTCAGACGTTTGGCGACAGTCATAAATGTCTTGATGACAAGAGCCATAACTGTCACAATCTTTTCGGCGACCCATAATTTATTGCCTCGAATGGCCTTTCAAATATAGAACAGATACCTTTTTTCCAAATTCATTTCCGGCTGTTTCCATTATTTCTTTTGTTAGAATTAATTAAGTATGGGTACAGCCATACACATATAATTAATTCTTCTTCTTCTTCGAATTTTTATTGCCTTTTAGATAATGCATCTAAAAGCTTTTTTTTTTTTGGAAACAGGGTGGGATAACTAAGAAACCGAGGGATCCTCTCACTGAGAAACTCATGAGAGGATCAGTCTTTTACAAATTCTCTTAGATTTAAATTTTTTTCATTAATTTTATATTTAATTCAAATTAAATTTTGAATATTAATTTTATTTTTTATATTATTTTTAATAAAAGTATCTTTATTTATTTTTAGACTCCGTTAGCTTCCTAATTTAGCTAATTTTGTGTTATCGTCAGATTTTTACTTGAACAATTTTGAAATTTGTGTACGTGTGTGTCTGTGTTGTGACCAATCAAGAACATTGCTCATTATTATTATTTATTACTAAAATGTAAGTTTTATCATTAATGTCTAATTAAACAAAAAAAAAGTCCTATCATTTCTAAAAACGACTCATTCAATAAGTTCCTAAGTTCCATTCTTTAGCAGCTATACTTACTTCTATTATCTTAATTATTCACTTCTAATTTTACAAATTTTCAATTTTATTCATTAATTTATTCCTAAGCATGATATTTTGCTTTAAAAATGCCTATTGAAAAGAATTTATTTCTAAAATGAATAATTTTCTTAAGTCTCTCTATACGCTTTCTCTTTCAAAGTTAAATGTAAGAAAAGCATGATTATTTTAATGTCACATGTACATACACACGTACAATTACATTCTAGATGTGATTCCTCCATTTCATTATCAATCTATTAAGGACCATGATCCAATTGGTCCACCCACCTCGTGTACTTACACCAATGTTGCCGCCAATGTTACCGCCAACTGTAGAGGCTTCAACCCAAACTAAGCCTCGCAAAGGTAGAGGTAAGCCACCTCATGCCCTAGTCAGAGCTGTGGCCCGACGAAATCTATCACTACAGAGCTCAGCTCCAGCTATCTCAGCTCAGTCTATGTCTACACCTTCAAGGCCAAGTTCACTGCTAAGAAGAGCTGAGAGACGACTTCTATGAGCCCCCTAAGGTTTATGGTCTAACATGTCTGGTGTGGCTCAGTTGTTGTTAGAGCAACCAAGGTCATACATCGACAATATGGATTTCCAATTCACTTTTTTTCAAGTTTCATTGCTGTCACCATACCATGACGATCAGCCTCCATCATATCAAGAGGCTACCCTTCCCTCTTACGAGGATGTTATTTCTCCACCACCTCCTTATGATGATGATTTACAAGGGTATGGATGTGGGCAAAACAGTCGAGTCATAAGGGCACCTCCGGCTGAAATCCAAGTACCAGATGGTGTTCGTATGATGTCAGAATTTGATAACATGATTGAACAATACCAAGAGGAAACAAACACAGTACATGGAGAAGAACTTGATGAAAACGAGCTAACCCGTCAATTTTATAACAATGATGAGGACTGGGAGTCATACAGATGTGACTACCTACATCGCACATCTTCTAATTATTAATCATTTCTAGTCAAGTCTAGTCAAACTTCTAATTTATTACCATTTCTTAATTTATGCTTAATTTTAATGGCATATATTTTGATATCATGATTTGATATGTTTATCCTATTTCTTATTACAAATTTTTTCCAATTTCTAATTTTTACTGCACACATACGTAAACAGTTTTACTAATTTTCTAATTTTTGCCTCATTTTTCACAAAAATTTTTGTTCCTCAAAATTTTTATCCCAAGGGGGAGGTGTTATATTTCACCATATTCCCTATATTTGTCACCCCTCGATTTTGGCTATTTTTACCCCTTACAGCATATGGTTTAACCATATGCTTCCAAAATTCAGACGTTTGGCGACAGTTATAAATATCTCGATGACAAGAGCCATAACTGTCAATCTTTTCTGTGACACATAATTTATTACCTCGAATGGCCTTTCAAATATAGAACAGATACCTTTTTTCCAAATTCATTTCCGGCTGTTTCCATTATTTCTTTTGTTAGAATTAATTAAGAATGCATACAGCCATACACATATAATGAATTCTTCTTCTTCTTCGAATTTTTATGGCCTTTTAGATAATGCATCTAAAAGCCCTTTTTTTTGGAAACAGCATGGGATAACTAAGAAATAGAGGCATCCTCTCACTGAGAAACTCATGAGAGGATCAGTCTTTAACAAATTCTCTTCGACTCCGGTAGCTTCCTAATTTAGCTACTTTTGTGCTATCATCAGATTTTTACTTGAACAATTTCAAAATTTGTGTAAGTGTGTGTCAGTGTTGTGACCAATCAAGAACATTGCTCATTATTATTATTCCTTACTAAAATGTAAGTTTTATCATTAGTGTCTACTAGAATGTATTTTTGTATTTTCAATTATAAACATATAGCTCAAATTAATTTTCTTATTTCCAAATTTATTCACATTGAGGGAACATAACACGCTATTTCCCATCTTCTCAACCCAATACCTTGAACCAATCTTGGTATAAAATCATTTTTAGACATAATTTGAACCTCCTGAACACAATTTTTTGATTACTTTCCAGAATTGTTAGAAAAAAAATGAAAGTCCAGTGTTCACATGGCCAGTGGATTTTACACCTAGAAAATACGAAGAAAAAGCTTCACTTTTGTTAAACTAAAGAAAGTTGTAACTGATTAGTTGAGAATGTTCTAAACATTTTTTTTAGCCCCATGTGACTTGAAAGGTCTGAATCAATTTTTTTTTAAGAAGTCCCCACTTTGAGAAGCCATGGCTGAGCCCCCTGGAGTCCCATGAAGCTAAAAATTTTGTTTGTGCTTTCTCTGGGTCCAAAACGTTGAATTGGACAAAAAATGATTCTATATCACAATTGGGTGTAGTGTTTGGAAAAATTAAAAATCGCAATTTCATGTCAGTTTTGGCGAAAATTGGGCGTTTTACCCTAAATTAATTTCACGATTGAGAGAATTCTCTACTTCCAATCGGGAAACTAATCATAAATCCGTGTTCAGGAGGTTCGAATTATGTCTAAAAATGGTTTCATACCAGGATTGGTTCGAGGTATTGGGTTGAGAAGATGAGAAATTGCAAATTCGAGTCGATTTTAGTGAAAATTGGCTGTTTTTTACTACCATAAAGCGACGATCAAGAAACTATTTCACTTCCTATGGGAAAACCAATAACTAATTAGAATTCAGAAGGTTCGAATTATATGAAAAACTGGTTTCAAACCTTACTTGAACCACATCACTCGTCTCAAGATGAAAAAAATCGCAATTTTACCGCTTTTTCCTCAAAATTGGCCTCTTTTCGCGACACTAATCATATGATTGTGCAAATTCTATGCTTCAGATCGGAAAACTAATCGCAGATTCGAGTTCAGGAGTGTCGAATTATATGAAAATGACACCAAATTTATCTCAACCTCTGAATTATGCCATTAAGCGCAATTATAATAAGCGGCGAGTACTGTACTCCATTTTTTTTTTCAATTTCTTTTCTTCTCCCTTTTTTTTTCCATGGTTATGATTGTCACATGTAAGGATATGCGGATACGCCCACGTGTACAAAGGTGACCTGTATGGTTCCAGACTGTCCTTACAATTATAACCATATAAATATTAAAAATTATCTAAATCTCGATTTTCATACATATTTGTGTGATGTGGCGCCAGTTTTGTCACACTAAACTATTGACATGTATGGAAAATCATGAATAACAGGGTGTCTAACAAAATTTCAAAACCCCAAAACAGGACAAACAGGACCTTCAACAGGACCTTTAAAAAATCGGTTCTGATCGATTTTGTACCCCCCCCCCCCCCAAAAAAAAAAATTCCTATTCTGGCAAAAAAAATTGAAACGAATTTTTTCAATAATTGTTAGAAATGAGCAAAAAATTTATTTTATCAGCTATTTTTTAATTTTTTTAAATTTTTTTTAAATTACGATCATTTATTGAAATTTTTTCTCTATTTTGGCGGGTGGAATTTCAAAATTGTTACAAAACAGGACTTTTCACTGAAAAAGCCCCAAAACAGTACAAAAACAGGACAAACAGGACCACTCAGCCCAAAACAGTACAAACAGGACGAACAGGAGTTGTTAGACACTCTGAATAAGAAATTATTGAGATGACAGATTAATCTATTTCTGACATCTCAATAATGGTGACTAATTTATACACTGTATAAATTTTCGAATCCCTTCCATTTTTCCATTTTTTCCAAGGGATCTTGCCTGCATCTTTTAGCCGGTAACCGCCCGTTTTCCTGAATCGAGATTCCCGAACGGACATTTTCCCGAATGGATTATTTCACGAATATATTTTTCACGAATACTTTTTCCCGAATGCAATTTTCCCGAATGCTATTCTTTCCCGAATGCTATTTTTCCGAATGCTATTTTTTCCCGAATGCTATTTTTCCGAATGCTATTAGAAAACGAATATGTTACAATATTTTTTTTAATTTTTACGGTGGACAAAAAAATCATGTGCTGTAGCCCCTTCAATTCTGAAGATGGACTACATGCCCATACAGTTTTAGGTTTCTCCATTTAATTTGGGACATCCTGCATATTCAAGATTAAAACCCTGCAGAAAATGTACAAAAAACTCGAGGTTTTTATTTCAAAAGATCTGATTACAAGAGGAAAATGAACATTCACAAGAACCATAAACTATTACTTCATCAAGTCTATAGTTTATGATACCAATGTAAAAAATTATACACCGTCTCAACATCACAATACGTTTATGAACTACAACACCAGTAAAAGACATCACATCACTTAATATAGCATTCCATGGAAATCAATATTGCACATTCTAAAAATCAACCATTCGGGGAATCGACCATTCGTGAAATCGGCCATTCGTGATTTCTATTCGGGAAAATTGCATTCGGGAAAAAGTATTCGTGAAAAAAATATTCGTGAAATAATCCATTCGGGAAAATGTCCGTTCGGGAATCTCGATTCGGGAAAAAGACCTGTAACCCTTTTAGCCAGTAAGATCAGTCAGTTTTTGTAATCCAAAGAAGATTCTCTTCTCCTCGAATTCCAAGATCGAGTTAAAAGTCAAAGTTATAGATAAAAGTCTGTTATTTTTAAAGTTTCTAAGTTTCGTTTAAAGTACAATTTTGTAATTCAAATATGATTCTCTTCTTTTCAAAATCAGAGATTAAGTTAAAGTTTAAAGTTCATAGACAAAGAATCCGTTATTTTAAATTTCAAAGTTTGTTCAATTTTCATAAATTTGATATCTATATAGATAATACAAAATTTCATTAAATTTATATTAATCTATAATTTGCAAGTTTTGTTTGAAGTTCGTTTTCCAAGTCATTTGGAGCTGAATTTACAGAAATTGTTTAAAATCGTAAGTTAATAAGCATATTCAAAATATGAAAGATGCATGTAAATTAAAGGCTTTTCAAGTGAGACTCGAATTTATCAAGTTACAATTCAGGAAGGGAATATAACAACTCTATGTTTCAAAAAAAAAAGACAAAAAAATGACTACCATGTTTCAAAAACTTTTAAAAAATGGAAAAATTATGCGAGTTTACATTGTTTATTCACGGCGGACCTACGTAATTCAAGCAAATATTGGAACATCATACCTACTTATAAAGTATCGGTTTGAGCGGATTCATCGCAGTAGCTCTCAACTCTCTATATTATACGACACCGACGAAATCATCGCTTGTATAAATCCGTGCGAACTTGTTACTAAACATGATGAGAACCGTAGTTGTTACAGAATTAATAGCGCGATGGCCCGTTCATAAAAACATATGAATGTGTGACTGTTCGATTCAACTAGCGGCCTTTCAATATCATCTTCGTTACACATTACGTAAAATCGGTTCTCTCAAGTGCCAACTACGTTCCACCGAAATTATTCGTTAACGCTGCCATTATTTTTTAATATCGACCCGACATTAACGTAATTAACACTGATGGGATTAAAAAACAGATGCCGTAGGGGATACTTATAAGCATAGAACTTTTTCCGTTGCTACAAATTGAAATGTAACTGGAGTGTGGCATTTAACAAGTCATAGCTCATAGCTATCTCAGTAAGTAATCATCGTGTGAGTTTGAACTCATCATATGATGCATCCAGCATCGATACTGATTGACCATTTTACTTTTTTAATTGAAGGGAATATATTGTGTAATGTAGGAAACGAATATTACATTTTACTTAATTCACTGTATGCAAAAATTCAACTTACTTCCACTTTACGAGATAAATTTCAGCCAAGCTGATTCTGAAACTATGCCGTTCTTATCACAGCAGTTTTTATAGCCAATATCATTGATTTTTCTCCAGTTTTTTTTTTCAATGCACAAGAAATGGCCGGAAATTTACAATAATTAAAGTGCCTAACCCAAAATACGCCACGTGCTCAATTACGTCACCTACTTATCTCTCCGAAACTACGAGGTTTTGGAAAGGGTTTTGTTAGGTATAAAAAAATCATGGGAATAGTTCTACTACTTTCAAGTCTGTGCCTTTTGATTCTACTTGAAAACGCACTAATCCGGAGCCAAAATTTTTTTTCAATTTTTGCGGCGAAAAGTTGGAGTTACATTGAAGTTTTGAAATATGAAATTCTATCAGAAAAATCAAATAATAAGTAAGTACTATACTTTTACATAGTAATTTAAACATTTTCCTACACGTTTTTGCTAATTATTTTCAAAAACAACAATTATTTGTTTCATTTTTCACTCGTCAAAGTTTCACGTGTTTGGTTCCAAAATACGCCACCGCGCCGGTTTTCACAGATAAAGATGTTTTTTTTTCAAATTTTCATTCCGATCGCCCCAAAATGTCTTTGACAAGACGTTTATGGTCCGAAAAATCGATGCAGTGTGCCATTAGCGATGTCAGGAAAGGGTTAGAATCAGTTCTGGGAGCAAGTAAAAAATACGGTCAAAATCGATCAAGATAAGTCTTTAAAAAAAAAAACGAAAATGAAAGATAACACTGCTCAAGGTGAGGTATCTTTCACAAAACGAAAAGCAAAGGACTCGAGAGATGGAGAATCTAAAAAACTGAAAACTAGTGAAGCTGCAGAAGAATCGACCAGAGTCACAGACGTCAGAGTCGTGTTGCTGTTATTTGTGTGACAAAGACACTAAGTACGACATGCGAGCATGTACTGTGTGCAATGTTCATGTACACGAAATGTGTGCAGGTTTAGATGAAATGGATATATTTGTTTGTCCTAGGTGTGTCTGATGAATTATGACGACTATGTAATTTTTAATTTAAAAAATTTGTGACTTATTGAGTACATTCATTTTCATTGATATTCGATCCATTTGCATTTCGGCTGGTTGGGGTGGGGGGGAGAGAAAAAAATCATTTTTTTGTATATTGGGCAGTTTTTGGGTAGTTCAGGGTGTAGAATCATTCTTTGGTTACATATTAAGCGCTTAACGAACATTTTATAGCCATTTCTGACTAAGTTATGACCTTTTTAACGAGGCATTTTACAGTTGATGTATTTAGGCAACTGGGTGCTGAATTACACCAATTTTAGTGCCTCGGGAAAAAATTCATAACTTTGTTGTAATATTCTGGCACCCCTTCTGCATCCTTCTTTTTGTTTTCCCTAACTTCTTCCTAATTTATTTTCTCCCTCTTTTCTTCTATAGTAGTGATTTTTTAATTGTTGACAGTAAGTAGATTAATAGGCTCCGTAATGTCTTTCCAATTATACTCCACACAGTCTTTTCGATTATAGCTGTAGTTGTGGTTTTGTGCAAATTCGAATTTGGCGTCATGTATACCATATACCTAATAAGATTTATTGAGATGACCAACAAGATTTATTGAGGTGACAGATTAAAATCTGACATCTCAATATATCAAAACACATCTAAATATAATCTTAGTCCCTCCTTTTTCTCAATTTTCCAAGGGATCTCTCTGGTTCCTTAAGATGCAGGAGTTAGTCCGCTTTTGATATCCAAAGTACTAGGTTCTCGACTAAAGTCCGTTTCCATAACTTAAAGTGAAGGTTCATGTAAAGTAAAAGTTTGATTATCAACAACTAGCTCGTTACTTAAAAATTCCAAGTTTTTTAAATTTAATTTCTATTTAATTTTCTAATTCCACCTCGAAGCAGTCAATAAGAGAAATATCAATAGAGATAAATTGTAAGTTAAATATAAGTATTATTAAGGGCTAGTTGTACATTCAATAGTTAACGAACGGTTGATGGTTAACCAACGGATTCACGAATTCTCATTGGTGGAAACCATCAGTTAACTACCAACTGTTGGTTAACTATTGATTGTACAACCGGCCCTAAGCATGTTGTAAATGTAAAAAAATTTTGAATATAAAATTAAAGCTTTCAAGAGAAATTCAATTTATTAAATTTCAAGTAAGGAAGGGAATATAACATTGTCAGAAAAGGGTCTAAAAAGTTCGCAAAGCGCCCAATATGTAGCCAAAAGATCCATCTACACCCTGAACCACTTAGAAATGGCCAAAACTTACTACAAGCGGAGAAATTCCCAAAACGGAGCAAGATGGTGTTCATTGGGTTCCTACCTTATTATCATTCTCATGAGTGTGTTAATTTTTGATAATTTGTCAATGTCTCAAATCAGTTGAAAAGACTGGAGTTGGTGTACAGAAGACGATTCCTTCCAAAATTATGAGCTACATGGCCTTATTTCGCGATTTTTTAAAACAAAAAATGTAAAATATTTCGTTTGAGATTTGAGCCGTAATTTCCTCGCAATAACGGAAAACCCGATCCGTGGAAAAACTAATATTATGCTCACACTCCATCAAATGAATGAAGTATCAAAGCAATTTTTTCTCAAGAGTTCTGCTGAATTTTTTGAAGTAATTGTATAAGACGAATTATTCTGAAGTATTTACAACATTCAATTCATGTTTTCAGAAGCAAATTTTTACAAATGTAACAAATTTTATTTCTAATAATGATATTTTATTTAATTTTTAAATTAATTATAATTATTTTTTTTAGATTATTTTTTTTTAAATATTGGTTTTAGTTATTTTAGTTGAATTAAATTAGGTTCCTCGATGCTAACGAAAACATCTCCTTTATAGTTTGGAAAGATGTTCTCTAGGAAGAATCATACAATGTTTTACAATTGTCTCCAACCAACCTCTGCGCCAGGGCTCAACAAAAATAAAATAAACGATTTTTCATTGGCAAATTCTTTTAATTTAAGTAAATTTTCTCAGAAATCTAACTTTAATTTTTCAACATTTTTCGTTTTCATATTTTTATTACCTACTTTTTAAATATCTTCTAATTACTTAATTACTTATTGAATCATTCTACTGTTTTTTCATTGCTTTTTAGGGAAACACGAACCCTTACGTTCCTTACTACTTTTGGGGACCCCCACGTCACCTCAAAATATGAACTTGTCAGCTCCAGCTCCGGCACCGGTAATCACTGGTCCCCCTCGAGCAGCAACACCATAAAAGCGAATAGTGACCACTTTTTGAAAAACACTTTAAACAGAAAGAAATGACCAAATGAAGAAACTATAATGTCGAATTCGTGTTTAGCGGGTCAAAATACCCCAATAAACACTCTTTTCGCGATCATTTTACTTGAATCTTCAAAATTCATCATTTTTGTTTTGAAAAATCAGTACAAAAGTGAATTTTGAGACTTTAAGCAAAACGATCGCGAAATGGGTGCTTATCGGGGTATTTTGACCCGGTAAACACGAATCTGACGTAAGTTTTCTTTTTTTGGTCATTTTTCTCGTATAAAACGCTCAACATTTGAAAAATCTACTAAAACATCAACATTTTTGCATAGGTTTTCTGATTTTCAGTCCTTAATTCAAAGAAACGGTCAAAGTAAAATACACAGAGAAATACTACATAAAAGAATAATGTAAAAAATGTTCAATACATCGCCAAAGCAAGAAACACAACATTTCATCCCCTCCCCACACATGTTTACCCAGTACTCACTCACTACCTAGATACCTACTCGTACATTAGTCAATTTTATTATAACGTTTCAGCAGTTTCATGTTTGCCACAAATAGCAAAATTTTGATAGAAAATGGAAACATGATTCGCCCAACCTAACACCTATGCTATACCCCAAATCTCAGTTAGGTGAATTCGGTCCCAGCTTCGATTTTCATTCGAACCCCCTCAAATAGTATCTTTTGATGTGAAAAATTTATGGAAAATTTTTTGACTACCCCCCCCCCCCCCTTCCTTCCGGAATTATGTCTATTTTATTGCAGTATTAACAAGAATAATTTTTAAATTCAACCGACTTTTCTCGTGTTTTTATGCATGCATTTTTCATAAAAAAAATTCACTACCCCTGTAATTACTTAAAACTTCGATCAATTGTATTCAATTTCATTTTTTTTTAAATACCTCAGATCGAATCAATTTTTTTAAATACAATTTCCATTAGTTAATAGAAAATTCGATCGATTTTTTTTCAATTTTAACCTCAGATCGAATCATTTTTATGAATTCGGCCAATTTTGTTCAATTTAAATTTTTTTAAAATACCCCAGGTTGAGTGAATTTTTTTCAATACCCCTCTCATGGGGAAAGTGGAAGCAAAATATATTGGTATGAGGTTGTAACCAAAGGATGTACCTAACAACTTCTGATGAATCATTAATCCACGAACGCAATCTTTGTCCAAAAGATTCAAGACTTTTACACCATTTCTCGCATATGGCCAAAAATACAACCGCCATCCAATTACCCACCAATTTTCGGAAACATTCAAACTAAAAAATACTTCAACGTTTAGACCGCCCACCTCGATGCATCCAAACCATGGCACGTATTAAATGATTTCAAGCGACGACATCGTCCTTCAAACTTTTCATACCCGCTAATTGAATTTCCCTCATTTAAACATTTCCGCTTTGTACTCGTAGGTACGCTAACAACAAATATAAGTACAAACAAAACCTTTACGCGATAAAAATTATCTCTATATCTTAGTCGCGCGCGTAAGGTGCTGACAATAATACAATTTACTAACGTTCACGTGCGACACGATTTTATTTTTTTTAATTGTAGGAGAAAAAAGCACACATCGTCTTAAAGGGAAAAATGCCTTCGATGATGCGGTATATATTGAGGAAGAAGATCGTGAATGCGAACTAGTTACCGACTGTTGGTCGTACACTGCACATATCTCGATTAAACGTATTTTTCTCTTCTACCTATATATATTTTCTATAAAACATAGAAGCACGTGTGCCCGTTTGGCATATATGTGACGGCACGAAATGTGAAAGTGCAATTATTTGTTGTATAACAAACGTAACAATGTGTATTGCTGACTCTTGCACGCCCCAATCGTACATCGACAAAAATATTCGAGACGACAAAATAAATTTCCAATAATTAGTTCAAAACAAATCGAACGTAGACGATATAACGGCTACTCGTTTGTTGATTTACCTCTCCCAAGTTAATTTGTACGGTCACTCGGGCACGTTTCGTATTCGAATAATATGGTAAAATCTGCCTCTGTTTCTTCAAACTTCACGATGACATTTTACTTGAATCATTTTAATCGTAAAAACGAATACGAATTTAATTTCCAAAACTCTTCAAAGCATATTTATCATAATCGAACACTCGATTACGAAATTCCAGCTTTTTTAATCGTCATAAATGACACTTTCACGAAATGATAAAGCATCCCATCAAAATCGTATCCACATTCTATACCCGTTCATTGAAATCAGGGAAACGTTTAGAGGAAACAAAAGAAAAATCACAGTCGCAATACGCACAACACAATTACCGCCACCGCATATCGAGCAGATTTTACGTACAATAATTCACTTCTTGTCAACCGACATTACCATAATAATGATTACGTAAATTACGCAAAAACATCAAAAGTGGAAACGCCGATAAAGTGTTTCCACGTTTACGTAAATAATGATCGAAAAACGGTGGCGCTAACTTCAAGTCGATATCTACTTGATAAAAATCCGTATTGGTGTGTCTATAGATTAAAAGTTCTAATTTATTCATTTTCTATAGCAATGAAATTGAAATTGAATTGAGTGATTGGAAAAGGAACTTTAAAGAATCAGATATCAAATAAAGAGCAAAAATGAATTCAAAATTCAAAAATAAAAGAATGAAAAATCAAACAAAAAATCGTAAATCTACACATTCGATGCATGGAATTCTGTGATTAATGTTATAAGCTATCTTTCAAATACAAAGATGATCAGAACCACAAAACGTGCTTTCAATACACCTAGGGCAGGTTGTATCATTCAAAATTCAAACTCAAATTACGTAATCCAATTTAGTTCTAATTCGAGAATTAACTTGAGATCAGTTGTACCAAACATTTACATTCACGGAATACAATGCCAAAAAGTCGTATATTTTTTTGCACTTCATGCAGAAAACTCTTACCAACATCAAAAAAATATATTATTTTTTTGGAATTTCTGTAGAGAGCTGTACATTATGGAGAAAATGGGAAGGAACAATTTAATTTTTAAATGGTTGAAAACTATCATTTTTTCCAAAAAAAATGGCGAAATTTTTGTGATTTTTTCCATTCTATAAATTTTGGTGTCTCCTTGTGTCGATTACGTATTATTTTGGAATGTATTTTTAAATTTGATTACAACACCGTGAAATTTAAAATTGAAATAGAAACTGGACGTTGTCACGTGTCAAATACATATTATTTTGAAATTTATCTCGAATTTGTTTGCAATTGCAATACCACGAATTTATAGGTAAGCAAACTTATTAAATAATTAATTTTATTTCATATTTTGAATCCATTTTTTGAATCCGGTTTTTATTTTTATCTATGTAGTTATGGACTTCATTTTGAGCAAGCTTTTCAAATTCGCGTCAACTCCGTCGTCATCTTTGACGCCCCATCGGTTTGTTCAGATTTCTCCTCGGCAATTATTCTCGCCGATGTCAACGATCTCACCGATGTCATCAGTAAACACAAATAATTTTTACCCTGGCTCCTGCGGCACCCTTTCGTAAGTGCTTTAATTTGAAACGTACCTAGACATGTGGACCGTTTTTTAAATTACTCGGCGGCGGCAGTTTTTTCTGCATACGATACTCGTAAATTGAAAATCATGAAAAACTATGCAAAAATGTTCTTATTTTGGCTGGTTTTGCAAATAGTGTCTGTTTTTACACGAAAAAAAAAATGTCCAATGGAAAAATCAACCTCAGATTCATGTTCAGGAAGTCTAAATACCCAGATAATCAACTTTTCGCGATCATTCTAAGTATTTTTTGAGGTCTCGAAATTTACTTTGTTTTTGACATATGCAATAAATCCAGGGCAAACCAGATTTTTGAGCTTTGAAGTATAATGGTTGTGAAAAGGGTGTTTATCAGGGTACTTTGACTTCCTAAACACGAATTCGACGTTACATTTCTTTATTTTTTAGTAAATTGGATTTTCGGCGGCGTTTCAAAAACGTTGAAAATGAAAATATCAGCGGCGGCGCGTCGGCATGAATTCGGCGTCGCGCATACCTATGTCTAAACATATCTTATTTTTCAGTTATTTCTTTGGTACTCAATGATCGTTTGTGTTTTTTTGTCCAGATCTGAAGGTGAACGTCATAGAATGGATTGGGCTATGTACCAAATGGTGGCCGCAATTGAGCTGCCTCAATTGCAGCTCGGAATTTCGCATTTGAGCTTTATAGCCCATTAAGCCCACCCTTATCTGCTAATTATGCGCCAGATTCGCCAAATCGTTCATTAGGTTATTTCGGGAACCTGTGAGTATTGGTATTTGGTATATCGATTTTTATAGATTTTGAACAGGTTTTAAAATTGTTATAATTTTCCAGAAACGACACTTTCTCTTTGAGGAGAAATAATAAAGATCCACCTCGACATTTAATTGTGTACATCGATCTTTGTGGCACGGATGATGATTCCGATGGGGATAAAAAGCAAGTGACCTATCATTTGTATGGTTTTTAAGGGTGCTGAATCTAAATTTGGCATTATTTTTGACCTTGGAGCTGTTCTGAAGGAGATCGAGAGGGGAGGAGGGTAAAAATGCACATGACCAGTTGTTTGTATCCTGGCCAGAGCAGTCCAGTCCAGCCAAGAGAGTAGACCAGAGCAGTCCAGTTAATTTGTGGTTTCCAGAAGAAGTAACCCATATCCAGCCTAGTTTCCGGATATGAGGTTGGAGCTGACCCAAGGGTGGAGGAGGGGGTGAGGGGTTAAAACGCAAGTGACCTATCATTTGTATGGTTTTTAAGGGTGCTGAATCTGAATTTGTCATTATTTTTGACCTTGGAGCAGTTCTAAAGGAGATAGGGAGGGGAGGAGGGTAAAAATGCACGGTGACCTTGATTTACTTTCTCCTGATTGGTTGAATACAGTTAACATCTTAACCAATTAAAACTAAGTGTTTGAACAGAGAAAGAGTGGGAGTAACCCCATTTCCTTTGGAAATAATATAAAAGGGCAGGTGGAACAAAATATTTCTCATAGTCTTTGGAAATGACCTGTGAGTTTGTAACTTCCAATAGGTAATGTAACATTGAACAATATATCCTGAGAAAGCAAACCAGACCACTACCAATGGACCAATATATTGAAAAGAAGAAGAAAGAAAAAATTGAACCAATACCAAACACAATTGAACCAACACCAAACATAATTGAACCAACATCAAACACAATTGAACTAACACCAAACACAATTGAACAATATATCCTGAGAAAGCGACTAGACCACTGCCAATGGACCAATATATTAGAAAGAAGGAAGAAAAAATTGAACCAACACCAAAGATGATGAAACAATGGATAATGTAAGATGATCCATTCATCGAAGCTTTGCTGGCTTGTGGTGAAGGTGCTCAGCAGAGAAAATAGTCCTTCTCAGGACTCTCAACAAATTGGAATACTGTGTACAGTCAAAGAAGAAGAAGAAGAAGAAGAAGTGGGAGTAAACCCCACTCCTTTCCAACATTTTTAAATAATATAAATCAAAGTGTCAGTTTGAAGAATCTTCATTCCATGTTCAGTTCTCCATCAAGATGGTTTGCTCTCAAGACTGTGGTTGTTTAAAAAAATCTCATAACTTTGTTGGGAATAACCTGTCATGTCGTCAACCAAAAATGTTGCAAGTGATTGCTGCAAATGCAATTCGACGTTGTCGGAAGAATTATGGTGTAACATTTGAGATGCTACCACCAGCTTTGCATCACAGGCTATGTTTCTGAATATACATTAATCCCAGTTACCTTCACTGTCATTAGTGTGGAACAGGCCGCAAAGATGACTGCAAAATTTGCAATAGATGTGTATAGTGTTGCTCCAAAACACGTGTTGATGAATTGGTTAATATCCCAACAGACTACTCAGCGGATGCACGTAGCCAATATATATACAAGTTTTTACTTATATTCCAAAATAGCTCTTTTCAGGACTATCATGAAAAAAAAGTGAAAAAAATGATTTTTTTTTTTTAAGTAGAAACTTAAATTCTGATTATTCTCAATAATAAAAAATATGTTTTAGTACTGATTTTATATGTGTTTAAAACTTCCACATAAGGATGTGTGTGTTGAATCTTCCACATAAGGATTTTGGCGCCTGGGGATCCACAATTATGGGGGTGGACTTATTCGATGCGGAATGATGTGGTAATTAATAATAAATCACATCAGTTCTAGCTACAATGGGGGGCCCATAATGGGCAACGTTTAAATCCTCCTCCTTTTCTCCTATCTATTTTATTTAATTATTATTTTATTTTTATTTTTTTTAATTTTAATTTTTTTTTATTTTTTAATATTATCATAAGTTTTTAATAAAAAATTGAATAAATATTGAAATATAATTTTTAAATCTTATATTTTTGCATCAAGAGTTTTGATGTTTTTGGTTGTGGAGTTTTTGCCTGCATCACCCATATAAACTGCATAATCAATGACAAACAATGGAATGACTAATATATACCTATAGTGAAGAAAAAATTATTTTACATAGTGTTAATCATAATTTAGGTAAAATATTTCCATTTAAAGTAGCATTATTCAATCAACAAAAAGAGTTATTATATAGTTGCATAAATCAAAATTTTAAGAATTCAAATTTAGCTCAAAAATTTAAATATAACAATTTTAAAAAAAATTGTTTTCATTTAGTTTTTCGATCCATCAACACCGTTAGACCAGGATGCAAATGAATTTCTCAAAATTCTTTTTGAAACGATTGCTAAGCTGAAGTCTGTTCCAACACCAAAACACAGGACACCCAAATCATTCCTTCATCCTGAGCTATCAAAGTCGTCACATGTTTTCTTACGTCACGATGCAGTATGGAAACCACATCAACCTCTGTACGATGGTCCATATCCTGTGATACAATGTGCAGGCAAAACCTTTGTTATTGGTATAAATGGCAAGGAAAGTGACAATATCAATAGACTGATTGAAGCCCGCTTTCTGACTGAATGATACCGCGCCAACAACTAAACCTCAGCGCATCACCACTACACCGCTACCGAGTTCCAGCGATATGCCTACTAAAAGGGATACAGCACCCATTCCTTCAACCCGGGCACCCGGGGTGCAACCAAAAAGACCGAAGATGCTAAACTCTTACGTTCGGGAAGAACAGCTCTCTTCTCACCTCAAAGATCAACTCAAATTCGTTATTTTGATCCCTAACATCAATTTTCAACATCCTCACAATCGTTATGTTTGTCTTCAACCCTTGGTGCTACGCAACCCTCCAGAAACCGCCCAACCTACAACCTGATCCTGTGTAGAAGGCTCAGTCTAAATATTCACCCTCCAAAATTCAAGTTTTAGAAGAAATTTCTAAGGAAGGCACAATTCGCAGCTTAGGGAATATTGACCTTCCAGTGACATTAGATAACAAATCTTAAGTGAGAAACTTTTGTGTCATAAATTACTCTACAAGTATACCTAACGATGGTATTTTTGGTAATGACATCTTATTGTCTCAAAAGGTAAAAATAAACTATGAAACTGAAACTCTTTTTTCAAGGGATGTCGTTAATCTTTTACCTATACATTTGTATTAACACGAATTCGAATTTCAAAAATAAAAACAAACTAATGGAAACCGACTCAAATTTAAATTTGGATTTTAATTATGACACTTTCAATTAATTCAGATGAATTTTTCCGATTCCATTAAAAAGACAAAAACGTCTTTGCCTCATATAATAATACGAATTTTACGGATTCTAATTTGACTCATTCCAATTTCAACTTGTCTCATTCTACAAATTTGCCTCATTCCCATTCTACTGATTTTGCAAATAATTCAATTCCAATTTGCCCCAGTTTTCCAATTCCAAAAAGGCTTGTCTTCATAAAATCCAAATTCAAATAATACAAATTCTAATTCTAATGTGTCTCATTTTTCAAATTTTACAAATTTGTCTCATTTTCCAAGTTTTCCGAATTTTAATTCGAATTTTCCAAATCAAGTTCAGTTTAATTCAAGATGGGATAATTCAAATCTTGATTTTTGAACATATTTATGTGAAATCATGAATATAAAAATTACATAGGTCGATAAGGAAAATGCTGTTTGAGGTTTGATCGTTTGATGGGTGATTTTCACAGTATTTTTCGCGTTGATCATGAGAAAAATAGTGAAAAAATTTCATCACCCAAGGATTTTTCACAATTTGAATTTTTCGTTTAACGGGGTTTCCACTTTTTTTGATAACTTTGACACTTCAAGTCGATTTTCTAAGAAAAGGGCTCAAAGTTCAAAATTCAACTTTTTTTAAAATTGAAAATATCTCGAAAACTAAGCCTCCTAAGAAAAAACTAATTGGACTCTGATAGAACATTTGACGCTCCATAATTCATGTTCTATTCATTTTTTTCGTAGGACCCTTTCTTTCCCCAGAAAATCGACTTTAAGGGTCAAAAATTACATCAAAAAGTGAAAAATCCTGATGTTCTGGAATTTTTTCACCATTTTTCTCGTGATCAAAATGAAAAAACAAAGTTTGAAGTTCAAAGCTCAGGATTCGTGAATATATATAAAAAGATAAAGTTCCAAGTTCGCAATTCGTGAAAATAAACTAATTCAAAAAAGAGAATATAACAATTATTACAATAAACAAATATCACCATTGACGGAAATACTTCAATTGTAAGTAGCTTTCGAGCGCCATTATTCAATTTCAAGTTAATTTCAAAAGCAAGGGTAAATGAAGTAAGTGAACAATTCTTCGACAAAAGTAAACGTATGACGCATTGTATCAAATTACTAAGCTACACTCGTCATATGAATCGACAATTAAAATCAAATTTAACACCTAAACCACTAGACGAAACTCACATACCAAAACAGTTCAATCCATTCAAGCCCTACACAAAGTCCAATCTGAACATTCAACCAGCATTCAAGATCGGCGAGCGGCTTAGTTCAATTGATGAAAAAAACATACAGAAATGCGACCAACGCGACGTGCCCAGATTACAGATAAGAGATCAGAAACGGCGCTTGATCGGTATCTTACGATTAAATCAATACGCATTACAGACACGCGGCCGCTGATTCCGTTGAACGAGGAATTTCGCTAAACACATCATTCAACTTTTCCTGCTTCTGCAATTGCCATTGATAAAAATCGATTCATAGGTACAAAATTAATAACCTCGTATCAAGAAATAATTAACACTCGCACGTTTTTTTTTCACCATCTACACGCGTATAGAAATCTATTTGCAAGCAACAATCTACCGCGCAATAAATCACCATTAAATGTTTTATAATCACTGCCAGGAACGCGCTCTTTTCGAACACACAGCGCCAAACGGAAATAAATGTCATAGTTGGGACGATCAGCATCATAGCGAACTTATGTGAACCGATAATAAAAAAGTATAATGTCTGCAACATTTTAATACATCAACAATTGTGGTATCATAGGTAAGAGGAGCGCTCCTCACTGTCACCTTACCGATCCATTCAACCAGTAACACTGTATATTAAATAAGTATGGGGAAAGATATCTGCAATTTCTATCCCAAACAGGCGAAGATGACAGATTAGTTCTGTCCGTTTTGATGGATGACATTTCTCCAAAAAAAACCTTATCAATCGTGATTTCCGTGTTAGCTTTGAAAGAATATTAGTGTAGATATTTTACAAAAAAAATGGAACAAATTAGTAACAAAGGTCTGTTCGCGGAACTGTGTTCAGTAGGGTCCCAATAGTTACCACATAAAACCCAAGAGCCCCAAGTGGTGTGGATTTTTTCGGGGGGGGGGGGGGGAGAGAACATTCCCCAAAATTGAGGTTTACTTCATTATTTTGTAATATTCTGGCACCCCTTCTGCATCCTTCTTTTTGTTTTCCCTAACTTATTCCTAATTTATTTTTCTACCTTTTCTTTTCTTCTATGGTGATTTATAATTGTTGACAGTACGTAGATTCATAGGCTCCGTACTGTCTTTCCAATTATACTCCACAATAGATGTACTTGTGGTCTTATACAAATTCGAATTTGGCGCCATGTACATGTATACCATATACCTAATAAGATATATTGAGATTTGAGATAACCAATAAGATTTATTGAGGTGACAGATTAAAATCTGGCATCTCAATATATCAAAACACATCTAAATATAATCTTAATCCCTCCTTTTTCCTAATTTTCCAAGGGATCTCTCTGGTTCCTTGGAGATGCAGAAGTTAGTCCGATTTTGATAGCCAATGTACTAAGTACTCAGCTGAAGTACGTTTCCGTAATTCCGTAAAGTAAAGATTCATGTAAAAACTAGCTCGTTATTAAAAATTTTCTAAAGTTTTTTTATTTAAAATTCTATTCAATTTTCTAATTTTATTTTTTTCTATTATTTTCTAATTTAAATTTTTTATTCAATTTTCTATTTAAATTTTATTCTTTTCTAATTTTATTTAACTTTCTAATCTAATAATAATTACTTAATTTTATAACTCCATCGAAGCAGTCAAGAAGAGTAGAAATAAAATTGTAAGTTAGAATACCTAAGTATAATTAAGCATGTCGCAGTTTCGAATACAATATTAAAAGCTTTCAAGATAAATTCAATTCGTTTATTTTCTAATACGGAAGGGAATATAACAATTTTCGAAAATATCACGTTTGAAGGTAAAGTAATCACAGATTCAGAATCTGCATCGAATTTACGATTAGATGATACCCTACATGACCCTTTTCAAGTAAAACCTAAAACCCCAAGGGGGTTACAAATTTTGATATTTTGAAAATCTTGAATATAATTACTTTTGATAAGTTTAAATTTGCGTTCGAATAATAATTATCGTGTAACAACGATTGTCTATAAGTAAATAACTGATTGTGATCACTTCTGTACACAATCGCACCCCTATGGCGGGGGTGGGACCTATCAATAATATTGAAGCGTTTCAAACTCTGAATTTTTTTTTAAAAGTAGCTTTTTGATAAAGAAGCATGAAAGTTGGGATGATGAACAGCAAGACCAAAACAAAATTTTAGAGGACGGGAGGCGCTCAAAATTTACCATGGGGGATGCGGGAGTGGTATTTTGAGTTTCCATATCCCCTCTCTCACATTGGCAAAGTTGAGCAAAATCGATCTTTTTGGGGTCAATTTAATATATTTCAACCACCCCAAACACGAATATTCCATCATTTTTGAAATCCGAAACCTAGAAGTGCCCTGAATTTGGAATTAACGCCTCCCCCTATTTACCAATATTTATGAAAAATACTTGAAAGATGCAGTTTTTTGCTCGTACACCTCACACAATGGTCAGAAACGAATTTTAAATACAATATTCGGATAATAGAGGTCATATCTGATCTACATACTCACAATCACGCTTCAATTGTGACCCCACAGTTTTTTTAGTGTTCAACAAATATCCGGATATTTAGATAGCTATCCAAATACTCGGATATTTGGCAAATATCCGGATAATCGAAATGAAGAGTTTCAACGGAAAAAAATTGAATTTTCGATTTCGATAATCGATTCTTCAATTACGATTTTTCGATTTCGATAATCGATTCTTCAATTTCGATTTTTCGATTTCGATAATCGACCTCTAAATTTTGTGAGGGTTCGTAAAAGAATTCGGGAACTCTCGGAAAAGTTCAACCATTTTCGGGATGTTTTTGGAGCTGTTCGGCAATTTCCGTGTGATATCCGGATATTATCCGGATATTTGGATATTTATCCAAATGGTATTTGGTATTTGGATATCCGGATATTTGTTGAACACTAAGTTTTTTGCCCCTACACCTCACACAATGGTCAGAAACGAATTTTAAATATAATATTCGGATAGTAGAGGGACTATCTGATCTACATACTCACATTCACCCCCAGGTTATGGGCCCAGATGGATGCCTAATGTTTTATTGTTCGTTTGTTAGTCTGTTATTGGTTGTGAAAGTTGAATTTTTTTGTGAAAATGAATGGAGGGAACAGATAAGCCATTTGATGGCAGTAATTATTCAATTGAAGAGTTCTTATCCTATCCTTGCTGGAGTTTCATGACGTGAAGACTGCCGTAGACTATATTCCTGAAAATAGAACAGCTACTTGGAACCAGAAAAATGTATGAGCCAAACACGCCACATGCTCCCACTTTGGCGGTCTCTGGGAAGCAGGAATGAAGTCTGCCAAACGCCACCTTGTTCCTGCCACCGAAGTGCAGCTCCTTACCTTTGAGGAAATATATACGATTCTATGTCAGGCCAAAGCCTGCCTCAATTCGCGACCACTCAGGGTCATTGGAGCCGAGCCTGGTGAAGCACAGCTTATGCTGGCTCATTTCCTCATCGGCGATTCACTTAAGGCATCCTCAGTGTCATCTGCAGCCCAGGAACAACTAAGCCTGGCTAAACGTTGGTGGATGGTGCAGGCTGCCGCCCAGCAGTTTTGGGTAGTCTGGTAGCGCGATTAATTAATCGAGCAACAAAAACGGGCCTAGGCATTGCCAAAAGTCGATTTCCAACCCAGTGAGGTTGTCCTCCTTCGCGACAAAGATGTTCCTGCTTTACAGTGGCCAATGAATATTAAAACGTATGTAAATACAATCCTAATCCCTCTTCATTCTTATTTTCCTAAAGGGATTTTTGCTGGTCCTTTAGAAGCAAGAATCAGTCTGTTTTCATAATCCATACTAGATACTTCTCTCTCAAAGTTAAGGTAAAAGTAAAAGTAAAAGTTCGAAGCTTATCAACAGAAAGTTCATTATTTAAAATTTCTAAGTTTTTTAAATTTAATTTTCGTTTATTTTTCATTTAATTAATATGTATCACAAGTTCCATCTCGAAGCAGAATCAATAGAGATAAATTGTAAGTTAAATTATGAGTATTATTAAGCATGTTACAAACATACTAAAATTTTGCATGTAAAATTAAAGTTTTCAAGTAAAATTCGATTTATTAAAATTCAATTCAGGAAGGGAATATAACAGAGGCATAACTTTCATTCAAAGTTTTTCCTGTGATGAGAGCTAAGATTCTAAGAATTGAATTTTCTATGTCAAAATGTAATATTCTAGCTCGTTTCTGGCTTTTTTACTTCGGATTTTCACCTCCTTTCCTCTTTAGACTACCAGGTCCATGAGAAGAGTACTACAGCGGTACCTAACTTCGTTGTTTGAGGCTGCAGAAGCCATCGTTGAAGCTGGGCAGGCCGGCGCCAACAATGCCGCTGCCGGCGCTGCGCTGGTGCCGCTCAGAATGAGAATCAGAACGTTGAAAGTGACGATGAATAACATTTTTTTTAATTTAATTATTTTTGTCTTCTCCCTTTCTTTTACCACGAGTGTAGGTAATTGTCACGACACCGTGTGAAGAATCATACCCAAAATGTCTCCACACTGTCATTGCAATTATACTCTATCTTACGAAAATCTTTGCCAGTGTCTTTCAATCCTTCAGTTTAGACCTCAATATTGGATTATTATACTAACGCTGAGAACGATATGTTGAGTCAATATGGACAAATAAGAACCAAAGAAAAAAACAATCCAAAAGAATTTCAATCGACAGTTGAATTCAAGACCTAAGCGTACTGGAAAAAAGTTACTTGCATTCATTTTGTCATGTAATGGGACCTATAGCAGATGCGTTGGATGGATTTCAAAACGAATTTGGATTGTATGGAGATTTTTTTACCTCGATTGTATGCAATTAAAGTTACCTTGACAGACTTGAAGGATCTAACAGAATCTAACTAAACAACAAAATTATTAGCAGAAGGCGTGTTAAACTGTTTCAAATCAAGATTTGAGAAATTTTTGAATTTGGATGATTGCATCAAAGTTAACAACGCTATTACCCAACTAAAGTTTTCAGTGTAGCACTCACAGAAGTCAAGGAGTTGAACAGACTAGATAAAATGAAAGAAAAAAAAAAATGTCCAGACCATCCTACCTCTCCCTACTTCAAGTCAAGACTATTGAAATTTAAACAGAAAACTTGTTATTATTTTACAGATTTGGTGTTTTCATCATTTAAAAAACTGTAAACAACGAAACTGTACCCCCTAAAAGGTGAACCAAATCGAGGTGAAAAATTACATCGAATCGCGTGGATTAAAAATTAATTTCACGTAGTCGTCATATTTTTACACATAAGATACGTATTATGTTCATGAATCTTACAACCTGCACATCGTATCCTCTCCCTGTGCCTCTTACCCAACAAAATCACATGATATTACTTTTACAAAACGCACTATGGATGTTGGTTAGACACGCCACCCGGTTGCATCGACAATTGGCCGCTTATTGATAATTAGCAATACCGGTACGGCGAAAAGGGTCACCCGATCGTCTAATTTTTCAATTACCATTTCTTTATTAATTTAGATTATTACTGGCTTAAAAATTGAACCTGTCAATCAACGCACACCGCCGGAGGTCATCGTTATACCAAGTTTAGCTGTAGCTCGAAGCTCACCATGAGTTCTCCACAACATACCAAAGCAGTAGCTTTCTTTATCCACACCACAAGCACAAGATCGTTCATCATACGCGAGAACACCGATACGGTGATAGAAAAATCGGCGGAAGTTCTAATCAGACCAAAATCATCTTTTACATTCTGACAGCTAAATTAGATCTAAAGTCGAGCAAACGAATTGAAAAATAATTAAAACTTTTACCAGCTTCAAAAATACCGTCTGTCCTTTGATCTAGAATCACCGTGTGTCCGAAATCGTATTAAATTTTCAAATGGAAAGTACTTGTGTAGGTACCAGAAGTGAAATTTAGCTCGCTTCTGCATTATATCGACGCGACCTAGCATAAATTAACTGAAAAATGCACGCAGACATCTTCGACAGTTTTGGATTCTCAACTATCGAGCCGGCGAAATTTATGACGAACTTTGAACACGTTTAAAAGGCTGTTGAAGCTTACATCTTCAATATAAATACATTCGTATACCACCGTCACGCCGATATTCGTACACGCGAATTTATTATTGTTCGTTATTTAGCCAATAGCGATATCTCATGTGAGATTTTCTCAGCACCCGATTCACACATATGCAGATCTACGTATACGTATGCACCTACAAGTTCCGCAAATCCAAATCCGCTCAAATACGTTTCATTTTTCACGACTTCGGAATACATTCGTAACCTGATTAATCTTAATTCGGTCAATAGTTTGCCCACTGCGATCTTCCGCAGCTTTTCGATTTTTTTTTACGAAGCGACGACTTCCAGCTAGCTTAGCAGCTTACCTCCATCACATAGATCCCTTACAAGTCGTGACTGCCGAGTTACCGTACATCCAGGTAAATATAAATATCAATGCGGTAAACATTGATCGAGCGAAACTAATCGATAAACGGCGTAAAATGATTGTTAGATTATGATAACGAAGAGCGATTCTCGATATTTATATAAAATATATGAAACGTTATCGTCACGTATTATATAGAAAAAAGTTACTTTTTTATTTTTCTTTCCACCGCGACTACACGTATGAGATCATACTCGTACGTACACAATACGACGCCATAAAAACGCACAAGATAATGAAATTTTGCCAATGCATCGATTAAATGGTAATACGATTATTTGGCGAAATAATACATATGTTTGGATTGCATACGAAGGGGGAAAACGCTTAATCGCGTTAAATACATCCGATTTAAACCGTTATATCGGTCTATTACGAAATCGAAAACAAGGCGATTTTTCCAGATACGTAAATAGTATTCGATGATTCAGAATAATTGTCACAATCGGAATCAGCTGGCATGCGAACGAATTGGGAATTAGGTACACTTTAAATTGTGTTGAGATCTTGTACAGGTGACAACGAAAAAAGCCACGGACTAGTCGGTTTTTTGAGAGGTACTCAATGGTGCTGGAGTAACTGATGGAAATTTTGAACGTGAAATTCACGAATTTTTAGGTATTTCAATAATTGAAGAATTATATAAGCTGGGCAGGAATATTACAACTAAAACTCAACAACCAAATCGAAGTATTACGAGAAAAAAAAAGGATTAGGATTTTTAGTAATAGGTAACAGTGATCAATGGCGAATCCAGCCTCCGTATGACCACTCCACGACAATTCGATGGTTTCAAATGTGATAGATGACAGTTTCGCGCTTTCAAGAATCGAATTCCATTTTTTTTAAAACGAAATAAAAATATTACGTGACTTTAAGAACTTAAAATAAAGTCAAAAAAGTTGCAAAATATTTTACAAATCAAACAATTTTTAAGATGCAATAACAATAAAATTATAATTCCAATGTTTGGATAAATTACCTAATTTTTATAAAAATCATTCAATTTTTGTAGAAACCATCAGATTTTTAAAAAGTTGTCCAATTTTTGAAAAATTACCTATTTATAATATCTGGAAATATGATCCTAATTTTTAGAAAATGGAAATTGTTCTTTTTTTCAAAGTCTAGTTTTTGGAAAAAATTTTAGTTTTTAGGAAGCTGTCCAATTTTTTTGTCAAGTTGATCAATTTTTTTTATATATAGGTATCTAACTCATTTCAAAAGAAAAAATGTTCCGATTTTTGATGTTTGGAGAAATCAACAATTTCTCGAAAAAATCAGAACTTTTGAAAAAACTATACCATTTTTCATGTTTGAAGAAATTATGCGACTTATGGGAAAACATTTCTAAAAAACATTTTATCCAATTATCAGATAAATAGTCCAAATTTTGGAAAAATCTTCCATTTTTTATAAAATCATTCTATTTGTAATATTCTGGCACCCCTTCTGCATCCTTCTTTTTGTTTTCCCTAAACTTCTTCCTAATTTATTTTCTCCCTCTTTTCTTCTACAGTCGTGTGATTTTTATTAGACTAACGCTAAAAGTTCGAATTATTAGACTAAAACTTGTTGTTTTTTTTCGTAGCACAACCGAGAAAAATGACGTTTGACGCTTGAGAAATGGAATTGGGATGATCAGTACAGTATAATGAAATATTTTAAAGCAATTCCGGTTTTTTAAAAAGAAACTTTAAGATAAAATTTCCTTCCTAAAAAAATACGCCATTAAATTACGTGTAATTTAATGCACAAAACTAATTCATCATTAAACACGAAATGATTGCCCGAATTCGCCAATACTTGGCATGATAATCTTAATCCTTCATTGTATCGTCGACTCGAGTTTCGATAGATTAGATCAGCTTACTGCATACAAGTTGCAAACTTTGGATCATGATACCAAATCTTTTTGATTTCTTACACCAGACTAGGTAGGTGAAAATATCAAGCCTCCAAATGGGAGGAGAAGGTTCCAAAATTTTTAAAAATATGTTAAGAGTATCGAAATGTAGGTTTACGAGGGCGTTGAATTTTATTTCACCGCTTATTCAACTCTGAAACCAAAATCGAGTCATCAGAGGAGGAAAGAGGGGCCCAATGCAACAGATTAAAAAAAATTGGTACTATGATCCACAGTTGCAACTTGTATACAGTAAGCTGATCAAATCTATCAAAACTCGAGTCACTCAACGATTACTTTTTAAAAAGTTGCGTGAAATTCGTTTCAAGTACGACATTTATTGCACCAAATAAACCTTCGAACATGAAGCCGAGCACTTTAGTTATATTTTCCATCAACATAAATCGCAAATCGCTTTCGCTATCACTTCTAACATTAGACATTAAATACCTCCATGTCCATACTAATTCATATTACTAACATAATACGCAGATTTTTCTGAAACAATAACGAAAGTAACAGGAGGAAAAAAACTTCACACGTAACGCGGTTAATTGTATCGTTTATCCAGCATAGCGAAAAGATCAAACCTGTATAAAGGTTACCACGCTAATAATTCACCTTGATAGCGCTTTTTTCCACTACTGGAATACGTTTCAAGTTAATGTCAAGTTCAACCAGAAGTTGAAAAATAAGAAAGAAATGTAAGCCGAACAATTTTTATCGCCTTGAACCTATGTGAATAAATCGTCCTACATGAAATTTAAATTAATATACCTACAGAGAAAAATTCATTGTTCGGTTCTATTTATAGGTAAGTAGATAAAATTTATCCACACACATCACACCTTGTATGTCAGATTTCTATCTTCAATTTATTCTCGAACGAGTTGAATATACGTATGTACTATGCAAATTTTCGTCCTATATTGACCTAAAAATTGAAACAACCCAGCACCCATATAATGACCACCATTAATGGTCTCCTCGAAGTGTACGTTAATAATGATAACATTGAAACTGCATGATAACAATTGAGTTTCGACACGTTTGTGTATAATACATTCTACGCAAGAAAAAAGTTGCGAAAAAATTCTAAACCGAAAAAATTTGACCCAGACGTTGGGATTTTAAGTCTGCAATTTTTAAACCTGATTCAAATCGAAAAAAATGTTTGTTATGTTTAATCAATAATCGAACAGAGTTAAATTTTTTCTGAAATTTTTTTTGATAAGTTGAAATTAAATATCGAAAGTAGTCGTTTTTAAATTTCAATAGAAATTCTTTTTTTAGGGATTTTTTCCAATAGAATAAAATTGAATATGATTTTACGTTACTTTTCTAGGGAAATCAATTGATGTAGATATGCATCCCATGATCTCCAATGCCCAGATAATATTGATACCATTGAAGCTGTATGATAACAATTAAGTACACGTATACATTCGATTCCGCCATAGGTTTGAAAATTTCCGTAATTCGGTGAAAAAAAAAACTGTTAACGAGCACATTACGACGATATTAATTTCCGGATTATCGTGACATAATCGTGATCAACAATGCGCCAAAATGTACCAACGCAACATCGATCATCCTGATCCCAACAATCGACTCAGCAGGACTTCGTTAATCTATCAACTCGACTAATCATCTTGGAAAATGTATAACACGACTTCGTGATATATGACAATACCACGCCGTTATTACGAGTTATTAGAAAATATACGTCAAATTATCTTCATTTACAGGTGATCGTACGTATACTCGTAGCTCGCCAACGAAATAGCTCGTTTTATCGTCTTCTTTGCTATTAACGCACCAAATAAATCACGTAGGACGTTGTCGCGTCTTTTACGAGTCCATATGACTTTTTTTTCAATAAGTAGGTTGTAGGTACCTATGAGATGTTTAGAATGTTGGACAAAATCCCAGAACTGAAAGGGGTTTTCAGGAAACGGAGCAAATAATTCGTGAATTTTGAGATAGTCCATGAAGAAACTAAAAAACAACAAACACCACTTAAAAACGACAAAGTTTTTGCAATGGAAAAACACATGGCTAACACTTTGGAAATTCAAGTTTTTCAAATATCTTTCAAAGTCTCAATTTTCAATCCACCCACGATAGCATTCTATTAACTTCGGAAAAATCCATTTTTTAAATTATTTTCTCAATCTGTTTTGATTGGTTTATTTCTTCTTCTTCAGATCCCAGTTCCGTCCTAATATGATTACCGAATTTAATATATAACTTAGCCGAATCCATCATAGACCCTGGACCATGCTAAATGCAACAATATTAATCCAAGGAATACACTCAAATCAAATGAATAATAGGATCAAAAGTTAGCAACAAATATAACATTCACAGAGTGTTTTAGTGTTTTGCTTAAGTGTCTTATAGGCACTTTCTGATTGTCGGTTCGGTTTGGGACTGATTGGGAACTTTCTGTTCTTTCTCCTATCTTATTCAATCATTGTTTTACAAAAATATAAAGAAGCACAGATCGCAATATCAGAAACTTTCATTCACTAAAACGTTCTTTCAAGATGTTTTGAAATATACAAGGTGGCGTTCCAATATTTGGGAATACCGGGACCTTCTATTCCTTGTGAACGACATTTTTCATCCAGTCAATTTAATAAATGACAAACAAAATAGATCATCGAGCAAAAACGTTGCAGTACTCACATTTTTGCATTTCATTCGAGAAATAAATCTTCGTTTATTATTTTAATAAACTTGAAATAAGTGGGGTTTTTCATTCATTTTTTGATGCAATTACATTTGTCAATTATTCAAAGATTACAGCAGTGTCGGCAGTTTAAAAAAACCAATTCGAATAATCCCATTTGGTTCAGTAGATCGCCTAGAAAGTGATAGCCTTACAGAAATTGAGGCATTTATCAATCGAATATTTTACCTTATGGATGAAGTTGTTTATGTCTGTTTCCATCCAATGACAGGACAAGAATCATACTTTGAATTAGTTTTATCTAAAATTAAGATTGATATAAATAATTTTAAGCTAAATGGTATTTATATTTAATTTTCTTTATTTTATGCCATATTACTTTCACCCTTTTTTTTTCATTGATTGTTCAAGATGAAATACTTCCTGATTTTGATCTTACTATCTCTCGCCAAATCTGAAAACATCAAAATCGAAATAACCCAAGGCTCCTTCCTTCCAAAACTGGATGATATTGTGGTCCATGAAAAAACCCTACCATTGAAATTTTTGATTGAATATTTGTTTCCAAGACTGGATGAACTCCCATTGAAATATCCTAGCTGTGATGACATTGATAAAAGCTGCATTTTTTTTACCAACCTTCGGAATACTCTTTACGAGATGAACGATCTCATTAATCTCTACCTCAAACAGTCCCAATTTGATGGATTACATGTCCCTTTCACAGAACAAACGAGACAAAAACGTGGCATTCAAGCCCTCGGTGATTTTTTGAATTGGTGCTGCAATACAGCCACCATAGAAGATTGTTTATTTTCTAAACTGTGAAAATCAAGTTTCATTTAATTAAACTTTCGAGTACAAATTTTTGTGTTTTTAATTTTTCCATCCAAACCTGTCATCACAATACTTAAGCTAACTTCACTTTCATGTTCAAACATTATTTTTTCAAGTTTTCTATTAATATGTTTGGTTCATTTGTTTAGATGGTGACGGCTTTAATCCACTAATCAATGTGGGTGTCGTCAACTCATGGGAGTTGAAGAAAACATAATAAAGTAAGTATGGTAATATTGGCGAACTCAATAAGTGTAAGTTTGTAAAAATGCCAGCAAAAACACAAAAAAAAGAGCATAACAACAAGAATGCCATGGGAGCCATCAAGTTAGGGTGGAAGAGAGAGGGTCAACAAATAATGGAGTAGATAGCTCCGCTTCAGATGAGAACTCTGCCTTAGATGAGAGGCGTTTAAATGATAGAGCGGATAGTTCTGCTTCAGATGAGAGGCGTTTAAATAATAAAGCGGACAGCTCTGCTTCAGATGAGAGGCGTTTAAATAATAGAGCGGATAGCTCAGCTTCAAATGAGAACTCTACCTCAAATGAGGGGCGTTTAAATAAGAGACGGATAGCTCAGCTTCAGATGAGAATTCTGCCTCAGATGAGAGGCGTTTAAATAATAGAGCGGATAGTTCTGCTTCAGATGAGAGGCGTTTAAATAATAGAGCAGATAGCTCCGCTTCAGATGAGAGGTGTCTGAATAATAGAGCGGATATTTCTGCTTTAGATGAGAACTCTGCCTCAGATGAGAGGCGTTTAAATAATAGAGCACATAGCTCCGCTTCAGATGAGAGGCGTCTAAATAATAGAGCAGATAGCTCCGCTTCAGATGAGAGGCGTCTAAATAATAAAGCGGATAGCTCAGCTTCAGATGAGAACTCTGCCTCAGATGAGAGGCGTTTAAATAATAGAGCGGATAGCTCTGCTTCAGATAAGAGGGGTCTAAATAATAGAGCAGATACTCCGCTTTAGAGGAGACTGATGAGAGGTGTCTAAATAATAGAGTGGATAGCTCCTCTTCAGATGAGAACTCCGCCTCAGTTGGGAGGTGTCCAAATAATAGAGTGAATAGCTCCGCTTTGTTGAGAGGTGTCTAAATAATAGGGTGGATAGCTCCGTTTCAAATGACAACTCTCCCTCAGATGAGAGGCGTTCAAAGAATGGAGTGATTAGGTCAGCCTGAAATGAGAGGTGTTCAAATCCAAATAAGGAGGGGATAGCACACTCTCTAAGAGACATCTAAATAATAAAGCATGTGTCAATATTGATAAGCAATACTAATACTACACTCCACCATTCAACATCCGCCAATTTCAAAGCCACGAATCACTGAAGGGTATGGAAAACTACAAAACATGGAAAAAGTGAGTTAAAGAATGAAATTCGTCAATATAATTATTCTATCATATTTATTCGATCCCTCTTTATGTGAAATTCTCTCTCAAAAAAATGATTGAAGTCTCTGATTTTGCATTAGAATTCACTTAAATTCCCTCGCAACAGAGGAACTACTGGCGCCAACTTCGCATGTATTCAACATAATAAAGTTTCGCAAAACATAATCGAATAAAACTACCAAACACCTACGTATTTTTTTTTCTTCGCCATCCCCGACAAAAACAAACTAAAATTGCCATCTCGAGTACGATAGGTAATATATTGAAACACCAAAGAATTTCATCTATTTTCGAACTACAAGTCTCTAGGTGCCTTATTATTCTAAACAAATTTCTCACCTCCGCCTCCACATACCACACTCGTTCGATGAACTTATTTCCTGCATAAATGCACGCCAATGACATAAACCAGTTATTAGCTGCTAGCACAACCTTGCCTGTTCAAAATAAACACATACCGAATTCCACTGGACTTTGTTTGTTTAGCACCATTATGCGGATAAATCATTCGCTACCAAAACCAGACAATAAAAGTTACATTCTTTCTTAAAAGTATGATTAACGCGGATTTCAATAAAAAGAATACAGAGATGATATACCATGGAATAGGTCAGGAACAGGTGTTCATAAAAAATGGGCATATTCCCGGGTGTATTTTGGTTAATTTTGTAGGTACTAGGTACCTATTTTTAAAAATTTTTTGATAAAAACATACTATGTCGAATGGTTTGTAAAACTTCACTGATTCATTCAGTAAAAAAAGAATCATCTCTGAACCAGTTGAAAAACTACCAAAACTTCAGTAATTTTTCACTGCTTCAGTAGTAAATTTTGTAATGTACGAAATGAATCAATGATATTTTACTGAATCATTCAGTTAAAATTGAAATTTTACCGATTCTGCAGTATTACACATATTGCATGTTGCAAAACATCACTGATTAATCCGTTGTCTGAGAAATAATTAACTTTTACAAATTGAATCAGTGATTTTTTCACTGGTTCAACTTTAGAGAGTATGAAATGTTAAAATTATAGGTAGGTACATATTTGGACCGTACCTAGAGTAATTTTGATACTATTTCAAAAATTTTCAAAACATTAAAATTTTTTTTAGCAATTTATTCATCAATTTTGGCTATTTTTGTACAGTTATTATTTATATAAGGTGCATTTCGCCAGCCCCCCCACCACCACCGATTGGGTGGGGAGGGGGGTCATTCGTTTGTGCTTTGTTTGTGCTTGTTTGTGCTTCAAGTCCGGTCGTTTGTGCTTCACCCCTTCCAAAGTTATGAGGAAAAGTTTGTGGGGGGGGCTGGAGAAACGGCAGCCCCCCCACCATGGCCGATCGGGTCGAAAATGGTGTCATTCGTTTGTGCTTCGTTTGTGCTTGTTTGTGCTTCAAATCCGGTCGTTTGTGCTTCACCCCTTCCAAAGTTATGAGGAAAAGTTTGTGGGGGGGCTGGAGAAACGGCAGCCCCCCCACCACGGCCGATCGGGTCGAAAATGGTGTCATTCGTTTGTGCTTCGTTTGTGCTCGTTTGTGCTTCAAATCCGGTCGTTTGTGCTTCACCCCTTCCAGAGATATGGTGGATAGTTTGTGGGGGGGCTGGAGAAATGGTTTTTGGAAAAGGGGTTAGAAATGAAATTTTTGAGAAAAAAGTGCATGAAATCGTTAGCATTTCGTTTGTGCTTGTTTGTGCTTCAATCAAAAAACATGTAATCCTCTTCCCCTTCAAGTTAGGGGGTCTTCATAATGGGGTAAATTCCCCTGATAATCACTGAATAGGCTACACTTGATACGTGTACTTATAAGCTATAACCATACGTTTTATGTAGGTAGTAGGTACCTATTATGCCTAATATGTATTTTCTACATTTAAGCAGGCAAGAGTCTGAAAATTTTTCAAAATTGTGACTGTGAAATTTTCAAATCTAAAATTTGTGACCATCGGCATGAAAAACTTGTAAAATTTTTCTTTCCTGAAAATTATAGAATATTTTAAGCAAAAAAATTCCCAACATACCAAATAGATAATTGCAAGTAGAAAGATGGTGAAATTTTTTGAGCAAATAAATTCTGTACTTTTCGAGTGAACTTTGCTAGCAAAAAATTATAAAATTTTCTGAGAAAAATAAGTTAAAATTCGTAGCCTAAAAATGTGAAACACTTCACGCAAAAAATGTTTGATTTCTTCGTAAAAAGAAAAGTGTAAAAAATTCTTGCACATGGAAACTATAAAAATTTTCAATGAGGTACCTCAAAAAAATTTTGAATAAAAAGAATTTTAAATTATTGTCAGTTGAACTTCCGTTTGTCTCCACAACCCTTGATTTACAATTTTCGACAAAATTATTTTTGTTGAAATAATAAGAAAATTCACAAAAAAAATTTCCCATCTCTTAAGGGGTTGACTAAGGTGAGAAGGAGACTAAAAATTTTCAAAAAAATAAATCTATTGTGCAACGTATTATTTGTTACAGTATTTATTCCGAATTTTGACTCAGTTTTTCGTTTTGACCTCTCAGCACATACCCCCAGTCCCCCAAAAGGTACTGAAATTAAATTTCAACTTGGTTTAATAATCAAACCGTACCCTCAGATTTAAGTCATCACCCTCCCCTAGCCCCCATACGCCTGTACCTCTTAATTTTGTTGTAAATTTAAGGGTGAAAGAAGGTTGAGGATGGTCAAATGTCAAGATTTTTCCAATGTATCTAAAAACATTCGGTCACAAGTACAGTACACATAGAATTTATAATAATTAATTAATACTTTTGAAGAATTTACAGAGGAAAATTACAAAATTTGTATAACTTTTGTTTAAAATTGAATTTAATAAAAAAAATTCAGTAGATATTTTTGGAACATATGTCGATGGGGATTTTTTAAAACCATGTAAAATACCATCTTTGCGAAATAAAAGAAATTGTCGAGATAAATCTTAAAGAAATCACAATAAAATCTGAAAAAATATCCATAAAATGGAAAACTGTAAATAAAATTGTCAACGGTAATTATAACAACATAAGTATCGAAAAAAATTATAAAATTTCCAAATTAATGATAATTTTTTGAACAATTAGATGAAAATTTGCTTTATAAAATTCCCATCAACAAATAACTTTTACGTTTCTATGCTACGAATTTCAACTTATTTGGAAATTTTATAATTTTTCTCTAGCAAAGTTCACTCGAAAAGTTCAGAATTTATTTGCTCAAAAAATTTCACCATCTTTCTACTTGCAATTATCTATTTGGTATGTTGGGAATTTTTTTGCTTGAAATATTCTATAATTTTCAGGCAAGAAAAATTTTACAAGTTTTTCATGCCGATGGTCACAAATTTTAGATTTGAAAATTTCACAGTCACAATTTTGAAAAATTTTCAGACTCTTTCCTGCTTAAATGTAGAAAATACATATTAGGCATAATAGGTACCTACTACCTACATAAAACGTATGGTTATAGCTTATAAGTACACGTATCAAGTGTAGCCTATTCAGTGATTATCAGGGGAATTTACCCCATTATGAAGACCCCCTAACTTGAAGGGGAAGAGGATTACATGTTTTTTGATTGAAGCACAAACAAGCACAAACGAAATGCTAACGATTTCATGCACTTTTTTCTCAAAAATTTCATTTCTAACCCCTTTTCCAAAAACCATTTCTCCAGCCCCCCCACAAACTATCCACCATATCTCTGGAAGGGGTGAAGCACAAACGACCGGATTTGAAGCACAAACGAGCACAAACGAAGCACAAACGAATGACACCATTTTCGACCCGATCGGCCGTGGTGGGGGGGCTGCCGTTTCTCCAGCCCCCCCACAAATTTTTCCTCATAACTTTGGAAGGGGTGAAGCACAAACGACCGGATTTGAAGCACAAACAAGCACAAACGAAGCACAAACGAATGACACCATTTTCGACCCGATCGGCCATGGTGGGGGGGCTGCCGTTTCTCCAGCCCCCCCACAAACTTTTCCTCATAACTTTGGAAGGGGTGAAGCACAAACGACCGGACTTGAAGCACAAACAAGCACAAACAAAGCACAAACGAATGACCCCCCTCCCCACCCAATCGGTGGTGGTGGGGGGGCTGGCGAAATGCACCTATTAAAATATATCATTCTTTCCAAAAATTTCCCATTCAACGCAATAAATTAAAAAAAAACTCCAAAATCAAACTCTGACAAACAAAATTTCAAAAAATTTTCAACTTTACGATGATGTCTCGTGGCCAAATCCAAATACTCAATCAGGCTTTCTCACGTCATCGCGCTTTCCATTACACTTATTATGGAAGAACGAAAGAGAGATGGCTTTGTTTCTTTATTGTTCATCAGTTCACAAAAATTATTTTGTTCTGAGAATGAAGAACACCTAAAGTGAAGTGAAATTATCGTGAATATTTGAATTTCTAATTTCTAAATGGAATATCTAAGCCTTATAGGGGACCATTTGAGAAACAATATTTAAAGTCATCTCATTTGTACAAGTAATGGATACGTAAAATCGCAGAAACCAATTTGAAAATTTGCACGGTGATCGAGTTTTAATTGGGAGACTGATCTGATTAAAGATGTTGCCCCATGAGGTTGTTTACACTTTTGCGTGCGAATTTAACGGCAAGATGTAGTTAAAACATCTTTCATCGATTACAAATGTACATAGATATATCTAGACTACGTGTATATGGAGTAAGCATCATATAGGAGCTATGTTTCCCTACTGTATTAATCACGCTTTACACCTAATGACTCCATGTTGTAAATAAGTGCGTGATACAATTTTATATTATACGATAATTATCATGTTCGAATGGAGTCAGTCAAAGAAATAGGTTATTATTTATGCGAAAATGCGTACCTATAATTTGCACTGCGCTACGAGTTAATCGGGTAAATGGTGTGCGATTTGTAAAATGGAAAACACGCAGAACTGCAACAAGCAGCTCAACTTTGAAATCGTGTTAATCATTTTATGGCATGAGAAAAATCACATCTCAATTATCAATAAGTAAACATACTTAACGGTGAACTTTTTCCAAAATCTATAATGAACGTACACTTGGGTATACTGCAGTAATTCATAAAAATCAAGGTAAATTTTTTATATCTACCTTATGGGAGGTATCCTAACAGACAGTAAAATTTTGAGCCAAAACAAAAATAAATCGAAAGTAAATCATAAAAACCCCATCCATATCCAAAATTTCAGGAACTCGAGTTAATTTTTTTAATTTTGGCGAATTTTAAAAATTTTTAAATCACCTCATCGTCCTACGAAAATGAAAATTTACGAAAAAAACTGAAATTCGGCGTATGCTCTATTTTCGACCTTCCGAATCGATTAAAAGCGATTTCGAAACGTTTTGGAGTATCTAGAAAATTTTAGCCGCCACTTTCACTGATGGGTTTTTTTTCAGGACTGGAAATCTCCAAAATTTTGCCGAGACTCCAAAACGTATCGAAACCACTTTCAATCGATTTGGGAGCTCAAAAATAGGGTATCTACCAACTTTCAGCTTTCTACTTCAAAGCGTAAACTGTAGGCGTATTTTTCAATTTTTTCAAAACATGTTTGCTGAAGAGAAATATGCTACGAACAAAAAATGGTATGTGAAGGGACGTGTACGATAGAGTGGACCGAAAAACCAAAAATGTTGATTTTTGTTGTTAGCTAGGTAAGAATAGAAAAATAAAATGAAAAATTTCAAAATCGATTCACATCTTCCGATCGCGCAAGAGCCTTAATTCTCCAAAAATTGCCAAAATTTAAAAATTTTAAAAATTCCGAAAAAATTTAAAATTGATTAAAATTAATTTTAGAGTTTCTTTAGTGACTATCTAGACCAAAAAGCACTTTTTTTTTGAAAAAATCAGTGTTTTATAACTTTTTTCAATTTTTTTTCAGAGGTGAAGAAATCTGAGAAATTAAAAAAAATTATACATAGATTTTTTCAAAAAAGTTGTGCTTTTTGCTTTTAATAGTCCCTAAATAAGCTCTAAAATTGATTTCGATAAATTTTGATTTTTTTGAAATTTTTGGCATTTCTGAGAATATTGAATTTTTGGCAATTTCCAAACAATTGAAGGCCCTTCCGCGATCAGAAGATATGAATCGATTTTGAATTTTTTTATTTAATTTTTCTAGTCTATCCAGCCAACAAATTTTGGTGGGGGTAACTTTTAAAAAATCAAAATTTTTGGTTTTTTGGCCCACCGCAGTGTATGACTGTACGTACATGCAGAAGCATGCAGAAAAAATTGAGACAAATAATACACTGGATTAGCTAAATTTGCACGAACATGCAACAATATCCAGTCACTATTTAGCTCAATTTGTTTAGACTGTTTAAATTCGATATTCTTCTTCATTCGTATTTTTTGAGCACCAATCAACGGTTTCCTTACAACTGGGTCAAATTACGTCCTACACAGAGGCATTTTTCATGTCAACGCGACAAAGCTTAATAATATTTATTATAAACTGAGATTGCGTAACAATTACCGTGATGTCACATAAAAGCCATTTTCGCGGTATTAAACGCGAGAACCGACGATGATTTCATGGATGCGAATATTTGCTAATTTAACTGCCACTACGTCGCGTAGCTTCGGTTTGAGGAAAATTTTTTACAAATCTTGCCACACAATACAATGATATCGGTGGCGTTACGGATGATGAGTTGAAATATATGCCAGTATTGTTATCAATACCATATTTATTTTTATTATCGGCTTATTAATATATTATCGCCTGTTCACATTACATAATATTTTATGATCGCGGATTTAAACTGGATTATTTTGGAAGTTATTGTTATTTTATTTATTATTGTTCTTTTTTTTCTGCCACGGTGTCTACATTATTTGATCTCGGAAATTTTGTGTAATGCTTGTTTATCATCTCGAGTATATTTCACTGTTTCGTAGAATGTAAAAGATCTACAAAATTATTTTTATTCCTACCTCATTTCTCACAAAAAGAAGCAGCAAGTTTTAAGACTCATTTCTTTGACTTTGACGGTTCGAGATGTAGGTATTTAAAATTATACAGATTTCCAGGGGCTCATCACGATCATTTGAAGCTTATGCTAATGAACGCTAACAATTTCAGTTGAAAAAAATTCTCTATTTTTTAAATGAATTCAGAATCATCATAAGTGGAAAATAAATTATTTAAAATTCTGTCACTAGATGATACAAATACAGAATCATTATGGAGCGTTTATTTTCATTGGCGTCCCTGATTTTAAATTTTAGGAGGAGAAAAACAGATGATGACAACAGCTTTTATGTACCTATCATTTCGCAGACCTCTTCATTGCATGGGGGAAAAATCGCATAAGTATCCGATTCTTTTTCTCTGCGAAATCACAGGAAAAGAGTCGGATTTGTTATTTTTATAGAATCGCACCTCCACAGCCAAATTCGCAAATTTCTAAGATTTGCGTCATCTCTGAATCTAATCTCTTACTCTGTGTGGCTGTAGATTGCCTATTTACCATTTAATTTAATCTAAAACATGAAAATGTTAGGATGTGAATCATCCGTATTCAAAAATTTGAACAAAGTGAAGTTTTGTGGGTGGGTATTGAAATACTATCATTGATTTCATTCGGTTGAAGACAAAAGGATGTGCGGGTAATAACGTCAGATACTAAAAAAAAAAGACTACGCTCCACAAAAATTTCTAAAGCTGTGCAAAATGCAGAAATCTCCCAACGGCGCCGCAACAAAATAACACCAAGCAAGTCACTTTCTCGGTTAAAAATCTAAATACCAGTGTTCAAAACCGCCAGAACCAAAACCCACCAGAACCACTTTATTTTCGATTTTTCAAATGGGAACCAGGACCAATTGGAACCGGTTCCAAGAGGTGTTGAAATATTCCCAAAAAAGACCAAAACGAACCAATTCAGCAGGGAAAAAGAGAAATTCCCAATTGGGAGAACCATAAGAAATTCTGAAGCTTGTAAATTAACAGAACCACCAGAACAAGCATAAGTATTTTGAGATAAAAACCACCACCAACAGGAACCATTTCAATAAATTTCTAATCGATACAAGAACAACCACCACCAATTTGTGAATCGGTTCCAATTGGTTCTAAAAAAAATTTTAAGCAATTGAGTAGGCACCTTTCTTTAATCTTTATATGAAGTATGTACTTAGTGTATTTCAATTTGGCGGAGGATGACGGAATGTAATATTCAATTCATATTTTCGTAGTTTGGTATTTTTGAATTTTTTTCTTTCTTTTGGCGTGCTCCATGTCAACTCGAGCAGGTTTTGATCTTAGGTCTTCCTATTTTTCTCAAAATTTATTTACAGGTTTCCCTAAATGGTGCAATCGAGGAATCATTGTCATTTCGATCAAAATCCTTTAGGAGGGTGGGAGACCCGGAAGCCCACGTAATTTTCATACAATTAAGATTTTTTGTGAAACGACTCAACTTTGAAGGTTCATATCTCGAGATTGGTAAAGTCCAAGAAGAATCTGTTTGCACAGTTTTGTAAACAATTGAAAGGAAATTGAAAATAATTGATGATCACATTTTGAAAAGTTCAAAGTTTAACTTTAACCTCCATAATTAAAGTTCAACTTTCATGATGAATATAAAAGATAAAGATGTGGGCCACCATTTAAAAATCTGAAAAAATTACAGCAAGGAGAAATTTTCATGCTGTCAAATAATTACGTTTCAAGATGGGATCTGAACACCCCAAGGGGGGACAGGGATTTCCAAATCTGGTCAAAATTCAAAAAAATGGAAAAACCAAAGTACCTTACATATCAATTTTGAATTTTTTCTAATTGATTGAAAATTGAAAAAATAAATTGAAAGACCGAATGGAACCGGGAAAACCGGGACCAATTGAAACGGTCTCTAATTTTGGGAACCACCACCAGAACAATATGATGAAATTGTTCGAAACAGAACCCAAAACCAGAACCGTTTGCAAAAAATAAAAAACCAGAACCATTTCAAGATCAGAATCACAAATTACAAAAACTGAAAATATCAGAACCAAACAGAACCGTTTCAGACAATTGTCAAAAACCAATTCAAAAACCAGAACCAGGAACCATTTAATAACAACGCATCCCAAAACCACAACCACCACCACCAATTGAACTTCAATCGGTTTTGAACACTGCTAAATACCATGTGTGTTGTTTATTGCTAATATAGCGTGTGGAAAAGCCTACACATGTGACATGTCACTCCAAATTTGAAAAGACTAAAAAGTGAAATGAACCATCGAAAAACCATCAATTATAATACAGTTAAAATTCAAAAACGTCTGTTAAAAAATTTCATTATAACAGGATCTGTAAAAGCCAAAAGAAAAAAGAAAATTCGAAAAAGAAAAAAAATTGATCAGGAATTACCTGGTTGAAATTGAAATATAATAATTTGGAGTTTAATGCAAAATGCTTGATTTCAGTACAAGAAAATAAACAAAAAAGTTGTGGAAAAATTTTGAAATAATACTTCGGAATTAGAAAATACCGCTCGCATAGAAATACACTTTACTCGCGGAACTCCTATACGAATTACAGGAGAAGGGAGGAGACGATCGGATTTTGTTTAGAATTTACAACAATTTAAGAGATAACACCGACGTGGTGTCTACTGGATTTAAAAAACGAAAATTCTTGCTTTTTCTGGATTTTCCCAACTACTTTCATTCAATTTTTCTTGCTTCGAATTTTTCCAAAGAACCCCCCCTTTTATCTTCCTATTAGAAAATTTTAAAAAACAGGGAAATTTTTAAAATTCTCGTTTTTAAAAATTTTTCTAGCCATTTTATGCAATTTTTCTTGCTTTGATTTTGCCAAAAAAAAAGAACCCTCTTTTTATCTTCTAATTTAAAAATTCCAAAAAACAGGAAAATGTTTGTAAAAAATTGTTTTTTTAATTTTTCTAGCCATTTCTATACAATTTTTCTTGCTTCGAAATCGCCCAAAAAAGAATCTCCTTTTAACCTTTCATTTAAAAATTCAAGAAAACAGGAAAATGTTGAAAATTCTTGCTTTTTATATTAAAAGCTTTGAAATTATTTGCTATTTTCTTTTTTTCTTGTTTTTCTCGCCAGTAGATATCATGCATTGCTTCAGTTTTCTGAAACCCTGTTGGCTGCTGTTCTGTGATAGCTTACGAGAAAAATCAAGTTGAGTGAAAACAAATTTCGATGAACCTGACGTTATTACCCGCAAGTGGTGGTATAACTTACTTTGAAACCAACTTTTTGAATAAATTTTTAATTTAACATTTAAATAAAAATCGTTCTAAAATTTTTCAATGGTACTTACGAAAAAGAAAATGAAATTTTTACGACCGTTAAAATTCCCTTACCTGAAAACAGAACAAAACAAACATAAAAATTAATTAACAGTTTTTAAAACGAGTAAAATATAGGTACACAAGCGCGTAAAAAATTATAGATAAGTTATTACTAGTCACACAATGACCGGTATATTCTTATATGTAGGTACTAGGTAGGTATACAAAAGTAAACAAATTTTCTCTTCGGATTACACGCCGTCCGGCGGTATTTATTTTTGTTATGTATTCATTGTTCATCATGTTACAGAAATTACAATCCAGTAGCATTCTGAATTCAGGATAACCGTTCAAATTCTCATATTTACTTTCATTTACTAATGCTCGTCGCTGGCAACTTTCATGACCATAAGAGCAACAACTACTAATTTACTAGGTTTAGTTGCGGGCAGCAAATTAACTAATTTTTTTTCATTGGCCATCAAACTGTCATTATGTAAAAAGTAAAATGATATTTTGGTAATTTTTACCGAATATTAAAAAATTCCTTCGAATTCACGTGCTCTACATGATTGCATCCTACCCCACTCTAAAAATAATCTTTATGCATCGAGGTCAATGTTTCTAATTGAGAACTCCTTTCAATTGAGAATACTTAATTGAGAACATGATCTAAACCCCTGTAATCATCCAAATCTGAAAATGTTGATTTTAGTGATCTAAAATATGGAGAAAAATTGAAATTTTCGACTAAGCATTTCACATGAGGTTTTCTGGGATGTTCTCGATTATCCGTGTTCTCAATTAAGCTTATTGACCTTACACCTTAAATTTTTCTCATAATTCTCGTCTCTTCCCAATTCGTTTTTAAATAAATTCTTTCATTTTCTGAAGATATTTCTAATTTCCGAATCGTATTATAAAATTATTCTCAACCAACAACTCAATCAAAAATTGTACTCAAACCTTCAATTTTTTCACATTTCTCGTCCAAAAATTTCAATCTAAAAATTCTACCACTTCCTGAAAATGATTCCAATTCCCACCATTACGAAATTTCTGACAGAAAACTGGATCAAAAAATCGCATACGTAGAATTTAACCTTCATCCAGAGCAAAAAACAAGTTCGCCTAGAAGCCCGCAACAGGCACGTCGCGTACGAGCTTATTAATAACGTATTGTCGGCGTTATCACTACGTCGTGATACCGTTTACATTTCGGAAAGGGAAAGCAATTATTGCCACTACCTCGTCGGCTCGTCATAACAGTGATTAAAGCGCGACCCATAGAAAAGGAGAGTGTTTCTTGCAGGAGAAAAGCCCAAGGAAAAGAGCAAAGACCACCCGTTTTACAGTAGGGGAACAAATACCGCGTCGCGATCCGATTCCAAGGCAACGACGCCGGCACGCGACTGGGAAACTCCTTCGCAACTCGAACGCGTCTCCGAATACCAGTTGATAAAGCGATTTCGGTACGCGAACATACCGAATCCAACATGACGAAGATTTCGTAAATTACGATAAGTTCTTTTATTTTTTTAACCCTTTGTTTTTAATACACTATTGGTGCTAATTAGTGATACACGTAAACGTTTAGTGCAGTTCGTTGAAATATTTTTATTCGCGTAAAATAATAGATTTTTGCGTTTCGATTCGAATAATTTCGATTAAGAATGCGATGCGCGAATTCGTAAATTTACGTGCTTTTAAAATGTAAAAAAAAATTCACGAGTTTTATTTCGGTGTATAAACATGTGATGTATGGTGAAAATGTAATGAGCGTAATTTTCCATCATTTTACTCCTTGGATAAAGGAGTCCAACTTTGAGATACTATTTTTTATCCTTTAATACTATACAAGGTACGCATCAATATTTTTAATAACTAATTACGGTGCCAGACGAATACAAACGACACTGCTGATAACTTTTGTAAATAAAAACAATTCTGCGGTGTTCAGTATTTATTTTGTGTACATATTTTGATAATGTAAATACCACGGAGTCGGTTAACTTTAAAGATGGAATGCAGCAGAGGAATAAACGGAATATTCGAGATGAATTCAATATTCAGAGCTCGTATTAAAAGTAGCTGATTCAAGTAGAGGGCTTTAAGTTCAATATTACGTGAACGTGATTGTGATTTCAAGGGGGGAAACAATTTTTACATAGATCTTAAAGCAATGTATTCTGAAAATTTTACATTAAAACTGCTTAAACAACACAAAACACTGATCCAATTAAAATTTTGGTTCAATTTGAAGCATAATTAAATAAAAATGTAATTTTTTCATTTTTGATGTTTTTTTCTGTTTAAAAAAAATGAACAATACTAATGGAAAAACTACAAGACTGATTTGTGATACGATCTGTAGAAACCAGGTTATCGTGTAATTTTTTTTTTTTTGGTCTCAAAATACCTTGTGAGGTATTCTAATACCAAAATCGTAAAAATTGGAAAAAATATTTTTTTACACGATAACCTGGTTTCTACAGATCGTATCACATTTTAGAAAGGATGATTTAGAGGTAGAATCATCCCTCCGAGCTAGAAAATATAAGAGGTAAAAAATGGCTCGTAAAAACGTTGAAAAAATGAAAATTTTTTGTTTTTCAAACGCAATTTTTCAAAAAAAAACGTTTGAGAAAAGTTTTTCAAAAACCACGTCATTTTTTGATTTTTAATCATGTAAACTTTGCTTTTTTCCCATACTTAAGTTCGTACTAAAATGAAGAAATTCATGCTTTTTGAAGAAAAATGAATTTATAAGCTAAAATTTATTCATTATTATCAAAATTTTAACCCTGAAGAGGAGGCAAAATCCTCGACCCCTACTTCTTACCTACACGTTGAGCTTCATATGATCGAGTACATATAGCGAGAACTAAGATTGAAAATTTTTTGATTTTCAGAAACCATATAGGCCTAATTCATTTTTTAATAATTCGTTGTTCGAAAAAAATAATTTCTTTGGAATGAAAATTCCAATTCGTTGTCAGCTTTTTGTAAAAATTTCGTGCTTTTCATGTACGAAAAAAATTTAAAAAATTGGCCATAAAAAATTTCATCTCTTCACTCCTGAGATATTCGATTGGATTTACCATTGATTTTTCTACTTCATTATCCCCCCCCCTCGCCCATCCACTAACAGAAAAAACCGGCGATGGAAAACGATCGATTTTGATGACTTCTCAACTAATCGTCGATGAAATTAGGTATTCGATATAAAATTCAAATTTAAAAATAATAAAATGCTCATTTTCTTAATTCATTTGATGAATTTTCCAATAGTCATTCGAAAGAAAAATAGATTAGGAAAGAATTAAGGTCAATTCATTAAAAATTTATTATTAAGTAGAAATATGAAAATTTAATAAATTAAACACCCAATTCTGTTAAATTTTTAAATACAGTAGTTCAATATTTATTACCAAAGAGAAGCCTGATCTTTACTACAGATTTTTTAGAATTCAGATGAATAACTACCTATATTTTAAGAGTGACTAGCTTGATAAATTCAATTTTGAAATAACTCATAGGTATCTACTTTTTAAACACCAGTACCATAACACATTTTTAAACCAATTTAGCATAAAAAATTTGTTTTCGAATCTGAAAACAATTGCCCCTCTCTCCCCCCTCAACACATCTCAAATTATCAACAATGATAATTCTGAACTGCAACCAAAAATATTTGCGTTACTTCTTGAAAAAAATGAATAACAAGACGAAAAATGACAATTCACGTTATCAAGGATACTCGAAAATTACTTCCTTCATTTACAATTTGAATTCAAAATACCCCATCTTACAACAATTGAAAAAAGAAAATTTGCAACCGAGAGTGACACTGCAATATTACCTACTTATCATTTTCCATCAAAACAAATCACTCCAGTAACATCGGGCGAGAAAAATGATAAACAATTCTAGCTTATTTTTGCGCAAACAACCTTCTATTCGTTTTGGAAAGAAAAAAAAACACTCAAGAATTCGTTCGATCGATTAGTATCATAAATCGATCAACAAGAGCCCCATAAGGTTAATACGATTTAAACAATTGCAACCGAACAGGTAGTTATGTGAATAACAAAAAGGTATTTTCATGAAGACGTTCGCGGTTTAGTTCGATTTGGTATCATCACCGAACGCGCACACCAAGATCATTATCTCGAACCGGTATAATAAATTACATCCATTTCTGGAATAGTTCGCCTTCGAGTTCGAATGAAATAATGTATTCTTAAACATGACCGTTGGTAACATAAAAATATTTGTCTGGTTCGTTGTCCCAGCTACGAGTTCGATTACGAATAGCGGTGAACGAATACGACATTCGAATAAATAATCAAAACCATCTTCGATAATTACAACCATCTCGCGAAAATCGCGAAAAAAAAAACATCGACAATTATATTCGACCAATGATCCGGAAATTTTAAACAATAGAAAGTAGGAGTAAATTTACGCCAAATTGCAACCAAAGGACAAAAAATCAATCTAGGTAATTTCTTTCGGGAAAATATTTTCATTAAAATTCCAAACTCGCTAATTCGTCCTCTAGGTAATTACGAATATGTGTTCTTTTCAGAACAATATAGGCATCTATCTACTAGGTATGTCCAATGTGAAAAAACAATTCGCGGAAGAAAGAACGGATATGTCAACAGTTTCGTCCAAAAATGCCCTACGTAATCGTTCATTATTACGCGGAATTGTTAACATCGTTTCATAAAACATGTCAGTTCATGGTCATTAGTGTACGAAATTTTTTCCATATAGTTTTTCCTCTCCTCGCGTTCAGATTCGAATACGCAAAAGAAGTTAATTTTTGACCCATAAATCTTTGACCTTAACTTTACCCCCATTGTTTACAAACCTACTTTTTGATGTCTGCGGTAAATTACACTTAAAATTTGCATTAAATCTCTAATCGCACGTGCCACGATTCGTTTTCAAATAAAACTCGCCAATTTAATCTTCGATTTTATTTTATAGCTCTGCACCGTCGCGTCGTATACTCGGCAATCAGCGAAATTATAGGAACGATGACAAACGTACTCGTCGAAACGAACGGTCGAAAGAAAAGATTAATACTTTGTCTCAATTTTTATCACAGCTTTCGATCGACTCAACCCTTTCCCAGCACGCTTTTCCTAATACTATATGAATAAAAAATTTCAAAAAAAGGTGATAGATACAAAAATGATGAAACTTTTGTTTCTTTCTTTCCCTTTCACTCCTGGGCTTCCATCATTGGAATAATTTTATTTTCCTCCTAATCTTCCCCAGAAAATTAAGACTTTAAATTTTTCAAAAAAGTTGGAATTTCAATTCAAAAAAAAAAAACGTATCTATTTGAAATATTCAACAGAAATTGAATTTGAATTTAAAAACCACACATTTTCGAGTAGATTCAAGTAAAACGGACTAACTTCTACCACCATCGTCAGTCAACTCGAATTAAAACTGAAATTACCTCCTTTTCATTACTGTGTATTTGTCAGACACCTTTAGAATATATGACCAGAAAGAAAACAATCAACGGATATAATGTCCACCACAAATTCAAAAAGTTATCAAATTTTTCTATATTTTCGAACTTTTCGAAAATCCCTATTTTTGTCTCCGCACTTCATCCCCCCCCCACCACCGCTTTATCAACAAAAATTCGGGGGAAAATTTTCTTCAAAAAATTACATTTTACAGACTTTTTTTTAATATCAATGAAAGAGTCCAACCATGGAGTCCAACTGCGTAATAAATTTGAAAATGTAAATTTCGTAATTTTGGTACAAAATTTCTCAGATCATGGGTCACGCTAGTGACCCCCCCCCCCGCCCGCCCTACACAGTCAGAACCGTAAAATGTAATTTTAATTTTCCATCTACTCACCAATCAATTTTTCAAAAAAATTATTATTAAAATTTAAAAAATTAAAAAATATTCTGACTTAATTGGAACCAATTTATAACCATCCTGCACTGTTTTTCGGCATTCAATATTTAGAAATTTCAAAATGAATCAAGCAAAGAAAAAAAGGAAGAATTTTCCATCAATTTTCTTCCGTTTTAAATCAAAAAGTAATACGTACCGATAGAATCAGTGAAAAGTCACTGATAAACAGTCAGAATTGCAGCACAGGAAAAATCAGTGAAATTCACGGATTTTTAGTGATTTTCACTGATTATTCAGAGAATTTTAGATTTTTCAGTAAATTTTATAGATATTATTGAGTTTTTAGTAAATTTTCACTGATTCCAGTGATTTTCTTTCACTGACTTGCTTTCAGTGAAAAAATGTTCACTGATTTATTACTGTGCTGCAATTCTGACTGTTTTTCAGTGTTTTTGATAAATTTCACTGATGATCTCAAAATTTCGATTTTTTTAGCATTTTTCGTTCATATTTACATAAGTATTGTACTTTTTTTTTTTTGGAAAACACGTCGGTTTTTTTAACAGAATTACACGCAGTGGTAAATCATTGAAGCAAACCATCTTTTTGGAATAAATTGCTCGATCATTTGCGAACTTGTGAGAAAAATTCTCGATCTTTTCATTACTTTTCGACCCAAATTGAAGATCTTGACCACGTCAGCCGGGCATTTTTCAAACATTTCATTATTGTTTGAGGGGATGGAGGGAGAGAATTTCCTTTTTACACAAATTTTTTCATAGAATGAAAAAAATCAATTGAAAAAATTTTCATAAGGAAATTGCAAAATTTTAGGAAAAAGAAGAGAATCAATAATTGAAAATGTCAACCTTTGATTTAAAAAAAAATCAGAAAATTTTTACATTTTTGACAAAAACCAAGACATGCAGACTTGTATTGACAGTTCGACACTTCGTGTATAACCTTTTCTCGACTTTTTCGACCAACAGACATCATATTTCTCAAATTGAAAAACTTGAATTTTTTGCAGAGAATAAATTTGAAACAGTGATTCATCCCTTCATTTCTCTCTCTCTCTCCCCAACAGAAAACTGTTCCTTACGTTGCTGGGAAAACTGGTGAATTCAAGTTTATACTCGAGTATTATCCATTCATTAACCCCTACCCCCTCATAGTAATTCTTCCATTCGCTAAAACATCAATATTTCACACACACGAGCACAAAATATGAACTTTTCATAACCACATTTTACTCCTCGACTTCCCAATCGCTTTCGACAAAACTGGATCATTCTCTCTTCCTATACCACGCTTTCACAACCCTTTATACATTTTCAATACACACGAGACGAACGACAAAAACACGGTAAAAATCAAACTTATTACCGCTCTCTTTACCTAATTGGAACTACGTATACTTTTCTTTGAAACTTGTCTTTTATACATCAAAGTTCCTGCAACTCGAACGAAACATAATTACTCGGCCAACAAGGTATCCACCGCACATACATCTCAAGTCTGCGATGCTTTTACCAAAGACAGCACCGAACCCATCATAAACAGTTGTAACATAAAACCCATCAGGTCAGAAGCATTTCAATGCAAATTTCAACGTCAAATGTCATAGCTAAAATATAACGGTGTACGTCGTTAATGTACGTATACCTATATAGCCGATTAAACGTCGTTAATTTCAATAAAACTATACACCGACTAATGGATACGAGTAAAAATTCGAACACGTAATTCGTATGAGGGTAATTGACAAATATACGAGATGAATGACCAATTACACATCAATTACTTTGATTCGAGATCAATTACAATCCACACGATATCACGTAACAACGTAAACGATACGAAAATAAAAAATATTCAGATTCGAAAAAAAATATCAAATTTTACCGCGACCTGTTTTCGTGCTCTACGTTTTTATCCACCAATAATTAAACTCATTGCTAATAGTAATAACTTATTAAACGTTGATGCATAATCGATACCGAACAACATGAACTGGCTCTTAATTATTTTTGCCGAAAATGGGATTACGACTATTCAAGTCTAAATTTATTCATAGTTTAAATTTACTCAACAGTTTTTCAATTTTTTTGATTCTAAATTTTTTTTCAAAAGTGTACATATCCAATTAATTTAAAAAAAATTTCCATCAGTAAAATTTTTTTAAATTTGAATTTTCTTTAAAAATTTCCAACTTTGATTTTTTAGATTTTTTTTGATTTCATATTATTTTTATTACTTTTTAAATTTTTTTCTGATTACTTACTGAGTTAGAAAATTTCGAAAAAAATAAACATAAAGTTGAAATTTTTTTGAAGAATTCAAAGCTAGGAAAAAAATTAAGAAATTTTCAATTGGAAAAATTTTATATTTAGTTGAAAAAAAATTTGAATGAAATTGAAAAAAAATTTAATAGTAAATTTTTTCCAATTAAAAATCTTTTCCAACAGTAAAATTTTTTTAATTTTCAATTTTCTTAAAATTACCTCTATTTTTTTCATTTTTATATTTATAAAATTTTCTTCTAAAAAATTCAAACTTGGAAATTGGAATAAATTTGCACTTAGATCATCAAAATCCCATTCGTAGCAAAAATAATTACAAGCTAGTCAACATGAAATCTCAATTTAAGAACATACCTATTTACACTATGGCGTAATGTATCGCCAACGTGTCTCTGCACAGTCCACACGTTAAAATAAGAAGAGGAAAACCCGATCATTATCAAAAAACAACAATTACAGATTAACGCAATACCACCGCCAGAGTCGATTTCCGAAACACACGTCCCATTATAGAACTTTGACATAGCATTAAGTATAGACTTCTCTATCGCACCCACATCTAATTTTTTCTCTTCATTGGAATGAAATATCGTATACATGCATTATAAACTGAAAAAAAAGAGAATTAGGTGGCATATCCGAAAAATCATTTAAAAAGGAGATCGATTTCGGTGCATTTCTATCATACACGTATATACGGTTCATTTCACGGATTATTAACATTTCAATGACGTGGGGAGAGGGGGGCATATTAATCGTCTAATACATAAGACCGAGATAAACGTGGGTGAAAACATGAATTAAATAAAATCCAACAACGATATAAGTATAAATCGTATACATATTATACGTATGTATTCCATACAGATACATACAACAAAATTGTACGATGCAGTTCATTTCGAAATATTATCTATGGTATGATGTAACCGATAAGGCGGGGGACGTGGTGCGGCGACATGTGTAAGATATTAGCCTAATACGCACCGCTTTCATTATCAACCGTATTAACGCATTTATAAATCGATCGATGTATTGAAAATACATAATGTAAAATTTACCACCGGTTAACATCGAATTCGCGTGAGAATAAATCGAATTTACACGCCTAAACTGTAAACGACAGAAGCGACGATCTATGTATTTATTATACCAACATGCTGTTTGGTATTCCTTCCTCATACAAAGCTAAACTCATCGGTCTAATTTTGATTTATTACGAAAATATTTCTATAGCCGGTATAACGCACCTATGGACGCAAATTGATCCTAACATGAGCTAAAAATACCTGATTCTGTAGTATGGAAACAACAGCGAAACCCAAGTAACCAGATCATCACGATTCGTCGATTTCAACTCATTAAATTATTGAAAATAAATACGGATGAACTACTATTCGCGTCGGATCATCTAATAAAATACAATTACGATTTACATCCGTGTAAAAAAACCGAAATCCTTCGATAGAGTCATTCGATTACCAAACGTTTGCGACACGCTTTTACGTACGATTACTCGTCAAATCGTCACCATCGTGAAATTCCCCAAGTACTCCAGGTTCTCACGTCAAATGCTCGAAACCGCGAGACTTACGAGGATTAAGGATCCTCAACGTAGGTACGTAAGGTAGGTAAAAGATGAAAATTTCACCTAACCTATATACGAGGCAAATCTTCAATGACACGGCAATTTTAATCGTTCAAAAAACCAACCCGAACTCGTGACAACTTCGTATATCGAGCCGTGGTGCTATTTTCACGTAAAACAATTACTCTTTCGGCACGTAGGCGCGAAATTATTCAAAAATTCTCCTCGTCTACGTCGTAGAGTACAATAATATGACCCAGAAAATAGAGAGCAGCCGCTTGAACTTGTAATTAAACGATAAAAATACCTATACGCGGTTTCAATTCTTCTGTGCTCAGATAAACTCTCGCTAAGCTCCGTTTATGTCGTAAAAACAACGCTGAGCCGTCGGATGATTTGATAATTGTTACGCGTCCGTCTCCGCTGTCATATTTGTATATTTAAACGTAACAATACCGCAAAACCGTCCTGCTATTCGAGTTCGCGTCATACTTGAATCTTGACTTACGTCCTCGTTACAAAGATTAAAAAAACCCGAGTTTATTAAACGAGTATCTATTTGTTTCGGGTACCTAGTATTTTCTCTGCGACTTAATGACATACTTTATTCTGTATACGAACCTTAAACAATGTATTCGATTATACGAACACTGTGTTTTGAAGGTCTCGACCATAACCGAAACTATAACACGGCGTAATGCCCACACGACCTAAGTGTTGGGAAATTTTTAAAGACGTTCGTTCTCAGATCATTTGAAATCGAGTTGGGTTTTCGTAATTTTTTATACCATCATTTTCGTCGGTCTAATATTGAAGTATTCGAGTTTGTGATACTATTTTTTACATCTTTTCAACGAAAACCCTCAATAAAACAGATTCAATTGGTGGTCTAGACTTTTATTATTTTCTCCAAAAATTATTACTTTTCATTGAGCATTTATCGTCAAAATGGTTACATAGGCTGTGTCCAGAGATCTCATGGCTTTCTCACTGTAAAAAAGACCTTAATGGCAAAGTTCGACTAATTTTTGAAAATATCCTAAAAACGTGTTTTTTGACGTAGATTCACGTCACGTATTCAGTTTTGGGTGGCTCAAGGGCTGAAAATTGCAAAAACCCGTAAAAAATGTTATTTTGGCAGATTTTTCAAATTTTGAGCATTTTATACGGAAAGAAATGACCAAATGAAGAAACTAATGTCGGATTCGTGTTAAGCAGGTCAAAGTACCCCGATAAACGCCCTTTTCGCTATTATTTCACTTTAAATCTCGAAATTTAGTTTTATTGTCGCGAAAAATCAGTAAAAAGTGAATTTTGACATTTGAAATAAAATGATCGCGAAAGGGGTGTTTATCGATGTATTTTGACCTGCTTAACACGAATCCGACATTACTTTTTTCATTTGGTTATTTCTTTTCGTATAAAATGCTCAAAATTTGAAAAATCTGCCAAAATATAACATTTTTTACGGTTTTTTGCAATTTTTAGCCTTTGCGCCACCTCAATCGCCAAAACTGAATACGACGTGACGTAAATCTACGTCAAAAAACACGTTTTTAGGATATTTTCAAAAATTAGTCGAACCTCGCCGTTAAGGTTTTTTTTACAGCTGAAAATTTCAACTGATCAAAACTTCATGAAGGAGTGCATCAAAATTGATGAAAAAAGTATCGTAAATAGACCTCTACGAGATGTAACTTTGTGCCAAATAACAGAAAATTTCATTCACTTCCGTTGGAATTAAAAATTCTTGAAAATAATGCAATAAAACGGTCATAGCTCCGAAAGGGAGGGATTGGAGGCCAAATTTTTTTTCATCAAGGTACACAATCTGGGGACATTAGATCGAAAATCGGGGCTGGGGCCAAAAAACACCCCTCATTCAGCTATACCCTTTACTTTTATTTCTAAAAAGTGAGCAACTTGATACTTTGGGATGAAAAATGCATACAGGTCATGAAGAACAAAAATATAAATCATATTTGACATGGAGATAGACAATTTTATAAGAATTAAATGACTATACTTCGTTTATAATAACAAGAAATAAATCAATCTTTGAATTTTCAAACTTGGACCAAAAAACAGAAAAAATCAACAATATGAAATTCTTGCATGAATTAATTACGAAAATACCTATAGGAACTATAAATTTGTCAAATAAATGAGAAAAAAGAATAAATCTATGAGAAAGGTAAATTTCTTCCTCTTGATCACTTTCGTCACTGAACATTACATAAAAAAGGATTCTTCATTAAATTATGGTTCGTGGGGCAGACCAAGGACAAACATTTTTTTAAATACAATATTTTGATAGACAAAAAACAAGATTTTTGACGTTCAAGACATATTTGGATGATTTTTTCAAAGGGTATTTTAAGGGTAACCAAATTGCTTTCTTCTTAAAATGTGTTTTGTTTGAATGAATAATAAAATATTTTTTTGATCTTTTTTTAAAAAGCAAGGTGTTTTTTGGATTTGAAAAATAAACATTCTTGCTATTTCCTGGATTTTTTTCATCATTTTCATTTTTTTTTTGCTTCAAATTTGCCCAAAAAAGAACCCTATTTTTATTCCTCGACTAAAAAATTCAATAAAGCGCAAGATGTTGAAAATTTTTGCTAATTTCTGGATTCTTTTATTTTTCTTGCTAGTAGACACCTTGGAAAATTCAATTCGGGAAGGCATAATCAGGAAGTTCTGTCTAAAATTCAAACTTGATAAAAAATTCCCCGTCGAACATAGTAATGCTATAAATGCGAACTTGTCATTTTTACCCCATATTTCAGTGATACTACACAAAAGGAATAAAAAAATCATAATTTTACACATTTTTCCTAAAATTGAAGTTATGGTATTTTTTTTTAATAAAAGTATACTTCATTGTAGGACCTTCCCAAGAAACAAATTATAAGTAGTTTTTTTTTCGAGTTTTTTCAGGATTTTGTTTAAAATGAAAAAGTGATTTTTTCCAAGTACATAACTCCTGAAAAAGAGAAAAATGGACACGAAGTTTCTTTATTGTAAAAAATTCATAGTACTATTTTTATTTTAAAAATGTCAATTTTTTCAATTTTTCAACTTGATCAGTTTTAAAGAGAAATTGGACTAGGATAAATGTTGAGTCAAGGATGTAAAATTTTTAATATTTACACGTCTTTCTGGATATCTAAAAATGTAAACTACTTTCTGACACCCCCCCCCCCCATTTTGCTACTCAAAACTCTACTGGTCATCGAGAAGTGAAAAAATTAGTCCAACTAAAGCGTGGGGAGAGGGGTCACATTTTTTGAAAATAAATACTTCCAAGTTTAAGTTGCATAAAAAACAATATTTTCGATTGTACGAACAGAATTTTAAATATCAATAAACCATATGAAACAGTTCAAATATCAAATTGTCTAATTACCAATAATTCAAAAATAGTTCGAGACAACTTTTCAAACTCTATCTTCCTGCCTCATTTCTTCAAGTCCCTTTTTTCAAAGATAATCACATGGTCGAAGAATTGAATTCTCACAAAAACTAAATAATTTCTTCCAAGCTATTAAAATTCTTCGAATAACAATTCATTTCATATGCATGAGACTAAAATTAGTTAATACTTTGTTTACTCCTCGCCCTCGACTTCAATTACACTCCTCATCCCACTTTTTCACGTCAATATTTCGTAAATTCGAACTTGTGCCTTGACACTTCTCCACAGGAATCTACGACATAACACGAAGCAGATTTTGAACTCCGATATCTACCCAATTACACTTGTTGACATTTTTACGAACCACCTGTACTGTACCATATTTTCTTACATTGTAAACGCCAGCAATAAACCATTTCAGTAATCATCTCGCACTGAGCTTCTAGCCGATAAAAAATTCCAACTTTTCGAACAATAAGTTGAAAAATTATAAACTAAACAACTCATTAGTAAATTGGTAAAATCAATTCGGAATCACCTTACGTACAATACATTTTACTCCACCAATACTATTAAACATCAAGCCCTCCAGATATTAACGACTCGGTGATCCATTTCTTCGCCGCGTGACTCCGCAATACAATCTCATCACTTACGTCACCTCATTAATTTCTCAATTTTATCGATATACAGTCCACTTACGAGCTCAGCTTGATTTTCGTACTCACAGGTACACTATATAATAATAAGAGTACATGCAACGTACAAAACAAAATACCCAAACCCCAGCATCGTTAATACAATCGACAACGAGGTCTAGATGAAGATAAAAATCAACAAACCAAAAACACACGTAATCGAATTACAACGATTAAGATAAAACCACAAAAAAAGTTCCAAAACTACGGAACGTTTACAAAACGAAATTCGTGTATATATCAAATCTTTTCATACGGAAGTTCCGCTGCTGAATTGCCGATAAGGAAACATAATAATAATTTGGATCATATTCATCGCATATTTATAAATAAAAAGATGCAAAAAAGGGTACACTTTCACTGGAAAATTAAGTAGATTAGCGTGCACAAGCCGACGCAATTGAGGAACGGAGGTAAAAAAAATGGCATAATTCACCGACCGAGAGATATACGCCGATATATCGACCAGAGCAGACCATCCTACCAGAAGAATTATTCTCAACTTTCCTGCGCGTCTCTCTATGAAATTGTATAATATATCACACCTTGTTACCTATATTCACCCATTAGGAACGATATTTACGATACGAGTCAACGCTCATCTGATCGTAAACACGGATACAGTTACAAAAATATGGATAGCTCTACATTTTTAAAAAACATTTCGAATAATAAACCATCGTCCCGGATTCGTACACGCACAAAAATTTTGATGCATTGATAAAACTTCCAAGCTATTTATCAACCAAAAAAAAAAAAAAAAAAAAAAAACAGATGGAAAAAATTCAATAAAATAATAATACATTGTTACGTGGACGCTGCAACGATCGTATAAACATGAATATTAACATCCCACCTCATCAACTTATAATATACACGTAACCATCAATTCAGTTGATTCTATTACGTGAATAATAGGTAATTAATATCGTAAACCTTTGCGTCGTATATTTTTTTCATAACAAGTGTCATAATAAATTTAGCTCGATAAATCATCCATCGCGAATATTCACATACTCGGTGTTTAAGATTGCCATAGGCTTCGTACAGGATGTTTGGAGAGTGTATTGTAAATGTTGACTAGTGGAGTTTCAATAGGATCGGGTACCACCTTGAAAAAATTTGATAAACGTTTTGCCTATCTTTAAAATAGAAGGGACAAAAATGCATCTTTGAAAAATTTAGATCAAAAAATATTTTCCTTTGCGGGAATAGGTGGTACCTCTAAAATTAAACAAACATCAAAATATTTTTTTGCTCAATTTCAAAATAGAAGCTACGTTAAAAGAAACAAATTTTTAAAATTTTGATCACGATTATAAAATCAGAATTTTGAAAATTGAACTAATGTTATGATTTTTTGCCTGGAGCTACAAAACTTGAGTTGAAGCGAACAGTTTTTATTCAATTTCAAAACAGAAAGGGCTACATACTGGAACATTGAAAATTAGAAAAATCAGGTAGAATGATTTTTCGTCCAAAGTAAAAATTGCAAGGAGCTACAAAAAAAAGTATTTTGGAACAAAAAATTCTAAGAAAAAAAACTTTGTAGAAATGAATACTTGATACTTTAAAAATGAGTTGAATTCAATGATTATTCACCCATCTTTCAAATAGAAATGGCTACGAAGTACGAATCTATATTGAAGATAGAAATTTACAAAAATATGAGTAATTATGGTAATGTAAAAAGAGAATTTTGAAAACGGAACCGATTGTTTGCATAAATTGAAATTAAAGGGGTAAAAATTCTCAAAAGACTTCAACACTGTAGGAATAAAACTTCAACAGGGTGTCTAACAAAATTTGTAGAGCAAAAAGCCTGACTTAGCTTGATCTTTTGGAATGACTTTTTGCATGAATTTTTTGAGGGTCAACCCTCGAAACTTGGGTAAAAATTTCGGGGGGAGGGGGTAAAAATGAAAAATTTTTCGACTAATATTTATTTAAAAAGGAGAAATTTGCCGACCAGTCGTATTGAAACTATAGAAAACAAAAATTATTGTTTTTTTGTGCTACTTTTATGACTTTCTCCAGATCTTCTTCCAACAAAATCGAAAATTTTTTGAAAATTTCAATCAAGATTGTTACCGAGTCTTTTTATAAATGAGACAGACAATTTTTTTTTTTCATTTGAAAATAATAATAGTCTGGGCTGGAAAAGAAGAAGGTTCACATCACAATTTTTAAAATAAAATTGTGTAAATTCATTAAGCCCGAGGGAAGCGAGTGCGAAAATTTTGAAGAAAAAGGAAATTAAAAACTAAAATTTCTTCACTGTTTTATTCAATGATTTAGTATCAAAAAGGAAGCGAATTCTTCAACCCTTATCTCTTATATACATTTTAGATCTTATATGCCCGAGCAAAGCGAGGGCTAAGATTAGAAAAATTGTTGATTTTCAAAAAAAAAATAGAGCCCCAAAACGAATATTAACTGAAAAATTTGTATTTCTTTCACTTTCTTAAAAAAATAATTTTCAAGGGTAAATGGAAGTTATTTTTTGATTTTTGAAAAAAGCTTGACCTTGAGTAAATCGAAGTAAATTGGTCAAAAAGCTCGACTTATCAGGACAGCTTGACCTGTTAGACACCCTGTTCAAATAAAAGCTGAAACAATTTTTTTCAATTTCAATCGATTTCATGGATACCTTAATTAGCTTTTTAAACCCTGAAATACAATTTTGATCTTTTTTTGCTTGACGTCAAAATTGAGGGAACTATAAATGCAAACATTTTTGAATTACCAAATTTGTTTTAAAAATTTTAATTACGAAATTGGGTTCGTATTCGTACTGCGCTTCGTACCTATTGAAATCAACATACAAAATTTAGTTTTTTTGTGGGTTTTTGTGTTTGTCATTTTTTGAGCTACTTTTTTGATTTCCAAAAGAATTCAACATTGACGCCCCTTCTCCAAAAAAATCGAAACTTCACATGAAATACATTTGCAGAGACTAAAGTGCACTTTTATTTTAATTTTCGACCGGAATTCAGCCGTCTGAAAGATGAAAAGGACCATATTGCTTCAAAAATTCACTTGTCTGATGTTTAAACAATTTTTTATAAAATATTCCATTACTTGGAAGAAGTAAAAATTCAAAACAAACAAAATCAATGATATACTTTTACCGCACAATTTTTGCTAAAATTTCGTAATTTTTGAAGTTTTTAACGAAATTTTATGGTTTTTTTTCGTGTATTTGTGTATTTTGGGGCTAAAAAAGAACTTTTTTATTTCATCAAATGTTCGTACTCTTTCATTCTGAATCAGCGAAAACTCACTCATGAACAGTCAGAATCGTAGCACAGGAAGAAATCGATGAAAATTTTCCACTAAAACAAAATCAGTGAAAAATAATGACATTACTAAAAAATTAGGTATAATTTTAATGAAAATCAGTTATTCGTTGATTTCTTCAGAGCGGAAATTTCAAAAGTTCATCAATAACCCCTTCAATTTTAATCATTGGTAAAAAAATCGGCTGGGAATTTGTTTCATTTAAGATACCTACTCATTTTCATAATTAAAAATATTTTTTCATTTCTTTTAATGACATTTTGCCTTTCTATTTTACAAAATGGACAATACACCCGTCCAATTTCTTCTTTTATAATAATACCTAGTTATATCCAAATTCACTCAACAGACTCTTCGTAATTCCTAATCATAATTCAAATTCGGCCTTATCGCTCGCAATAGCGATAATTATTCGAATCGTATTCCATATCTTGGTCGTTAAAATTTACGTTTTGGTCTCGAAATTTCGACCAAACTTACGTAACGTTTCCTTCCTATAAACCGGTAAAAAAAAAACGAATTATCAACGAATAATGAAGTAATACCACACTCCGGTGTAAGTACACACATATCGTATACCCACTTCTAGCAACGCGGGTATAAAAACCGCAAAAACGTTATAAATCGTAATAAAAAAAAACGCAACGCTGGCAATTTTCATTCTAACCCCGAAGCTAATGTCAACCTGCTTTAGCCTTACAACAAACGCAATCGCAACGTGCATTCCTTTGGTAAAATTTATCGCACGCGTGTCGAAAAATAGAGCGAAATGCACACCGCGATTTCAAAAGCCAGCATTCACTTCGAATCGCATTTTAAATGATTTTTCTCTACTTTTTTCTCTCTTTTTGAAATCTCTCGATGCGTATAATGCTCGTGTTTTCAACGAAAAGAAAAAAAATCAGGAAAAAACCGCACACACGACTTTCTCTATCTGCCGGCTGAAAATATCACACGAATCGTATCAAATAACTGACCACACCGAAAGCGTGCCTTAGGAATACCGCAACTTATGAAATTTTTTTATTACCCTTATTTCGAGCAGTCATTAATTCTCGATCATTGCCGAATCGCTGCAATAATTTCGTGAGCCAAGGGTCGATTGTGCTGGTACGCAGCAATTATACGCGTGTGTTACATACACGATCAAAAGGCGTGATGGCGGAGACGCCGGAGACGTCGGTTGCTACTTAATGACGCGATAATTCCAACAATATAGTCGCGAGTTAACAATGATTCTCATAGACGACGACATAACCGGCTGGCCAACGTTCAAAATCATACTTGATCCATCCGTCACAATAATCGTGTTCCACTGTTTAGAAACTTATTTCCTATACGAGATGCATTTTCAATGGGCTTAATGCGCCGATGATTAAAAAAAGACCAGCTCGAGCCAATCTATAGAAATTTTTACGCTTTTTGTACTACTCGAATATAAGAGAAGAGCCGAATTAATAACTTTCTTTCAATTTCGACACTACGAAGAGGAAGAAGAAGAAAAAAGAACCAGAAGGAAAACGTGAATCGTACAAAAGGCCAACTTTCCAACCAATCCTCGGGGTATCGTGTTAGGGTGTGGAAATTCGGACGTTTTTACCACGTTAACAACATCGGAGATGAATTTTAGCCGGCTTGCGGATAATTTGCGGCTCATTTTCAAGTCGTGATTAACCTGTCATCGTATCGGGTAACCGGAGCTGCAGGTCGTTGTAAGTTTTGCCCGAATGTGGCTTCCTTACTTGTCAAAACCTCATTTACACCGAGCCAGATAGCACGATATCTTACACTTGTCAGCTTCTTCTCCAAACACGTGCACGAGGCGGTTATAATGTGTAAAAATTTATCACTTCGAGTCGCGTCCGTAAGTCCGTCCGAGTCTTTCTCTTGTACTTATATCAATTTATGAATTTTATTTTTCTTCTTCTTCGTTCCAAGTCTACGTAGTACGTACGTATCTTAACAAGAAGAATCTCGTGCATAGTTTCCATCGCGATGGAATTCCGCGTATTTTTGCACCATTAAGGACTTTACCGAACAACATGTGTCGTATAGTCGAATAATTTGAAAGTCGAGAGTAACAACATATCGCTAGTTTTTATTTACTATGTACCTATTTCTTGCTCCTCGTTTAACGCCGTTACAAGCGCGGCAGATTTGTATCGCGTTTAATCGTCTCTTTTTTTCCATTATTGAAGAATGCTATCATTCGGTTCGCTGATGCTGACTTAGGTACACAATTCTTTCTCCTTTTGTTTTCTTCATGCAGACGTTGTAATCTCGGATAAATTATCCGTACAGTCTGCGGCGGTACTACGTAGTACGTGTACGCATATTAGCTTTGGAATTCTTTTCTGAACAGAATCAGCGCCGAAATCTCTTCAATTGTACTTCAATCAAGATGAATGTGCGGTTATCGATGGTAATTTTTATGCGACGATAATTAAAATAGTTTCACCAAAGTGAGCGAGTATTGTCATCGGACGAATAACAACGTGAAATTCATTGCGAGAAGGGCAGTCGATTTCGGTGGATGGTGGGTCTTCCTCAACAGGAGAATTTGAAGAATTTAAAAAAAAAGCACCGATAAAAATATTATAAATATAAACTAGATACTTGGCAGCTCAAATTCATTGAAAAATTCATAAAAATATAATAAAAATTGGTTAAAAAACGCTAAAATGAATTGAATTACCTACATAGGTAAATAAAAAACATCCATTCTCAGTAAAATTGCCAAAAATTCAAGGAAAATCAACTTGACAAAAAAAATGTGAAAAATAACGTAAAAGTTTATGAAATGTCATTAAAATTTTACGAAATCGGGAAAACTCATTTTAAAAATGTGAAAAAAAAAATAGAATCTTTTACCCAAAATTTTTTTAGACGTTTCACAATAAGATGTCTCAACAAAATTTTCGAATCAAAATGTAGAATTTTTGCAAAATTTTTGCAGGACCTTTAACAAGATATTTTCATCCCCCCCCCCCAACACCCTTGCAATATTAGAAATAATCTTGTTATTTTTGCAAATTCGATCTAATTCCATAAAAAATTTCATCATAAAATTAACAAAGAAGGCGGTATCGGAGGTGAAACGTTACCCAAGTGAGTATTCGAAATACTATACAGATGCCATGCGATGATGCGAGTTATTCAAAATATTTAAGAACGAAAGTCGAGGCGAGAGTGGTGCTGGAGGTGTGGGGAATAGCTCGCTCGCCAATGGGACAGAATTGCAGGGTATTTTGCTGTAAAATGTAAAGTTCAAGTTTGTGTCAAAATTCACAAATTTGACCATTTTTGTGTCAAATATAACAAATTTGACCTCTTTTGTGTCAAAAATTCACAAATGTCATTTTTGTTTCAAAAATTTACAAATGTCACTTTTGTGTCAAAAATTCTCAAATTTGACCTCTGTTGTGTCAAAAATTCACAAATGTCACTTTTGTGTCAAAATTCACAAATTTGACCTCTTTTGTGTCAAAAATTCACAACTGTTAATTCTGTGTCAAAATTTACAAATTTGAAATATTTTCCAATCGACCTTTTTAGTAAAATTTTTGTTGTGACTATTGTTCTGAGTCTGGAAAATAAAAAAAAATCGACCTCAACCCGGAATTATTTTCTATGTTTTGCATCTATCCTAACAATCAAGTTCGAGTCTTCCCTTAAAATATTGTAAACTTTGTTTAAAGAATCGTTAAAGTTGTTCAGAACATTAAAAAAAGTACCTATTAGGTAAATGCCATCATTTTTTTCCAAAAAATCAGTTAAAAAAAATTGGATCTCAACACATTAAGTATAAGTTTCTATAATAATAAACTTGATAAATATTGATTCAAACTTCAATTCTTTTTTTTGGGGGGGGGGGGGGTTTCAATCAAGGTATGTATTGAAGTTGGTAAGGGGAGGAGAAAAGAAGGGAGAGCAAAGATAAAACTGGAAATTTCTGACTTAGATAAAATTTCTTCATTTTATTGAATTCAATGTGAAATTCTTTGCAAAAAATCATCATTTCTACAATCCCCCTACTTTCACTTTTTGACTCACCAGTGCAAATTAAAATTGGGGAGGGGGTAGAGTACAGGATATCCCCATTCCTTGCTTGATTAACCTCTAATCGATTCTTGCAACATTTATGAATAATATCAGAAACAATTTCATTATTTTAAAACATTCACAAGATGCCTGACAAAAATCTAAATCAAAATACAGGAATTTGTATGGAATTTTGAAGGACTTCGGAAAAGGGACTGAAATCTCAAAATCCAAATTTTTGGAATGGTTACCTACTTAGTTCTTTGCACGCCATTCCATCATATTTAGAGGCATCCGCATACTTACATAATTTTAAAAAAAATTAAAATCCCCAACTGTTTCTTGAAAAGGAATAGGTAGTCTTTCAAAAACTCTAACATTAAATCATTAAATTAAAAAATTACTGTTTTTCAAAAATCCTACCCTACTTTTTTCCATTTAAATAACACAAGTTCAACCGAGACGAAGAAGAAAAATTCAAGAACCTGTTTTGAAACAATTTTCCTTACAAATAATGTTGATAAAATTCAAACAAAGGCTATTATTTTACTTTTACAAAATTCTTCAGGAAAACCGGAAAGAGCAAAATTTTCGACTGAAAACTATTTTTGAAGAATTTTTGAAAAAGGGGCAGATATGAGCAAAAGTTGGGCATATCAACTGTTTTCGAATAAATTAGGAAAAATTTACCACAATTTGGATAATTATTGGGATCATTTCGGTAACACGTACGTAAGTACATGACTGAAAATTTTCTGATGATATTTGATGTATTATCATTACTATTTCCACATGTTTCATTTTTAAAAAAACACTATTTACAGACTTCGCCATTTACTTTCACCCCCCTTCCCTTTAATGTTTTTATCAAAGATTGCTCTTAATAAATTCATTTGCATAATGAAATATGATTACAATGAACATCATACGTGACCCAAAGTACAAAAAGAATAATATTTTGGCGAATTGAAAAAAATTAATTTTCATTCATTAAAACGCCGAAACTGTAAATAATAACTCGAAATAATCACGAAAAAAGAGAGAAACAATAAGAATAATAAAACCTCATAAATCAAAATTCGATTCGAACAAAACATTCTTCTTCGAAAAACTGTCATAAAAATCATACCAAACAATCACAAAACATTGACAAACACCCAATTCTTCATCAACGTCACTTCCACTTCCAACCCTTCTACTTCTCCCTTCGTCATAAAGCATTCTCTCGTAATTAGTGCAATCCGCGCGGGTACCATCGCCATAAAGAAGATAAATTTCACGAACAAATATCCAGCACGAAAGTCAGCTTTTACTCAATAAATCTAAAAGAACGGTACCGAAATGAAGTAATTTTTTCCACATGCGTCGGCCGTTTAGCACGCTATCCTAATCACTGATCCAGGTTAACGTATCAATTTCAATCCATCGATGTAACCTTCTTACAACACATAGGTAACGTCACTAATTAAAAAGCGCACGTATGTGTAAGTATACTAAAAATATCGCGCGTACTTTCTAGCACATCTACATACCTAACTACCTATATACTTATGCACTACCAATTAGACATCGTGTACTTACGCTTCCCAAATATATACCTCTTTATACTACCCATATATCATATAACGTTGAATTTTTTTCCCTTTTCGTTTCATTTTTTTTTTCCTTTTTCTACACACATCATAATTCTGTAATGATTACAATCAGAGCGAAACGTGAACTACAAACAACGGAATAACTGAATGTTAAATGAATTTTGTAAATTTACGTAAAACTTATTCGCTGTTATTATATGTTACATATTTATTATACCTAGACCTAGGGCATACCGTATTTGTATCAAAATACTGAAATGCGAATATTTTACAGTCATTCGGCTATATTTGCCGCTAAATATTCGTGACTTAAATGTTCAAATCTTTCATCTGTTGCGTAATTAAATATACTTAGTATTATTGTCAAACTTGCTACATATTTACGTATTTATCGCGACCGTCGTATCGTTGTCATTCGTTCAAATTTATTACGTACGAAGAATACCTGCGGATTACTATAACGATATGATGTCGAAGAGTAGGATGGGTGGAGGAGGGAATTTGTTCGGACGCGTGACATCTCGAAATACTTCGTATTTCGCCAATTCAACGTAAGATTTACCAAATACAGGATTTTTTAATTGATAAAAAAATATATCAATTTTATCAGATCTTCGAAGCAGGGAAATTTTACTCTCCGGATGATGGGATTCCAAAAATGGATATTAGGATGGATCGAAAAAAATACATACTGGATTTCGACGAAAATCGGCGAGGTAGTTTACTTTGAATGGGAGATCTTCCAAAAAAATTTCGACCCCCCCCCCCCTCGTCCAAAGAGAGATGGAGCTTACGTACACCCTACAGTGAGTTCATTTTATAAAAAAAAAACTAGTTTTCTGCCTTTTCATAGGTAGTGCCACCTGCTGGGAAACTCGATCACCCCTCCTCCCTCCTAAAAGGGTGCGATATGAGCTGCACCTCCCTAATCCGTTGACATCAAAATTGTATACCACTTCTTACCCTTCACAAAGGGATTGAAAAGTTGCAGCAGATCGCAAATTTCAAGATTATTTGAATTTTACCAAGTTCAAACTACTCACTCAAACACCTCAAAATCAAGCCAACATTTTTTGGTCACCAAGAATATTTTTTGATAAACTTTTTCAAAAAAATTTCATGGTACAGCTGCCAACTGCATTTCGATATACGCAATTTTCATAAAATTTAAGTTTGTTCATTCAGTAGCTTGAAAAGTAAGCCAAAAAATTTTTCGGTCAGTAAAATAAATTTTAAAAAATTGTTTTAAAATTTCTTGCAATAATGTTGCAAATTGAACTTTCGTGGAAAATTCGTAAATCCAGGCATCATAGCGAAATTTCGAAGAAAAAAGTGACTTTTTTTGAACAAAAAGTGACCAAAAAGTAACCAAAAGTAACCAAAAATTCGATTTTTTCGGGGGAATTTTTTAGTTTTTTTTTGGGGGGGGATGCTTTTTGTAGTTTTCTGCAAACATTTCAAAGATAAATCAACTGAAACTGCGTGAATAATTTCATTCCAGGTATCATAGCGAAATTCTATCAAAATTAAGTAACTTTTAGTAACTTTTTTCGAACAAGAAGTAACCAAAAAGTAATCAAAAAATGAGCAAAATGTAACCAAAAATTCAATTTTTTAGATGGGGGGGGGACAATTTTTTTGAAGTGTCTTGCAATCATTTTAAATATAAACTAAAACGACGTGAATAATTTTATTAAATTCCTTCGTCAAAACTATAAACAAATAATAATTTCATTACGGTTGTAACACACAGTGTTGCCGAATTCTAATGTTGAAAAGTTTTCAAAAATGTTCCGGAATTCGTAAAAAGTTCTAGTTCTTTATTTCACCGCCACTATAGCTAAAAAAAACAGGGCTGAGAATTCAAGAAAAAATGTGGGGAGGAGGTCAAAATTCAATAAAAAAATTAGGTAATCTAAAAATTTAATTTAATTTTAGTGGCACTTTAGGAGGCAGATATACAATATAATTAATTTGATTATACAGATTTGAGCAAAGAAAAATTGAAAAATGACGAGATTTTTGGAACAAACAATTAATATATGACCTATATAGTTATTACGTATCTACTCTCTAAATCTAAATCAGTCAATTTTCGTAAAACTGTGCCTTTTTGAATCAGTGAAATGAATTTATTTGAAAATCTGTGGTATTTCAATTGTTTGATTGATTTACGAGTATTTTAGTCAAAATTACTGATTTATTCTGTCAAATGGGGAATTGACTCAATAATCAATTACTTACTTTACTGACTTAAAAAAACAGAATTTTTTCAAATTTAGAAATATAATTATTGAAATACTGCCCGAGCGAAGCGAAGGCAACATTTTTTTTTAAAATCATTATCAACTTTTAATTTTTTTCTTGAAGAATTTTGAAAAAATAGCAATTTTCAAGTGAAAATTTGAATTTTTGCTTGAAAATGCGAAAAAAAAAGTGACTTTGGGAGGAAAAAAATGACTTATAGCGACCAAAGTCGAAAAAAGTGACAAACACCCTAAAAAAGTGACCGGCTGTGATGCCTGGTAAATCAGAAGAAATATTTGTATTAAATTTTGTGAAAAATTCGTAAATCAGCGAAAATATTTTGAAAAATTTCATAAAAAATTATTCTAGATAACCAAAAAAATCTGGATTAATTTTGAGGTATTTGAGTGAGTAATTTAAACTTGGTAAAATTCAAATAATCTTAAAATTCGCGATTTGCAACTTTTCAATCCCCTTGTACAGAGCAAAAAGTAGTATTCAATTTCGAGCTCAATAATTCCGGGAGGTGTAGAAACTCAAATTTCACAATTTTCGGAGATAATCGAGTTTCTCAGCAGTGGTATACTACCCAAAAGTGGCAAATGCCGCGTTTTTTCGAAAATGAGCCAATTTTGAGAATTCCCAAATCTGTCTTCTTTCAGACCAAGGAACTCAAAATTTTCTCGAAAGATCTCCCACTCAAAGTAAACTACTTTACCAATTTTCGTCAAAATCCAGGATATCTAATTTTTTTCGATCCCCTCTAATGGATACAATGTCCTTAGTGAATTACCTGGCTTCCAGGAAGAGAGAAATTGGACTAGCACTGTATGAAAATATTCCACTATCTATCAGCTACATAGCGCATACAATCGAATAAATTATAATTCCAATATTCCGCAATCGATTAAATTAAAAACGCTATTAGAAACTAAATCAAAGTAAGAATAATTTTTCAAGGCCCGAGCCAATTTCTACATCCTCCATTTTCAATCATTCAAGTACGAAAAGCCCTCCTACAACAATTTCCGAGCACATTCCCTTTCATGCCGACACACTCTTCGATACCTGCGGCTATGTAAACTTATCTATCTCGAAAAATTCGCTCCAATAATGATAATAATTCGGTTCATTAGAAAATATAAATATACTTATAACACCTATATGTAATATACACAAGTACCGGCTCAATTATACGTATTTACATTTCGCAGCCGATCTGCATTGTATATACAACCCGTTACACAACATCTCTCGCGTCAAATACCAGTCACACCTTCGAAGTTCGACCATCTGACCTTGCACTCGTGCCGGCCGCTTATGTAGTTGATCTAGCAGTCAAATTTAATCGCTTGTTCTTCGGCAAAATTATGTCTTTTTTATCGCTACCTATTATCACGACGACGAGCCGTCTAGTTTTGACAGAATGCTAAACCGAAGGAAAGCATCGGGTAAGGCAAAGTGCAGACGCGTGCGGGACGCCGAGCCAAGCGCCACTATCTGACGTAATAAAATAAAATGTAATCACAAATAAAACCAATTAAGAGGCTGGTAAACAAAGTTTTCCTTCGCTATTGTCTTAAGCATACGAGTTTTAATTGATAGCATAGCGTTTCATTATAGTTTACGAAGAAACCTGCGTATGTCGCAACATTGCTCTAGATTTACAAATACAAGGTACGTTTGAAGAAAAAAAAAAACTACAACAGCCAACCGTACAGTCCGTAAATATAACCTAAAGCGTAGGAGAGAACCGATAGCATACAGATTTGATCACAAGTAGCGTGTGGTGCCTTAAAATGGGAAGTACCTCTCTGATAATAATGATAGCGAGGAATAACAACGGTGCAAAAATCAAAGCAGCCATGCATGCGTGGGTCTGGGTAAAGGTACCACTTGGGCATATTGCAAGTTGCACGAATCAAACGTGACTCGACGAATCTATCCAATCCGGCACAATAAACCAATAAACCATATTAAACGGCGCCGCGCCGCGAAAAGTACTTGTAAGATATCGAATTTATTGCATAGAAATGTAGGTACCTCGTACGATCGTATGAGTTTGGAAAAAATACAAAATATTTGAAAGAGAGAGAGAAAATGCTCCCGGATTGGTTTTTTTCTTTGATTATGTAACATTGTAACTTTTCATGTGGACGACGATTCCAATGCAGGTGGGTAAGATAAAGAGGATAGAACGATAAACGAGACTATGTTCAGCAACTGTGTCAATATCGCGTTTCTTTTTCATTCAAACATTGCATTTTTGCATTATTTGAATGCAAAGCTATCTACATTCTATGTTCAATTTGCATGCATCATCTTTATTCATATTATTTTTTATAAAAAAATTTCAAACGATGGTTTAGAAGAAATCTCAACTGGTGTAAGACAAACATCCCAGCCAAAATTTGAAAAAAAAGTAACTTTGGGAACCTCTGACAGTCGGAAAAGTAACTAAAAGAGTCCAAAAAAGTAACCTTTATTTAAAATTTTAATTCATGATTTCATCTAGAAAATGTAAAAAAGTCATTCGAATTTTTACTTGGAATGTTCGTAATACTAAAATGTCATGGTATTCTTTTTCAAATCATTTTTTTAAAACAATTTTTGATTTTTTCTAAACAAAAATTTTTTTAAAACTATTTTTTTAAAGAAAAACCAAAAAATTAATTTTTTGCTCAATTTTTGAAAAAATTAACTTTTTTGAATGAAAAGTAACCAATAGTAACTTTTGAGTACAAAAAGTAACTAATAGTGACTTTCCTTGAAAAAAGTAACAAAGTTACTTTAAAAGTAACCTACTGGGATGCCTGTGTAAGATCAATTCGAGTCACTCAAAAATCAAGTGCTGATATACTCGTAGAATATTCCTTCAATTAATGACAATTTTAACATCATTTTTAGTAATGAGCTTCCCCTCCTCCCCGTTCCCAATTCACCACAGACTGCGGAATAAGCCAGCAAATTTGGCAGTCATTAGTACAGTACTGCTTTTGATGAATGATTCCTTCGCGTTTCTCAGTTTCCTGACATTGTTTCAATGATTGACAAAAATTAATGAAGCTCTATCGATAATAGCGATTTATTGCATTTTACTGTTCAACAGAGCTCCACTTTTCAAAGGTTTTCAATCAAATTACTCATCTTTCATAAATTGGTAAATACCACGAATTTTCGACCCAAAAAATCAGTGATAAAATCTCATTTTTCAATTTTTTTAATCTTCTGTTCATTTTTATGCTACATATTTTCATCTTCTTTTCTACTTTCGGACAATTTTGAAAATCCTCAAACCATGAAATCCGTTATTTTGTTATTTTTTTCTCTTCTTAATTTTGTGGTTTGGATCATTTAAAATTCTAAATTGACATCCGACAATTATGATTCATGATTGCCATCACTTTCAAAAGAGATTTTTCCCGACTTTTCTAGGTTTTCTAGATCGATAGTTTTGAATTTTCTAGTAAAATATTTATGCAAAAATGAAGGTACTTACATAAAAATATTGTTTGAAATTACATACGTCCCACAAAAGGCTGGAAGACATTTTTTATTCAACTTCAGAATATGAAAAGGAGAGGTGCATACAATTGTTTGAGAATCAGAAATTGTCTTTCGCAGGTTTTAAATAAGTATGAAAATGTTCGCAAAAAAAGGAACTCAAAGGCTGAAATTTCATAATTTTTCTCAATACATTCTGAAGGAAAGACGAAATCTTTAAATGACGAAGCGAGGGCTGAAAAGTGTATGGTTTTCAGGAAAAAAACGATTTGTAATTTTCAAAAAATTCCACGACTTTGAGGAGAAAATTTCAAAATTTCCACACTTTTCCAGATTTTTCAGAAAGTGGCAACCGTGTAACTAGAAAATGTGAGCCTGGATATAGAAACCACCCTTAGGTGTAAAAAATTGATTTCTGAGTTGACACTGATTTTGGGAGTTTCAGAAGGTATAGAATCAGAGGAGAACCTCCACTCAAAAACCAATTTTTTACACCTAAGGGTGGGTGGTTTCTATATCCAGGCTCACAAATGTTGAAATTGGAAAGAGTAAACTTCACGGACATCTTATTAATGTTTTGATAATCTGAATTTATAACTTCACTAATTTTTGAAAAATTCTCGAATATGATCTATGTACCTATGGAATATGGACATCTTCATTGAATATCAAATTTTGACAGCCGGCAAAAAGAAAGAAAGTACAAATTTATGACTTCATGGTCAGCGAAATGTTAAAATTTGCCAATTTGAAAGGCAATAAGAAAGATAAAAGTGCGAAAGAAAGCGTCAATGTCTGACATTTTGACATTTCAATAAAAATTCAATCACAAGATTTCTCTGAAAAAATGAAATTTTGAAGATCTTACAGATAATTTTACAAAAATTACCAAATCGTATTCATTATGAAATCAAAAGGGCCCTTCCTCCCAAAATTGTAGTTTTTTCTCCTAAAATCCTGTGTAGATCTCCGGCTCAAACTAAAATGATCGATTTGGGATTTATTTTCTTCAGTCTTTAATTTTTATAAAAATTTACCGATTTAATGCTCAATTTCCCCTCCCCCGCCTAAACACATCATCCATACTACAGTACCGACTTGGGTAAATTAATTAAAGGGAAATAGTTTTCTGGAAATTTAACAGAAAAATAATTTTTTGCAGACATGAATTTTGAACATCTTTCCCTCTTTCCCTGCCTCAAACACAATTATGACAAAATCCTCGCACTAAATTTCCAAAATGATCCATTTTTCTCATTAAACTTTAACAGACTCCAACCAATATAATTATTCTCTTTGAAAGACTTTGATCACCCATTATCGACCAAAAGTGACCAATACTACAAATTTTGAAAATTTCCTAGTTAGCCATCTCTTTCGAAACCACATACGACAACACGTCATCACACAGTACGGCACATGAAAAAATTTCAATCACAGTGAACTTTTACTTTCCTCAACTGAGATCTAATTTTCGAACCAATTTCACTCCTCGATCGCTCTCAAGCGCCCTCCGAACTTCCGGCGCCTTTGACGCATCTCCTTGAATATCCGCGAATCCCCTGAGGTGCCGGTATTGGATTTTTTTCGAGTAATTTCACATTATCGCATTATTCAAAACCAGTTCTGCAACCACCCGTGTCGTGCGCGTCAAGTACCTAGGTATGCAGGTTGTGGCGGCGCGGAGCGGCAGAAAAAAAACAATACAATGTTATTCTCATTGAAGCGCAGGGCGCGCGCTGAGAAGATACTCATCTTCTAAGCGCATTTATAAAACCAGATTCGCAAACATAATACGCGTATCAGTCAAACAAATCACTTTCTCCGGGTTTCAATGATACATGAGGTTTAATTTAACGGCGCGTGCCAAATTAGTGGTTCTCAAAACGAAAAAAAACACGCGTCGCGTCGTAATTAAAGCGTAATTTTTTCTCGCGACCAAATATTAATTACCCGTGGGTCTGATTTAGACGCGACAGTATCGCATCAATCGATCGCGTCACGGAAGCGAGACATGTTATTTTAACACCTTTAACATATTTATACGAGTCTACGTTTTACTTTTATTCTTCCATCCGTCTCATTCAAGGGCACCGCATCGCGTAACATACCGAAAACCTCTCCTTTTTCTCATAATTGATCCGTTTCTTCACGCTTTTTTTCATTTCAATTTTTCTAACGAGTGATGACACAAAAGGACGAGCCCATATTTGGTGATTTAATAACGAAGTCGACCATAAGCGCATCCAGAAATTATGTAAGGGAAGGGCTGAGAGAAAAAATAGAAAAGGAGGTGGAGGCGCTCAAAATTCAATGAAAAAATTGAGTAATTTGTTATTTCAATGACGTAGGTGGTCAGGGTATTTTCAATAAACGAATGATATAAGATTGAAACGAATCTATTTGAGATAGGATTCGAATCAACGAATCATTGCTCTTTTTTGAATTCGAATCCTGATTCGAATATGTTTCGCGTTTTCGGGATTCAAATGCCTTTTTGTTTGAGAGGGCTCTGCGCGACAAAGACATGGTTTTTCCTTTTTTTTGCCTTAGTGAGCTCTCACGGACTCCCAAAAAAAATCGCGAAGAAATGAATCCAGACGAATTTTTTAAAACAATTCGAATCCATAATGTTTTTCGGATTCGAATACTTTCCAACCTTGGTATGATATAAATGTTAATTACTGAACTAAAAAAAAATTGGAAAAATATATTTTCTAAATCTGAATCAGTCAAATTTGGTGAAATTTTGCCACTTCGAATCAGTAGAATAAATTTAATTAAAAATCTGTGATTTTTTTCTGATCTTTCAGTCAAAATTACTTGTTTTTCTGTCAAATTGAGAATTGTTTGAGAAATCAGTGATTTTTGATTGTATAAAATCTCTGATTTTCAGTGAAATTTGTTTCATTGATTCAAAAAAGCAGAATTTCCTCAAATTTGACTTGATTAAAATTTAGTGAATAATATGTTCATTTAAGAGATATAGAATGGTTAAAATATGTATTGTCCAAGCAAGACGAGGGTGAATTTCTTTTGGAAAATCATGTTTGAAAAGCACAAAAATGCACTTTTTTGACAATTTAAGATGAAAAATCTCCTTGGAAAGCTTGGGGGAGGGGGTGTCGAGTTCCCTGAGCATCCCCTGGGGTGCGCCTATGAATTCAACAATCTACAAAGGTTCTTTTTCTAGGAATTTGAATTTTTTTCAAGATACTCTCTCATTTCGAATCAGTGAAAAGTCACTGATAAACAGTCAGAATTGCAGCAAAGGAAAATTCAGTGAAATTCACTGATTTTCAGTGATTTTTCACTGATTATTCAGTAAATTTCATAAATTTCACTGAGTTTTTAGTAAATTTTCATAAATATCACCGAGTTTTCAGTGAATTTTCACTGATTTCCAGTGATTTTCTTTCACTGACTTGCTTTCAGGGAATTTTTTTTACTGATTTATTACTGTGCTGCAATTCTTACTGTTTTTCAGTGTTTTTTGATAAATTTCACTGATTCAAAAATGAAATAGTATAATTATAACAAAATTTTTGTTATTTCCATAACTGCATTCTCATTCCAAGTCACTCAGCTGCATTCTTTTGTCAAGAAAAAAATTCAAATCGCAAAGTTCATCGTATTCCAATCTCCATACTAAGGTATACAATTTACATAAAATCATTCGATCGCTATGTTTTTTCTGTACGAGTAAGAATGAAATCTTTTGACTAAGTGACACCCGAAGACCGACGACATATGGTCTTGACACTGAAAGTAGGCTAAATTTTGACTATTTCTTCAGACACGATATCATTTAAAACTCAAACACAATGAACTTTCTTCTGTATTAAATGTCAACCTATCCGATAGCTTTCAACAATTCACGATTATGTCGTCTCGTCGCCAAGACCACATGCGCATTATACTATGACAGGGTTACCCGAGCAGCATCGTTTGATTTTTTAAATCCATTTCAAGATGCTCTCAACCTGGTTCATTTTCATTTCTAACCATTTACGAAGAATTATACTTCTTGAAATGTATCTATTATTATAATTTACGAACATCGCCGAAGTGAAACAGAAACAAACATCGAAGAAATAAAGGAAACTCGTAAATCGCCACCTAAGCACCCGCTTTGTCGATACGTAATCGCGTTCGAGTCAGACTTACTCTACATATTACCCAATCAAAAAAAGCACACCACTACGGTTCATTATTCAAGCAACTCTCTTAAAACAATAATTCTTTTATGCATTTTCATAATGGTACGCGTTTCCATTCCAACTACCAGCATAATACACATGCAAATTCGAATACACTCGATGGGTACTCTTACATAGACCTATGGAATACTAATCAATACACCTATCTATACCACTGTAGATAAATTCTAATAACTTGCGCACCGCGAAAAACAAAAAAGTGACAAAACTTTCCCATTTACAACTTGTTCGGTAATTGTTGTTTCGTGCCGCGATGAAAAATTTTACACAAAGATCGTGTCAAAAAGCGAAAGCGTTATTTACCAAACTGATTATCGGTTTCGTGATTACTTAACTAACCCATATTTTTGTCATCTGAGTAAATTTTCTCGGAAGTCTAGATTACAGCGGGGACAGGGCGAAAACCCCGAAGAAAAACCCCCAAAGCTGTACCTCGAATTGAAAGATAAAATGAAAACCGTGACAATTTCAAGGATACGCGATTTGAAAAAAATTTTCACACGATGTCGTCACAGCAGATGGAACTTGTTAGACAAAAAAAGAACTATTAGATACGCCTTCCACGCGTCTAGAAAAAAAACAATAAGTTAAATAATATGTACCTGCAATAACATCGACGAAAACATGCCTATACGAAGGTATAGTATGTTCCAAAAATCGTGCATAGTTCCAATAATGACTTCAAAATCACGAAACGTGATTTTCTTTGGAAAATTCTGGTAAGAATAACGTCTTCTTATTAAAATATTCCAAAATGATGATTTAAAAACCGATTTAACTAGACGAACGCGATAGATGACCATGACCATCCTCATACAGAATCAGAAATCGAGGTTTAAACGAAAAACGAAACGCAAGAATCAAGCAACGACGAAACCCAGTAAACAACTAATGTACATTACGATTTCGGTGAACGAAAGAGGGTTGAACACCACTTTAGAAAATATCTCAGCTGCAAATTTCCCGATAACTGCAATTGCAACAAAAGATAGAATAATCACCAAGTCCCCTCCCGTTTCGTATTATTATAGATGGCTGCGATAGCTGCGATAAACATCAGAGCATGGACACATAACCGTCCATTCCTCGAAAATGTGATAATAAAGGAAAAAGAATATATAAGGGATGATTTTTAAAAAGAAGAGGTTCAACAAAATCGTATTTCTATTGTCCCAGGATCTTTTTCAAATCCCCTCCCCCATCTCTCTACCTAGAAAGTAAGCCCAATGGAATTTCAAATCACAATGAAAATAATACGAACCGTTCGTATCGTTTTGGTCATTCAGCGTTCCACTCTTTTCATCCTCGTATCATCATCTGAACAAAAGGGAAACTGAAGAGCAATGAAAAATGTAGGTATTCGAATTTTGTTCAATCAAATAATTTCAACACAAATTTTTTGAATAATACAATACATATTCAATAATTTGTACAGATTCAACCATTTAGAATATAAACGACAACAAAATGCGAAACTGCCTATTTCATTAGATTTCTCCAGTTTCCCTTTTTCAGATGATAAGAGGTTAAAAAGAGTTGTACTTGTACGCTGAACGACCAAAACGATTTGAACGGTTCGGATATTTGAAAAAAAAACTCGCAACAAAAATTACTTGACTTGAAATTTTTTTAAATAGCTGTAAAGAGGTTTTAGAAGCTTCTAAATCTATTTCTGGGGTTATTTTGACCCTAAACCCAAAAACCGACCTTCGAGGTGAGGAGGTGAGATCCAAATTGAAAAATTGTCATTGTATTCAAATCCTTGATTTTTGACCCTCTGAATTCATTTCCTTTGGTTGTTTTCATGAAAATAAGAAACGATTCTCCGCAGTTCTTAAATAAAAAAGAAAATGAAGTTTTCGCCAAAATTTACGACTTCTTTATTATTTTATGACTTTCATGACCACACTAAAACTGGTTGTGGCTTGATAACTGAAAATGACAGGTGAAATCACACCCCAAAGTACATATTTCCTACCACTTTTGTCAATGTTTTCATTGCATGTTTAGGGGTTGGTTCTCGTTATGATGAACAGTTTACCTTTAAGACCGAAACTGAGCCTTCCGAACGGAAAAGGGGGTAGGCCGCTCCAGAGCTCAAAATTTAAAAAAAAACAGCTAATGGGGTGTCATCAAAATATAGGGTTTGAGCGGTGTTGCTTTTCATTCTGATAGCTGTTAAACGCAAAACAGAACTGAGCTCTCCAATTTCGCGTAGGACTCAAAATTTTGAAAAATACTATACTTGATGAGTATCAAAATATATTTCTGTTTGGAGGGTCCAGTTTTAATTTTGTGAGTGAATGGTTATCTCATCGAAAATCAGCGCCTTCAAAAACATGTAATTCGAAACCTAAATTATTATTTTATTCGATTGCTTAAGAAAAATTTATTTTCCATCTCCTCATTTATGGGGTATTTCTTCGAAAATTTTCAAAAAAAATGTGCAAACCTATGACTAAAACGACATGAAAATTACCTACTATTTTTCACTATTTTTTTCAAATTAAGGCCATTAAACACCCATCACTTGCAAATTAATGTAAAATATGTGTATCATTTTCTAATATTTCAAAAAATACACAAACGACTAACGAGAGCGAGGAAGATTGAGGGGTGAGATGGCATACCTATTTTCGAAACCTGAACATAGAAGGGGCCAATTCAATATACACGTACTCTCTTAATTTGAATCAGCCAAAAACTGAAGATTGAATGATTGAAATCGACAAAATTGAGTCACTGATTGGCAGTGAAATTCCACTGATTCCACTGTTAATTTGTGAAATTTGACTGCCAATCATTGAAAAATTACTGATTCAATTAGTGAATTTTCATTTTTGAATCAGTAAAAATTTCAATTCACTGATGATTCAAACAGTAAATTAAAATTTTTACTGGTTCATTTCAGTAGTTAAGAAAAAAACTACTGATTCAAAAATGAAAATTCACCAATTGAATCAGTAAATTTTTCACTAATTTCTTCAGTGACTCAATTCAGTCTTTTTTAATCAGTCAATTTGACTGATTGAAATTAAGAGAGTAGATACCCAATTATTTATTTAAATCACACGCATCAAAATATGAGACTTGGAGGGCTTATGTAAATTTTAACTCTTAGGGTAAAATTCATGTGAATTTTTTGGACTCTTTTCTATCTCTCCTAATTTTGGGTTGGGTAGATAGACCCCAACAAAAATCATACGTCGAAAGATACGAATCCACTGATTTACTGGCACCTTCGGTTGAAATTTCTCAAAAAAAATCACTATTAATATTGATGCCTCGTAAAACTTCTGAGACATCCTATACAACGAAAATACACAAGAAAACGTTGAAAAAACAAAATGGCAAAAAACACGATAATTTCATTCAAAAAAACTCGTATATAAACGAAATTAATAAGGGGGAAAGAAACGCCGCAATTTTAATAACTTCTAACTACGTGATCATCTCCAACCGAGACATTATGCATTATTAAACGGTGTAGCGGCGCAATTTTAACACACAACCGTATATGCGATGCATTTTATACAAAAAACTAAATCAACTCGTCAAGTATACGGCATCTAAGAGTGAAAAAATTAAATACCTACGTAAATAAAACACCCGCGATGATGATTCGCGTGAAAATTAATAATGGAAAGAAAGAAGAAAAAAAAGCAATACGACGGAAAACGAAATTAATTTCCTTCCTTTTTTTCAACGTCTTCGCGTCGCGTCGTTCGCGATTACGCACTTATTAATCGCGAAAATATTACATTATTTTACGTGTTCCGCGTTTAGTTACGCTTTACCGCAATTTCCACCGTCTTCGTTGTGTTTCCTAAATAAGAAGGAAACGACAATAAAATTAATTCGTAAAGCGAGCGGAGAATAAAAATATCCGATAAATGAGACAATTAATAAACATAGTATAAACCCTATGTACCGACAATTATCTAACACAATATTTTAATTTATCTGTTCGCAGATGGTATCAGCATCCGAAGGAATGATCTACTACTGTACGGTTTTCCTGACGGCGCTGGTATTTCTGACCGAAGCGAGTGCCATAACCACGAATTACGAAAAATCAACCGCTCAAAATAAAACCGAATCGCCGGAAATAACGCCCCAACGTACCAAACTCACCCCAACGCGGAGTCGAAGCGGTCTGTCGAAGAATCAAAACCCAGACCGAGTCAATCCGCTCATCCTCAGTAAACTAAAATCACCCCAGAAAGTTGAACCGATCACAGACACCAAATCAGATCCCGAGCTGCTCATACCTAAAAATTCGGGAGGCGAAAACGATGTCAAAGACAAAGGCGGAGGCAGTACCGACGACGATGACAAAACGCTATCCGAACAAGTCGCCGATGGCAAATACGGTCTAATACAACACGAGATCTTCACCATTAAACCTCAAAGACCGGGCATCATAAGCTACAACATCAATCCAGAAGTTCCCAAAGACAGTGTCAACAATCTCGGTGGTCTCGAGCCAGAAGACATTTGGTTAGCCGAAAATCATCTCTTGGTATTGGCCGGTGGAGGTTTCAATACCGGTATGCAAACTCAATGGAAACCAATTGACAACTACGTCGCTCCCAAACGTCCGGTCAAAATTTCCCTCAACTCCAAAGTTCCTCCGCCGTTTCCCGTGCAGCTCAGCGAAAACGGTCCTATTGAATTTATCAAACCAGCCAACGGCGCTCCTGCTAATCTACCTTTTGTACCATTTTTCAATCCGTTGGGTTCGCATTTAGCCAACGTCGGCAATAAAACCTCGTTTCCACAACCTTTATACGGTAAAGTTCCAAATTTCGCTCAATACGGTCCTCCTGGACAGCCACAATTCAAGCCTCCCTCGTTTCCTGGACCAGCTTCTGTATTATCCAAACCTTCTCCTGGATCTGAGTTCATACCTCCTTATCTCGGCGCAAATATCACCGACGCTATAGACGAAGACGATCCATCGTTGTACTACCCTCCTCCTTATGATTTCTTCTATCCGATCGATAATTCTTCCAAAGTACCTCCTGGTCCATTGGTTCCTGGTATCGTTCTACCTCCGCCACCAGATTTCTTCACCTTGTTCACCAATAAGACTATTAAAACGCAAATTCCTTCGGTCACCAAAGCTAAACCATTGTATAAACCAACATATTCGTATAAATCACCTAAACAATTAAGTTATCCTCAATTCAACGATGAAGATCTAGCCCCCAAAATCAAACCGACCCAATCGACTGAAAAACCCAAAGAACAAACTACCTTTATCAATTACGACGATATCATCAACGAAGTCACCTATCCCGATTCTAAACACGACAAAATAACTTTTTCCGATATCAAAGTCAATAAAGTAGGCACAGACGAAATCGACGACTGGATCCCAATCCCAGCACCTAAGCCATTTTACATCACTGGAGGACGGAAACCATCGCAGAACACCTTGCTGGTTATGATGGATCCTCCATACACTGGCCGAGTACCAAAAACAGGCTACTCTTACGATAAACCAGGAAATGCATTGAAAATCGTTGCCATAGATCAACCGACACCCTCCCCTTATGTCGATCCGACCACCAAACGAACCAAAATCAAGTTCTCCAATTACCTAGATCGATTCCCCTCGAACGACGACTTCCGTTCGACGACACCAATCACTCCTCTGATACCAGCGGCGAAGAAACTGCCGAAAACCGAATACTACACTTCGACAGTGGCACCAGGATCCGATGTGTTCAATACGCCGCCGCATACGGATACCATAAAGGCTACTTATTACTTCTACGAGGAGCCAGAATTTGCCAAATCGCCTTCGATTAGCAGCGATACTGGTTACACGAGTCAGGCGTTCAGTACAACGACTCCTTTACCAATCAACTCCTTCGATTATAATTCCAACCCGGCGACGATAAAATCTACCAAAGTTGCTGACAAACCTCCTCGAGTACAAGTAGTAAATCATCACGAATCGAAACGTAAACCTATTACACCAATGATACCGATCTACTATTTAGCTGAATTGGAGAACATCGTGGACTTGGTTAAACCGATGAACTTACCATATCAAAGTAATAAAAACACTTATTACACGACTACCTCAAAACCAACGTACTCGGTTGGTAAACCGAACTACGACCGGCCAACACCTCGACCTATATTCGAATATAGCTACATTGCCAGCGACTATAACGGAGGCCAGTCGACTCCTCAGCCCTACCAAGACCCCTATGCGGCTCCCCATTTCAACGAATACAATCCTTATTATCCTCAACAGCAATATCAACCAATCTACAATCCTCTGGATTACTCTAAACCAATCCAGACGACAATCGCTCCTCTGCTCAACTCGATATTCGGCAGTGATAAACCGCTCTTCACATCGAACGCTGCTCAATACCACCAAATTGCTGAGCAGAGTCCGAAAGGCAGCGATTACGACGGTTTCGATCGACCTTGGGTACCGAATGCTCAATACAGCCAAATCAGCTACCCGACTGATAACCCATACTACGCGTTCTTCACCAAAGAAGAAGCAGACTTGATAGACGAAAATACCAAAAAGTACTTCACCATATTCGGTCAAAAGATCCGTAACGTCGATTCGACGACGCCGATCCCGGTACAGACGGCGTCGACGAGCACATCTCGATGGAGCTCAGATCGGCATAGGGATCGCGATCATGAAAACGCCGTTAAGTACTCGAAGCCAAGTACGCAAGCTAGTCAACCGATTACATCTAATTATCTAAACAGGCCGAACAACTACGGACTGAATTATTACACCTCGACCGTGCCTTACACACCCGAATACACGACCGTAAAATCGCATTACCAACATCCCAGCAGCTCTAGCACCGTTGCCACTGCCTCTGCGGCATCCACCCATCAAAACCCAAGCGAATCTCAAAAACTACCCGTATCGCTGGAAGGCGATACATTAGTCAATTACGTAACTCCGCTGACCGAGGATCCGGACGCCGAGTACATTACGCCTAAACTTTCAAAACAACACATACGTCCCATTGTCGTCGGAGACCTACCGCCGGACGTCAACGAACGTCTGAGAAATCTCATGAATTCGGCCAAATACCATCATCGAGATCGAGAAACTAAATTAAAACGTAATAAACAAGCGTCTGCGAGTAGTTCTACCAACAGATATAGGTATCTTTTGGTCGACGATCAGCAAAGGCAACGTACCAACAATAACGACGCAGATCCTTACGATAATTTCGACTATCAGCAACCCTACCAGAATGTCGAGCAGACTTCAAGTTCAACGCCTATATCGCTCGAAAACGATATCCTAGTTAATTACCAAGGTACCAAATTGCCCGTCAATCCGGACGCCGAATTCATCGATTCGTCGCAGCAATCCTCGACTCAAAAGATACGTGATAAAGATGACAATTACGCAACCGAAGACGACAATGTTGACGGCGAATCGTCTCCAAAACCTAAACCGATTTCATTACATAAGGATATCCTAGTCAACTACCAAAATAAAGAACAGCTTACGACTAATCCGGATGCCGAATACGTCGATACGAACGACAACGACAAAGCCACCTCGAACAAAGCAGATACCAAGTCCAACGTCGTCTCGTACAAATACCCCGGAGTGGAACACGGCCACTTTTATTTTCTCACGCCTCAAGAAACGCATTTAACTCAGCTCGAAAACGAAAGTTATAATTTTCAGTCGGACGTCGAAAAACCCGGCGGCTATTTCAAAAGAAAACCTCGAAAAGATCAAAGTATCGAAAATACGACCGTTAAGACTCGCTAAACGAATGTAAAAAATTGCTAGGCCTATATCTTCTCCTCAGTCTTGTCCCCATTGCCCCTCCCCTCTCCTCCCCTTTCCTCTCCCAAAATTGTAAATAACGTTTCTTACTTTATTTATATGTGTAATTGTGTACGTGTGCGAGAATGTGTCATTTATTTTAAATATTTGGCGACAAATATTTTTATCAATACAATGTCTCCAATTGTGATTATAATATTTAATTAGAATTTTTTTTATTATAAGAATAAGAAACTCATGTATTAATTTACGTAATTTTGTTATTATTTTAATTTATTTCCAATTTTTTGTATTTTTATTTCGATATAAGTGGAGTCGTTGATATAATTTAAATTTCTTTTGATTTTTTTTTCTTTAATTTTATTATTCCCAATATTGACGACTCTACTTATCACAGTGGTATTTATTTTTCTAACGAGTGTTATTCGATTCGATTTTTTTTCAAAATCAAAAGAAAAAAATTACCATTGACATACCTGGAGACGTATTCTTGAAATTAGTCTACGAGAATTATCAAAATTACGGAGTTATTTAGCACCCATAACCTTTGTCGCTCGCGCTATTTAACTCTCATAGAGCTTATGAAATAATAGACATAATTTAAATGCAATTGGTTGCATAAGATCATTGAACAAAATTATGCGTACTTGAAAAATATTGTGATTTCGCGAGGTATATATTCAAAATTTATGATTCAACATTACCTTCCTTTTCATTTTTTGGCGACATTTCGGTAATTAATGTTATCAAAAAAAACAATCACGTAAGTAAAAACAACTCAAACTCAAAAATATAAATAACCATTTGTATTTCAAAAAAAATACGATAACTTTCCTTGGCTATTTAATTCTCATAACCATTGTTTACATGGCTATTAAACGCCAATAACTCCGTAACTTTGATAATTCTCGTAGACTGATTTCAAGAATACGTCTCCTGTACTTTTAATTTAGATCATTTCAAATACCATATCCAGAATCGCTAAATTTTCAAAAAAAAAGTTGAAAAAAAAATTCAAACGCCGAATCTTTTTCGTTTGATATTAAATCTCGATTTTCAAATTTGATCGCTAATAATTTGGCACTTTTTCAAAACTATTGAATCAAAGAGCTTGCATTGGAAAAATTAATTCCTTTCCCAAGCCAAATAATTAATGAAATGCAATTGGTGAAAATTTAGCGAAAGTACATACATAAGTACATAATTTATATTGTGGATAAAAATTTTCGTAGGTATCAGTAACGATAAAAAACGTAGATTCTCTTGGTTTACAAATTAGGTATGTAATAAATAGTAAGCGTATGTATTTGAAGACTTTTTTATTATTTCGTAAGAATCTGTAATAATGTAACTTTTTCCTATTTTTCCTCCTGTAAATAAATTTATAATTTATTGAATAACTTCCGTTCATTTTATTTAAAAAATGAAAGAAAACGCTACAGCAATATATTGAGTTCGGTTTTTGTGGTCGTTATTGTAAAACCACAGGAAGTGATATGGTCATGATTTCAACTCGAATAATTATTAAAATAATGTAGTAAAATTTGATATTTTTTTCACGTCGTATTGTAATCAGTTTATGATGTGAAAGCATTGAAAAATTATGATGAATTCAAGTCCTTGTCCGTTTTTTTCATCTGAAGTATTCTAAAATTTAAAATTTACTTTTCGAAGAGGCTACAGACTTGTGGTCAAAATAGAGTTGGAACATTGACATAAAACCAAGTAAAATATGAAAAAATACAACCCCAGTCTTTTTTCAAAAATTGTTGAAATGGATTTCAGATTTTTTTCAAAATTTCAAAAATGTTTAAAATAACATGAAAATTGTTTCAAGTACCTACTGAAAATGGGGAAAATGGGAAAATTCAATCAATTATTTTAGCAGAGGTAGCTCTCAGCATTACCCTCAAATATTTAAAAATATCGTCAAACTTTGGAAACTAATGATTTTTTTTCAAAGTTACTTATTCACACAAAATTTGAAAAAAATTAAGTCGACATTTCATTATTTTTACAAATAATTTCTGCGACTTTCCAACATTTTTTAAGTTACTTTCAGAAGTACTCACAGTACTTCAAAACTGTTTAATCATTCAGAGAAATGCCCAAGATATTTTCATGGAGCTGGCAAAAAAAGTGGGTGATTACAGTGGTCGTGTCAAAAATACAAAACAAGGTTCAAAGTCAAGGAAAAAGAAATCGAAAAATAGCATGACTTTTTCAAAATACTTACAGGGATATTTTATGCAAAACAAAACATCACAAATGAATATGTATTGTTGCTCGAGCAAAGTGAGGTCGATACATGTAACGAGCAATCAGCAAAGAAACGTATTAAATCAACGAGAAACTTTAATGTCGAGTGGATAAAAAATTTTAGATATAAAAAAATCATGATGATGCGAACTTTCAACCCTTGATTGAGTATTTGACAAAACATTTTCAATCACATAGGAGCAATTGTTTCTTTTGCCCCCCCCCTCTCCCCCGGGTACACCACTGTAATCATGTTATCTGATTTCAAAAGGTTAGTACCATTATGAATGAGGGTAACATATTCGGTGCCTAACGGTTTGGTGTTTTCTTATTTTCTATTTTCATATTTTCTGCATCACTTAAAAAGGAACGAAGTAAGTACCTGATTTCGAAAAATTTTCAAATTGCATTTTTGAATAAGGATAGCACTATAATGATCCATAAAAATGGATATACGAAATCAAAAATTGATTATATAACTATCGCTCGAAAGGTAATTCTATCACTTTTTAAACAAGCGATACTCAGTTTCTGCAGTTGAGTGGAGAGGGGGTGAAAAAATTGAAAAATTTCCACTCTGATTTTTTTTGATTCGAAAATGAATTAATTTTTTATTTCAGTTATTATATTCAAAACATTAGAAAACAGTAAATTTACGCATTTAAGTACCAAACTAAATTACTTTTAATTTCAGATTTCAAAGAGCAAGTTATCATCTTTTGAAATTCGTACTGATTCGTACACCAATTTTTCATCTCTTCAAAATTATTTGTCACAACCCTCCACCTCTTGATTTCCTTTTTTATTACTTTTCTGGATATAACAATATGAAAACTCACGCTGAGTTCCAAAAATTGAAAAATTCTACTTTTATTGCCTTATTATTGAAGAAAAGGGAAGAGGGCCATAAACATTTGAATTCCAGAAGTTGCAGAATATTTTCTTTCTTCAATTTTGTTTCCTCTAAAAATATTAAACGTTTCCACGATCAAAAAAAAAAGTTTTCATCACTTTTTAATGAAATTTGAACAAAAGAAGTAAAAATTTCAGGAAGAATTATGAAAAAAACCTTCTTCTCAGCAAAATTTTGAAGCCTATCACTATAAAAATGAATCAATAGTTTACATGTCTTTTCATCTTGATACAAGGATAACCAGGAAGGAAAACTGAAAAAATTAACAATTTGATAGACAAAATGTAAGGGAAACTGGGGCAGGATGCGAATCATCCTATTGTCTACTCTGATGCAGTTGAAAATTTTTTTCTGTGTGATAGATGGGTATGGATAATCCGCGATTATAAGTGCTAAAGTTCATAATGAACCATTTTTATGGAATTTTCTCCAGTGCTGGAAAGTTTTAAAATTTTTTAGAGGGTTCAAAACGTTTCAAAACCTCTTTCAATCAATTCAGGAGGTCGAAAACAAGGCATATAGGTACCCAATTTCAGCTTTTTTCGTTGATTAGACCAAATTTTCATATTTTGGAAGGCGATAGGTAATTTTAAATTTAAAAAAATTTGCCAAAATTCGAAAAATGAACTTTGGCACCTGAAATTTTGGATATGGGGGTCTCCTATAACGTACTTTCGATTTATTTTTGTTTCGGCTCAAAATTTTACTTCCAATGGGGATATTACCTTTTTTGTAATAACTTTTTTGAATGCCCTTATTCTCGATAACTTTTTTTATTCTTGCCCAATCCCAGTTCAATTCAGCCCTTTACATCCTATAATGAATTCAATAAATTTTGATTTCAATTCAAATATAATCGTTAAATTGATCAGTAGAGAAGTTCTAAATCTTCGAAAATCGAAAATTATGAAATCCAAATTCGAAAATTACTTCAATTTCATTAAAATCAACGAAAAAACCACTGTTCTCATTATCTCTTCTTCTCCTTCCACTTAGTTTATACGCAAAACCGAAAAATTACATTAACAACGATTTCTTCGACATTCGAAAATCCATGTGAACCTACGGTACAACTATACAATGAAAACTGCTAAATAGCAGGTTCTAAAATAAAAAGAAGAAAACGAAACCAAACCGAAAATGTAAGTACCTACGTATAACCTCATCAACTTATTCTTTTCTCATTCAAGGCCTTATTATTTTCATCGAAATAAAGAAATTAGCCATCTGAGAATTTCGCAGATACTCGTAAACCTACCTAGGTCTAGGTACGTAGTTATGGATAAACAATGTATACCAAAAATACTCTCATTATACAGTGAAAAAATGATAAAACAACCGGTACTAGTAACAGCGAGGAGAAAATAAAACACACGTACGTCTTCGTACACCACCACGTATTCGCACCTACGAGTAGATCTACGTAGACAACTGATGTCAGGCTGATGATATCATCGGCTTGTCGTGATATTCGCGCTTTTTTTAGGAAAAATTATCACGCATCCGGCGGAACTTATTGTTTACGAGGGCATACAATAAGTAATGATTAATTTCTACTACGATATACCGGCAGTGTACAAAACACACCCGATAATTTGAAATTTACTTTGAGACCTCTCGCAACAGTAACTTTTTACAATAATCTTCGTATTTCAACATACGTCGTACTACCTACGTAAACGAGAACACATCCTGAAAACTAATTACCAATTGATAATAGCAACATTTCAAAACACCCGTACCGCTTTTCGAGAGACAGATAAAAAATGATAATTACCATACTCAAGTTTTATTCAAATACCCCACCGCGGCGTACTGTATCGTTTACAACTTTCATTTCATTTACACCGCACCGATTCTTAAATCTTTCTCTATCTTCGAGCGTGTGCTGGCTCGATCCAAAAAAGGTCTCCGCGAATCCAGATCGATTTACAGAATTTCACAACGTACGAGTCTCTAGGTACATAGACATACCACATACCATATCGTACCGATACACCTACAGGTCTCTATCTCTACATCCCTGACTGCAGCACGAGCTTCAATTACACAACAATACGATCAATCAAATTCTCTCTCCGGTCTTCCGCCAGCCATCGATACCCAATGGTATTCTATCTGCAACACCAATCTCGCACTTGGTGACACGATTGAGAGAGAGAGAAAAAAGCTCAACGACGTCGAGCTACCGTATACACCTCCACCTTCACATAGAGTAGGAAAAAAACACCCGTACATTGGCGGGCGCACTGAGAAGAAATTTATTCATGGAGCAAAGCAGAAGCAGGCGCGCCCGATTTAAGAATAAAAAGATCGTGTGTAACATTGCGCCGGAGGCAATGGCCGGTTCACTCGCGCCGCTAATCGCGCACAAATTTCATTAACTGGTTTTTTTCAAAACTAGAGCACTTTTTTCCTTTCCTTTTCTACGATAAAGTTTCCTGTACGTTGCGGTATGGCAATCGGTTTATAGGTAGACGGACGACACGGCGTGCGTCGGCCGCGTGCTGCCATAATAAACGGTTATGGTAGCCGACTCGCAGAGCCTGGAAGCAGTTAACGGAGCGCAGATATTGCGTCCGCGCCATCGACATCGACGTTTATGAACACAAGGACATCGGCGACTCGGACTCACTAGCTTCTAATTATTTTTGCAGTAAACAGGATTTCGACGATCTGGATCTAAATTTATTCCAATTTCCAAGATGAAATTTTTCCAATTATAAATTTTTTCAATTTCTTTAATTCTGGGTTTTTTTCAAAATTGTACCTATCCAATTTTAAAATTTTTCTTCAAACTTCAATTTTCTCATTTTCCAAATTTGATTTTGACAATTTTTTAGATTTCATATTTTTAAAATTTTCTTCCGATTATTGAATTAGAAAAAATTTTAAAAAATATGATGAAAATTTAGAAAAAAATTCAAAATTGAAAAAAATTGAAGAAAAATTTTCCATTATGACTTTTCCAGGGTTTCCAGACCTTTAAAATATGATATTCATGAAGCATGAAGGAGAGAGGTTAATCTTTCGCAAGATGTCTTATCATTTCTTTTTAAAAAAATCACTACTCTTACGAAATTTTTAGATGCCTATTTTTCGGCAACAAAAACAACTCAAATTCAATTCTGAAAATTCCTGAACACCCCTCCCCGCATAAAAACTCAAGAACTTGAATTTATTACAGAAAAAAGAAAAACTCTTGTTTTAAAGAAAAATTATAAAGTTTTGCAAGATGAAACAAATGGATGTCAACCAAATTATGTGAATGAAAATTCGGATTTTCCTGACTGAAAAGTAGAAAATTTCTTAACAATTAATCCCCCCCCCCCCCAGGAAAAATAACATGTGCGTCAAATTCATAAATTCCACGCAAAATGCTCCAAACTTTTTTGCTTGTCCCAATGAATAAAAAATCGGTGCGGGCGTAAAATATCAATCTATGTTGAGGTTGAGACATGAATGTATTGAGCCCGAACAAATTTTTGCGAAAAAAAAATTCATCACTTTTCTTCATTGCCCCCTTTTTTTAAACATTTTGGTCAAGTGCATCGTGGCATTTCTTTCTCATCACACAGCTCATTAAAAAGAATGTTTCCAAAAAAATTGAATTTTAAAAAATTTCAATGAATTCTGTAGAAAGAAATGATGTAAATTACCCCCGAACGTAACGAAGGTAAAATTTTTCTATGAAAAATCCATAATTTAATACACAAAGACATGCACTTGAATATCAATTTTTTTGTTCATCACGACCAACAACAAATTATGAATAAGAAAATCGGTCAAGAGATGGAACAATCTGACCCGAGCGGAGTGGGGGTGAAATTTTTTGAAAAATTTGTAACAAAATAAGCAAAGAAACACTTTACTATAAATAATTTATCCTTCTTCAGGGTGTCTAACAAACTTTGTTGAGCAAAAAGCTTCGACTTAGCTTGACCTTTTGGAATGACTTTTTTGAGGGCCACTCCCTCCCTCCCTCCCTCCCTCCCAACAAAAATTCTATGCCCCCGTGTGCCTGGGGCTCCCCCCCCCCACCATACATTTGAAATCGCCTTCAAGTCTTCTATAAAGAAATTAGAACAAAAAATTTTCCCCCGTTTCAAAATATTCAATTTTCTGAGATCGAAGAGAAGAGTTTATTTATCATAATTTTGAAGAAGAATTGTATAAAATCACTGAGCCCGAGCGAACCGAGGGAGAGCATTTTTGAAAAAAGAGCACCCAGAATATTAAATTCTTTTATTAAAATTCGTTATGGACTCATCTCCAGATCTCCTTCCAAAAAATCGAAACATTTTTGAAATATTCCAATCGAGGTCGTTACTAAGTCTTTTTATGAATGAGAATCACAATTTTTTTTCACACGAAAACATCAATTGTCTGGGCTGGAAAGGAGGAAGGTTCATACCATCATTTTGAAAAAAAATTGCGTAAATTCACTGAGTCCGAGCGAAGCGAGGGCGAAAATTTTTGAAGAAAAGGGCATTCAAAAGCTAAAATTTCTTCATTGTTTTAATCAATTTTTTAGTATTAAAAGGGAGGCGAAATCTTCAACCCCTATCTCTTGGAGTAATTTTAGATCTTATATGCCCGAGCAAAGCGAGGGCTAAGATTAGAAAAATTGGTGATTTTCAAAAAAAAGTAAAGCCTGAAAACGAATATTAACTAAAAGTTTTCTATTTTAAAACTTATTTTTAAAACTATTTATCAAGGGTAAATGGATGTTTTTTTTGATTTTTGAAAAAAAAGCTTGACCTTTGAGTTAATTTCAGTAAATTGAGGGGCTTAGTTCCAAAACTCACTTTTGCCAAAAAAAATCGATGTCGTTTTTTTTGCAGATTTCGATTCAGTATGAAAAACTGAACCAGAATCCGCAAAAAAAACGACATCGATTTTTTTTGGCAAAAGTGAGTTTTGGAACTAAGCCCCTCAATTAGTCAAGCATATCTTTTCAGTACCCGAATGACTTTTTTGAAAAAATCTTGACTTATCAGGACCGTTAGACACCCTGTTCTTTTGAATTTTTAAAAATTTTCAGAAAAAATTTTAAAATTACTGGACACTTCCCTGACTTTTCCAGGTTTTCAGAAGGTCGACACCCTCTTATAAGAAAAAAATTCCGAGTTGAAAGAAATTTTTAAAAAATATGAAACTAAAAAAAAGTTGAAAAATCAAAGTTGGGCAATTTTTGAAAAAAAAATTATAATTATATTAATAAAATTTACTTTAAGAAAATAGTATTAGAAATGTTTCCAACTTCATATTTTTTAAAACTTCTTTCAATTTAATAAGTTCAAGTACCTACTTACTCAAAAGAAATTTTACAAAGTAATAAAATTAAAAAAATTTATAGGTGGAAAATATTAAAATTGGATAGGTACAACTTCGAAATTTAGAATCAAATAAATTAAAAACATTTGAACTAGAATAAATTTGGACTTGAATCGTCGAAATCCCTTTTGCGACAGAAATAATTAGGAGCTAGTCTCGGACTCGGCCAGCAGAAGCAAGCACCTTTACCTTCTTTACCTTTTGTCTATACCAATATTTATAATATAAGGTATGCTGGCAGCGTGTTCTGACCTACACGGCGATCATTAGGCCCCGTATAGGTTTCCAAATCGAATAAAGCGAATCGTGCGCGACCACCTACCATTGCTTTGGCAGAAAGGGCGAACCAGAGACGAATATCGGGCTCAAAAAACTCGAATTATCGAGTCATTTTCCGAACAAAAAATTGACTTAGATCACCTAATTAAAAAACGTGCCTTAAATGCACCGGCCAATTTGCATGATCAAATTAAAAACACACGATTGACTACCGACGTCGACGAGCTGACCACCAATTTGACAAGGTCTCCGACAAGAAGGCAACAAACGAATTAGTTCGATCGTGATTGTCTCAGCGATTGATTATAGATTACACGGCGTGGTCAAACGTTTTCGCTGCAAATCAAATGCCATGCCATTTCTACCTTGAAAATTTCAAACACACTCGAAACCGTCCGCACACCCAATTTCCAGCGACATTCCGTTACGTAATCTGCCGAAAATGACGAATTGGTAATTCACCGCGCCCCGGTATCGCCATACCGTTCGCAATACCGTTATTTCAAATTACCCTCTGGTAGGAAAATAAGAAGTAATCCATCTTGATCGCATTCGCATCTCTCCGCGCACCAGATTCGACCAATTATCTCACCACAGAGATGAAAAACATTTCCCCGACAATTAATATTCCACTCGGAAGGCATCATCACCGTATCGAGCTTCCACACCAAAACCATACGTAAAACGAGTAATTCGATAACGTTATTAATAAGATGCCAAAAAAACAACAGGTAGATAAGTCTGAGAGGGAAATCATACCTTATCGAAAATCTCAGTACTAACAAGGCATCCTACGCGACTCGCACCAATTAATTTTTCAAATAGCGAATTCGTTTCCTTCGATAATCACACAATCCTATAGGTAAATTGTAACAGGCCAGGTAAGCTTATACTCTGAAATTATTGGTTACATGTAAACAAGTAGAATATAGACTGAGGTACTAGATATACACAAATTACAAATCCCAGAATAATAATACCTCTCAACGACCATAACTGCATCTACCATAAGGCATTTATCACCCGACCAGAATAGATTACGTAAATTATCTTTTTTTTCTCTCTTCTTCTATTTTTTCAGTTTGCTCACTGGTGTATGTAATAAAATGTGTACGGATATTATGAAAATATAGCGCATTCTTTCCAATATAGATTCCTAGCTAGTTTAATTATTTCACAAAATATGATTGTAATAATGGAGAAAGTACGGTATACTGGTCAAATATATGGTTTAAATTCCGAAAAACAAAATTTAATAAGCCAATAATAGGTGATTCTGATCAATCGATATATTTTTATTTATTCGAATTGCATCTGTACTACCTATCGTACGATTTCCATTTCCTAAACCTGATTTTATTCCGAGTAATTCCAATAGAAAAGGTATTCAACGACCTAATGGGAGGAGGTGAAGGAAAGGGGTGGTTAAATTTTGTTTTCTATTTATCAATAAAAACGAAAACACGAAGAATGGTCAGAAAATTTTCACTTCAACTAAAATTTTCTTTTGATCCTGTCATATTAGAATTGGTACCTAAAATAATTCGGTCTTGTTTTTTTTTTCATGTTTTTTTGTTTATAATGGTTCACTTATCAGCATACTAAGATTTTCGACCCAAGGGGCAGCCCCTACTCAGAGCAAGGTGTCTACTGGATTTCAAAAACGGAAATTTTTGCCATTTTCATACCATTTTTCTTGTTTTAAATTTTTTCAAAAAAGCACCTTCTAAGAAGAGCAAAACGTTGAAAATTCTTGCTTTTCACAGCAAAATTTTTTAAATTTTCGATATTGTTTGGTTTTCTTTCCACATCCACGGAAACGAAAGTTTTGTCCATTTATGTTTTTTTTTGTTTTTCTTGCTAGTAGACAGTCGGCCAAGGAGAGGAAAAATGCTCGCTGAAAACTTGTTTTTCCGTAAACATTTTCTTCAATACACTTCAAAATTGAAAAATGGATGAAGAATCATGTTCTACATGGAGTTTCATATCAGAAAGGTTTAATTTTTCTCTAAAGCCACCACCGCTCCTTTGGCCAAAAATTACGGATGAAAAACGCCCACTTTTCGAACAGTTACGGTGTTTTTGAAATAATCGGAACTATAAAGCTGGGAAGCTCATTTTGTGTTTTCGAAGAAAACAATATCAGCATCGCACGTAAGATCCTAAAAAACCTATACTTTTCGATACTAAACACAAATTTTTTTTAAATTTGGAGTTTCATCCCTCACCCTCTGTGTCACCACATCCAATAACTGCGCTTATAATCAATTTTAAGGGCTGGAATTTTTTTTGGATGTCCTATAAATGTGCAAAAAATTACAGTTTCGATTTCTAGGCACTTCAAAAAATACTAAAAAGTAACTGTTTGAAAATCAAGGGTTTTCATCCATAATTTTTGACCAAAGGAGGGTTTTTGAAAGAAATTGAACCTTTCTGATGGAAAATTGCGTGTAGTACACAATTATATAATCATTTTTTAATTTTGAGACCTACTAGAAAAGATTTTCCCCTCTCCTTGGAGTAGCAAATGCTTTCCAGAGTAGGAATTTCAGTATGTTAATTAATACACCACTGGTGGTAAAAAGAAAATACGAAAAAAAAATTATGATTGAATTTTTTCGGAGTATGCATTTTTTTTCTGATCCAACTGGACTATTTTGAAAATAATAGAATACAAATTTTTAGTCACACGATTAAATCATTCGAAAGTATTGTTAGAAGGGAGAGGGGATGCAGATTTAACAATTTTAATTAAGTGTAACTTTCATTTGAATAGTTGTCAGTCAACACACGAGATATCTATACAATATTAAGAAGAAAAATAATGGATAAAAAAGTTGCCTATCTTTGAAATGAAGGGACAAATAGACTTGAAAAAATTACAATAAAATCTAAAAATATTCATCGAAATGGGTAATACCAATGTATTTCGAAGACTACACAATTATATCACATTTTTTTGCTTCAAAACAAAAAATTCTAAAGGAAAACAAAAATGTTTTGATTTCAGGGCAGTGCTGCCATTAACAGTTTGATTTGCCCAATTTTCATTAATTTTCAGTTTACAGCAATTTTACAACAAATTTCGAAAAAAAATTACTTTAAGGACTAAAAAATGTTGACATATATGTACTTCTCAAGCCACTGAATGAACAAAAAACTTGAATTTTATGAAAATTGTGTCAATCAAAACGCAGCTGACAGCACTGCCAAGTCAATTTTTTTTAAAAATATCAACAGTTATTCAAAGGGATCAAAAAAAATTTTGGCTCAATTTTTAGAAGTTTGAATGAGTAAATTGAGTTTGGTCAAAAATCAAATAATCTTGAAATTCGCAATCTGCAACTTTTCAACTCCCTTGTAGAGGGCAAAAAATGGTACTGAATTTCGAAAATAATGGTTCAAAGAGGAGTATTACTCAAATCGTACCTTTTTATGAGGATGACTGAAGATTTTAAAAGGCGGTACTACCCAAAAGTGACAAAAACATGAATTTTCCCTAAATTCTACTCCATTTTGGGCTGAGGGCTGTTGATTTTTCCTGGGAAATCCTCCACTCAAAGTAAGTAAACAACCTCATCAATTTTCCTCCAAAATCAGGATTTTTTTTCATCCACTCCAATGTTTACTTTAAAATCGAATGGAAATTTGTCAAATTGGAAAGAATGCCCATCGTATGTCGATCGAAACTTTATTTAAACGGAATTCGCTCAATCAATTTCAAAACTTCAAGTGCAAGTAGCAGACTTTGTAATTTCATGGAAATAGGATGAAACATTTTTGAACTTCCGACATCCATAAAAAAAAATTCATTAGATCAAAAAAATATGAAATTTACTTAAGACCATGCGGATTAAGGATTTCTTTACGTACTATTTAAATTCTGGTTGAGATTTATTTATTTTTATGAATAAAATAGAAGAACAATTCAACAGTGGATTTCAAAACTCCTTTCACAAATAAAATAGGCAATTCTTACACCACAAGTTGAGTAATAAATCGAAAGTTGATCGAAATCCATTCGCATCTATTTTTTCTCTAAAAACTGAATACCAAAATCAGAATTTAGAAAATTTTCAACAAAATCTGGAATTAATTTTTCCTGTTCAATTTTTCATCGATTGCAACCAATAAAACAGTAAACTCGACAGCTTTTAAATTATTTTTCTTTCTTTTCAAAACGAATAGGCGCTTCAACTAGTTAAATTCGTCACAACATTCAATACCGAATACGAAAACAGCCTTCCAAACGATGATCAATTAGCTGATTTAAACGCACTACCTACACTAATCACGCATCTTAGTCAAGAATTTCATCTATGAAATATATAACGCGATTTAAAAATCGTTTCATTGATACACCTCCATTTATAGCGGCGGCTACCAAAGATGTCGGCTCATTAGTGAACGCTACTTTAGACGTGTGGCGGTAATTAACATCAAAAAAGCTATGAAATTAACCCGAATAAATCATTCTGGTCACTAGATGCGAAGCCTATCGTACGACTCGACGCCGAGGATGACATTAAAATCTTACACCGTAACGCCCACAACACGTTTTCTTTTCTTTTTTTTATCGTTATTGCAAAAACGAATGCGAAATGTTAATTCACTCCATCACTTCGTACCTTTTTCAGGCACTTTTGTTTTAATTGTCGTTTATTCTTTAAACTTGGATGTTTTTTTGAGGAATATTTTAAAGTAATTTTCATTAACTAAACTACACTTGAATTCCCAAAACTCCTAGCATAGAATAAAAATTTTGGTTAGAAGAAATCAAGAAAATCACTCATTTAAAAAATATCACGATAAGAATAATTATCGAAATCGTTTTTTCTTATCCAGAGTTTTTAGTAATTAATAAGTTTGTTCGTACTTAGTTAGAGAAGTACAAAATCTCAATTAGCCTCGCCAATGCTGTTTTCAATATTATTCATTGCAGTACAAAGTACGGTATTTGAACGTTAATCGCGCAAACGAACTACCAGTATTAAACGAACAATACATATCATTACATAGCAATAGCACACAGCGAAAATGTTTATATTCCGGTTTTGTTTATTTTCATTCGTGTATCTCGAGTAATATAATTGTATTACTTCAATGCCAAATATGAATTTGTCCTGAAATAGTAATTATTCATTTACGTTTTTGACATTGTAGGGCGGGGGGGTCACTAGCGTGACCCTAGATTAGCGTAGTGGCGTTTTACGAGTTTGACAATTCTCCCAATATTGGATAATTCTCACAAAAGTGGGCATGTCTCTCAAAGGAGGACAAATCTCTCAAAGATGGACAATGGACAATTTTCCCAACATTGGACAATTCTCGCAAAAGTGGACATATCTCCCACAGTTGGACAATTCTCTCACAATTGGATACTTCTCCCAAAGGTGGACAATTTTCCCGAAATTGGACAATTCCCGGACTATTTCAACAGAATAAAATAATTTTATAACTAACCTGTATTTAACTGCTGCTGAGTATCGATGTCTGAAAGAGGTCTATCGTACAAATGAAGATAAACTTGGATGGCGCATTGTGCAGCTCTAAAATAGAATGGATGAGATCTCAAAACGTCCTCTAATCTTAGCAGTCCAACGTACGAACGTAGCGTCATTTTACGCATGCAATAGGTGTGGAAATCAAATTGATCTTCGATTATTTCGGAGAAATGCTGAAATAAGATATAAAAGGGGTTTAACTTAATTACACAACAGTACAGTTTCTTTTATCATTGCAAAATAAAAAAAATTAAATCTGAAGCCTTCACACACATCAGCTAAACCATGCTGTGAACGCGAAAAATAACATAATACCATAAAATTGTTTAAATACTTCATGGAAAAACATACTCTATCAATTTCATGGCATTTTTTGAGCGCTTCGCCCCATTTTTCCAACCTTTGGTAAGCCAAAGCACATTCTGTTTGAAACCAAATACACTGCATTTCATTTAAATTTTCCATCGCTGAAACACCTTCCTATAATTTGAAAAAAAAACAAAGTTATCATTCAATCAAAATAACGTTTTACATCAACTAAAGTATTCATACCCTGGTAAATTTAGAACATATTTCTTCGGCTTCTTTCAGAAGATTCGCCCTTAACATATACTTAGCACACTTATAATTAATATAACGATCAGCGGTATCGAGCGCTTGAGCTTCATCCATCCATTTATAGGCTTCATTAACATCACCAGCGTGCTATAAAATAAATACAGGTATTAGTATTATTTGAACAAGTTAGATTTTTTAAATCGAGGAAACTGAATGAACTCACTTTATAAATTTGCCCTTTAACAATAAATAATTCGATAAGCGTAGGAGTATGGCTAACGGCAGCGTCGATGAATTCTAGAGCTTTAGTAGTATCTTTTAGGAAGTCGCAATGTTGCGCCATATAATAATAAACCCAGAGTATAGCGGAAGCAGGTTGTTTTTCTTCTCCAGCTATGAAACAAAATCCATTGATACAAAACATACAACATATTTTTCTTATAAAATCAACTTACGTTTCAAACTAAAACATCCTGTGGTTTTCAAAGCAACGAGGTAAGATTGCAATAAATCTTCTATAACTTTAACTTTTTCTTTATCTTTGTACAACGATTTTAAATCAACAAATAAGGGTGGAACCCCTTTATGGAAGCCTCTTCTCATGTAATCGTCAACTTCACTTCGAAAAAGATCTCCTACAAAATAAGGTAACGGTGAGAGAAAATTGTTCAACATTTTGTAACTTTTTACAGTAAAAATGCTAATTTACATAATTAGCTCCTCGGTATAAAAAGTATTAATTGCCAATGCAAAATTACCTGAGACATAATTTAAAGCCATTCTTCTAGGCATCAAGGCTCGTGAGAATTTTATTCTATATCGGCAAACCATTTCGAATTTTTCGTGATCGGTGGCGAGTTTTTCGGCATCATGGAGTTTGAAATAATAATCAATATTTTCGGGATTCCGCTCTAGTAATTTATTAAATTCATTTGTAGCTTCGTTATGCATTCCTAATTTAAGGTACAAGCTTCCTGCAAAAATGAAAAACATCGACATTAATCCTTGCGAAAAACAAAACAATACATATTTACATGCACTGCGACACTTTTGAATGAAAGAACGCTGACGCATTTCGTAATTAAGTCAAGCGTGATTTTATATACACCAAAATCATGAATAATAATTACCAAACGTTTCTTGAATGGTAACTTTGTCGTAAATTTGATCTTTATTCGTTTGTAAATGTTTCAGGGCTTCTTCATATGCCCCGGACTCTTGAATTACCATGTTTTGGTAAAGTAAAAATTCACTGTGTTCGAAATCATAACCAGACTGAAAACAAACATATCAAGAGTTCAACAACGGTTTTTTACTTGCAATACATACGAAAATGTGGCAACTTACTGAAGGAACTTGTGTTTTTCTAAACGTCTCTAAGATATTTAAAGCAGTTTCGTAATCTTCTAATAAATGGTAAGCCATTGCAAAACCGATCCATGAAACTCTTTGCGTAGGTCTCAACATAAACAAATGGTAACGCGTATCCTAAAAGTTGACGATAACATTGGTACATTTCGGTTACACAAATTTTAAAACAAAACAATACGATACTTACTCGATATCCTTCTAAATCTCTCATTTGTACTTGTAATAGAGATAAATCTCGTAATATTTGTATATTATCTTTTTCCCATTTAAGAGCATTTCTATAACATTTGATTGCTTCGTCGTATTTTTTATCCGATCGCTGTAAAAGTCCATACACATGCCAGCAGACATGCGACTTCAAATCGTTACGAAGACCTCGACGAACATATTCGTAGGCTTCATCTTTACGACCAAGGCAGTTCAGGGTTAATCCTTTCATTGCGAGCGTTTCTACATAACACAGATACATCAATATAATAAATTCAAAATATATTTTAATAACAGATATTACTTCATACCTCCATGCTCCGCGTATTTCGGATTTGAAAGAATTTGTTTGGCAAATTTTAAACCATTTTTGTATTGTTTGTGTTCGTAACATCTCTGCAAAAAATACATATTCGTACATTAGTTTAATGACATCGAATTCAAATCATTACAAATAGATGAACGATAAAAACAAGGAGGGAATATCAAAAATTGAGAACGGTGAAGAAAGATATTAGTAGAGGATAACCAGATATGCTAGAAGAGTGGTTGGTAAGACAGAACAATGTTTTTCTTCGGAGGATTGGAACCTAAACATCTCTCATGACCGCGTCGCATGAAATAACTATAGAATTCCAAAGCATCGGTTGTCATGAGATTTTCAATTGAGATTAGCTGGAAAATGATTGAATTAAACGGAATTTACTAGAGTACTCTTCTAGAAACGGAGGAAAAAGTGATCGTTGAAAACAGTAAAACCAAAGTATGACTATAAGATAGAAACTTACCAGTATTCTTTTGAATAAAGAATTTTCCTTCGGAGGTAGAGGATTGCTCGAAGGCATTTTTATTCTATTTCACCGAAATGATGGAATTATTAATAAATTTATTCGCTGTAAAATGCAATTATTTGCAGCAAACCGCGTGATAATACGAATTACAATCAACCGCACCATTGAAATGCACATGATTTCAAATCGTGTTACAAAACTTGATGTGACTATTGGTTCTACTAAAAGACAATAGTTTCGCTAAGAATCGAAAAAATTTCGGGTTTTGTTGATTTTTTATGGTAATTTTTTGAAATTTCTGGTCATTTACGGAAAATACGAGTGTCCCTATCTCTTATACCTACCGAATGAAAAAATCATTTGATGCTGGCTGAGTAAAATTTTGCTCAAAGTAGAGTTGAATTGAACATACCTTGCTCAATTTTCTTCTTTGCAATTGCAACCAGTTGCAACCTTTGATGTTCGAACTAAGGCGCTATATAGAGCCCTAGTTCGAACCTTTGCAAAATAAAATTGCAACAAACAGAGTCGTGCCGGAAGTAGGAAATTTTCCGAGTTCGCCTCAAATTTTAAGAAATTAACCTTAAATTGAAGTATTTTGATCATATCCGAACTTGTAATGACTTAATAACCTCATGACGTTTTATTATTAATTGAAGAATTTTAAAATAGGTGAATGTGTTTCGTGTTTTAACTGTTATAAATTATTGATTCAGCGCAGAGAATGCATCTGATGCCCTTTTGAATCATTGTTTCTCCAAAGATTTTTTGTCGTTACACCAATTTGTAATGGGTGAAGGTAATGAAAACAATGGCCAATGAACGGTATCGGTGTGAGTTCGCGTACTTGATACATTATTTTTGTTACTGTTTTGCAGATCGTGAGAGAGATATGGATCGAGGAGACCGCCACCGAGATAGGGACCGAGAACGTGACAGGCGTCATCGATCAAGATCTCGCGATCATAAACGAAGAAGTAGATCTCGAAGTAGAAGTAGGCACAGGGATCGCAGTAGAAAACGCACTCGCTCGAGAAGTCCGAAAAAATCGAAATCACGCCGCAGAAAGCCTTCGTTGTATTGGGATGTTCCGCCGCCTGGCTTCGAACACATTTCTCCGCTACAGTATAAAGCTATGCAAGGTAAACAGTTTTTGTGACCGATCAAGTCGTGTCAATCGAATGTATGTATGTGAATGTATATGTGATTGGTCGATTTTTGTTGTCTCGCTGGTTGCTGCAGCTGCTGGTCAGATTCCGGCCAATGTTACCGCTGATACTCCGCAAGCGGCAGTTCCTGTTGTTGGTTCCACAATCACCAGACAAGCGAGGCGATTGTACGTCGGCAATATACCGTTCGGTGTGACCGAGGTAAGAAGCCACGCGACGGTTATTTTACCTAAACCTAGAAATGTTTGCTAGTGTATTGACGGAGGGTTCGAACAAATGAGTGAGATGTTTCAACTTTAACGTTTAGCACGCGTACGTATTATAATTTTCAGGACGAAATGATGGAGTTTTTCAACCAACAAATGCATCTCTCTGGACTGGCTCAAGCTGCCGGAAACCCTGTTCTCGCTTGCCAGATTAATTTAGATAAAAATTTCGCTTTTCTTGAAGTAGGTGTTCTTTTTTTTTATTTACTTTGCCTAACGCAGTATGTTTATTTAATACTGTTGTGTTTTGCACCTGTAGTTCAGATCGATAGATGAAACCACTCAAGCGATGGCCTTCGATGGTATAAATTTCAAAGGACAAAGTTTGAAAATTCGTCGTCCGCACGATTATCAGCCAACTCCCGGTATGACCGACACATCAGCTCCAGGCATGCCAGGTTGTTACTATATCTATCTCTATGTCCTTCGTAGTAGTCTTATGTACCATTTATTTCGGAAACTAGTTGAAATTCTCCTGTTTGTTCATATATATGTGTTTGTTTTTTATCTTTTCCTCAGCGTTCGATCATTCTATAGCTGGTATGACCGCAACAATACCAGGTATATTGATGTTACTTTCTTAATTTTCACAGAAACGTGTTTTTAGCAGCGTATTGAGCGTTAAAATAGCATGTATTGCGCGCAGTCGAGAAGTAAAGATGCAATACTCAACGCAATACATATAGGCCGCTATATGCACTATGCTGCGCCTAGTAAATTACAATGTTATAGCTTGTGCGATACTCTTTGGTACCCGTGTTTATCGCCGGCGCTGTTAAAAACGCGTTTCATGTAAGACAATCATTATGCGTTGATGGAACATATACTACTTGATTTAGGTGTTGTGAGTACAGTGGTTCCAGATTCACCTCATAAAATATTCATCGGCGGATTACCGGCCTATCTGAACGAAGATCAGGTAATTGATATTAAATTCACGTTCGTACGTTTACAGATTATACAGTCTTCGTTTTTTTTCTTGTGTATTTCCTGGCTCATTACGATTTCGACATTTAGCCTAGTTCGCGCGATTGTTTTCATTTTTTTCGGCAGCTTTTTATAGATTCTTCAGCTTTGTGATTCATCGAGCAGAGGCCAGATTTGGTAATTATTACGAAGTGTTGAGCCGTTATGATGTTAGACCATCGAACGGTGCAGCCCAGCGCAGCGTTCTTTTATTCTTTTTCCTAGGAAAAACAAATCGTGTTTTCGGTGTACGTGTAAACAGTGCGGTTTTTTATAACGACGCACGTACCTAACCTACCTACAAAATATCTACACTTCCGCGATGGGTCGCCTTGTGAGGTTATTTTTCATGGTGTCGAGTATCCCTCGCAAGTGAAACAACCTATATCCGTCTGTGATTGTCGATTCAGTCGAGGAGATTTCAGAATGATTGGTTGATTTAGGAACAGTACCTATTCAGGGTGTCTATTGGTCATAAAATCATGAAAATTACGAAAAAGTCATGAATTTTTCACTCAAACTCATGGAAAAGTCATAAAAATTTAAACGGCCGATTCAGTAGACACCCTAATATGTTTGATCAACTATCAGTTTGCTCAATTTTTAATCAGATATGCGGAACAAGTCTCGATTGATTTTTTTTCAATTTCTTCTTCGTTTTTTTTTTCTTTCATTCGATTTCCAAAACTTAGTGGTGTGATGACAAGTACGGTGATGATGACGATGATACGTACCACGATGATGATTATCATTACCTACCATTATTATTGCTAATAATACGATTATTATTATCAACTTTCTCGTTTCAGTTTATTTTATTTTTTTCGTATCTTTATCGTTACGATTACCTATTTTATTTTACCTGTTTATTTAATTTTTTTTTCTCAAGAAACAAAAACAAATGAAAAAAATGAAAATACTGATATCTGTGCCTCTGCTTTTGCCCCTTTTGTTACTTAGCTAGCTAAAGTATACTACCATCTGAGTAAATCACTCAATCTCTGTACTGTAATCGTTTTCGTGGTAGAATTTTAAGTTACTGCTTCATCGGAAGCTCACAATATCAGGCAAGTAGCCATTTTTATTTTTATTTTACACTACGCTACTGTAACAGTAACAGTATACGAATATAGTCTATTCGTTTGGTGATGTTAATTCAAAATTTTCAGCGTTTGTGTAGGTTGTTGACGTACGTTTCTAAAATTGATTATTCGAATTCATTCGTCGAATTTAATTTTTATTTAATTTAGGTTTCGAGTCGAATTTCCCGAATTTTCAGCGTGTTGGCTGGGCTGTCGAGTACTTACATTTAGCTACCTAGTACCTAACCTACATATTGCTCACGTTAGCCTACTTACCTTGTACACTACGTATCTATTGTTAGGTATTATGACGGGGTGTCTACTGGTCATAAAGGTCATATAAATCATAAAGAAGTCTTGAAGTTTTATGAACAAAAAGCACCGTGGATATGTTTATTGTTTTCATAAAAAGAGCAAACAATCGTGAAAACTCGAAAGGCTTAGCTAGTAGACACCCTGCATCCGATTGGGCGCGGTCGGCGCGCTCATCATATTCTTTTTTAATGCAATCTGTCGCAATTTGTGTTTGTACTCAATTCATCTGACCACTCGATTATTACCTATTGATTGTTTTACTTCCCTCGTTTGCGCGTGTGTCCGTACATGTTATATATGTGTTTTGAGAGAAGAAGAAAAGGAGACAGGAAGAAAGAGGAGAGAAAGATGTCACCATTTTTTTTCAATTACGAACGAATAAAAGAAGTGATGAGAGAATCGACAAGTACCCTGGCAGAAGATGATAACACAAATTTGTCAAGATTGCATTTGCACTCGAACGGTGACGTGATGTACCTTACTGATTTCTGATTTTGTGGTTTATTGTAATAGGTGAAAGAATTGCTGATGTCGTTTGGACCGTTAAGAGCCTTTAATTTGGTTAAGGATACTGCTACTGGATTGAGTAAAGGTTACGCGTTTTGCGAGTACACCGAACCGAAGGTTACCGATCAGGTTAGATTTACCTATTTATTCAATTACAGCTAAGTATTTACTACACGCTAGTTGTGCAATGTACATTACACATAGTACTTATACTTACAGGCATCACTGTTTTCGACTATGATCACTTTTTGTTACTATTTACTCCTCAAAAGTCACTTCGGTAATTTTTTACACCTCAAAAGTCATTTTTTTTTCGATGTTTTAAGCAAAAAAATTTAGTTTTCCTCACTTCAGGTCATAACTGCTATTTTTTTTAAATTTTACTGAAATTTAACGAAATTTTTGTAGGTAGTACTATTTAAAAATTTTAGTTACTCAAAAAATAGAATTCTTAGTCACTTTTTAGTTCCTCTTAGGTTACTTTTTTTTAAAAAATTGGTCATTAATGTTAATTTTTTTGTTGAGAATTTCGCTGTGATTCCTATACTTACTTACTACCTAGTACGAAGGCAAAAAATAGATTTATCGGCATACTACATTTGGTATAGTTCCTCGCATTTTCCGATAACACCCAAAGAATTTTCATAACTTATTTATTTCCAAGTAATTAAAAATTACAAAAATCTCTCCCCCTCTCTTTGTAGGGCTAAAGGGAAATTAAAAATTCCCCCCCCCCCCCCAAAAAAAAAATCAATAATACCGCGTAACATATCGTTAGTAATGTTTTTAGAGTATAGAGTCCGAATTTCGACTTTATTCATGCAACCTCTCCAAGACTTCCCAAACCTCAAATTTTTGTCAAAATTGAAAAAATAAATATCGTGGAATATGTCGTTTTTGATTGTTTTGAGAGCGTAGAATCTGAATTTTTACTTCATGTTTGGATTAGATCACTTCTTAGCTCTTCTCTCAAATTTTTCGACACCCAAAATGCATTTCCACAATTATTTTCAAATTTTGAGATTTGAAAGGGAGGAACAGTCAGAAAGAGGTCTAATCCAAAAATGAAGTCAAAATTTAGACTTCATGCCCTCGAAAACATCAAAATCGATATATCACGCTCTAATTATCACTTTTTTTTAAATTTCGACCAAAATTTGAGGCTTTGGAGTTCTTGGGGAAATCATTTATTTAAAAAGTCGAAATTTGCACTGAGCACTCTCAAAAACATTACAAACGATATGTCACGTTACGTGCGCTCTGAAATTAGTTTCTATCATGTTTGAAACATTTCATCAATGCGTTTTTGAATTTTCATTGTTCATTATACACCTACTTGTACAAAGTCTTGGTGGAGTGTTGTAGCTGTGTAATGTATTTTTATTTTTTTAATACTCTATTTATAATTTTTTTACTAATATTGGCGTTTTTGATTTGATAGGCGATCGCTGGTCTCAATGGTATACAGTTGGGTGATAAGAAGTTGATTGTTCAGCGGGCCAGTGTTGGCGCCAAAAACGCTACGCCCGGTCAGCAAGTGCCTGTCACTATTCAAGTACCCGGTTTAACAATGGTCGGAACTTCCGGACCGCCCACCGAAGTAAGGACTGCTGCGCCGTTTTTATTATGATACTGATACTAGTCATACCTGTTCACCTAGCATAGACTAGCTCAAATTTTTTAATCCATGTACTTATCCCGAGTTACCGGTACTAGCTAACAAAAGAATCACTTGAGTTGCCCGCCTCTGATTGGGACGGAACTCCGATTTTTGGAAAGATCTTGTCTTAAACCTCCCGTAACCAAACTTTCAGCTGTTCAAGTTGATATCTCCATTTTTGGCGAATTTTTAAATATTTAAAAACCAGGCTTTTCAACGAAAATATTATGTTATTGAAAAAAGTACTTTTTCGCCAAACTTGTTGAAAACCATATGCTTACCGAGTTCCTATCGTCTTACCGAACGCAAATTTGGCCATTTCCAGTCATTCTGGAGCCTCCAACGCAATTTCTGTTTTTTCCAGATGTTTTAAACTTCTTCGGAAGAGGCCCGCATGAATGTGGGCTGCTAAAAATCGAGTTCTGGCTTTCTTTCGATTAGTTTAGCTATAAAATCCATGTTTGGCGCGATGACAGTTCAAAATGTTTCGTTTTTGATCAAAAATATACACCTGAGGTGTCCGTCTGGAAATCGCGTCAGTGGTAAATTTTCTCATTTAAAGTAGTTGAAGTGAAACCAGAATTCGATTTTTGGCTGTCCACGGTCATGTGTATGACATCTGGGACAATTTTTGAAAAATCGAAATCGCGATGGAGGCTCCAGAATGACTGGAAATAGTCACAACTTGTGAAGTGAAACCAGAATTCGATTTTTGGCTGTCCACGGTCATGTGTATGACATCTGGGACAATTTTTGAAAAATCGAAATCGCGATGGAGGCTCCAGAATGACTGGAAATAGTCACAACTTGATTTCTAGTTACTTGTAATTGTACGTGTTACCCTTGTAAACGTATAACATGGCTTGTTTTTGTATAGGTGTTATGTTTATTGAACATGGTCACCAACGACGAGCTAAAAGATGAAGAAGAATACGAAGACATTTGCGAAGACATTCGAGAAGAATGTAACAAGTACGGCGTGGTTCGTTCTTTAGAAATTCCTCGTCCTATTGATGGAGTCGATGTTCCAGGATGCGGCAAGGTAACCTTACCCAACCGTTGCGTTGTTTTGAAATTCTTTTTTCGCTTCCGCTTGACTCGATGCCGGCGACTTTTGGTCCGTGTGTACTTTGCGACCGTTTAGCATTTACTAATTCATGAGCGATACGTTTTTTGCTCGTGTTACAGGTATTTATCGAATTCAACACGATCGGCGATTGTCAGAAAGCGCAACAAGCGTTGGCAGGTCGAAAATTCAACAGTCGTGTCGTTTTGACGTCCTATTTTGATCCCGATAAATATCACCGAAGAGAGTTTTAACTTGTGTAAATTGACGAGAACGTCCACGAATTCTTTGTAATGTAACGTAACGTATAATTATCTTGTAACTACTATTTTAATTAGTTACTATTACATATAATCGCTAATTTTTAGAACAGTTTTATATAAGTTCAATATCTGAAAAATAAAAATGAACAGCTATCTGTTGACATAATTTCTAGTACCTATACGGAATACGGATGATACGATTTGCAGTTGAAAACTTTCAAGTAAATTGCAATGGTACATCCAAGTACCTAACCAGTTGTTTTATTAGACGAATTTTCAACTTACATAATTACTCACAATTAAACACAAACTTAGTAGTTGAGTCTATTCGCTAAAAAAGCTGATAATCCTCTTGCCGGAATCATTTTCAAATTATCCGGAGGATTTTTCAAAGTAATATATTCTCTACCATTTACATACGTTGGCGAGCCTTCTTTTAAAATAGCCGAAATATTATTTTTTTTGAAATAATCAAATCTGTAAGCTGTATTCAATTTCTTAGTGTTACTTGGTTTTATTATTTCGCGATTTTTCAGGCGCTTGCCTATTATTTCGATAGAAAATACTGTAATGGCTATGCAAAATCCAGTGATGATTATTACATAGGTTGTGTATAAATCTGAATTCCGCAATCGACGTTCTTTGCTGCCTAAATTCAATGGACATATGTCAGCTTCCGGTAGAGTGGCTGTTAATAAATGCCTGATGATTCCTGATTCCACGTATGATAACATGCTGTAAAAATTTGTAGATTTAGTTTTTAGGTTTAGACATGTGACTTCAAAATACTGATTTTTTCAGTTTCACGTGAAAAAATTGTGCAACGAAATTCTCTTCAAGAATGTGGAATTATTCTGGTTTTTGAAAAAAAAAAGTCAATTATATGATATTGCTTACTCAGAGTTAAAAAGATGTGGTAAAATGCTGTGTTTTGGGAAAGCAAATGATAGCGATCTTGTCAAATATGGTCTGGTGGTTAAAACGTATTTGCAATACTGTTTTTCATTTTCCATTTCCCGTTCGAGACCAAGCATAAAAGAATTCAACCAATTTCGTTCATGTAACAATAGAACGCCTGTGGACAAACGTGAAAATTTTAATATAATTAATTATTGGTGGAAGGTACCTAAAATTATGATATTTTTTTGAAGAGTGGGGGGCCGGAGGCAGTTAGATAAGAAGATTACCACAGTTCTCAATTTAAATTTCACATCAATAAGTAAAATGTGATTTTTTTGTTTCTTGATGCTCGTTCATCTCAAAATTTTTGGCTGAAACAAAAATAAATCGAATAAAAGAACCCCATATCCAAAATTTTAGGTGCTTGGAGTTCATTTCTCGAAGTTTGGAGAATTTTAAATTTCAATTTGTCCCATCATCCTACAAAATATGAAAATTTGATCTAATTAGCGAGGAAATCTGAAATTTGGCAGATAGGTACCTACCCTATTTCCGACCTTTTGAATCACTTGGATGCGGTTTCGACTTTCGAGATGTTTTGGATCCTACAGAAAATTTTGAAATTTTCCAACAACGAAGAAAAGCCTAAGAAAATGAACTTCAGCACCTATAATCGCTGATTAGGTATCCATATTAGTGACATATTTGATTGATTTAAGCACAATTTTCCAAAATTCGTAACTGGCCCACTGTGGGTCAAATTTCAGTGTGAAAAGATTCTGTAAAAAAATATGGATTTGACCCAACAATTGAAATTTTGGAAAGCTGTGCTCACATCGATCAAATAGGTAACCAATTGGAATAATGAATGATTATAGGTGCTAAAGTTTATGTATGGACTATTTTTATGGGCATTTCTTCCCTTACTGGAAATTTCCAAAATTTTCTGGAGACTCCAAAACGTCTCAAAATCGCTTTTAATTGATTTAGGAAGTCGAAAATAGGATACTTATTCACCAACTTTCAGCTTTTTACCTCTATGTATGCGCTGTAAGCGTAAATTTTCAATTTTTCCCACAAATTTTTGCTGGAGAAAAATAATGTGTTTTACATGGCGATTAAATTTCTGAAAATTGTACTTTAATCGACCAAATAGGTCACTAATATGAATAATCTGAGTTTTTAATGTGACGGGTAGAATGGCCGACTCACGCTACGCGCGTACACATACGAGGGGGGTAGAGGTATCTTGGCTCATCACACGAATTGGGAAGAAACACACACGAAAGGTTTTCCGAACTGGTGTAATTGGGCACCTCAAAATTGGACTGGTACTGCTATCGATTGAAACTGGTGAACACTGTCAATTGCGAGCACGGAGCTCCACCGGGGTTGAGTAGCCAGGAGACCGTACGGACGCTGGGAAACTCGACTACTGAAGATCAACTTCAAAGTTCGCTACCAACGTACCTACGTTGGTAGGATCACCTAGACCGGTTATACCTATTTTTGCACTCGTCACTGAATCCTCTCTCCCTCCCCATAGGAGTAAGACGGAGGGCCAAGTCCCCACGTTACATTAAGTGCTGAAGTTCATTTAGACCATTTTATGGGCTTTTTTCCAATAGTGGAAAATTCCAAAATGTTCTGAAGGCTCCAAAATGTCTCGAAACTAATGCCAATTGATTCGGGACGTTGAGAATAGAATGTATACTAAAAAAATTTCAGCTTTTTTTCATAGATTAGATAGAATTTTCATAATTTGCAGGACAATAGACCGATTTTAAAATTTCAAAAATTCACCAAAATTTGAAAAATGAACTTGAGCACCTGAAATTTTGAATATGGGATTCTTTTGGCTCATTCTATGTCAACTCGACCAGGTTTTGACCTTGGGTCTTCCGATTTCGCTCAAAATTTTTTTACGAGTTCTCCTCGATGGTCTAATGAAGGAATCACCGTCATTCCGATCCTAATCCTTCAGGGGGGCGGGGGTGGCCCTTGTAATTTTCGTATAATTGGGATTTTTTGCGAAATTGCTTAACTTTGAAGGAGCATATCTCGAGATTGGTTAGGTCTAAGATAAATCTGTTCATGCTGTTTTGTAGAGAATTGAAAGGAAATTCAAAATTGATAATCACTTTTTGAAAAGTTCAAAGTTGGGCTTTTGTGATGGAAGCTCAACTTTCATGATAAGTACAAAAGATGAAGGGCCCCATTAAAAAATCTGAAAAAATTACTATGAAGAGAACTTTTAATGTATTTTTCAACTAATTACTTTTCAAGATGGGATCTCAATACCCCTGGGGGGCACAGGGGTCCTAAATTTTGGTCAAAATTCAAAAAAATTGAAAAAGTGAAGCAATATATCGATTTCTACTAATTCGAAGGCGCTGAGTTCGAATATGTGCTTAGTTTTTTCATTCGACCCCTCTGAACTCCCCTATCAGCCCCCTAATGAGGTCAAAATTCAAAAAAATGGAAAATAACGTATGACGTGTCGTTTGTTAGGTTTTTGAAGGCGCTGAGTTCGAATATATGCTTATTTTTGGGATTCGACCCTTTAGTTCTCCCCTAGCCCCCAATTTTGAAAAAACACATGCAAAAAATCGGGAATAGCATGTGTTATATCGATTTCTACTAATTCGAGGGTGCTGAGCTCGATTATCAACTTACTTTCTCGATCCGTCTCCTTCGTTCTCCACACTGACTCCAAAATTACTAAATCATTTAAAAAATCAATGTGTTTTTTCAAAATTGGGGGCTAGGGGAGAACTAAAGGGTCGAATCCCAAAAATAAGCATATATTCGAACTCAGCGCCTTCAAAAACCTAACAAACGACACGTCATACATTATTTTCCATTTTTTTGAATTTTGACCTCATTAGGGGGCTGATAGGGGAGTTCAGAGGGGTCGAATGAAAAAACTAAGCACATATTCGAACTCAGCGCCTTCGAATTAGTAGAAATCGATATATTGCTTCACTTTTTCAATTTTTTTGAATTTTGACCAAAATTTAGGACCCCTGTGCCCCCCAGGGGTATTGAGATCCCATCTTGAAAAGTAATTAGTTGAAAAATACATTAAAAGTTCTCTTCATAGTAATTTTTTCAGATTTTTTAATGGGGCCCTTCATCTTTTGTACTTATCATGAAAGTTGAGCTTCCATCACAAAAGCCCAACTTTGAACTTTTCAAAAAGTGATTATCAATTTTGAATTTCCTTTCAATTCTCTACAAAACAGCATGAACAGATTTATCTTAGACCTAACCAATCTCGAGATATGCTCCTTCAAAGTTAAGCAATTTCGCAAAAAATCCCAATTATACGAAAATTACAAGGGCCACCCCCGCCCCCCTGAAGGATTAGGATCGGAATGACGGTGATTCCTTCATTAGACCATCGAGGAGAACTCGTAAAAAAATTTTGAGCGAAATCGGAAGACCCAAGGTCAAAACCTGGTCGAGTTGACATAGAATGAGCCTTTTACGATAAAGTACCTACTTACGATTTATTTTTGTTTCGGTGCAAAAATTTTCTGCCGTTTGGGATACCTTTTACCTTCCTTGTCAGTAATTTCAAATTTGAAAAAATCAAAATATCATACCTTCAGTGATTAAAGACTTTATTCTCAAATGATCTGGATTACTGATGAAACGTCCTCTCCCTTGTCTCAACGATTGTCTTAATACCGATAAATCGTTATCTTGCTGAAATTTATGTGCAATCAGTATTTCGGAGTAGGTCAATGTCAATTTTTTTTTATTACCTTTACGGAATATTCGATCGCATCCCCCTCCAGCGCAACCCATCTATATTCTGGTTTCGCTATATCCTCCACGCTGTGAATCGGTAACGTAAATCGAGACAGCGTTAAAAATGCTGTTAAATTGGCAGTATAAAAAGATGTCAAAATCATTATAAATATCCACCACGTTGCAAACATTATCCTGGTCGAGTCTAAATTCAAATAAATGAATACAATTTGGATTTAATTTTTTTTTAGTGGAATTTTAATTTCAATTTTGTTACCATTGATAGGAGATAGAGATGATCCTTGTTTCATCAAAGCTCCGTATACAAACCATATACACGATGCCAGTGGGTAAACCCTGGCGCCACCGCAAATTTTAGAACGTAGTTTCATTATACAGTGTATTATAGGTCCAACTATTATCAAAGACAATAATATTAAAAACCAGACCTGCAAATGATAATTTCATGTTTGAGATAGGTACATTGAATTTAATACCTATTTTTTGATATCCACGGAGCTGAACCGAACCGGAGGGACGCAGAGGAGGCAGTTTTCCGGTGCACAAATTTGCAAAATATTGCTTAGTCGAGAATTTTTGGAATTGATCTTTTCTAGAAAATGTTTGTTTGAGTTGGAAAGAACGGGAAAAATTATTCTTTGAATGGAAAAAATTTGAAAAAATTCCATTATTTTTCGATTTTTACCTTCCCAAGTAGCCATCTTCGGTTCGTCCCTGGATATATATTTTAGCTGTATACGATTTTAACTAGGTACCTATTGAATACTCACTTCATACTCAAATGGAGCAAGTAGCCCAGAACCTGTGGCCGATTCTTTTGGTCTTTTCATCATTACGACGTACTCAAAATGACTCAATTCGACACTCCACTGAATTTCATGTTCTAATCCGGGTAGAACAGGAATGAATGCAGCAATCATATCAACTTCCTGCAATTTTATGAAGATCTATCGTTAGTTTAAAAAAATTAAAATGCCTTCATCGACCATATTGAGGAAACTGATCAACAAAAATGTTAAACTTTTAGACATAAGGTCAGGTCAGGGATATATACTCGTACGGGTTGAAAATATTATGATTCTTTTTGACAGGTAGCAGGAAAAAACTCAAATTTTGAACAATACAGTATTGTCAATTTGTCAAACACATTCGAAAAGGCGGTACGCTTCATTATCATAAATATAGGTCAAAGAATTGAATTCGAATTATATTTCATTGTCTCATGGTAAACAGACTTCAGATATAATAAAGGCTAAATTGAATAGGGGTAGGGGATACTTATGCCTCTCGAAAATGGTAGCGTTTCATTTTAGTGGGAAAATCGCAAAAATGATTTTTTTTTAAATAGATGCTAAAAATTTTTCATTTTGCGTAAAAATAAAATCTGATTTTTATGAAAAGTTGAAAAAAATGGAATAAGTACATATTTAAAATTTTAATCCTTTCATCATCCAATAATGTCAATTTTGGATCTTTCAATGTGTGTGTAGTGATTAAGCTTTAATATCTTGACAATTAACATTAAACAATCGGTAAATAAATGCCTATTAGAGTGCCTATAAAGACGATTCTGGACTACTGATCAACACGAAGATTGGGATGCCTTTACTACGAATCAAGCTATAGTCTCACCAACAACCTCTTTTGAGAATATTGTACATTAAGTACATACCTACAGGGTGATTAGGCTTCGTTCCACAATATTTCAACAGTTGGTAGCACTGACTGAGAGAAACAAAACAGGTTATGTGAACTTTTGAACGAATCGTTCATGGGAGGAAACTTCGGACGTTCAAAGTGTACCAAATGTTGGAAAAAAAATTGCCGATAAATTGTGATTTTTTTCACCGAAATTTGTAGAGGGGGTTGTGCTTTATTTATATGCAAAATTTCAGCAAAATCGGCTGAAAATAAAGCGTTCTACGGCGATTTTTATTGTTTCAGGGCATGGAAAATTCAACTCTTTTTGCTCTGTACGGCTTTGTAATGACCGGATCCGGCTCATTTTTTGTATGTGAAGTGTCGTGGGGCCGGGGCATACACTCACAAAAAATTAGCCTGATCCGGTCATTTCGGTCGTAAAAGAGTTGAATGGAAAATTCAACTCTTTTGACCGAAATGACCGGATCAGGCTAATTTTTTGTGAGTGTATGCCCCGGCCCCACGACACTTCACATACAAAAAATGAGCCGGATCCGGTCATTACAAAGCCGTACAGAGCAAAAAGAGTTGAATTTTCCATGCCCTGAAACAATAAAAATCGCCGTAGAACGCTTTATTTTCAGCCGATTTTGCTGAAATTTTGTATATAAATAAAGCACCACCCCCTCTACAAATTTTGGTGAAAAAATTGCAATTATCGGCAATTTTTTTTTTCAACATTTGGTACACTTCGAACGTCCGTAGTTTCGTCCCATGAACGATTCGTTCAAAGTTCACATAACCTATTTTGTTTCTCTCGGTCTGTTCTACCTACCTAAAAATTATTGTGGAAGGAAGCCCAATCACCCTGTACATATATTAAAATTTAAAAAAAGTAAACCACTGCATGAGAATTTTTCAACTTTTTGAGATGAGTGAATGAAGTGAAGGATAATTTTTCGGTTATTGACCACTTTTTCAAAAAATTGAGGAGAGGTCAACTTTTTAAAATAAAAACTAGCGAATTTAAAATCTATGGCAAACATCATGCTATAGATATACCTACTTGTTATTAGATTATCGTTTTTTTTTTTATAAAAAATTCTAAAATCATTGAGAAATGAACTGGAAAATGTACCTAATCCAAAGAATACGAATATTCAACGACGTTTTATTTTTCTGTTTTAAAAAATAATGCTTCAAAATATTTTCAAAATGAATTTCGAGCTCGAAACACAAAAATAATATACTTAGGCACTCTATAAATCTAAATCAGTTTTTGATGAAATTCTACCCTTTTTGAAGTAGTGAAATAAATTTCACTAAAAATGAATGATTTTTTTGTCAAATTGTAACTGACCGAGAAGTCAGTGATTTTTCACTTTAAAAATCAGTGAAAAAATTGAAGATTTTTTTGCGAAATTTCTTTGATTCAAAAAGGCACACCTTCACCAAATTCGACTGCAGGTTTAGATTTAGAGAATATTATATAGAAAAAAAATGTTAGCTTTTCAGGGGTTCCCAAAATAATAAAAACAAGTCAAAAATAGAATTTGTCAATAGGTAGGTACAGTTAGGTACAGGTAGGTACCAACTCAAAGTTGGAAATTGAGCATTTTTCTATCATTTGACCATAAAAAGCTTCTCATTACGAAATACTTCAAATTTACAAAATTTTTGAAAAATTGAACCCCTTCATCATTTTGGTCAAAATTGTTCAAGTAGATAGTAAAGAAATTGGGTACATCGCTCACCCTCACTACATTCATTCGAATTCGACAAATTATTACCCAGGTTGAAAAATTCACGTAAAATTTTCAATAATGTCAACTTTTGAGGACCTATTTCACCCATATTATAGAACTTTCTGGGGAAACCAACGTTTGATTTATGTTTTTAAAAAATACAAAAAATCCCGATGGGATGTCGATGTCGGCCTTTGAAAAAATTTCAGGATTCTCGTACTTTTTCAATTTTTCTTACCCCAGGTCTTACATTTGCTCTCGGTGGCTCTATACAGGGTACCAATTGGAGGATGATACTTCATTTTCGGATATATCCGAGTACAGCCATTGCTTTAAAAAAAGGTCAGATGAACATGCCTATCTTAATAATTGAAGGGGCAAGTGCTGGTTTCAAAAAAATCACGTAAACAAATTTTTAACCATGGGAATGAATAATACTTTGAAACCTGAACAAATTTTAATTTCATGACGTTTTGCCTAACTGTAAAATCAAGGGGGCTACAAAAAATAGGTTTAAAAAATCAAAAAAAATCAACCAAGGGAATGGATAGTGCATTGAAAATTAAACAAATTTTGCCCTGAAGAGTTTTTGCCTAACATGAAAAATGAAGGAGCTACATGTCATTCAAAATATCTTCAAAATTTCTCAATTTTGATTTGAATGATCCGTGGCCCCTTCATTTTTCATGTTAGGCGAAAATTCTTCAGAACAAAATTTGCTCAGTTTTCAACGTATGTACTATCCATTTTTTCCCTTGATTTATTTTTATTCGAATTTTTTTAAAACAACTTTTTGTAGTTCCTTCAATTTTAAAATTAGGCAAAAAGGCATAAGATGAAAATTTGTTCAGTTTTCAAAGTACTATCCATTCCCATGGTTAAAAAAATTTTTACAGCATTTTTTTGGAAACAGCATTTGCCCCTTCAATCATCGAGATAGGCAACTAGTTCATCTCAGGTTTTTTTAGTGGTGGTTATATCCAAAAATAAAGTATCGTCCACTGAATATACACCCTATTGCAACAATTTCAGAAAATAGACGTTCGTATTGACCACTAGCCCAAAAATTGTCCTTATAGATACTCCTTTCCTATAACATACCCCTTGTGTTAACATATTCAATATGCTTCCTTTCTCGTTTATCAATGTTTTGCGAGTGGGTAATGATATTTCATAAGTGAATCCAAATTTTCTACTGAGGGTGTCCAAAATTTCAAACGCGATTCCTCTACCAATTAATGAATCATTTTTTCCACGAACAACCCAGCTCATTGGTGGCCTGTCCTAAATAAAGAAGCAGAATTGTAATTGAGTCCAAAAATTATTCGCGTTTATGATCTGAAAATAATCATGTTCTTCATTTACTGGTAATGTAGCAACTTTCAAACTTTTTCCATCCAAAAGTTTCTTTTTAATTTCTTCAACAGTTCTTAGTTCACATTGAAAAGTGCCGTTATCTGATTGAATCGTATGTTTCTCTGGAACTGCAGTAATTGCATTTTTTTAAAATTGAAAATTGAAACAAAGCAAAGTATAGGTAAGTATGGTATGCAGGTGCAGATTTTAATGACCTTCAATTTGATTTCTAAATCATAAATCATTTACTTACCCCATTTCCAAGGGGGTGGATCTGTAACACTTTCGTTAGTAGGAGGGTAATTAGCACACAACCCGAGTAACAAGCTTTGTATAAAATTGCTCATGGTTTATTTTCATTGAAAATTTTGATTTCAAACTATACATAGGCACGTTCATAAAATTTCATAAACTATGTTATTTTGACAAAAAAAATCACAGCTCGAGTCTTTTACGTTGTTATTTTTGACGAGCAAAACATTATGAAGTGTTCAGTGAAAAGAGCGCTGTTTGTCAATTATGTGACAACGCTTTCAACGAGAAGTGTTCAACTTGCGATTATTATTTAAGCGCAGACGTCGAGCATTTGAGCAAACAACTTTTTATTATTTAAGTACATATTTTGAAAACCTTGACCATTAAATATTTACTTATTTCTGCGCTATCCATTTTTCCTTTTATTATTTTTTATTCGTATCGGCTTAGACGCTTATACCGTCTGTACTTTATGGTTTCAATCGGATGATTTTTTTACGTGGATATGATTGACGATTACGTTAGGTATAGGTAAATCATTTTACGTTCACTGGTGGTTAACTTGTTAAATTGTTAGGTACCTACTCTTAGGTACAGCTATACCTTTATGTAGGTATTCCAATAGATCGTTTGTTGGTGGTACCTACATATGTACTACAATGTTTAACATTTCGGATGCCATAAATGTTTATTCATGGTTAAGAAAGTAAAACGTACAACAATAAAGCTATCATTTTGTACATTAATCGAGCCGGCGTTGAATTCTTCGACCATATGCTCTGGGAAAAAATCACTTGACATTGAATAGCGAATAGATTAAGAATACAATAAGGTACTTTCTAGCAATAGAAATTATCAAAGGTTCATCGCGTTTTATTCAATACGTACAAATATAAGTATCCGCGATGAAGAGAATGAATGCAAAAATCAAATAAATCGATTATTAAGAAAACAGGTTGCAGTCATTGCTATAGGAGTTGTTGACCGATTTCGAATGGATAATAAATAGAATGAGCGTTGAGCATTCGTCGAAATGAATACCTAACTGCTATGTGCGGATATTTTTTGTTACGATTCATCTTCTGACCGAAATGTTTTTGTTATAGGTAAGTTGATAAATAAATGCCCATGGAAGAATAAATTTTGTCGTATTGATTCAATACGAAAAATACTCGTAAAAAATAGGTTTTTATAACGGTCAATGAAAATATCTTTATGGATTTACGTATTTCTCTGCATAGGTGGTGAAATAGGGGTAACAGATTATTTTTATCACCTTTAGGAAAATTCCCTTGAAAATTGATTTTAAATCTGAAAAATTATAAAATAGTTGGTATTGATTTCGCTTTCCCCACCACAGCATCTAAGCCTTTTTTTAGTCTAAAGATGACTTGCTTCCCCCTTTTCCCAATGATTGAATTTTGTTCCGCCACCAAATAAAATTATATAGGGATGAGAAGAGATGGTAAGTCGAGATGTTTTATCTAAATCACCGAAAATAACTGGTAAAATTTTCAATTCTCTCCCTTCTGACACAACCTTTACCATTTATCCAATCGTCCTCAACGTTTTTGGCTACGTAATTCAGAAAATGTTGAAAAATTTAAAAAATGTTGCGAGAAATGGCGATATTATTTAATAGTAATGCTACCAGAAAATATATGTCATTGGTGCCTTCTTTTTTACCCTGACCCAATTTTTCAAAGGAAGCTTACAAAAAATCACATTTCATAATTTTTTAAAAATCAGAGGTACCTATTAAAAAATCTAAAAAAAATGTTTGAAAAATTGTTCTTGAAATAGTTTTGATATTGATAGTTTCATCCATAAAATCATCTATGGAAATTTTCTAACGATTTTGGAAAAAAATGGTAACGTTGGAAAATTACGATGGATGATTTTGTTTGGCAAAAGTTACATTTTTCAAAATTAGTTTTCCTTTTAGTATTTTTTGAAAAAAAAATGAAAATTTAAAAAAGTGATGTATAAAAATCAGTATAATACGAAGTTATCATTTTTGAGAAAAACTTTTCAATTTTTAATTTTTCTAAATTTTTTAAATAAGGAAAACCAAATTTAAAAGACAGTTGAACTGGGGTACGGCTTCAGTCAGAGGAGAGAGTGAAATTTTCACTGAGTTTTTTTTAGGTCTGTATTTTGAACACAGTTCCCTGACCATCTTCCTCCACTATTCATCTTCATCTTTTTAAAGTACCTACTTAAAATTTATGGCATATCCAGTCGGGCTTTATAGAGAGAAAACAAGAAAAAATTAATTTTTGCAAAAAAAAATGTTCACGATTTCAAATAATTCCAACATTTATTCCGATTTTCGGGTTACTGAAAGGGGTTCCGACTCTTTTAAGCTCCATAATTTCCATTTACGTTTCTGTAATCGATAGTGTAGGTATACTTCGGATGATCGTTTAGTTCAAAATTCTGGTCCCCTATGCGCCCTCTTGTCCATAGGACCATCTAAGGGAGGAGGGGTCAAATCGAAAAACTAAGGCCAAATTTGAAATCAGCAACTCAAATTACATAACAATATGCCCCCCCCCCCAAGCTTGACAAGGAGATTTTTTTATCATAAAAATGTCAAAGATGAATGTGATTTTAAAAAAAAAAATCGCCCTCGCAGTAATTTTTCACTAATCTTTTGGTCAAAAATTACTAATTTCTCAGTCAATGTCCCATTTATCAGAAAAAATCAGTAATTTTGACTAAAAAAATCATTAAATCTCCCCATTTTTCAATTTTTCTTCGCTCAAATCTGTAGGTAGGTACCTATATATTATTTGCCTACTAAAAATACTCCAACTTCTCCAACCCCACTGAAATAACAGATTACTTCATTTTTTCATTGAATTTTGACCCCCCCCATTTTTTCTCAAAATCTGACACCCCCCCCCCCCCCCCCACACACACACACACACACAATTTCTGGGTGCGCCTATGATAAGGAGGCGCCCTCAAAAAAGTTGAAGTAGGAAACTGCAGAGAATTAAATTTTCTGTCGTTATTGTGACATTAGATTTTTTGAGGAGGTTTAGTTTTCAAGTTATTCTCGCTCGAAGTTCGGATAAAAAATTTTAAAACCCTGTTTACAAATTTTGAGCCCTCCGAGGGACGACACACCTCAACCAATCGAGGGGAAAATATTACTGTAGGATTCGCTAGCCTCTCTCTGCTACTCTTAAAAATGTCAGCTAAATCGGTCCAGGGGGTTTCCAAAAATCTAAATCTGAAGCGTTCTTCAATTTTTACTTTTTAAATTCAAATTTCAAACATTAGCGATATCCTTATTTTACTACTCACAATGAGAATGAAAAAGTGAAAAAGGTCTTGAGGTGGCCACAAATGGGTACTCTATCCTAATTCTTTAGGTCAAGTGTAGGTATATTTGTTGAGCATGTGAATTCTGATTTCCCATCTCCCACGTGTACTAATCTAAAATAATCGTTCCACCGATAACCTCACCCAACCTATAATTTTCTGCATCTCTACATACATCCATTGTGAATCCTACTACATGCTACTTCCCCCACTGCATCATTGTGTTTTTTCGAATATTGGACGCGGATTTTCGTTCAACTTGCATATTATGTTAGATAGGTATCAATCATTAATTTAGTGCGAAGCATCGGGTCAAGCTGTGTACGTTTTTTTCATGAGTGCATAATGGTGTACTACCAAGAAATTAAAAATGCATTTCTGGTGTCACTTTTTTACGGAGGTGTATATTTTGTTGCTTCGATTTTAGCATTTTATACGTTACTAAGTAGTGCTTACGTTTGGCTAAGAAGTTCTGCAAAAAGTTGGATCTCTTCAAAGCGTCGCGAGCTTCCACCAGAATGTTTGAACGATCCGGCTTATGGAGAACATTGCTACATACAAATCAGGGTGAGTGTGCCAAACTCCAAATTAAATTACAAACAAAATTTAGTGTTTGTACTAATTAAAAAATTTGCTGTTTTGTAGAACATTAAGCTTCACTATGTACAAAATGGTGATAAGACGAAACCATTGATGTTATTTTTACATGGATTTCCTGATTTTTGGTATTCTTGGCGTTATCAAATCAAACATTTTTCGAAACATTATTGGTAAGATTTGCATTCTTATTGTTACCTCCATATCTTGAAACATAGATCAAAATTTTATCAAACTTTAAAAACATTAAGGATTTTTTGCGTTTGTTAAATTTTGTAACGTATAGAGGGAGGGGGAGGGGGGTAGCAGAAAAATAAAAAAATTTCAATTGGAGTAGATTCGATTTTTCCTGATTTTTTTTCGAGTCTCAGAGTCAAAGTACGATTTCTTCGATTTTTCCGACTCAAAAAAAAAATTGTCTTCCTTTTAAAATTTTTTGGCTTGAACATAATTTTTTCCTCTGGAAATTAAGTTTTATCATTACTAGGAAGAGAGCAAGGTGCCCTCTCAGCCCTTTCTGTTCGGTTCGACTTTTCCCTAAACATATTGAAATATGTAGGCATCGGTATCTATACCTATACCTACATCTCCATATTTGTTCATTTCAAATCCATAATTTTTAGGACTGTAGCTATTGATATGCGAGGATATGGCGATTCTGAAAAACCTGTTGGTGTGTCTCAATACAAAATAAAATATTTAGTCAGCGATGTACGGAATTTAATCACAGCACTTGGTAAATATTGTTTTTTTGTTCTGATCGAAAAACAAAACGTCAATTTTTTCATAAATATTTATTGATTTGTGATTAATAGGAAGAGATAAATGTATTCTTGTTTCCCATGATTGGGGAGCTCTCATCGGATACTATTTCTTATTTAAATATCCAGAAATGGTTGAGAAATATGTAATTATAAATATGTATCCAATGTTTGCTACTTCGATTAAATGGAGCCAATTGATAAAATCATGGTAAGTAATTGTACAATGCTAGGTAGGTACTATCAAATTAAACATTTGAAGTAGGTAATCTAGGTATCTAGTATCTACATACTTAGGTACCTACCTTTGAAATTTTAATTAGGCTACCTCTATGACATTAAATATCAACTTATAAGCTATGAAGGTAAATAGTTAGGTATTCATCAAGGTAGGTACTTAGATTATTTTGCATTTATTTTTGAAAGTTAGAAAGGGAAACCAGGAAGTTGTATCTAAACAAAGAAAAAACGTAGTAAGTAAAAATTCCACTCTCTTGACGTAACCCTTGTTTCTGCCTCATCCAGAGGCGTCGTCAAGGGGGGGCCCGGGGGGGCCAGGCCCCCCCGGAAAAAAATCTGGCCCCCGCTTGGCCCCCCCAATTCATGTTGTGTTTATAAATTTACGTTACAGTTACATCAAATAGGGATTTTCAAAGCATTAAAACATGAAAAAACGTCTTTTTAAGGCATTTAAAATCCAATTTTTTCAAAACTTCGCCCTCGCTTCGCTCGGGCGCTCGGGCACTAACAAAATAACACTTTTTTAATTTAATTGAGACGAAAGTGCGGAAGAATGCGTCCTTTTTACCACCTCCCCATTTTTAGCAGGTGAAAAAAGTTAGTCCCCCTTTTGCACTTCGAAAAAGCAGAAAAATTGTCCAACACATGGCCCCTTTTGTGCCCCCCCAATTTTCCATTCTGTCGACGCCACTGGCCTCATCGGCCTTAAAATCTGATCCTAAACAAATTTGAAACTTTTCCGAAAAGTTTATCCAAAGTAGTATCAATAGGTGTGTATTTTACTCAAAATGCCATTGGTGTCAATTTTTCAACTTTACCTTATTTTTATGGACGTTGGTATGTACATTGAAGAAGTAATTTTTTTCAAGATTTTTATGCTGTTAAAAAAATAATAATAAAATCAATATTTGATTTGTTTGAAATTGTATCAGTTTGGATTCCTATTTTATCTACTTACCTAAAAACATCATCAAGATATTTTTTTTACAATTTCTCCAATTTTTGAAAAACATAAAAAAAAGTAAAAATGGTGAATTTGTATTCATGTTGAAAAAATGACCAGAAGGGGGAAAGGAAGTAACGAAATAGAATCACTGACGACGATTTTTATTTGGTAAAAGTATGCATCATTTCTAAAAAAATCTTAATGTAAGTATTTTTTTTCTCGTGGGATTTTTTTTCAAAGAAAGCAAGCAATTTTTTCCAAGTATTTATCTCTGAAAAATGGAGTAACGGTGAAAAGTAGATACTAAGTGACATTTTTGGACTAAAAATTCATGTTCTTAGTATTTAATGTCATTTTTGAAAAAAAAATCAATTTTTTGAATTTAGTCAAATTTTAAGGAGCAATTAAGCTGGGGTAAAGAATCGTTTTAAAGTCGATTAAAAACTTCCTGTATTTTCTCCTCCCAACCATTCTATAAAAAAAAGTTCAAAACAATCCACCTAAATTTTCCCAAATTCTCCATTCAATTATGTTTTACAGGTATATGTTTCTTTTCCAACTACCCTACGTCCCGGAATTCTATCTCGAATTTAGAGATTTGGAAATATTTGATAAAATATTCAGAGGATTTAGTCACGACGATATAGAAGCATATAAATTCACTTTTGGAAAATCTGGTATGCTTGATTAATTACAGCTCAATTTTTTTCAAAATTTCATCACTTTATTGAAATTATGTGTCACTTGCCTTATTTCAGGAGGATTTACTCACGGATTGAATTATTACCGAGCTAATTTCTTGAAGATGTTATTGTCATATAGGAAGAAACCCGACAGCATTACTTTCCCCAAAGGTTTGCTTATTTATACAGATAACGACCGATACATTCATATTTCCAATCTGAAAGAGACCAAAGATAAAATAGAAAATTTGCAACTGAGCTTCATCAAATCAGGAACTCATTTTTTGCATCAACGTAAGCACGAAGATACGAATAAAATTATAAGTAAATTTCTCGAATTAGAGAGCAACGATGATCCGGGAGAAGGAAAAAGTTTGCAATGTGATGACAATGCGTCTTAAAAAACTTTTTCGTAAGATAAATCGAAATATGTTACAAATGACGTCGAGTAATTTGTAAAAAAATTGTATGTATTTTACTGTAAGGAGGTAACGTTGTTAAATTATTTAGGTAGATATAGAAAATTTTTATCTGAAAAATGAAAATCTGTTTAAGAAAAAAAGTAAATAGGTATTTACCTACCTGTATTTATATGGAAAAAAGCTCCCATTAATCTGGGAAGAATAGATCGAATGCAAAAGCACATTCTTTATATTAAGTAGGTACCCACCTATTATAATTGATGTACAAATATACTGTACATACATTGATAAGTAGAGTAATAGAAAATAGATAGGTATTTAAATATTTATTTTACATTAAATTTACAAAAAAAAATAGAAGTAAAAAAGGCGATAAAGTGTAGTTTTGTTGGTAAAAAAGATTCAAACGACCAATTTCGAAATGATTATTGTTTTTGTGTTGTCAAGCTGGTGAGATTTTCTCTCTTAGCTTTCTCAAGGGCCTCCATCCTGACCTTATTTTGCCACGCTTCCAGAAGCTTAGGGTATCTCGGTGACATCCTCGTTCTTTCACGAAGTGCCTTCAGCCGTTCCTTAAACTTAATATCTTCCACAATAAAGAAATTACCAGCCACTGGATTACCCAGGCTGTGGAGGTCGGCGAAGTGTTGAGCGTCGAATGAAGGATCTGGATAAATTTTTTCGCTCGTAAAACTGACAGAAAAAAAATTCATTATTACATGAAATATGGTACTCTATTGAATTGAGAAAATATGTGACTAACTTACTCGTAGTAAGAAATATCGCGAGGATCGATTTTTTGGGGTTGACGATAAATCAGAAAAACAATTCGGTAACGATCTGTAAAAAAAAATCACATAGAAAAATTTTTTCTTCCATTTCTTATTTCCAAAAAAAAACTATCTACCTTGCTGGTGATCAGGGTCCTGTTCTTTATAATCGAAAAGATTATAGCCTTCGAAATAATTGCACCCTTTGCTGTTGAGAACCACCCAAGAACGAGTATTCCTACAGTCATGATCATCGATATCTGTAATGGAATTTAAATCATTTTATTTTTATCCAAGTTGAATGGGCAAGGGATAGGTAATTTAACAAAATGAGGAGGCAAGTGAAATGCTTACTTTGCATAACTAAAGTGTATAATACGGATTCATCACAGTTCCATAATACTTCTGGTTCCCGTTTTATTTGTTCGGCGCTCAGTTTTTCTCCAATTTGGACTTTGACTCCAGAGGGAAAAGTCACCTGAAAAATTCAGCACATGTTCAATTAATTTTCTGAAATGTGTGAGTAAGAAGGTACCTACGTTACGTATTTCACACCTATCTATAATCTTTAAATTAGGATAACAAAAACTTGTATTGTAGAGAAATGAACTTTCACCAGCTTTTACTTACATTGCAAAGTTCATCAGGGGCGGCTACGATAAAATCAGGGACAATTTCAAATTCGGCAAATTTTTTCGCTACATCGGATTTAAATTCTTTTTGTATCCGTAACCAGTTCTTTGTTAAAAAAGAAACGAAAATGAAAAATAACCACAATGAATAAGTACTTACCTACCTTGTCTAGCAAATTGATTTCTAATTAAGATAAGTACTTACTTTGGTAGTTTTTATTTGAGGTGGATTGGCCAGGGAAAATTGCATGTTTATTGTAAAAAGTAAAAGTAGATGAAAGACTAAAAAACAATTCATTCCTATTCAACTATTGAGTAATTTTGTTGTAAATTTAAAACGCGTTTAAACTTTTCAAGGTTCAAAAAATTTGTTCATCTATAGGTAGTCGACAAAATACATATGTTAAGATTAAATTATCGGATTTATTATCGCTCGTCATGATATCTTGTGCATACCATAAAGAAAAGCATTCCAATATTTTATCATTCATTCATCAAAAAAATATTAAATTCGGATTTTTACAACATATCTCTTAATTTTGCTATGAATTAATGTGAACATTCGTAATTATTTGGTAAAATTAATGATTGGAATAAATTAATAACCAGGAAATTGGTACACACATTTATTAGATTTAAATTATGGATAAATCTATAAAAATCTGTCTAGTTCTCAGAATGAAATTTGACCGATCGTCGAGTTTGTACTTTTTTATTTTATAATCTTTAGAGGTGGTACTTGATTTCTATTTTTTTCCAAAACTTTCTATTTTTTTAACTTTTGGATAATTGAATGAAATGATATTTGAGAAACGAAATCGAGGCTCGAACATATTTGGTGCAGGACTTCTAATAAATGGATAGGTACCTATCAAAAAAATACATAAAAAATTATTTGAAAAATTATTCTTAAATGTTTAATAAGTATACCTACCTAGTACCTATCTAAGGCTAGCTTCATTATACATTATTGAAAAACATCTCAGCCATTCTTCAAGTAGGTTGCTAGGTAGTAGGTACCTACTTAAATTATAATTTAAAACCACCAAAACGAGAAACATTACCTTCAATAATTTTCAAAAATCAATCATCCAATAAATAAATGTTGCCTGCCACTGGCCAACTCAAATTGTGGGTGTATCGAAAATCATTTGCTTCAAACCACCAGTTTCTTTCCCTGAAAAAATCAGGAAATGTGACTAAATTTCAAGTATTATTTGGAAAAAATGTGTAAAAAAATTTAATTTATTCAAAAAAGAAAATCGTTCAAAAACAAAAATTCATCACACTTACTCTGAATATCCAATGTCGTCCATCGATATTTTCTCTGGTTGAGCAAACACCAAAAATGCAATTCTCATTGGATCTACAGAAAAAATCAATGACAATAAATAAATTACCTAGATACCTATACCTACCTATAAATTTCAATGTTCAAGTGTTTACCTCTTGTTGGGGGTGGACATGGTTCCATGTATCGAAGTATGGTATCTCCTTTATCTACATCGCATCCTGGAATATTAATTACAAGCCACGATTGTGATTGTTTTCTGAGTTCTTGATCGTCCGGATCTAAAGTGAAAATTATCGCGAATATCAAACGTATTCTACCAATATTTATTTCAAAATGCCAAAAAAAATGAAAAAAATTGATATTGAAAAAATAATTTACTTTGCATGACTAAAGAATAGAAAGGTACTGAGGGATCTGTATTCCAAACAACACGACTGGGTTTTTCTTTCACTTGACTTCTGAGCAGTTTTTCCCCTATGCTCACTTCAGCACCGCTGGGAAAAGTAATCTGAGAAAATAATCAAAGTCTAATTACCTGGAGCTGGAGAAAGGTAATTAAAATTTTAGGGAGTTTTGTGTGTTTGGCGTTTTACTTACATTAACGAAATCATTCGGAGCTACACCAATGATATCAGGATGAACTTGAAAATATTTAAATGCTTTAGCGACATAACTTCTACACCTAAAATTAAATGGAAAGTGTGTCGTCACACCCTGTTTATGAGAAAATAAAATACGATTTAAAAATCCAGCATTCTACTCTGAATCACAGCGATTATTTATGAAAAAGTTGAGAATTTACCGAAAACGAAAGATCTTCGAAATCAAGGGTTGAATTGAAAAATGCTGCAATAGGGTTGGTTGGCACTGTCCATACGGCAAATGACGAAACAAATAACGAGAATAAATTTATAAAAAATAACAGGATCATTTTGAATTTCAATAAATAAATGTAAGTTGGTCTAAAAAATTTTGTGTTTCAAGAAAATTCAAATCATTAAATTGCAATCAGTTTAAGCCCGACTTCGTTATCATCGCTATCGAATTTATATTTTTAGATCAGCTTATCGCCCTGTTTTCGAAGCTAAAAAATGATGAATAATGAATGTCGAATAAAACTGGGTATCATTCAATAGACCTGTACTGTACCTACCTGAAATACCTATTCAAGATAATATATTGATTGATAGGTGTAGATTCATTATTTAAGTACCTAAGTATATTGTCTTTAAGTAATATTTTTATTGATTTTTTGAAAATTTATTTTGGTAGGTACCTATCTCTTATGATTAATTTTATAAAACGATATCATCATTCGCACCTTCTTAAGATTATTTTTTTACATATTATATCATTGCGCGCGTTGTTGGTTTTTCTATTTCCAATGGATATGGGTATGTATCACCTATAACATCTTCCCAAAATGGATAAATTTCTTTATTTTCAATATAAAAGAAATTGCCAGCAATGGGACCTTCCAAAAAGTGAGTATGGGCAAATTGATGTGGTTTAAAAGCCCTTTTTAAATGTCTGAAAAATACGCGAGCATTATTTTTCAAATTGAGGACTATTTTATTGGAAATACTTACTTGAGCGATGGTTATTAGGTATCTAAAAAATTGATTAAAAAAATCTTACATGTCTCCCCACATCAATTGAAAATAATTAATTCGGGCTACTTGCTGATAAATCAGAAACACAAATCGATTTCTTCCTAAACAGTTGAAAGAGAAATTAGCAGAATTAATTAGCAATAGGTGCCTATTACCTAAAAGATTCCATCATACCATCGCGAAGAACAGGTTCGTGATAAGGACACACAGTTTCTCCCTGACTTAAATTACAATTGGGGATATTAACAACCATCCACGAGTCCAACGGAGTCATTCTTTTCTTTCCATCCAAATCTAAAATTCGTAATAAAAAATTTTCATATACTACTTCAATTTACGTTTGGTTTTATAGCCTCAGAAATTAAATTGATGGCGCAAGTCAATTCATTCAGTTGGAAAATGTCAATAAAAGAAACTTACTATGAAAGAGCAATGTATAATTCTTTTCCATATTGCAAGTCCAGTTCACACTTGGTTGTAATTTAATAATACTTGAATTGAATATTTCATCTCCTGGAGTTATTTTTAGCTCATCTGGGGGAAATATCACCTGAAATTCAAAATAAATTGACAAAATTTTTAAATAGGTACCTAGTCAAATTGTTTTGAAGTGCACGTAATTTGATTATGTACAATGTGCTAGAGCGGATTGTTTTGTCCTTTTTTTCGAGGGAGGGGGTAGTCATGAAGATAAAGTTGTATCTAAGCCTGAAAAAGGTGCAGTAAAAATGGCATCCTCCTCTCAGCCGCAGTCTTTACCCCAACACAATTGATCTCAAATTCTTACTTTCTGTACAGGGTGTTCCGTAAGTGGACGCTCATACTTCATTTTTGGATATGACCGGGTACCACTAAAAAAAAAACTTGAGATAAACATGTTGTCTATCTTGATAATTGAAGAGGCAAATGCTGCTCACAAAAAAATTACGTAAATTTTTTTTCAAAAATGGGAATGGACAGTTTTTGAAAATTGAACAAATTTTCATCTTATGACTTTTTGCCCAACTTCAAAATTGAAGGGGCTACAGAAAAAATTGTTTTGAAAAAATTCTAAAAAAATAAATCAACCAAAAGAATGGACAGTACGTTGACAGGTCATTCAAAATGGAAAAAATTTGAGAAATTTTTCAACCCTACCTACTTATTTTGAATGATCCATATCCCACTGCCCCTTAATTTTTCATGTCAGGCAAAAAGTTCGCGGAACAAAATTTGTCCAATTTTGAACATACTGTCCATTCCCTTGGTTGATTTATTTTTTTTAGAATTTCAATTTTTTCTGTAGCCCCTTCAATTTTGAAGTTGGGCAAAAAGTCATAAGAAGAAAATGGGCTCAATTTTCAAAGTACTGTCCATTCCCATTTTTGGAAAAAAAAATTACGTAATTTTTTTGTGAGCAGCATTTGCCTCTTCAATTATCAAGATAGACAACATGTTTATCTCAAGTTTTTTGTGGTACCCGCTTATATCCAAAAATGAAGTATAGACCGTTCACTTATGGAACACCTTGTATACTTAGGTTCGTAAGTTTGTTTAAAAAAAGGTTGAGAAAATGAAAAAATCTAAATATTTTGCTGTAACTGTTATTTATGAAAAATATGTTTTTATCCAAAAATTTTATAATACTGTACAATTTTCACTTTTATTCTAACCCACCTCCCCATTTTTTAAAAGAAAACAGTAGGTACCTACTTGAAAATATAATTTTTCATGTTTTCTAAAATTTCCTGTAAACATTTTAAAAAAATTTCTGGTAAATTTTTTAAAAAATTGTCTTGTATTTCTGTAAGGTATGTACTTTTACCCATCCTCTCCGAAAAAATCATCTTGGCAATTTTCCATCATTACTTTAATTTTAGAAAAACATAGCCGCTGTAATTAATGCATTTTTCTCTTTTTTTTTTAGAAAAATTACTGAAAGGGTGGGTGAGAGGGATAACAATGAGGAAATCGCTATCGGTGATTTTTTTCACGAAAAAATGTTCATAAATTCATAAATTCCAACCAATAGAGCGGTTGTAAAAAATGGCGGCGCTCTGTTTACATGCTGTTATCGTTTTGGAGGTACAATTTCCTTTAATTTGATTGGTCGATTTATGAGCCAGTTCTGATCACCACCAATCAGAATTGGAGAAAATACCTCCAAAACGATAACAATAACCTGAATTGCTCAATCGCCATTTTTTTACAACCGCCCTACTCAAGAAAAAAAAAATACAAAAAGTTTGAAAAACATTGAAGGAAGTTACTTATTTTTTCCAAGTGCCTGCCTAGTGCCTACTCTTGAAAAATGATCAAAGAATAAAAGCGTGCACCAATGACATTTTTGGATGAAAAAAATCTACCCGCCTATTTCAACTTATTATTACCTAATACTATTTCTGACAAAAAATTTTTTTTCAATGTTTAAATTTTGTAAAATTTTAAATTTATAGATATTATTGGGCAGGAATAATGGTTAAATGGGCGGAGAGACTAAAATTGTTTTCAAGATTTTTCGAGATCTAAATGCAATTTCTTACCCTCTCTCCAAATTAACTTTTTAAGAAAGAGCAAAACGATCCTTCCATCCTTTCTGTTGATTCCCCATGGAAGTAAACGCTAACGTTATAATATTAGTCATGTAAGTAAACACTTACATAAAATATATCTAGGTACCTATCTTATTACTCACTTCACAAGTTTCATTGGGTTGGGAAGAAATAACTTGCGGAATAACTTCATATTTCACCATTATTCGGCCCAGTTCAGTTGTAATTTCGGGCATTACCTAAAAAGCACATAATATTGAAAACTTGTTAAATATAAGTGTGAACATTAATGGGCAAATACACTTTCCCGATTATTTTTGCTCAAAGGTATTTAAAAAATGAAATGATTTGGAGCTATAAATCATATTCTTACCGGTTCTTCTTTGGTCAAATCCATTCCACTGAATGCTGAAATATAATCCTTCCATTGTCCAAATTGAGATCGAACATTTGAACAAAAAAACAGTGGAAAAGCTACGATTAGGAATTTCATATCTCAATAGAAGGATGTACAAGTATGTATCAGATTCTTTGTAAAAGTTTTCTTTTCGGCACACAGTACATATAAAATTTATACCTACTTAACTGATTTCATTTTAATTAGATTTCAATCTTCCGCTGTTTTTATCAGTTATCAATAAACTGATTCAAAAATTTTCGTTCGTTTTATTTCATTCAATTTAATAGTGAAATCGAAATCATAAAAATCTGATTGTTTTATAATAACTGATTATTTGAAAATACCTATTTAGGTACCTACATATAAAATATTGGTACGAACAAAACAATACCCAATTGAAAAATTATTACAAAAATATATAGGTAGCATTTCAAATCTCGGAATACCTAATAGAAATAATACCTAAAACGTTCAAGGAAATTGTTGAAAATAAAAACTGGCAAAATAGGCACCTATATTTTTCAATAATCTGAAATTTGATATTCAGTTTCCGATTTCTTTTTCTTTCGCGAACCCTTTACAGCCACGTTTTCTCCAGCTCCAGGTGTAGATGATTCCAAATCAACTCTGAAAGCAGAATTATAAATTTGTTAATATCTTTAGAATGGAGTAGTGTTAATTCAAACTCAAAGTAAGTAGAGCAAGTAGGTAAGTGTAAGTATAGGTAAACTTGAAAAGCTATAATATCATACTGTACTTACATTGGAAGTGGTTCAGTTCCCTCAAGAAATTCAAGAGTCCAATTACGTGTGGTATATTTCATTTTCTTTTTTGAAGACTGATAATCTACCACAAAAAAATTTCCAAACCCTGGTTCACAAAGATGAAATTTTGAGATGAATAGATTCAAATCAAATTTCAAATTTTTCTTTCTGAAAAGTTATCATTTCAATTTAAAAAGTCGGTAGGTAAATAGGTAGGTAGGTACTGCTTTTTTGAAAAAAAATAAGAAAAAATCTCTTAATTAAATTTGAATATTCGTATTTAAGATACTTACATATAATCAACAACGTTAACCAAAAGTAAATGTTGAAAAAATTGTTTATAAACCAAAAACACAAAGCGATGTGGTCCTTTAAAAAAAATGGCAAACAATTAGCAACATGTGAATAAATGAGCAAAGTACGAATACATAAAATAAATTGGGCAATAAGTATGGTACTATAGTACAAGATAGGTATCTAAATTTACTAAGCAGGTACCTATCAAGGTACTTGCTACCTAAGTGCTTACCCGATTTGGGTAGTGCTGGAAGTTTGTAATCCATTACAGTTGAACCATTGGCAACATTACTTCCCGGTATATTCACAACTAACCAAGTATGCCCGGGTATTTTGTCTTCATCATCATCAGCATCTTTAAAAATTACACAGCTAAAACAAAATGAACAGTAACTTTACGAAAAATTTAATGTAAATACAACTTAAATACAATAACATACCTCGAAAAATCAGGGTGTAATAGTAATTAGGATCAGCGTCCCATGTTACACAAGGCTTTTCTTTGATGTCATTAAAATTCAATAGATTTCCAGCAAGTGCTTGATCACCACAGGGATACGTAACCTGAAAATAAAATAATATGGGATAAGTATTTCACAATTGAGATAAGTGGGGAAAATAAAATTTCGAAATAGATGACTTCTTACATTGCATCGTTTCTTAGGTAAAATGTGAAGTAACTTCGGATAAAGTTTACATTTCAACATCTTGCGGCCTAATTCTGATGGAATTTCAGTTGGAGACTAAATAAACCAAAAATGATTTGAATTTTTAAATAAAGAATAATATGATAGGTAACCTCTACCTTTCAATGAAAATTAGATGAAATGAAAGCTAGATAAAGGAATTGTTAAATTTTTAATTTAGGTAGGTCTTGGTACTTACAAATGTTTTGGGATATTTAGGTTTTGTATTCCCTGTACGTTTCTGTGTTTGAAAAGTGAATTTTTGTTTAATTTTCGATTTTCTGCCTGCTAACGTGCATGGTATTTGTGAAATAATCAATGTTAAAAAGTACAATAGCAATATTTTCATTGTAATATCGTTTTAAAAACGAAGTCCAGGTTATAGGAAGGTAACTATATTTTACAACAATATTTTAACACTCTAACGCAGCATGGTAAGTTTTTCATATTATCATAGAGAAATGATTGTAAGATAGATAGTAGTCTAGGTACTTGAGATAGTTAATCATGTTTTCTTACGTCGTGCATTGATAAATACCCCATTTTAATTTATCAGAAATCAATAATTTAAGAAAAGCTAAAAATTATAGCGTTTTTATTATGGAGACGAACTAAAGTTGGTATCACTGAAATTTGGAGGGGTAAGACATTATAATTTAATTTTTCAACTCACGTGGATTCCCCGCTCCACTTTTCCGATCCAAAATACTATTTTTCAAATTCTTATGACTTGAGCTGCGAATTTTCTAAAAGAAAAATTCATCAGTTTCTCAGGAATTTTTAGTCAGTTAAAATGAAATCTGTCAAGTAGGTTGTGGTAGGATAGGATGTTGCACAGGGACACCCACAATTTTGTTTAAATTTTTGAAATAGGTTGGGTTCAAAAATTTCAAAATTCCGTAAAAATAATCATTATGAATCGAAAACATTTTTCAAGGCATTTCTCCAATAATGTTCCAAAAAAAAATCTATTTCTACATTATTTTGAAGCATCCGTTTAAAAACAACATTCAAAAGTGAAATTTTACAAGAGAGTAAAATGGTATGCGTGAAATGTTTCTGCAGCTGTGTTTTTAAATCAAAGGTCTTCGATGCTTTTGAGCTTTTTATTCAAACAACAGCTATAGGTAGTCTATCAGATTTCGGTTTTTCCCAGATCGTAGATAGAATGAAAAAACTATTTTTGAAACGAATTTTTTTGTATAATCACAATATTGAATTTTGGTGCATATTTGCAGAGAAATTTTTTAAAAATCCAAAATATCACAATCGTTTTTCTCGTTAACTGTATTCCAAAAACCACGATCAAAAATATTGTCTATTTGTCTAAATTTGGATTTGGACTACGATTGTTTTTTAAACGGACGTTTCATTTACATTAGGTACATGGTACATTCAAATAATATTATGGCTTTATGGGTAATTTAATATCTCAAGATTTATTCGTGCATAAAATTAAAATTTTAATTATTAAATACTATTAAGTATTAACTGATAAATTGAAATTCATTAATTTTTATTTTTTTTTAAAAATAAATAAATAAAAAACAATCAAAATCATTCTCACGACGTCACACTAACCCGACCAACGAAATAGCATTACTGTTTATACACCAACCAATCACATTTCAAATCTCCAAATCCACAGATTTCCTTCCGAACGTTCCTTGTTTCTGCAACTTTACGTTCTGTGCCGAATCACCTGATAATCTAAGAAGACCAAACGTGTTCTTATACAATTGTCCAAAATTTTTTATTGTCATTGTCGGTTTGTTACAGTAAGTTTTCATCTCAATAATGAAAAATTTCATTAAATTTCACACGTGATGTGCAGTGAACATGAAAGAAAGTGAATCCTAGTGTTCGTCTATAAAAGTATTATGAAGTATTCTGCAGTGGCACCCGAAGAATTACATGCACGAATTTAGTTTATGGTACGTAGGAAAAAATTGGTAAATGGAAGAAAATTCACATTTAATCTTTTTCATTAATAAAAATGCTACACTTTGTTGCTTTTAGTGAATAATTAACATATAGACGAAATTATTTTACATTACGTAACTTCACCGTAATGGGTTACTTTCCAATAAGAATTGATTGCCTCTAGTGTAACGTTTGGTGATATCTACAATATTGAAATCCTCGAAACGAAACATTCTCGTAACATATTTTACTATTGTGTTACTTTTGGATAAAAATTTCAAGTAAGAACATAAATCGGCATTTTTGTCGCTTTGTAGTACCAATAATTATTGAAAATATGTCTGTTAATGAAAATTTACATTTTAAAACGGTTGAAGTACGCGACGAATGTTCAATTTTCATTGTAAAAACGATAATTTATCGACTAACGTATGTTCTGGTATTGCAAAATATTGTTGAGAAAATAAATTACCATGAAATAGTTACGAGCTATGCTTTCAACTCTAATCTACCAAGTTGCCGGTTATTTTTTCAGTAAGGTGTATTAACCTAACCATCCCCTGCCATCCCCAGATGATAATAACGAACCCGATGAAATTATTGATGAAAATATTTAAACGAATTGTAAACATTCGCCTAGTATGTATATTGTTTTAAAATGTAGTTTACACGCTTGATTTTTATATAACTGGTTAAATTGCAATAATTAGGAGTATCTGTTGGGAAAAACACGACAAGGTAATGGTCCGCAAACGTTCATCTAATAAGAGTGAAAGCGTTTTGAGAATATCATCGCAATCACAGTTTAATCATCAAACTACCGGTCAAGAGAAACATAAGAATAAGATGAACACCTCGGAAGCGTTGACCAACACATACAAACTTTTCACAGTAAATCGTTTGAGATCTGAATTAAGACGTAAAGGGTTAAAAACGTCGGGGAAAAAATCCGCATTGGTAATTGATAAATTCATTTGCTAAAGTGACACAGCTTTTTATTATTTTCGGTTGCCCAGTATTTTCGTTTCAATTAGAAATTTTTTTAGTCGGTTGCTACATCGATTAGTGTAGTATTTTTATTTACACAACGCTTGATCGTTTAGTTTGGCCGATTTTATTATTGTTGTTGGTGTTTTTTGTACAGTGTTTTAGTGCTTTTTATCAGTGTCTTGTTCGATTCGACGTCTGAAAACAATTATTACTCTTAATTCTCATAACTCTTCGCACATACAATTAAGCCCCTCAAAAAAAACCAAATACCAGTTTATGAGCGATTAATTGTAACAATTCGAAAGCAACGTTTACGAGCAAACATTATATTAATTAACCATCGCTTTATGTAACATCGGTAGTTAGCTTCGATATAATTATGACTTTATTGTCTCTCATATTTCTTACATTCCGATAAGATAATTTAATTGAAAAGATACTCGGTGAGGACTCGACTTGGCATATTTATTAGTGCGCCAACGATGTTGAAACTGTGGTATTCGAATTTTTTCAAGTATTTCGGTGTTAGAACGACCAACGTGCTCACGCAAATATCTACTTTCAAGTAAATAATGTTAATATTTTGAGTTGTGAGTAGCTACAGCCACAGTAGAGTGCTTCACACAGGCGAAAAGTCTATCGAATATAATTTTTACGCATGAATTTTTAATCATCACCGCAGCTTTGTTAAATTTCGTAGTTTTGCATAAAATATGAGGTACCGTGCGATAACACCTCGTACGTCCTTTTTTACTAATGTTATTAATGTGTACTCGATGTAGGGTTTTTTTCTACGTAAATCCGAAGTGATAACGTGTCAGTGTACTGCAGGCATCGATGTGATGTTTTTAAAAAAGTAATTTGTTACTTATTGTCACTTTTTAACCTCAAAAGTTAATGTTCTACCGAAAATTGACAAAGCGAGGAAAATAGATTGAAGTTTATATTAAGAAAGCAAAAAAGTGCTTTTTTCTGCAGTTAAATTGTACCTAATTTTTCAAAATTATTACTCCGGCAGTATTTTTTTTCTTCGAAAACATTCATTTTGGATCATATCTGTAACAAAACCGTAGGTATCTTTAAAATAATAATTATTAATTATTAATAAATTTTTCTTTTCAAGGATCAAAAAAATTAGTGTTTTACAAAAATGCAAAAATGCACATTCTGGTGGCTAGAAATCCTCACATAATTTCAAGATCTTCAAGAGATGGTAAAAATAATGAAAAAGTAGTGAATTTTGTTCAAATTCTTGTAAAAAAAAGTGAACAAATTGAAAAGAAACAGTCGTGTATTATTCAAAAAATTGTGCTTCTCTAACGTTGTTTTAAAAAAAAATTCCCTCGTTTCGCGTGGACTATAAAATTGTCTGCATTTTATGTCTTCTTTTGCATAAAAAATATTGATATCTATAATTCAGTTTTGAAAAACTGAAAGATTCTTTTTAAAAAAAATTAATTTTGATTTAGAATTTTTTTTCTTTTATTTGAAAATTCTGCTGTAATAAGTACATAACTGTCAGAAGTAAATTTCGAAATAACAAATCGTGCAAAATCCGATATTTTTAACTCATGACATCTTATTAGTATGAGTAATTCGATTTCCTTAGAAAATCCATTTTGAGCCCATTTATAATAGTGTCATTTTTCACCATTTCTGAAAGTGGGACACCCCCCTCCACTCTATTGTTGAACGTTGATCCCAAAGACAATAATATTCTATTCTTTGTTGGCTCGTATCAAATGACTCGATGTTAAAAAGTAACATCTGTTTAGTATGATGGCGAGTTATTTTTTGTTACTTATACGAAGCGAAATAAAGAATTTTTTTTCAATATAATGTTCAATAACTCAAAATATAATTAACTTTAGGAGCTGAAATTTCGATGAATTTTTTTGAGGGATATTCCATAGCATGAGTAAAAATTTATTCCAGTACTTTTTTCGAGAAATTGATGTAAAGAATAGGAAAATTGGACGGAGAAGCAAAAATTTGAAAAAAAATTCTACTTTAAATTTTTTGGCTTGAAAAATGGTTATTTTGATGAAAGTTGAACCTATTTAAAAGGAAATTTAGTGTACAAAACAATGTCATAAATATTTTCTAATTTTAATGCTTATTCGAGAAGATATTTATAAAAAACCTGTTTCCAAAGTGATGTCCATTCTCTGAAAAACCGGGAAAAGTCAGGGAATTTTGGAATTTTCTCTGGAATTTTTCGAAAATCAAAAAAAAAGATAAATCATTTAGAAAAGTGTTTCTTTGATTATTTTATTTTAAATTTTTCAAAAAATTTCACTCTCGCTCCACTCCGGCCAAATTATTACATCTTTTATCTGATTTTTTTATTCATCATTTTTTTGTTGACCGTGATTATTCAAAATGCATGTCTTTGTCCATTAAAATATGAATCATTCAAAAAAAATTCCCCTGCTACGCTCGAGGTAATTTAAACTCTTTCATTTTACAGAATTTATTTAAAATCCCAAGTTTTTTCGAAATTTACTTTTTAATGAACCATAATGAGAAAGAAACGCCATGATGTCCTTGACCACGATGTTGAAAAAAATGGGAGGGAATGGAACAGAATTAGAAATTATTGGCCATGTTTTGGAAAACATGAATAAGGGAAAAGTGGTGAATTTTCATCTTTTGAAGATCTTTTTGTGCAAAAATTTTCCCCTTTATTTGTTTCCATAAAATGATTTATTTATTTTACCTCCGCATTGACTTTTTTATTTATTGGTACCAACCAAAAAATGTCAGGGGATTGTGTAAATTTAAAAATCTGAGGCATGTGTTTTTCATTGGGGGGGGGGGGGATTAAATGTGAAGAAAATTTTGAATTTTCAGCCCGAAAAAATCCGAATTTTTATTCGCTTGATTTGGTAGACACCTTTGGCATAATTTGTTTCATTTTACCGAAATTAATTTTGCGTTGGAATACTTTGTTTTTCCTTTTTATTTGAATTTTTTTCTGTACGTAATAAATTCAAATTTTCAAATTTTTGTGGTGAGGGGGAGTTGGGGTGCTTAAAAATTTTCAGAATTTATTTGAATATTTTTTTAGGCCAAAGAGGAGAATCTAAAGATCTCGTAAAAAGTATCTAGTGATTTTGAAGAAACAAAAATCGTTAGACCCTATGCATTTTATATAATTTTTATGCAAATTTTTGGGATGTAAGTACATCACGTGAAAGATTACCTCCCCCACTTGGTTTACGAATATCATGTTTAAAGGGTCTGGAAGAATTCGAAAAACTGGTCTGGAAAACGTAGAAAAGTCAGAGAAAATCATTTCTGAAATATAGTGGACACCCTGTGTTTCCGACTAGCAGTTTGCCCCTTTTTCTGGGGATAACGTTCGCTCCCCACGGTAGACCTTTGAACGGTTTGGAACCAACCTTGAATTTTACGATTTATTTGTTGTTGTCAATTTCTTCGAATGAATAATTCAAACGGCTGTATCAAATTCGTATAGGGTAAATTTCATTTATTTTTTAGACTGGGGAGGAGGAACAATTTTGAGCTGAAAAAATTGACGAATAAGTCGATAAAATCGGAAAAAGGTGAAAAAAATCAAAATCAGTAAGTATGGTATTGTGAATGAACTTTGAAAATTTTGGTTACTCTTTGGTTAATTTTTTCTGAAAGTTACTTTTTTTTTATAATATCACATCGATGCCTAATGTACTGTAAAATTCGAATGCTTTATTTCAATCGTCCTTAGTTCATTTTTTGTCATAAAATTTTCACCGTATTTGTTCAACATCGAACACGTGATTGAAATCCGATCATTAATGTTGATTGGTAATTTGGGTAACTCGTTGAAATTGGTTTTTATAGCGGAAAATTACAGGTAAATAAAAGATAAAATGGCTATAGCTAGACCTTGTCTGAGCTTAGAGAGGTGGAATCATATGGCCATAGACCTTATAGTAACATAGACCGCGCTTAGTGATAAAAGCGTGGTCCCGATATATGTAGAATTCTATAAGTATTCTGGTTCCAAACAAACAGAAATTACTATGCATATCGGTTAATAATTCCATTTGTTTGGAACCAGAATACTTATAGAATCCACGTATGTTCGGGCAGCTGATAATACAAATTAGCATTGGACAGCGCGGTCTATGTTAATACTTAAAGGTCTATGCATATGGCACATGCAGGAAATAATCAAGGTTGGCTCGCGAGTAGAGATTTATCCATTTTATCTGGTTCATGACGGGGATGCAAAAATGCATCGAGATAAAAAAAAACGATTAAGCTGCTAGATGCAAATTTCCTTTAATTAATTGCCTGCGTATGATTTTCGCCTTGTATAGACTACAGAGTATGAGGAACGTCGTATGCACGTGTAATGGTTTCCATTTCAGTTGTGTTACCTCGTCAAATAATTACAGGTGTTTCAAAGTAGCCTAAATTGTAATTACGTTGTTTGAATAGGAATGATGATTGCAAAAAAAAACTAATTTAGTTAGCTATACGTATGAACATCTTGCCGAAATGATGACAATTTGTCAGAGATACGTGGCTTTTCCTCTAATACGAATACATTTTACGTTTTGGTACAAAAAATGTGTTATTTATTGCCGTAGATTATTTCACGAAAAGGTCATCCTTTAAAAAGTTATCATTTGGGTTAATATTTTACTTTTGTTTGAAAATTTTTCAACGATAGAGGTGGTTTTTTGACGTATTTGAGTGTTAAATGGTCACGGTATTGACACTGGATTGCGTATAGTGCTCAAATATAATAAGTATTATAAACCATTGGTAGACAAGGTCTTTTGATGGTTAGGTTTCGAAAGCGACTGAATATTTGATAGTTTTGTTATATACGACAATCAGATTATTGTTTTTCTTTCTCCCTTCATTAAATCGTCGTATTCTCATTTTTTTTCAAAAGAAATATCGGATAAGTTGTGAATTGGAGCATGAATAGGAAGCAGAGTTTACACGCGGTGTTGCCAGGTATATGCGAATGAACTTGTACGTAGTGTTTATATGAATGGAAAAATTCTGGTGTAATTTTTTGTTAACATGCCAATTCGCAACGTGGAAAAATTCGATCAGGTATTTCGCATGTAAATTTTGTTGAATTTTTGTGTCGCTGAAAGTTGCAAGGAGAATGAGGTTTGTGCAGAAACGACTCAGAACGTGTTGCGGATTATTTTATTGTTCATTAGGTAATGATTTTTAAATACGAATTTACGTAATGTCAGCAATTTGCAGATTTGGAATATTTTTTGGTGATTTTTATTTATTTTTTTTTGTATACATAATGCAAGACAAGAAATTTTGAAGTCCAGTCCTTATTTTATTACTTTTTGGAGAAAAATGTGATTAGAAATAGTCATTGAACGTTAGAGATTTCCTGAATAGGATTGGAAAGAATGAGAAATAAATCAAATATTGAGTTGAAAATTTTTTAAAAATAGCATCGCTGAATGGGGGGGGGGGGGAGCTGTTCAAAAATTGTCAGATTTGATTTGATTTGTTTTGGGGGGAGGGGTGAGATTTTCATGTGAGTAGAGGTCAGTAAACAATGGCAAATGACGCGATTCGGAGGTTTCTGAAATTTTCATGTGTGGGAAGGGGGTTTTCTAAATATGTGCAGTGATCAAAAATGTCATGCGAGGATAACCACAGTTCTAACTTTAATTAATTTAGAGGATCGAACTTTTTTTTTATTCTTTTTGTTCTAATTTGAAAGGGAATTGACCTATGATGATGAAATTAGTGTTACCATTACATTTTTTCAAATCAAAAACTGTCGTTATAATATTTTCAAAAAAATCAATTGTCTTAAATTTCTTATTTTCCATTGTAAAAATTGATTTTCACCAAAATTAAAAGTTGAAAACACTGTTAATTTTTTGTCAAAATAGTCTTTTAACATTAATATTTGAATGTTAGAATGTTAGGTCGAGTTTTGGTTGAGAGGAAGTAGGTATGCATTTCGTTTTCCAGAAAATCAAAAATATGGATTTTTCAACGATCCTATTTTTAACTTCATTTTTTTCCTTCGTAATTTTATTAATTAGGGCTTACCAATGAAAATAGCGATTTTTTCGAAATTGATTCTATTTTGAGGAAGTCCAGCATTGCCTCCTTGATCTAGGGAACTAATTTTTTTTATGATGGGTAGATTTACAACTTGAAATGAAGCACTCGCGTGAATTTGGTCAAAATTCGAAATACTTTTTTTTCAATTTTGCATGGCTCGATAAAAAAATACATTGAATGATAAATTTAAAAGTTAATTTCAGATGTGTGACGACACATAATTCTCGACACATGTACTGCAGGATTAAAAATTGGATTAAACAATAAATTGATATTTTTTACTATTTTATAACTTTATCATTATTAGAACCATTTTTACAACACGTGAAACAACTCTGACGCAATTTTAGGTATTATAAAAAGATTATTGAAAAATTTTGAATTCTTCACAATTGGAAGTTAATTAAAGAGGATTTTCTGTTATTTTAGTTGCTGATTATCTTAATCACGTCATTGTAAATGGCATTGCTCATAGCTCAAAAATGGGAGATTCTGAAAAATCTTGTATTACTTCTCTTTTACCGTGTATTTTTTCGAAACTCATTTAAAAATGATTATTTCTCAATTTACTCATCAAAATTTTTATAAATCATCATTTCTATGGAACTGCGTGAAGTATGATGGTTTAAATTAACTTACTAGGAAAATTCCAACTTCTTTGACGTTCTTAATGTGATGAAGATTCATTGATCGGTATGGGATGCCTCAAGTTCACAAGGATCGAGCACCAATCTGTATTTTTTTGCAACGTTGCTACTAGAACCATTATTTATGTAATTTTTACTGTATTTACCAACACTCCGGGACAATTTATTTTACCAATACTAACACATGAAACGTGTGAACAATTGAACTGACTTATCTTGAAACACATAATTATTAGTTTAATACTACGTGCGGTTTTTCTATCTCATTCTCATACTAGCTCCTTAATCAGTTTCGAGACAAATGGAATTTCGACGATCCAAGTCCAAATTTATTCTAACTTCAAATTTTTTCAATTACATATTTTTTAATTTTAATTTTTTTTCAAAGCTTTATCCAATTTTAAAATTCTTTCATCAGTGAAATTATGTAAAATTTGAATTTTCTTAATTTTCCCAGAATTCTTCCAACTTTTTTTTTCAATTTCATGTTTTTATTACATTTTAGAATTTCTTCTAATTAATTATTGAGTTTGGAGAAATTTTGAAATCCATCAAGTTGAAGAAATTTTACAAAATTTTCTGTTGGAAAAATTTCAAAGTTGAAAAAAAAATTCAAAATTATTGGAAACAATTGAAAAATTTCAAAAAACTGAAGTTGGAAAAATTTAAATGAAGAATCGAAGTTGAAAAAATTTTGAGATCGAAATTTTCTTCCATTTTAAAAGTATTTTCTACTGTTAATTCTTTTCTATTCAGATTTTTTCAAAATTTTTCCAACTTTTATTTTTTCAAGTTTTTTCCAACAATTAATTTTTCGAAAGCTTTTCAACTTCATGATTTTCATTTTTCGCAAAATTTTACTGATGGTCAATTTTTTAAATTTGATACTGCTATAAAAATAATATTTAGAATTAAAGATAATTGAAAAAATTTTGAGTTGAAAAAATTTAAACTTAGAATAAATCTGGACTTGGATAGTCGAAATCTCATTTGTGTCAAAATTAATGAGGATATTTAGTTTGATAAAGGAGCAATGATTATGTCTCTAATGATGTAATTATTTGGCAAAAATGTGGTGCTCGATCTTTTTGAAATTAAGACATCCCGATAGGTATAGGTATTAGGTAGGTAAGGTACATACGAGGAGTGCTTGGAAATTATGAATTTTTGCGTTCGCCTTTAATCATGCCTTAGAGATTTTCAATTCTGAAATTTTTTGTCGTTTGAACAGCAATGTTCGATGTCGTTATTAAGGTAGGTAGCCTAAGTTCTCCTAAAAAAAAAAAAAAACAGTACAATTTATCTGTTCGTTGAAAGAAGTTTGGTAAAAATACAACTTTTTCGTTTTTATTTCTGTATTTTTGTCTCAAAATCAGGTTCATACGTAGACGTAATTACGTATATGTATTACATATGCAAATGAAAACCACTAAAAACAGTGCCGACAGCTCAACAGTGAAAAGACGAACTTTCGAGCCGTAAATTAGCAATGAAAAACGTACTTTCGATGTATTACGAATGAAAAGGTGTTTTTTAGGCTTGAAACGCTCAACTTTTTTGGAAATTGAAATTTTTTTAAAACCTTTTTCGTAAAAAATTTTTCTCAAGTCTTTACCCCATTTTTTCAGAACTACGAGTATCTTACCAATTTTCTTTTTTTAAATTATGTTTTGAAAAGTTTTCTTTGTATGTAGTTTAACAAGAGGATTTTTGGATATTTCATTTTTTGTTTCCATAATACTGCACTGATTTTGAATGGATTGACGAAATTTTTTTGGTGAAGTTGGAATTTCTCTAAACCTCTGAGAAAGCACGGCCTAAAGCAGAATCTCCGTTTTTCCACCAAGTGCTATCCATTTCTTAATTTCCAAAAACATATCTTTTACATTTTTAAACTGTTACTAAAAAAATTTATGTATATGTCATATTTTTATTTTTCATGAACTTGTATTTTGTATCCCAAAATCAAGTTGCTCATTTTTTAGAATTGAAAATGAATTTAAACCAGTTTCTCAATTTCTCCAAATTCCTTTGGATCCAATTTTTTTTATTTGTCCACTACTTGAAAATTACTTTTCTCCTGTATGCTGTAATATTCATGCAACCAAAAAATTTTAAAACTCCCCCCCCCCCCACTCAAAATTATTTATGATTATTTTTATTCCCACTGACGTTGTATGTACATAAAAATCCTGAAAATCCTGGCCTTCTCTTCCCCTCCTCCTGAAAAATATTTTTTAATGTAGAATCTGTAAACCTCAGCTCTGGTACCTACCTTGTTCTCTTGTGCTCCGCATCCTATTTTGATATTCTAAAATTGAGCCAAGCTTCTTAGACTTACCATACTTTGAAATTTAGTTTTATATTTTACTGTGAGTATACAAGTGGAAGTAATTTCATTTAATTTTAAAACAGGATGTTTTCATTAAAATACGGAAACTATTTAAATGCATCTCTTTACTTCACGGTCGCCATAACGAAGAATTTTATTCAGTTTTCATTTAAAATAATACCGAATCATTTTTAAAACTATCGAACAGAAAAAAGAACGATGAAATCCAATTTTATAAATTGCCTGAGTAATGAAAGAAGATTACAATGAATTCCAATAAGCCGCTGGTATTTTTACCACACCTTAAGCAATTGATATGATGTTTGAAAGGTTACAGAGAAAGATGCACGATGATGATCATGATCGAAGGCGATTATTGGTAGATGATTAGAATTGATGACGAATTAATTTGCTATCTTGTAGTAGAAGTAGGTTTTTTAGTCAAGGCCGAGGTCGTCAAACCAGGTATAAATTAATGTTATAAATTTAGTATTTGAGCTTATCGATGCATAGTTTGCAATATGCAAAATTATTTTCGTATTGCTACGGTGAAAAACAAATGAAAGTAATGACTAGGTAAACGAGTGATTGAGTAAGAGTAAGAGAAAAAACGAGATTAAATTTTTATCAAATTCTATTACAATTTTCGTTATCCGAATACTCGTATCCGCATGTTGATATGATAATGTACTCGTATTAGAGATGATGACTTTTATTCTGTTGTGTGGCCAGCGTATCTTTTAGAGTAGTTTGATCAAATCTATCATTCTGGATTTAAAAATTTTCTATCTGTATTCGTGTAGGCATAATCTATCTTCTATCCATATCGTGTACTAACGAATAAGATGATTTCTTTTCGTCTCACATGTGTTTTTAATTTACTTTAGAGTGTATTTAAAACGAGTATTTGGTTTATTTTCGCCATTTTAGATATATCGACTGGTGAGCAAAATGACGTCAAATGGCGATACGTTGAAACAACGGAGGACAACGACTGGCGAAGAGAAAGAGACTACGCAGCTCAATGGATCCGAATGTCAGCACGAGATAGACGAATTAAAAAACAAATTGAAAATAGAACGAGAAGGTTTGGTGCTTTGGAGGCGACCTTTTCAGACGTTGAATTTTTTCGTCAAAGAGCTTACTTATGTTACGTATACTTTTTTAAACAGGTGAGTAAAAAGAATTGTTGAAATGTTTAATGAAACGTAGGTAATCGCGTATCGTCGGCCGGGTACTTTCGTAAGTAGGTTCGCGATGTAAAAGTGAAATTTTTCACCGGCACGCATTTGGATTGGGAAAACATATGACGAATATGGAACTCGCGACAAGAGGCGTGAAAAATTGCTAATTTTATCGGCTCTTGTTGATTTATGATCCATGGTGGTTGTAATTTTACGTACGTTGATATCGATCGAAGCTTTTTCTTTGCAAGATTCGCGTGTTATTTTTATATGCTGAGTTCCCATCGCCGGGATCGAGGTGTTCGTTGTCTAGACGGGTACATGCTTTTACACCTCGTGTACTTAAAATTAGTCCCACTGTACCAGTGTCAGTGAAATTCGTCATTTGGAAAGTATCCATGTGCGAGTTGATATTCTTTGTTTAAGGAATTATATATAAAACGTACGTTTTATTCAGAATTCACGGGTGACTGTGCGTGAGACATTGAAAATCATGTAACACGACATTGAATTTTATACGAGGTTTTTTCATTCATCCGTTTAGAATGTGGAGGGTATGATTTTAATGAATTTTTCTACTTTGTACGTTTTATTTTCTGTTTTTCGAAGTAAAAGTTTTACGGTGAGGTTGAAATGAATATTTTATTGTGTTAGGTCTCCCTTTTTCTGGTATGTTTATTTGAAGTACGCATGGGTATTTAATTCAGTGTGTTTGAAAGTATTCTATTTGATGACCGAAGACGAACTGAACTGGTATCAGTTTGCCCTCTTTCTTTGTAAATAATAACAAAATTGCATTTTTAATTGAGGAAACTAAATTTGAGTCAGAAAATGATCATTTTTTGGGAACATTTTCGGATATAGTCGGAGAAAATTGGAGAAAATGCAGTTTGAGTCTGATAAATTCATTTAAAGTATTTCAGTTGGAAATTTTCCATTTTTCACTCTTCCCCTTTCAATCATGTCAGCTTCGGTTCGTCCCCTGTTGGAATGGTTTGTTTTAAAAACACACTTACTGGAAACCTCATAAATTGTTTCTTGATGATCTTGATCAAAAATGGTCTCAGGAGTAGCCATTGACCGTACGGTAGGGATAGCTTTGCAACTTTTTTTGAGAATTGAATGCTAGGGGAGCTCGAACGTTGTGTTTAGACCCCAAAATGACTCGATGAAAATTTTAAACCTTCCGACTTATCTCTTACCTGTCATAAGTACTTGCTTTTGAGATAACACTGCCTGTTCAAAATAAAAACGTTTGAAAAATTTGAACTTTTTACCAAAAATTGGTCAAAGTTATGTCATCATTATAACCCAAAAATACAATTTTCAACCGTTTGTCACTTTGAACATGTTTTTACGTTTTTTAATTTCACTGCTGAAATATCAGAAAACAATTGAAAATATCTTCAATGAAAATCAAAAAAGTTCGCCTCCTTCATGCATCAAAGATTTAAAAATAAAAATAAATAAATAAAAAGGTAACAGTGAAAGATGAACTGCATACAATGAATTATTCTGTAAAATAATAGTTCCATCAAATAGGCATCATAGCGGGTCACTTTTTTCGACTTCAGTCACTTTTGGTCACTTTTCACGTCTAAAAGGTCACTTTGGTCACTTTTTCCCTCAAAAGTTACTTTTTTCGCATTTTCAAGCAAAAAATAAAATTTTCACGTAAAAATTGCTATTTTTCAAAATTTTTTAAGAAAAAAATTGAAAGTTGATGATGATGTTTAAAAAAATGTTGCCCGAGCGAAGCGAGGGCAGCTTTTCAATAATTCGTTCATCTTTAAAATGATTGCAGGACACTTCAAAAAAAATTGTCCCCCCATCTAAAAAATTGAATTTTTGGTTACATTTTGCTCATTTTTTTATTACTTTTTGGTTACTTCTTGTTCGAGAAAAGTTACTTAATTTTGATAGAATTTCGCTATGATACCTGGAATGAAATTATTCACGTCGTTTCAGTTGATTTATCTTTGAAATGTTTGCAGAAAAATACAAAAAAAATTCCACCAAAAAACTGTAAAAAAATCCCCCGAAAAAATCGAATTTTTCGTTATAGTTTTGGTTACTTTTTGGTCATTTTTTGGTCACTTTTGCTCAAAAAATGTCACTAAAAGTCACTTTTTTTCTTCGAAATTTCGCTATGATGCCTGATCAAAAAGCATTTCATTGAAAATTTTATCAAAATTATTTTTTTCGATTTTTAGTAGAAAAATAGAAACATACGTGGAAAAAATATTTCTAGAAAAGGGACGGTTCAGATAAATGGGGATCGAAAATGGTATTCTTGATAATAACATCTGCATTAGGATCATTTTTGATGAATTTTTTTGAATTCTTCAAAACTTTTGAATATGTTTCATTGAATTTTAGGGGAAAATGAGCCGAGGTAGGTAAGGGTTGAATCTGGTGTTAAAATTTTTACCAGGTCATTTTTGGAGTCTAAACACAACTTTTGAGCTACCTACCCCTGCATTCGATTTCTGAAAAAAGTTCCAAAACGACCACCCCTAGTACCATCCCATATAAGTTTTTTTTTTTGTTCAGTTCTAAGTTTGGGCTGTGGAACTCCCAATAAAAAATCTGAGGAAGAAATGGAATTGAAACATTTTTTGAATGAATTGATATTTTGTGGGCCCAAGGCTTTCTTTTTCTCTTTTGGATTTTCATCGGGAGGAGAAAAATAAAAACTGGCAGCTGAAATTTTGTTAGTGCAGTGTACCTACTTGGGCCAAGAGCAATTACACTTTTGATGGACTTTTCATGAGATTCTCAATTCGTTATTATTATTATCATTTTTTTAATCAAACAAATTGAGATCATTAAAAACTTTCCAAATCAAACACGGTAACATTTTATTTGATTCGAAAAAACAAAAGAAATCAACAAATGATTGGATTATAATGAGATTTCGTTTAATTTGAAATTTAAAATTTAACCCTGTCCAAAGAGCAAAGACATGTAATATGTCAAGAAAAGAACATCTCTCGAGTTGATTTATGAAAAATTTATGGTTCTGTAATTTATTATTTACTCATCAAGGCAATGAAGTCACGATTTTTGGACTTGAGACGTTTTCGAATTTTTTTTGCCGAGGACAGATAATTGAAACTTGATGAGTTTTTGAAAACTGAAAGTGAAATTTCGTTCGTTTCTTTTTCTATTTAACTTTCTATCGATTTTGAAATACATACATTTTCACGTGGTCTGTGATAAAAAACTTTTTTAACGATTTTTTTTTAGGATTGTTTTACTTTTCCGGAGATTTTTTCCTGCCAGTAATTTAAAATCTGTAAAGAAATGGATTTTGAACATTTACGTAGAATGATTATCCAAAGCGTCCATATCTGAATAATTTAACTTACTAAACAAAAAAATTTAAGATTGTGATTTTTTTTCATTTGGTTATTTCTTCTTCAAAAATTTATCGTCTTCAAGTCTGAATCGACCGTCAAGAACAAGAAAATCACGTGAGACAAAAATTAACGGTGAATTCGTGTTTTTCGACTCAAAGGTAGTCAACATTTTAAATTTTTGATCAAATTTTGTGCAGCAGTGATAATACTTGTACAAAAAATGAGAAGTAGAAAAGAAATTTTTCATGTCTTTGGTTAAAAATGAAGCAAAAGAGTTTCTATGTATTTCGCTCAGAGTTCGAATAAGAATAATTTTTTTTTAGGATTTGGTTTTGAAAAAACGATTTAAAAAAATTTTTTATTGGCAAATAGCTCTTTTAGAAAAACATCCCTCATGTGTTAAGTGTCATTTTTAAAAAAATGTAATCGTATCCAAAAATGACTTCAAAATTCTAATATTTTTTCATGGGCGCTAGGGTTAAAAATATCGTGAGATTTCAGTGGAACGACATGAAATTTTAAAGCCCCGATTTTTAGCTATCAAACAGTTTGATTTGTGCTCTTTTATTGTTAATAAACTCTAGATCGCTTGTATGTAATAAGTATAAAAAATACCAGGTATTGATATTGTAGTTGTAAAAAAATGAGAATTGAAAATGCAATGTTTACTAATAATTTATCGTTTTTTCTGTGTTTTTTTTTTCGTAGGTTGTTAACTTACAAAAAATTGGTATTGTTAACTGTTCTAGTCATAGTTTTCGTTCTAATTTCTACAAAAATAACTGGTCCTCATCAACTGGTAAGTTGATCGTAATTTCCAATAATTTTTTGTTTACATTTTTAAGTGTGTATTAGGAAACGTGGCAACGAAAATTTTTCTCGATAGGTAATACGATTGAATTATTATTTTGAAAGTTAGCCACAAAACATCTTGATAAGGTTTCTCACTTGTGAGGAATATCTACTTGATGTTTATTAATCGATAACATCCAATTTTGGTTACCCTAGTTGCATACTTGGAAAATTTATAGCTAATTTATGAATTCATCTACGTGATTGATATTGATAACTGATATTTTATACTATTGTTTTTTTTTTGTTTTGCAGCTTTTAAGACAGTTCTATAAAGATGGTAGATGGTGTCTGTATTGGTTAGGACTTGGTGTACTGTCATCGGTAGGCTTAGGAACCGGATTACATACATTCCTGTTATACCTAGGACCGCACATAGCCTCGGTAACGATAGCAGCGTACGAATGCGGCTCGTTGAATTTTCCCGAGCCGCCGTATCCAGATCAGTACGTATTTAATGGATTATCGTACTCGATAACCTACTAAATAAGTGCTCGAGTTTAACTCGTGTAAAAAATCTGTTTCTTGCATCTTTTAGAATTATATGCCCGGAAGAAGGTACCAAAATATGGGCTGCGAGCTTATGGACTATAATGCAGAAAGTAAAAATCGAAGCTGTAATGTGGGGCGCCGGTACAGCGTTGGGCGAGCTACCTCCTTATTTCATGGCTCGTGCTGCTAGACTGTCTGGTCACGATCCCGACGACGAAGAAGAACTAAAAGAGTTCGAGGATTTACAAAAGAAAAGTGAACAGAATCCTAATTCTATGGTGAGATTTAATTTCTCCATTTTGAGTCTCGAAACTGATTCGGGAGATTTTCTATAATGTATTTTTTTCCCCCTCACAGACGTTCATGGAAACAACAAAAGTATTCATGGAAAGAATTGTAAAACGTGTAGGATTTTTAGGAATATTAGCTTGCGCTTCGGTAAGATTTTACCCTGATTTGAGTAGAAAATTTACGATTATTGGAAGCTACATGAATTTGTGTTTTCAGATTCCTAACCCATTATTCGACTTGGCTGGTATTACGTGCGGTCATTTTTTAATACCTTTTTGGACCTTCTTCGGAGCTACTTTATTGGGCAAGGCGGTCATAAAAATGACAATACAAGTTTTATTCGTCATTATTGCCTTTAACGAAGTGCTAATTGATACGGTGTTGAATCACGTCAGTTATGTACCAGTGATTGGAACGAATCTACAACCAATGTTATCACAGTTCCTAAAAAATCAAAAACAACGTTTACACGATAAAGAAGGAAATGCTCCGGCGGTCAGTTGTCACCTAATTAGATAATTTAATTCCGTTTTACAATGTTGTTTTATCCAGCGTTTGTTTTTATTTCAGGCTCCGAATAAATTATCGGTCATTTTCGACATGTTCGTATTAACCATGGTAGGATATTTTCTATTATCGATAGTCAATTCAATGGCTCAAAGTTATCATAAGAGAATTAACAAAGAACAACTTAAAGCGAAAACGAAACGTAATTCGAGTTCGAGCAAGTGATCGAGATGAATTCAATCGTTTCTTTACCAGATTGTAATCGTTTTATGTATAGAATTTTTTCAATTCACTGTGATTACCATTTTTATTTTGTTTCTTTATTTTTCTTTCCCCCCTGCTCCTTTTTTTTTAAATTCTATATTGTGGTAGTTTTATTTCATATATATATATTTCCTATCCGTGTATAAATTTCCGCGTATACTTAGCGTAAGTTGATGCCATTTGTATATTGTTTACGAAGTCGTGTGTTTTTTTTAAAGAAAAAGATTATTTATAAAAAGTTTTTGTAGTATGCTGGTTTTCTCATTACAGTGTACTTGTTTAAATTTGATTCGCGCAATCGTATTCGTATTTTCAATGACGATATGATTTTTTTTTAACGATTAGCTAAATTTATATCGCGGTATTTTTTACGTCTGTTAATCGAAGATTATTTATGAAATTGCGATCCGGACGCGTTTTTTTGAATTGTTAGTGTTCATCGTCGTCGTGACAGATCATTCCTATTGTATTTTTAAAACGTAGTAATGCCAAGTATTTAGGAATACGTTTGTTACTGAACATTGATTTTTAATTTTTTCTATGTATATTAAAATTAAGAAGTTTGTTAAACGTTTAAAATATAATTGTAATGGATTTTTTGCGTTCATAATGGATCAGTCTGCTGACATTACGACCGAAGTAGTATCGACGAAAATTTGTTTTTTTGCTGGGTAATTAATTTTTAATTTTCGGAAATTCAAAAAATGAACTAAGTACAATCTGTGATTTTAGTGGAGGGGCTTTTAGATGTACTTTCAAAATATTTTTGTTCGGGTTCAAAATATTACATAGCGTTAGGGTGACTTTCTTGGCTTCTTGATGAGTAAAATAATCAAAATAGGTAATTCTTAACTCAATTATTGACTCAAAATTGGGCAGAAATCTAGAAAATAATTTCCAAATATTTCTAATCAGAGTTTTGAGGAGGTCAAACACATTCACCTACGTTATGGTTCTGTATCTGTACGAATACTTACCGTAAAAAAAATCATCCATGCAATTTTCCACTCTCATCTGACGTTCGAAATTTCTGTGGAGGTATCAGAGACATGTTGTTTTTTTTTTCAACTGAGAACCTGTTGGAAAATTAACGTCGAACATTTTTGTAGGTTAAAGTATTCATAAAAATACAATTTTTTCAAGGAAATTTCAGATTAATTTCTTCAAAAAAAATTTTAGATGAAATTTTCATATTACTTATTACGTTGAAAAATATTTCCAAGTACCTAGGTGTAGGTACCTCCAAAAAATTGGGCTGAAATTAAAAATAGTAAGGTCTAGAGCCTAGATAGAACTTCCTGCTTCCTGACTATTGACTTTGACTTCCCCTCTCCCCACTCTCCTTCCAATTCAACATTAGAAAAAGAAAAACGAAAAAATAGGCTAACCCATAACGATCTACCCATCTGTTTTCATTCCTGATCAACTGATCAACATCTATTAAGTAAATTGACTAAATCTAGTCTTTAGTAAGTAACTCTAGTTTTCATTAGGGCACATCTAGTTTTCATTACCCACCGATTTCAGTATGTGGCTTTACTCTTCCATAAGTACCTATCAAACTTTCCTATGGTTATTTTAATTTTAAATCAGCGAATTAGCAATCACATCATCACAATATTCACATGCCCCTCATCTGCAAAAATTAAAAAATAAAAAAAAATTGATCGAAGTTACCTGACTAAAACAAAACTATCGGCAACTGTAGTAAGTTTTCAAATCGATAATCGATTGTTCGATACCAAACATCGAAACAAAATTGATAAAAAATTTTTGAGTTTGATAAGAAATAATAATTTTGTATTCGAAGATCAAAAGGATAAACACCAGCATTTTCGTACTATTCTACGCCTAGTGAAAAAATAATGAAATTTTGATTGAATAATATTAGTTTCCTTCAAATCAATCATTTCGAACATCTTCATAATCTGTAACCATGTTGGCTAAGGTGTTTTTGACCACCGCATCAGGTAAACCATCTTCAATGCATTCGCTAATTTAATACATAAAACCTTTTACCCAAATGTACATCTAACGATACTTTTTTTCATGTAATACTCAGGAATCGTGAAAAATAAACAATTAGCGCCTTCGGTTTATCGTACGATCGTGAGAAATGGTGGAAATTACGTTGTAGTTAATCCGTATGAAGATAAATCTCTAGCCGAACTCACAGATACTTACGTAGATGGCTTTTTCTTTTTAGATGTCTTTAGAGGTAAGACGTGGATAATTTTCGTTCAACTTTCTTTTAAATGGTTATTTAACTACAGCTTCGCATATTTTTGTAGGACTGCTCACCTCAACCTCGTATATATTCAGAGAACCAGCCACCATAAACTATCCGTTTGAAAAAGGACCGCTGTCTCCTCGTTTCAGAGGTGAGCACGCTTTACGTCGCTATCCTTCCGGTGAAGAGAGATGTATCGCGTGTAAATTATGCGAAGCCATATGTCCAGCTCAGGTAATTAAAGTTCATACTCTAGGGCTCTAGGCTCGTTTGACTCGACAGAAATATAACGCTGTGTATATCTCAGGCTATAACCATCGAAGCCGAAGAAAGAGAAGATGGTAGTCGAAGAACTACCAGGTATGATATCGATATGACCAAATGTATTTATTGTGGATTTTGTCAAGAAGCTTGCCCGGTAGATGCGATCGTTGAAGTACGTTTCATTAGTTTATTTTCGTGTCTTTTCGAAACTATCTTGTGACAGTCGTTTTATTTAATCTAGGGTCCGAATTTCGAATATTCGACCGAAACCAGAGAGGAATTACTATACAATAAGGAAAAATTGCTCACCAATGGAGACAAATGGGAATGCGAAATCGCAGCTAATATTCAAGCCGATCATTTGTATAGATAAATATTGTACACTGATTGTTAGTTAAAGTATCGTTTAAAAATGAAACAACGTATGTTGCTTGTTATGTCTTATACTTTCTATGTATAAAAATATATTATAATTGGAAGAAATGTTGTAGTTTGTAAATTTGTCACTCGATTTGTGCAACTTATTTGACTCTTTGATTAAAAAAAATTGAAGTCGCCTTCGAGGGCTGGTTTTGCCATCTCTAAAGATAAATTCAGTCATTGAAAGCATTAAAAATCCCTCGTAACTCATTTTTTCGACAAAAACATTCAGTTTTCAATAAAACATTTATTGATTGATTAATATATACAAAGTTACAATTAAATTATGTTATCAGCGGGGAAATGAATAACAACGAAAAAATCAGCATCGTTCATTTGTTTTTAAATCGTCATGAGTTCGCGCTGCTTTGCAATCGAGAATGTTAAAACGGCTGCGCTAATAAAATTAAAAAGTTCTCAAGGCATATATTACGAATTTCACGAAATTCCGAATGTTGACATACTGTAGGAATAAGGCAGATTTAAATTCAACAAAAATACGTGTAACAACATAAATAATAACAAAACACATACAACTCTATAAATCACAACTTCATGTTCCATCTGTAGGTGAATTTTTTTTTTACAAAATCGTAACCATGCTTGTATAACGTATTTTGCGGAATTATTTTACACAATTAACAATTACACGGGTTAAATAAATTCAATAAATAAAAAAAACAAGCCGCACAATGAATTACTAACTCATAATGTATACATAGGTAACGAACAGCGACACTTTTTCAAATATTATCCATAAACTAAAAAGTATACAAGAAAGTTATTAAAGTTCACGACGAACTAAACAAACCAGTGTTTAAAAAAATGACTATTCAGATATAACTTAAGCTCTTTCATTCGTACAAAAGGTTTTATAATATAATACGGATAGAAAAGTGATGTGTTCGTTTAGAAATAAAAAAGGGGGAAACAAGAAACTACATTTGTTCTGTCATATTGAAAAATAAATATAAATAAAATATGAAAAAAAAAAAATCATCAATAAATACGTTAAATGGAACTAGGGTTGGCTATCACGAGAAATAAAAGCTCAATGTACACAGCGATTACAATTTTTTTTTACAAGCTATGATCATACAAATTTTCGTCGTATGTACCTAAACGGTTAAAAATTGATAGTACGTAGTTAAAAAGTACAAAATGCTTAAATTAATAAATTAATATGGTATTATATGTTTAATCATAACATCGATTTAAATATTTAAAATATATAACTATTTATAGGAGAGAAAAAAAAATAAATAAAGAAATGTATACACGAGGGCAGAAAAAAAAATTGTTAAATATGAAATTGGCTAAATAAAAAAAACGCAATTATACACATGGTAACTGAGAAGCGTTCGAACAAAATTAATCTCTAACGAATAACGAATAATACACCGCTATTTAAAACATTTACATTACATATTTCATCTTCATATCGTATAATAACACCTGTTATACGTCGTTTGAAAAAATTTCCCAATGACCAGCGACGCTTAATATTAATTTACTTAAAAGAAAAAGGAATAAAGGGAAAATGAAAGAGAGAAAAAAAAATAAGAAAGAAAAAGCGTCAACTACAACGAAGCTCAAACTTTAATATGCTTGCATCTCAGTATACCTAATTAAGTTCAAACTACAGATTACCGTCCGGGAAGGAACACGAACTATTGCTATGAGCTAAACTTAAAACGCTACCGGAAAGACTTTCTTCGTCTGGATATGTTTCTTTTGAAGCTTCGGCTATCATCATAGCGCTATAAAGAGGAATCAAGATAAAATCGCCCTATTTAAAATTCAATTCAGCTATTTTGAAATATTCTTCGGCTGATTTACCTGAATCCTAATCGAGTGGATTCTTCGTCGAACTGTTCCAAGTCACGTTCTTGTCTTTCGTGGATCAATCGTATTCTTTCTGTTCGTTCTTGCAAAAATTGTTGCGTTTCTACTTCCATCTGTAAAAATAATGAATCAATAACGTGGGTGCTTTGAATTATAAGACGTTGAAATCATCCACGTGACATACTTTTTGTTCAAGAAGAGCTCGTCTAACAGAAACTCGATCTTCCAATTCTTTCCTTTCACGATCCCTTTGCGCCTCAGCTTGCATTTTATTCTTGGACTGATATGCCATCAAAATTTCCAATTCATAATGCAAACGTTCCTTCAAACGATGACATTCCAATTCTTGCGATTCGTCTAAGCGTATCTAAAAACAGAAACCATTCGGGTTAATATACGATAAAACGAACGAATCGTAGACCATCTCATGCAAAATAATAATGGAGAAAAAAACTACGTATTTACAGATTGTTTTTGCAGCATTTCGGCAATACTCTGTTCGTATTGATCGCCCAGTAGCGCTAATTTTCTTCTTTGTTCTTCTTTTAATTTTTTAATAACAGTCTTCTGTTCGTCCTTACTGGTGCTGGATAATATCTGAGCTTTAAGAGCTTTATACTGTCGAGTTTGTATTTTACACGTTTCACGAAATTGTTTCCTAATCTGCATCTCTTTTTGCTAATTCACACAGAATAGTACGTACAATTAATCTAACAATGCAGTGATAATGACAACGACGTGTATGCGTGTACTTGCTAGACACTGAGGTACATCACAGTGGTGATTTTTTTCGACATTTTAAAGTGATTAAAAAACATGTACACACATACACAAAACAAATTGCTATAATATGAATAAATCGGTGAGAACACCCACAGTTTCAAGTGATTTTTTAAAGATTGCCAAAATAATGCGGATAAATGAGGGGGAAATTACCTTGAGACTTTTGGGCTGCTGTTTCAGCTGAAGAGCGTGCTTTTTGCGTAATTCTCTCTGAGCTCGTTGCATGTATTCGCGTTGATTATGCAATTCGGTATCATGCTGTCTTTGGACTTGTTCTTCGCGTAATTGATGTACAGCTTTTTGTTGACGGTACTCGAGTTCTTGAGTTTTTTCGTGATGTCTTAGCAGCATAGAGTGAGCTTGTTCCAGTTGGTGTTGACGTTTATTCAATTCCTTAACAGAAGATGATTTGAAAATGATACGAGGAAATGAAAACAAGGGAATATTTCGAGGACTCACTTCGCGTAAAAGCTCTTGTTCGAAAATATGCAAAGATAGAATCTTCTTTCGTTTGTATTTTCTCACTTCTATCTCCAAATAATCCTTTTGTCCGCGTAGTAATCGTTGTTCTTCCTGAGCTTCGATTTGTTTCAAGTTTTCTTTTTGGGTTCTGGAGAAAAATACGAGTTGAAATAAATTTTGATTAAATAAAAAAGAGGTATTTATCATTTTATTAGACCTAGATAGATTAAATTAACGAGAGGGCAAGGAAACAGCTTGTCTCCTAACAATGCTAAAATAACGAATTAAGTTCAAGTCGGAAAATTTACGAAAATGATGACTTTTTCAAAATGGTGAAAGGAGAAGAAGGAAATTTATATTTTGAGTCCAAAAAAAAATTGTACTTTGAGTAGGAAAAATTGAAAAAAATTAAATTTCAGTTGGAAATTTTGATTATTTCGCCCATCCCCTTCAGTAAGCCACGTTCAGTTCGTTTTTACCTTCTATAAGACTCCTGTTTTTTTGGAAGCTCTTACCTTTCCATTAAAATATTTCAAAGCTTTTCACAAACATTACACCTATATTTTTCAAATAAATGGGACTTTAGGAACCTTTTTTCATTTAAAAAGGGACTAAAAATTAGTACCTATTTTCAATTTTTTTGGGGAATGTGATGTATAGGTAATCAAATTTGTCTTAAAGAAAACATGACTACTTGTTTTTAATTTTGATTAGAGCCTAAAAAAATTGAAAGATTTGTGCGACAAATATCAACGAATTTGCAGAAAATCGCATTTCAACGGCTTCAACCTTTCCTTTCCCCCTATAAATTTACAATGATTTCAAAACAAAAAAAATTAAAAATTAAAAGAGTTTCATTAGTCAAATTAATTTATGTGTAATTTTTAAAAAGTCTTAAGCTTCTCTTCGTCTTCATCACTCGAACATAAAAATGAAAAAAAAGAAGCAAGTTGTTAGGAATAATTTATAGCAAGTTTGGAAATTTTGAAAATTATTGTGACCCGTGCAGGGACAGGGTACCTAAAGTCGGAAAACTGAATTTTGCGCTAAAGCCAAAAAACAAAAAAGGGACAATTTTTTCAATTTTTTTTTTTTTGCATTTTCAAGTAGTTCAGACTTTTACGCAGCTGTTACCGAAGTTTCATTTCGAATAACCTATTAGAACACGTCTAAATGGCGTTCAAGCCGACTGAAGAAAATGTACCTAAAGTCGGAACGTTAAAAAAATTGACGTGCGCTGCAAAATGCGGTCTATGAAATTTATTACTTTTTTGGAAACTCGTCAGTCTAAAAGTAAAAAACTTCAAAAATCTAGAAATCTGTTTCCCTTCGTCCAAAATAAACTATACTTTTTGTAATTTACTTAATAATACATACGTAATACCCAGATTTCTTTTTGTAATGCAATTTTTTTCAAAATTAAACGCATTGAAATATATAGGCTAGCGAATTTTTTTATTTTCCCCTCTCCTAAAGTAATTTTCGACGTTAGAAACGAATTCCTCGTAAAATTTCAGTACGAAAAAGTTGTTTTGGCAGCTTTTTTGATGATTGATAAGTACGTGAAAAACTGGATTTGTTTTTGTAATGAATTCTTTTTCAAAATTAAAAGCATCGTAATGGTGAAATTTTATTTTTCTCTTCTGCTGAGGGAATTTTTAACGTCAGAAACGAATTCCTCGTGAAATTTTAGTACAAAAAAGTGGTTTGGTAGCTTTTTTGATGATTGATAATTAAAAACTGGAGTAAAAACTTTGAACGCGTTTTTTTCAGAATTTTGTTTTTTTGGAATTCATGAATTCCTTAACTTCAAATGTCTCTATCTCGGGGGAAAATCTACATTGGATGCTCACCAAGGTCTCAATATTTTCCTTATGGTCTCCTTTATTATTTTAGTTAGAAAATCAGTTTTGGAAATTCCGTTTTTAGGTACCTTTTCTCTGCACGGGTCACAAATATTATATTTGTATTTTCTCAGCTTTATTTATTAAAACTGAAGTAAGATCCTCCCAGTTTTTTAAAATAAAAACTAAAACCAAACCAAAATGTTCCATAACACCCCAAATTCAAATACCAATATATTTTTTGGTATGAATAATCCCACCCTTACCGACTGTCTACAATTTGCAAAGCTCTCGAATTTTACAACAAATTTTAAAAAATTGAAAAATTAAGTGCTGAAGACACTTACACACTTTCGTCTGTATCTGATTCAAAAATTCAAATTCTGATTTCTTCAACCTTTATTTTCTTCTTCTCAATCACAATCGGTCTAAATTTTTTCCATGGGAAAGCCCAACGTGAAGACTATTGGGAGGGAGGAGGGGATAAAAATTGATGCACATTCGACTCATGAAGAATTTTTCTGATTTTGATGACTCAAAAAGCAATTTTTCTGTAACTCACTTTTCCTCATTTTTTACAGAATCTGTCAAAATAAGTATAAACGACACCTGATCATCTCATTAAAAATTTCAAGCAAAATAGGTGACCCCACCCTGATACTTTTGATCCACTTGACATGGAATGACCTATAAATTTCGAAAAGGGAACTTCGGGGACTTTCTGATAAAAATAAGAACAAAAAATAACTTATTTGAGATGCCTGTTTTAACGTTTGTTTTTTTCGAAAAGGTAATAACGATATACGAAGAATTTTTCGGTACATCACGCCACCACAACTTACTGTAAAGTAGCATCGCGTTGTCTCTTTGGTGTCGATTCATCTAACGATAATTCACGTTTCCATCTCTCTTTGGTAATTTTATACTCTTTCTGACGTTGGGTGTCGAACATTTTCTTATCAGCTGTTTGTCGGTTGGTGATTTCTTTAATCAACTTTTTCTCAGCGGCGAGGTTTTGTTTCAACTACAGAAAATTGAAAAAAATCAAGTATCGTGCTATTTTAATCGTGATATGTGTTGAAATTGAAACCAACCTTTCTATCTAAGTCTTGATTATGTTTCAATTGCAGCTTTTCTAACTCCTTGCTAAACTGCTGCAAAAGTGATTCGTATTCTTTGTCTAACAATTGTTTATGATTTTCCATTTCTACTTTGCAGCGTTCTTCCAACTGAAAAAAATTCAATTTTTTTGTGATTTTTCTTATCAAAATTTATTTTAGAAACAAGTATGTTGTTATTACGACTTAGGTTTCAATTTATAAACGTTTATCAGTAACATCTGATCTAGCGCACTTGTTTTGGGGAAATTTGTAAACACAAAATAAGTTAATTACGACACATACCTTGAATAAAGCAGCTTGATGTTCTCTTCTCATACGCTTATATCCGGACATTTGCTCGTGCATTTCTTCTTGCATATGCTCTTTCTGCTGTTTGGTTACAATTGAGGTGGTACGTATGGTGGCGAAGTTATTGATACCGCCACTGGATTCGCCCATTCCGAAACAAGTTGTCTGTAAAAATTTAATTCGATTACACATTTTTTCATAATTTGAAAAAATATCTTATTTTAATCGAGCATACCTTATTAACTCTAGGTCTAGCTCCGGGCAGACAGCTGTTATTATTTTCCATATAATTGATATTTTCCATCGCTGGAGGTAGACTATTGGTGGAGCTACTTTGTGACGATGCACTAACACCCGATTGCATAGAATGTTCCGACGTGATACTATTACTTTTACTACTTTCGCCGCCTGTTTGATCGTCAGGTGTATCTGTAAGATGATGAATTAGTTAGGTGGTCGATTGATATGATTAGCAGGTGATTAAAGTACAAACCGTCGGCATCAACTGTGCTTTCCGTTTCGCACGCATCTTTCATTAAGATTTTCTTCATTTTACGATAATTTAAATTATCCAAATCTCGGACTGCGGCTTTGGTTCGTTGAATTAAATCGATTAATACGTGAGGGGACCTGTGACGGGTAACCATTTGATGCTGAAATTCAAAGCACAGATTCATTGTTAAATTCGCAAGCAATAAAGGATCACACTACATTTTAAGATTGAGTTCGCTTACAGATAATAATTTTCCTGCAGTTGGTCTTTCTGTAGGATTTTTTTGCAAACACGAATCAACAAAATGTCTAAATACATCCGACCACTCAGGTGACTGTAAAACGGGCGTATCATTTTGAGCGATATGATATAAGGCACTCATAGCATTCATATTGAAATACGGTGGTTTACGTTCGGCTGAAATTAAATCAGATTTCAATTACAACGTTGATCAACATATCAAACGATTTATCGAGAAAAATTTACCTAATTCGATGCATGTGATACCCAAAGACCACACGTCAACTTTACCGTCGTACTGGCCTTCATCCATGGCTAGAATGACTTCAGGTGCCATCCAGTATGGCGTACCCACGAAACTATTAGCTGGGCATTTAATACTAGCGGAGCCGAAATCAGCTGTAAATTTGAATTATAATTGAGTTTGACGTCGCGTAGAATACATCAAGGACGTAATTAAAATCTTACCTAATTTCACGGTGCCATTTTCCGTCAACAGAATATTTCCGGCTTTTATATCACGGTGAATTCTACCTAAGCTATGAAGATAATGAAGACCGCGTAAAACACCTTCGCAAATTGCAGCTATTTCTTCTTCTTTCAAAGGTCTTTTATGGACTTCGATGATATCGGAAGCTGAACCAAGGCAGTACTCCATTACGAGCTAAATTCAAACAAAAACTATAGAATTCATTCAAAGAGAACACATCAAAACAATGTTAAACGTACCCATGCCGTGTGATCCTTTAAAAAACAACCTTTGTATTGAATGGTGTTCGGATGACTTAATTGTTTTAAGAATCGTATCTCTTTCAAGATATCTTGCCATTTTTCCATCGTCTGTTTGCCAACATACGACATCTTTTTGATGGCAACGATTTCTCTGGTAAGTAAACATCGCGCGTAATACACAGCACCGAAACTTCCATGGCCGATTTCTCGCAAATCTTCGAATATTTTTTCCGGGTCTTCTTTATCGAACAGCTCGGCTACCTCTGGATCTTTCAAACTGCCAGGTCTATAGAACACAAATCGTTATAAATAAAACTTATACGAATTCAGTATAAAAGTATTCAACAGGAAACCATATAACAACAATATATTCCTTGGAATTTCGATATACTGATAATATGTACCTTTGAACGGATGGCATCACTCCAGCCTTATCGTAAAGATTAACGGGTACAGTAAAGTTGATCAAATTTTAACTAAATTTTGATTTTACTGAGCCTGAAATGCATAATTATCAGTATTGGTAGTTCTAAATAAATTACATACGTCATATTATCCAGTTACATTGAAAAATGAGTGTGATTATAGCTGGCCAACGCTAATTGTAGTATACATTGCATCTCACGGTAATACTAAAAATACGAGATATCACAATTTCTGGTGAATATGACATTTCTGAAACAGAACACAGAAATAGATTACAAACCGATACATTTTTAGACAAGCCTCGTACTTTCTACGGTGATCTAATATTGACAGCTAGTGTATATGATTTTGAATCTTGATACCTTTGTTTTAACCATAGGCCTGAGCTCTTTCCATGTATTACGAATATTACTCACTTAATAATTTCTTTCAAAAGGATTTCACTGGAATACCACTCATGCAGTTGATAAAAATGTGGCTGTTTTAAACGAAAACAATGCTGTAGAGATAAAGACACACTCACACATCAATCAAACATCGATGACGATTGGACTTTAAAAATAGTCCGAGTAAGCGGTGCGAATACGAAAGTTGAATGTTAAATCGAATCGTAGACAATTAATTAACAAAGTAACGAGGTAAAGTTTACAATTCAATGAAACATCACCTCACACAGTTTCTAAATTCATGCCTAATCCAACACTATTTACAAAACAACATCTTCCAAAACACTTCACCGCAGATTGAAGTATTAGAAAATCAATGTTTATCTAAGTATCAAATAAGTTCTAAAATAAATTAACCAAGGTATACGAATTATAATTCGATTTATCTAGTTCATTAATTGATAAAAAAGTATTAGTGAAGAATTATGAAGCATCTTACCTTTGTCATTCCACCTTCCGAATTTTGACAAATCGATGATACTCATTCGTGAGACATTTCGGTTCTTCGGAAGATATTTTCAAAAAAATTAGTCACATTTGATGAACATATTTTAATCTAAAATTGTACTTATTTTTATTACAATCATACATGGAATATCCTTAGTCAACGAATTAAAATGGCGAAAAGAAGCGCATGCGCAATAACATTATTCATCGAAGGAGGTTGAAGGAAGGTGGCTTTTACACAAGGTTCATTTACCAGCAACAAAAAAATTCAAAAATTTTGTTGTAATTTTTGCAAAATAAATATTTCGTATTCATTTCTCGCTTCTCGGTATTTCCTTTTTAAAAAAATTGATGTAAGTAGTAAGTACGAAATATTGGAAATCAGATGTATTCAACTTGTCTCTGCAATCGTTGTGATGTTCTTAAATTATAGGTATTTAAAATTCGCACTTAAAAAATATCCCATTAAAATTAAATGCAACAAACTTCAACGTTCAACAGTGATTCAAAATTTTCAATTATGTTGTTAAATTCCGTAACGAAAATTTGAATTGAAATTTAAATTTCAAACTATTCTCAAGAATTAGACAGCTTGACCAGCGAAAATTTAATCAAAACATTTTTTAGAACAGAGAATCTCATCGATTCAAAATTCAAATCATTCAAATGAAATAGGCAAAGTTAATTATGTAAGTACGTTGATATCGTACTTGATAATTAATTACGTAAAAATAGTCCAAAATATTGTTTCTTAAGACTACTGTCTAGTGTCAACGAAGTTAGAATCTAGCAATCCATCAAACGGAAAACAATCCCAAAGAAAAAATGTTTTTATAAATGTCGTTAAAGAAAATAGCAATTCCAATCAAATTTTCAAATTAAAATAGGCAATAAGTAATAACTTCTAAGCACACTTGAAGCAAGCTCTAAAAGAAATGAAACTTTACTCAAAAATTTTTCACAGCAAAATAGAATACGTAGTCAAAGGTCACACTATTGCGGAAAATTCCAAAGAAATTTGAGACAAAGATTTGTTTATTTGAATGAACATTTCCTACAACGGCGTTTAAAAATATAATACAATCGTAAAATAAAAAATACACAACAATTACTTTCAATGTTTCGAATACTTATAAACACAGAAATGATTTTCCAAATAAATCTGCCGACTTTTCCCAGCTTACTATTGAAACGTGAGCGAAAGAAAATTCATGAAGCTGAACGTGTCCTTCATACTTAAGTTGTGATCACAATAATAAGCAATATTACAACAACCTCGACGCCTCGAAGCACGGACACGTTAATTTTTACAAAGCGAATAAACACAAAAAGGAGGCTTCGTTAAATATTAAAAACGACAATACCAATTCCGGATGAAACAAACAAACTTGAAAAACACATTTCAGTTGGAGAATAACATCAAGCAACATACCTAAATTAAAAAAATAATTAAATAAAATATCTACAAGAATTTAGACTAGATTACACAGAAAGTTTTACATAGAACATACACGACTTAGCATATTGGTGATTATTACAATTATGTACAATATCTCGAGGAATTTACAATCTTTGAAAAGTAGTAACAAAGGTAAATTGAACGGTTTTGTTTTAATTATCAAAAATGGTAAACAACTGTTACGGTAGGAAAACCTAATACATTTCTAGTGATGTAAACAAATTTCACGGTTAGTAAGCTATTAATTAATACAGTAGGTAAAGGTAATTTTTCCAATATTGACCAGCATTGGTAAGACAAATGAAACCGAATGAGGAATAAAAAGTGATGTAGAAAATGAGGAAACTTATATATAATTAATTAATACGATAAGTAGCCTTTTGCACAAATAATTAAAATTGAATAAAAATACAATTTCCAGCCCGAATTAATTCTCAAAACATAAAATAGCAAGGTAACAATTTTTCTACTTTGAAAGCAACTTGGATAGTAAACACGGCAAATGAAAAGTACGTACTACCAACCTTAATTTTATTCAAGCGATAGCGAAGTTTAGCTAAATATGCTTACTTACATTAAATACTCGATATATTTTTTGAATTAAGAATATTAAAAGCGATAACATTCAATTTTAGAATAAAATCAACGCTTCTAAAGAAAATAATGATATTTAAAAGTTTTCATATAAAACTATAGGTATTTGCGATAGCTCTATTATTCGTTCCTGTATTGGAAGCAGATGCGTTTGAAGTCGAAGTTGTAGGAGAACTCGAGAGTAAATTTTCGTTTAATTCTAAATATTCGGTTTTCACGCGCAGAGAGCCGTTTATTTTAATTATCTGTAAAACGATGGCAAAAGTTCGATCATTTTGTAGAGTCAGTTGACGAATAAATACGGCTAAAAGTTGTACTTACCACGTTATTCGAGTATTAATATTACATAGTGCAATTAAAAATAAAAACTAAAATAGTGAATAGTAAAAGGCGGAACCGCAAACCAGAGAAGCAGAATAGAAGTTGAAATAAATAAACGTTGAAAATGAAAAATAAATAAAATACAAATTACTCACACAAATTATGAACTGAGATAAATCAAACATAAACAAAATTAACATTGTAAGCAAACAATATGTATAAATCGCCAATAAAATGCAAGCGAGGGCTGGAATTATATTTTTCTTCAACTTTTATATCCAGTTTTTCTGATCAGTCCTATAAAAGAGAAATACGGCTAGTTTGAATTTCGTATATTGTAGATAGTAACTGTTTTCACTAATCACTTTATCACATCGAGCATTCAGAAAAAAAGAGAAAGTAAAAAAATTGTGTGAAGTTTGCCAAGTTAGTTTTTTACTTCAGAAGTATGAATAATGTGTTGATAATTTTGTGAAAATTTTTCATATTTTCTAGATCGTCAAATCAGTACGAGATTTGAGCCGAAAAATTTTAAGAATGGGTGATATTTGTTGATTATCAAAAATAGAACAAATGTTATATGTACAACAAGATCAACCTTTTCGAACATAGAAATGAATGAAAATAAACAATCGTTACACTCGATATTTGAAATTCAAAGGAATTGTTTCTTGAAGTATTTCGTCATCAAAGTGCTTTGTGAAAACAATTCTCTTTGAAAATTTTCAGTTGAACAATGCTATGCGTATTAAGCTAAATTAAACACAAGCAGGGATTAAGCTTATTTTTTCAATAAATTATTATTGTATGTAATAGAATATTCCTTTCTAAGTCACTTATAATAAAGCTTTTTTTTCGTTTTTACCTGGTCCCAGAGAATGAATAAATGATAAAATATTTTCCAACCACACTCATTGAAATTACGATTTTAAATACGTTCGTTGAAAAAAAGTAAATGACTTCGAATGATCGCAAAGCGCGCAATTAACGACAAAATCATCAACACATTGCACTCATACTTGTAAAAGTAAATCGTAAAATTATCACAACACTTGGCTACAATTGTCTTTTTTCCTGCCAATACCGAACGAATATTCGAAAAATAATTTTTTCAATACCAAAAAGCGCTATAAGCAATACGAAATGTTTGAAAACATGCAGACTCAACCCTGGAGCGAAAATTCAATTTCAATGTAAGTGATGAGAATCAGATGTATCGAAAATTTTACGTTCTAAATGATGAGATTGCACGATGGAATAAAGCTGACTGCCAACTCAGCTACTCACTTCTCTTGGTTGAGGAACGGCGATAGGATGTCTGGGTTCTACAGGGCCGTTATTTCTTTGATTATGTACAACAGGTTGAGCCGGTGACGGAGTATTGATTATATACTCGGTTAATTTTACATCACCGACTCCGCCATTCTCCAACGGTATCGAGTTTTGACGGAAATGTTCCAAGGCGTCGAATATGGAAGGAAACCATAAATGTTGGACGCAACATTGCTTTGTTTCGTTAAGCAATAATCTCAAATGCTGTAAATTAGAACAAAGCGTTGAAAATTTCATAAATACAGGACTTCGAAATAATCACGAATCGGCTTACTTTTGCTCGACCGTGAAAATTGAACGTTAAAACGAATTCTCCTTTTCGAGTTTCTGACTGCCTAACTAAAAATACACCGTGACCATTTTCCCCCGAATGCTGGACTAAATTCGTTGCCTCTGAACGAATTAAAGTCCCGTGAAACCATGGATAGTCTCGTAGCTCGGTTGATAAGTCTACATCAACGGCTCCATCAAAGCCTATTAATCAAAATTATCATTTTTAATAAAAACATTAAGTACAAAATATTAGAATCATCGATTCTAAAAGTACCATTATCCATGTCCATTCTTGAGGAATGCAGAGGTTCATTATGATATCCTGGTACACTCTCGAGTTTAGTACCAGTTGGCCTGGGTGGTAAGTCTGGAATGTCAGAATCGGCGGTAGAAGATTTATTGCACATTGCTATAGATCTAAGCAGACCGGGTTCTTCGTTTACAGTACCGAGTGATACACTGGAATTTCACATCAAAGTATAAACATATTGCAACAGAATATATTCTCCACAATCTATAAAATTTACCGGTCAGCTCCATCCACAATGGCTCTACTTTCTCTCATACAGTACTTCAACGTGGCTACCCAATCTCGTCGATCTTCAGGACTTTGAGCTTCAATTACGTATTCAGCGTTATGAGCAGCCTACATTAAAAAAAAATCGTGTAAATATACGTATTAGAAAATTGGGTACTATTAAAACGATATTTATTACAGCGGAAATTTTCTGCGTTAAAGAATGCAGTGGGTGGTAATGATTCAACATCGTAGAATAAGTCGCGCCGAGCAACGCGCGCAATGTACGCATTATTCCAAGTTAATTTATTTTTAAGCGACGTAAAGGATGTGGAATAATTGGAGTTACGAGAAGGTGACATTTTCGTTTAGGTAATTCTTCATAAACAACGAAGTGATGATCAAAAAAACCACATAACAAATAGATACATTTCACTTACACGAACGACGAATGTATTTTCTTTATCTGGCATTTCCAAAGCAGTTGTTTCTCGTACTTCGGTAATCAGATGACAAAATACACCACATTTGGGTTTGTTAGCCTGAAAAAATTCAACACCGATGTTAAAACTGTTGTACCACGTATCTCAACCGAAATACGAATACAAAAGAATTAATTACCTTAGGAGGACAATAGAATACTAAAATGTAACCACCAGCGGCACTGGTTGATAGAGATAATCGGCATTTTTCCCATTTCGGTTGGCCGTCCATATTTTCGGCCACTAAATAACTAGCCAACCCATTTCTTCGACATTCGACGGTAATTTTAGCTAATTTAGATTTCGTTTGTTTGTCATTCTTCTTATCATTCATTGAAAGTTCTATTTCATCGGAATCCTGTTTGCGAAAGAAGTTTTTACCCTTTCGTAAACCTTTAAATGACAGCCTACGAAAAAACGGCTTCTGATTGAATCTCGGGGACTGATTTTCGACCTCGTTTTCCGATAAATCGCTCAGTTCTTCGTTGCTATTTGAAGCAGCTCGTGAAACGGCGCAGTCACCTGTGTTGTTGGCCGGAGCTGGGTTTCGTTTGAGAAACTCATTCTCAAAGTGTACCACGAACCTGTCCGCGAATTTCTTGGCGAATTCGGCGTACGAAGCGTAGGCTGTCTTGACTCCATCGCAGGATCGAAACGCTTTATAAGAGCAGAACGCGGTGACCAGATCGACGGCAGCAGCTTTGGCGTGTCGGTCGCAGAAATCGTGTAAATTCACGTGTACATCACCAAAATCGCTGGCCATAATTATTATGTAGAACGCGAAAACAACACGCGAAAGTTATATCACATAATTCCAAGTATTTAAAGACAAGTATTTTACTTTAACAACTTATCAGCTTGTTTACTTACACTGTCAACCAAAACAACTGAAAATAATAACAAACGCCATAATGTTATTGAATTTTGTTTATTTGGGTGATTTTGAAAAATTATTCAATTTGCGTAAATTTCATTTTGCGCAAAGGTTGTTCATTTTGAAAACGTAGGCATACCTGAATTCAACAGACTTTGGTCACGCCGTCGATGACGTCACAGTCAGGAGCCAATGACCTATCGTCATAAAAGTGAAAAAAGATTTAAAAGTTTTCGTATAGATAGCGCGTTTTTCTTATCGAGTTTTATTACAACTTTCAACTTTCAACTTGACAACTCGAATTATTTTGCGTGTTTTTTTGTACTTCGATAACATTTGGTAAACCTTATTGTGAATTTGAATATCGATAAACACTTAAACGACATTTTTAACATATCATTTTGAACGTAAATTCAAGTTTCGAAGTGTTCTGTATAGTTTATACCCAGTGAAGTTGAATTTATTAACGATTATGCTGATTTAATTTTTAATTATGGAAGAATACACTTCAGACATATCTGTTTTTGACGTATATGAAATAGCTTCTGCGATCGGTAAAGAATTTGAGAAAATAATTGACGTCTGTGGTGCAGATGCTGTTACCAATTTGATGCCCAGAGTGATAAATGCTCTGGAGCATTTGGAATCGCTAGCTACCAAAAATGAACGTGAAAATGCTATTTTAGAAGATTTAAAAAACAGAATTGTGAAATTAGAAAACGACAAACATGTGCGAGCTGAAGATCGTTTGAAATTTGAAAAAGTATGTATCGAGCTGTTTTATATGATTGATCTGTACTGTTTACTATAATGCCATCTTCTACGCAGGAATTGGAACAAATCGAAGAAGATTGGCGAAAAGAATCCAGCCATCTGTTGGCAGTAATAGCTAAACTTCAAGAAGAAAACAAAAGACTGGCATCTATTGTAGCTAACGAAAGTTATTTCGATCAAGGTATGAATACATAATTCAACGAATTCAAATCTGGGTATGGTTATTCATTTCAACTTTCTTTTACAGATAGTACAAATAAATCGGATGATGATTTAAATGTAGTGCATCAGTTGCAACATCAGTTAGACCTACTTCGAGATAAGGTTAAGGCTCAGAATGTAGAATTGAATACCAAAAATAGTGAGATAGATAATGTGAGTTAATTTACTCACTTCCTTGACTGATAAGAATGATTTTTTATAATAATGTGTTTTTGTGTATTTTAAAGCTTGAAAATCAAATAGAAACACTCAACACTACAATCGTCGAGTTGAGAAAAAAACAAAAAATACACACGTCTCAAATTCACGGATTTGTGGAAGAAAGAGCCGAGTTACTGATTGAAATTCAAGATCAAAGAAGAGAAATCGTACTTCTGCACCAAAGATTAGGAATAGTACAGAAAGAAAATGAAGATTTAGCTAAATCAAATGTATGTTAATATCACTCGAGTAAACCCGAGTTTATCTTGAATTTTCGTAATACTTGACGTAACCATTTTATTTTTATCATCAGATTGAAGTGCCTGATTTAACGAATAAGGTTTTGTACGACATTAATGATCCCAACCAACCACGTTTTACTATAGCTGAGCTAAAAGAAATTCTCCACGAAAGAAATGAATTGAAAGCTAAATTAAACGAACTTCAAGATGAATTAGCTCTTTATAGACCCGATTCCAGCATAGATACGTAAGTATTTTCAGTTAGTAATTTGGCCGTATCGATATTTACAGTATGGCCATGCATGATTGAAGTTATGGGCGTATTTATGACTCATACAGCTTGAATGTACAGCTATTATTTCGTATGGAATGGTGAATGAATTTGTAAAAATTTATTCATTTTATCGCTATATTTTCTAGTTTATTTTTTTGATTGCATATATTTTTCATAACTCTTTATAGATTGGAATAAATTTTGAATTATGCGTTTTGCATTTCAGTAGTCCTACAACCACGTACGAAGTAGAACGTATCTTAACTCATGCGTATCACTTATCTCGTACAAAATATTTTTCAAATGGTAGATTTTATCTTTACGTTTTGTAGTCGTTGAGTATTATTCCATATTGTTTCGCATTGTTAGTTTTGTACTTCGTACTTAGTTGTAGGAATACCAGGTACCAGAGGTACTCGAACTATAATTTAATTATTTAGACTTTTTGTTTCTCATCTGGATAATATGATAATAATATTTTACATTTTAATTGCACTTCCTGCGTCTATTTAGCGCATTATTACTCATGCTTTCTTTAATTAGCTTCTAAATGGCTTGTGTTTTGTTTTCTTTTACTCCGGCACCGCTTTGTCATTTATTTGAATTAAAAATATGAACGGTATGCGGTGCGTTATGCTGGTTTAACTTTCTGAATAGCCAGGAAGACGGAGATATTGAGCCCGAATACATCAGCGACCGAGCAGGACGGGCTGACCTTTATTTGGCATTGCGCTTTCCCGACACTACGATTAAGAAAAACGAAAATCTCCAGCAATCTATCCCCTCTTTCTTCCCGACAAATGTCTCAAGTGTAATTAGTTCCAAGTAAGTTTGAAAACAGTACATGCATGTGAATGTATAGCGAATGGAAGATTGTTTGCTTCTGAGTTCGAATGGTAGATTTGTTTAAAATTACGACGCTATGTGGTTTTAGTCAGCTTTTCGATCTTTTTTCGATTGTAATTTTTCCAAGGTAGGCGATTTAGTTTAGAATTTGGGAGAAGTAGAATATGTATTAATTTTTTCAAAAGTACTCGGCCCTTATTGCGAAAGGAATTCATTACTTTTCATTTTATTCGATGCTTTCTTACATCGTGTAATCGTACGCTAAGTTAAATTATTATTAGGCGTATTAAAACATCACGCATATGGCTTGATGAACTGGATTTGGCACTTTTCATCATATTTTAATAATTAATTGCTAAAAACGGCATTTCATTTGTAACAATTCACAGCTTCAAAACTCATATGTGATACTTTAGTTTCATTAATCACTGTGGCATAATTGATATACATATTTACCAAAGTTTAAGTATGGGTTAATTTGTTACCTATACCAATTGTAGGTATTATTACCTTTTGAAAATTTATGCTGATTTAGGAATTTACTGAATTAAGCATTATCTAAAGCTTTTGTTGAAAAATATCGGTTTAGCTACTCTGACTTCGATGGAAAATCATTGCTTCAGCTTGGTAGCATGTAAAGTTAGGTACTAAAAAATCTATTATGTACAATGTAAATAACACGACGAATATGGCGACTGTTGAAATTTTCTTACCAGCCTGATATGATCAATGTCGAGAGACACCAAGAAATATCGAGTGTAAACAGAAAGATTCTGGTTCTCATTTTTTCATTATTTCTCAACTGGTTACACCTAAATTGAAAATTATAAAAAATGATGAATCCAATATATTTTTTGCCGCCAATCAAAATTCACATTGATATCCTAGTTATTTTCAGGCTCAAACTATCCAATTCCAGGTCCTAACCGAAGGGGACGTAGTAAATAATATAAAAGGATTAAAAATATTTTCTATATTAGTTATCATTATACATTTATAAGTCGTACTTGGAAGGGTGATTTTTCGTAGAAATAAATTATTGTGTTATGAAGTATAGGGCATTGGTGAGATTTTGAAGGGATTTTTGGTCTCATTCTTATTTGCGGATTCGAGCTTGAAATGTGTTATGTGTTTGCAATTTTGGAAAGTCTGCGTTCAATTCTAATCTTATTATTTTTATTTTGGTGTTTTATGTGTGGCATTTCTAAAATTTTCTCCCTTTCTTTTGTAGATCCGAGGTAGCGACTGAAGCTAATTTTGCTGATGACGAATTGCCTGTGCAAGGACCTTTACCATTGGAACCGGATGACGCACCTTGGAAAAAATCCGAATCTGGTATTAGAAGATTGTAAGTTTTTCTTTAATTCATTACTTATGAACGCTAAGGTAGAGATCTGCGCCGTGACAAAATCGGAGGCGGCGGCGGCGAGATCTCCAAAATCTTCGGCGGCGTCATTGTTTTTTTTCTTTAAAATCAGTTTTGAAAATATCGAAAAATTACCTCATTTTTAAACGGAGGTTAAAAATGTTGCCCGAGCGAAGCGAAGACGAAATTTTTGTAGAAAAAATCCATTTTTCGCCTTTTTTGAGGGGAAAACTTCCTTAACGCCGAAACGCCGCTGAGATAGAAATCGGTGGCGGCACGCGGCGCCAAAAAATCTGAAAAAATTGGTGGCGCAGATCTTTACGGGGAATAGTAATTACAAAAGTTGTGTCGGACTCGATCTTAAAATTTAACTATGTTCAAAAAATGTTGAAAAAGTGAAAAAAAAGTTTTTAAACATATTTTAGGGATACTTTAAGAAATCACTTTTGCATGTTCCTTGAATATTCTGTAAAAGGAACATTGTTTAAAAATTTTTTTTCCGTTGGTAAATAATAATATGAATACTTACTTCCTCCCATAAAAATCATCAACGTGATTTTTTCCAATTCGTGAAAAAAACATTTCGTACATTTTTTTTCATTCTTCAAAAGTAGCTTGGCTGGGAGATGGTTATGAAAAATCGTCGTTAATGATTTTTATAAGTAAACGTAATCATACTAAATCCATTTCAGGAAAAAAATTTCAAACCAACTTTTTTCTGAATACCAAAAAAAAAATTATAAAATTATTTTTTAAAGGACCCCTCAAAAATTAGGGTAAAAGGAAAAGAATGACCACCTGTGGTATTGAGAATGAAGCGTCCTCTCATCTTACACCCCTCCTCTCCTTAATGATTATTTTTTGTTTAACCTAAAAAATTGTAAAGTGATGGCTATGGTGCAGTGTTTTACAATTGTTTTCGATGGTTTGATCAAAAAATTGTTGTAAAATAACGTCAAAAAAAGTGAAAAGACTTGAATTTTTTGGAAAGTAGTTACCCCTTCCCCTCCTGTTAGTTCGTAGTTCTGAAATTTTTTGAAATAAATTTGATATTTTTACTATTTTGTCAACAGTTATTTATAGTCGCATTATTACCATTAACGAATAAAAAAAATTATGTTTTTTGGAGGAGGTAGGGGGCACCCGATATAATTTTATTTATTTAGGGGTTCTCAAATTGCCATGAAATAACGTCAAAGGAATAATGTCGTTTAATGGCATCAATCCATAAATAATAATTTTTTTATCCAGTACCGAAATGCTTATCCCTAAAAATAACGTTGCGTAAACGTCTCCAAAAAATCGGAATTTTTTTCAAAAAAGATTTAAAATGTTAACAATTAAAAATTAAGAAAACTTTCCTTTTTTAATCAAAAAATTGAAAATCTTCATTTTTAGTGGCAAAATTTTTAATATGGGCTGAAATGTTCGATTGTTACTATTCATCTCCCTCTTTCCGCCATATAATTAAATTTTGATATACATTTACTTTTTTTTTCTTTATAATAAGGTATTAATATTATGTTATATATTTTTAGATTTCGAAAAATATTCATCGAACAGTCAGTCAATCCCGTCAAACGAGTATCGGTTACAATATTTTCTTCGAAAACTTCGTCATCTTCGTCTCCTAACACATCTATACTGTAACAACAAATATTTGATCACGTGCCATGCATATTTTATATTTCACAAAGATTATTCATTACATTAGTTTTTAGCATTTAATTTCGTGAATTTTTATATTTTTATCAAATTTATTTTTAAGATGAAATTATATTAATTTTATAACTTAACAAATTTCGGTGTATTACCTAGAACTTTTTTTTCGTTTATGTTCAATCTTTGAAATTTAATGAATTGTGAATTTCAAATTTTCTTTTAAAAAATCAAAAGAACTACTTATTGGATTGAACGCTTAAAAAAATGATGATAACATTGTGATTTGATTTTAATCCATTAGATAAAGAGTAATTCTGAACTCGAAAAATAATGGATAGAACTGTGTTGTACATTACGTTATAATTTACATTGTATTTATTAATACTCATTATTAATGAATCAAATATCGTGTAATTTAACGAAGTTTTTTTTAACAAAATAGACTGCAACCTTTTTATATTTTTACAAAACACTATTTTATCGCTACGTTACGAATTATTCCCATCTGTGTATATATGTCTTCCTTTACTTGAAATATGATCAGCTTTGCGTAAGTTGAACTTAAAAAATTTTTTTGGAAGGAAAAAAGCAGCCCTTGATACGAGCTGTAAGCTTTCGTTGGACTCATTTCGGTGGTCAATTAATTTTTTGTTTAATTTTTGCTTTTTTTGTTCCTCGCATTTGTAACAGCTGTGTTGCACGATTACGATTTTCATTGTTGTCGCTTAAAATGTTATAATGTTACCAATTAATTTCTCAAGAAAATACTTTAATTACCGCAGTTAGTCGCGAATGTGATATTTAATGTATTTTAATGTTGAAGTCTTACCTCGTGTAAGATTGAGAATAAATGTTCGTAATTGACTGATTAGTGTATTTCATTATTTCCTGATTTTTTTTACAAAAATTTCGATTTGTTAATCAAGTACCTAGTTTGGATTGTTGAAAAGTAGGTACTTACCTATTATTTAGTGTGGAAATATTCCAGGGCAGTTGAACTCATTGAAATTAACTTTCAAAACTTATTTTCTTTTTTGCCTCAATGTTCAGAATTTTTATTCTGTACTAGAATTAAATTTGCTTTTTAAACATATACATGAAGGCGAACGTTGGTGCACAATTTAGACGAGAAAATAAAAGAGGAAAGTACGTGCAAAATTAAGGAGGTGTTAGGTTCATAACAAGAGTATACACACAGACAGAGCGAGTAATAAGTACCTTGTCAAATGAAGTACATTGCGGAGAGTATCGCTAACTCGGTACGAAGGACGAATAGGAAGAGGGCATGGTATCGTCAACTCCCTTGGTCCCAGATCTCATAACAAGTGCGTCCGATTCGATTACTTTAATAGAACAATCACGGTCTAGCGCCTTCGTTTGTTCGCTCGAGCCCACGGTTTCGTCTATACATTTACCGCATCTTTTATTTCCTACCGAGCCTTTTAATTTTTAAAAGATATAGCCTCGCGTAATTCTATCTCTAGCCAGGCAGAATACGTGTACGTGTGGTGTTGCTGTGCAGAATTTACAAATAGAAATCTTTTGAAAGTACATATTCGATTTACTCGGGTGGTTCAACTTTCAGGTGTAGTCGAGTTGAGATTTGAAAATTTGAATTCAGCGGTTGTAGTTACTTTTGTACTTGACTTTCGAGTTACCAAGAGTGAAAATCACAGTTAAGAAGGAGCTTTAAAGTTGGATACGTAATAGTTTCCAGGTGTCCGAATTCGTTTGTGTTTACATTACGTGTACTACGTTGGAAAACTTTAGAAGGGCAGGTAGTTGTTGTGTAGTTTGTGGGGTTTATTTTTACGTAGGTAACGTCTAACGTGTTAAGGCGAAGATTTTATTGATTTGGGTTCTATTTTTGACAATCTTGAAAGAAATCTGTGGCTAGGTAAAGGTGTACCTATCAGAAATTTGAATAATATTTTGCATTTTTATAGGTCCTTTGATCAAATCAGCCCATTAGGCAGGATTGTTTTGGAAGGGGGGCAAATGACATCTCGGATTGGGAAATACAAAATGAGACAAAATAAATGAGACCCCTCATTTCACAAAAAATTCACTTTCACCTTTCAAGCTACATGAATTTCTTTTTACCAAATTCAAATCACTCACTCAAACTCTTCGATCAAAATCAAAGAAAAATTTTCTGATGAAATTTTTTCAAAAAAATTTAGATGGAAATACCTGTACTGCTACAAAACTTTTCAAAAAATAATTTTAATTTATTTTGATGTCAGAAATTTTGTTGATTCTTTTTTTAAACCACTGAATCAACAGCGCGATTTTTTTGAAAATTACGGAAATCAAAATCCAGATGGCAGTGTGAACTTTTTTTTGAAAATTTCATCAAAAATAATACCTATTAGACTACTAAAAAAACTTTTGATTCGCAATTTTTGATGCGCCTGAGTGAGAAATTTGAATTTGATGAAAATCAAAAAGCTTTGAATTCGAGATCTATAACTTTTCAACCAGCTTGTTAAGGGCAAAACGCGTATCCAATTTCGAATTCAATTAATCGCATACCTATTTTAAATGATGACCAATGTTTCCAGCAGGTGGTACATCCAAAAGTTTGTAAAACTGTTTTTTTTGAAGGACAAAACTTTGAGCTCTTCTATCGGTTCACGGTCATTTTCCCGAAGCCTAAATCCCGAACGGACATTTTCCCGAATAGGATATTTCACAAATCCGTTTTCCCGAATACCGAAATCCCGAATTCTTTGTTTCCCGAATAGAAAAAAAACCATGAACCCTATTAAAATTTTTGAAAGTTTTTAAAAAATCTTCAATGGTTGGAAAATCATTGAATTTTTGAGAAGCTGTCCAGTTCTCAAAAAGTAATGAAATTTTTGTAAAATTAAAAAAAAATCTATTTTTTAAAGAAATCCAACCTTTGAAAAATTCTTCAAATTTTGAAAAACCATTCACGTTAAGAAAAAACTGTCCACGACTGGGAAAAAATTTTAATTTTCGGAGTATTGTGCATTTTTTATAAAATTATGGAATTTTTTGAAAATTTTTCAAGTTGTAGAAAATTATTAAATTTTTGAAAAACTGACCAATTTTAAAAAAATTATCCAAGTCTTATGAATAATATCGTCCAATTTTCAGAAAGTCGTCCAAATATGTGCCTGACCCATGGAAAAAATTGGCACAAGTATTCAAGTCATCTATAGAAAACGTGATTCGGAAAATTCTGTATTTGGTATTTCCGTATTCGGGAAACAGATTATCCGGTATTTCTGCATTCGGGAAAAAGGTTATTCGAGAATTGTATTCGGGATTTTGGTAAGGTAAAGTGGGGCAATTCCGGTAGCGATTTTCAAAATTTCACGTATATTGCATTTTACGGTTTTCCAGTACATTTTAGGGCAAAAACTCTAATAACATGTTTTATTCCCATACCCTTCCGCTTCACATTAATGGCATTGAAAAATTTTTTTGAGTACTCGACGTCGAGTTATTTGGAAATATGTAAGTGAAAGTCAAGTTCTCGGAATTGCCCCAGATTTGGGGCAATTACATATGCGGAGTTGGTGACCATATGAGCGCTTCCGAGGTAATTTCGACACCGTCACGTTAAAATATACAGTTTACTCTAAATTTTAGTTTTTATTTCATGCAAATCGAATCATTTGAAGCCGAGATATGACATTTTGAAAAAAAAAAACATTTTTGAAGACTTAATTTCGTAATTTCTGAAAAGTAAAAATCATGGATTTTCCGGTTTGGTGAAATTATGAGCGCTTTCGAGGTATTTTAATGTTTTGGGGTCATGCCGACCCTGTTCAGTCTTTCGTTTGTGATTTTGGACCATCTAAAATCAGTAAACACTGAAAATTTCATTATTTTACAATTCCAAGACCGCTACCGGAATTACCCCGGGTGAAAAATCGTAATTGCCCCGGGGCTGAAAATTGGTCACTGCTTTTTAAAATGTCTTAGTAGGAACAAAATTTGTTTCTAAAGCAAAACCAAAGAAAGGACTTATCTTTCGATGTGTACTAGTTCATTACAGCTTCTCCAGACAATTTTAAAACAATTTTTTCATGATGAAATGCGAAATTGTAAAGAGCACCGTTTTTTTGCAACAAGGTTTTGGGCCTACCGATTTTGACTATACATATTTCACAGACTTCGAAAAAAAGCCCAGAAACGCACTTTATGAATTTAGTCTAGGGACCAAGTTGGAAAAAGACGCGTTTTTAGCGATTCCGTGGACCCTACGAGTATACCGGGTACCGGCAGTTGAATATTCATAATTCGACCCTGCTGAACACGACTAGCCCGCCGGTAGTTCGAAAAAGTGGTGCAAAGTTGCCCAAAGTTGAGCTTAAAGTTCAAAAGTTCACATTTTTTCAAAAAATCGTTAAAAATCATAAAATAGCCCAATTTAATCGTTCTTTGGCTCATTTTGAAGGGAATTTCGTCCGCTTTCTAATGACGTATCGTAAGTTGAGTTTTACTAAAAACTTTCCTCAAATTTGAGCAAAATATTCAAAGTTGATTTTTATTTTGAACTTTTGAACCCTATAGCAACGAATCGAGCGCGTTAATCGAAAATTTTATTGAAATAAATGTTACGCTCCATCAAATTCTCTACTCAATGAGCTGTTGGAGGACTCTCTAACTTGAGTTGGAGCTGAGTTAACGAGTTTTTTGTGACGAAGTCACTCAACTCGAAAAATGTTAAAACCCCGAGAATTTGCTTACATTCAAATAATAGTTGAGATATTTCAATGCTGATCATTTTCAACAGTCAAAACGACTGGCTTGACTCGAGTTTTACTCAAATTTGAGTGATCCACTCAACTTTCTTCACTGATTAATTAACATATGTTGTTATATATCGTTTTGGTAAGATTTTTTGCGCCGAATACGAATTTTCGTTCAAAATTTTCATTGAACAAAAATTTTCAACCCATACTCTCCTTCTCCCAACCCCATACGAGGGCTAAGGGGAGGTTCAAAGAGGGAGGGTGAAACTTTCATTTTTCAAAATTGAGCTATCATCCCTTTTTTGGCGTCATTTCCATATGATTGAATCCCACTGAGTTCAAAAATGTCATTACTTTCAAGATTTGAGGAAGAAAAGTTCCTCAAATTAAAGATTTTCCAATTCAAGTTTTTGCATTTTTCATCAAAATTACTTGAAAATTACTTTTTTTTCAACTTTTCACAACCTGCCGACCTTCCAACCATATTTTTATTATAATTTTCAAACTCTACGGGTAGATTATCATATATATTGACCTTTTACAACTTCCTGTACCTTTACTCTGAGTAAATAGAACAATCTAAAGTTGCTGAAATTGGGCCCATTTTTGTCACATTTTTGGGTAAAAACCGCGATCCTAGACTAATTGATGGGAGTAGGTTGGTACTAAGACTGCCTACTTACGTGATCAGTGTTGCCAAAAAATAATTTCCAACAAAGCTATTAGCTGTTATTGGAATTACCCCGGTCTTGGAATTGCCCCACTTTACCTTATCCGGGTTTCGGGAAAACGGATTCGTGAAATTTTCATTCGTGAAATATCCAATTCGGGAAAATGTCCGTTCGGGATTTAAACTTCGGGAAAACGGTCCATAACCCTTCTAACTCCTAGTTTCGTTCTACTCTGAGCAAGAAGGGGAGAAAACTGGAAATTTTTTTGGAAAGTCTCATCAATTTAAACTATCTATCAATTTTTGTCAAAATTCAGGATCTGTTTTTTTCCCTTCATATAAGTAGGTACCCTAAATCAAATCATAGGTACTTAGGTACCTATTCCTTGCATTCAAAGAACCGAATAGCATTTTCTGATCAATTTTCCAGCTTTTTTTTTTCGTAAATATGAAGAATTTGAAAAATGTAACCTCATTGTAGGCTTATTTAGTATTGTTGGCCAAAATCACGCTATGCTGGTTCAAAATTTTACAAATTTTTCAGTCTTATTCATTTTAAAATATTTTTAAAATGCGAGTTAAAAAATATCGAAATATCCCCCAACTTGGATCAAAATCTATGAAAATTCATTTCAAAAGTTATTACAAAGCCAGTGCCATAAAATTGTAAAAAAAACATTTGTTCAGAATAATTTATGAGAATTACCTAATGAATCTTTGTCTGGATTTTCAAAAATGCTGACGTTTGAAATGAGATTTTCACAAACTTGGCATTTTAATGAGAAATTTATTAGAATTAAAGAATCTAAAGTACTTATACTTAAATAGAATTTTCAAAATTTCCTACTTTTTGAATGGGAATTGATTCTGATCGAAATTTTGAGCATATGAGATCAGTTGACCAAATGAAAGGATGCCATAGACGCAGAATTGCTATATTTTCTTGATTTTTCACAAGATTGGCATTAAAAAGGGGGTTTTAACCAATTTCTCCGGGGTAATGACTGTTCCAGGGGGGCATCGCTCCCTCCCCGGAACAGCCTCCCGTAGCTACTGGCCTGGATCAAATAATATAAAAGTATCCTAGAATTGAAGGGAGGGTAGCTAAAAAGTGATGCCTAGATCTCAACAGGCCCGCGCAGAGAAAATCCGGGCCTGCGGAAGGGGGGGGGGGGGTAATTGATGAGAAAAAAGGTCTTTCACGATGGGGGGGAGGGGGTAAAAAACAAGAATTTTTGATTTTTGACTTCCAATACCGCACAAAACAGGGGGGATGGGGACTAGAAAAAAAATTAAATCGATTAATATCTTCTGATCGCACATAAGTCTTCAATTTTTTAAGAATTGTCAAAAAATCAGTAAGTAGGTATTTTTCGAAAATAATTTTGTGAAAATTCCAAGAAAATTCAAAACTGATTAAATCAATTTCAAAAATTATTTTTTAGTCACTGAGTAGACCAAGAAGCACAATTTTTGGCAAAAATCAATACTTTATAGCTTTTTTTCTTTCCCCTATTATACTACGCGTTAAGCCAAATTTTTCTTTTTAGAGGGCCCCGTGGCAAAGACAGTATGTTTTTTAGTCTTAAAGGGCCCCCTACGGGCCCCCAAAAAAATCGGGCCCGGGAGGAAATACTCCCTTTTCCCCCTCTCTGCACAGGCCTGGATCTCAAAATGACGTGGTAAAAATTGCATCCCTTGACTCCGCATTTACCCTGCCCTACCGGAACCTAAAATCTGACTAAGTATGTTGAAAAAATTTTGAAAAATTAAAAAAAAATTTTGCCAAAAATCTTAATTGCCCTATTTTTTAATGATCCTTAAAAATATAATTTTTTCGGAGTTTCTGAATACTTACTAACCTATTCAGTGAAAACTCGAAAAAAAAGTTGAAACTTTTTTCCCAGGAATGATGTTATCAAGTATGAATATTTTAACCCACTAAAATCATTGGTGGCGATTTTCCATCAACCCTCGGCACAATTTTCTAGCTACCTCTCTTCAACTTTTGAAAAGATATGCAAAACGATCACCCCTACTACCTGCCTTACTGAATAATTGTTGTAAGGTAAATTTATGATCAGCAAATCAGTTTGATGATTATAAATCACATTACAGATCAAACAAATCAAGCCCTAACCAAATAAAACCCATCACCCATCAAAGGAAAATAGGTACCTATTTTCATCTCATTTGATTTGTTTGTTTACTTACAGGTAATGGGAACACATTTCCACATTTTTCTCTCTCCGGTCCACGCACAGTTTCGAGACAAAAAAAAAGCTCAAGCTCCAGGGCTCGGTTAATAGATAAACCGAATCCGCACAAATGTCACGGTTCGCGTTTAAAAGATAAATAAAATAACACGCGGCGCACCGCTTATGGTAATGTTATCAGGCTTCGCGTTCTTTTTCTTTCTTTGTATTCGTTTTTTTAAATGGGAAATTTTAAGAGGTCGAGGAGTCTGGGGAGAGACTTTTAATATGTCCCCTTGATTTTTATTTAGCTTATCTCGAAGAACAGAAACGTCGGACTACGTATATATTGGGGTGTTGGTGTTCGCTTTTGTCGTTTGTAGATACGAAAAACAGCGCGAGTCTTGTTTGCCCTTCTTCCCTTGCTTTCGATGCGAGAACGAAGGGGATAAACTTATTCAGGCACATCTTTGATAAAGTCGACGGAGTTCGTCTTCATGGCGGGGTGATCTCAGTACGGGATTTATCTGGTACCGGTACGACTCCCGAGAGATAGTCTTATGTTCAATATAGCCACCTCTGCCTCATCTCCATTTCTAGTTCGGTCTTTCTGCTCTCGATCATCTTTTGTAACATCAGCAGCAGCGTAGTATACGAGAAAGTGACTGGAATTTTTTCTGCAAGTGGAAACTTTCGAAAGGATTATAACTTTTGTGTATATTTTTGAATTTAATTCGAGATAGTGTTTTTTATCCGGTTTAATGCGCCGATATGTAGATTAAATAATTACGTTTCGAATTCAATTCAGTATAAATTTTAAGTTGTGCTTTGGAAAATTTTTTGAAGGAAATAAGTGTTCGAGACTTCGAGTAAGGACGTCCCTCATAGAAAAATACTACTGGTATTTTCGTATTACTAGTTTTACTACTAGTTTTTAGTAGTAAACTGGTAGTTTTTAACAAAAACTAGTAGTAAACTAGTGGTTTTTTGGTAAAACTAGTAGTAAAACTAGTAATACGAAAATACCAGTAGTATTTTTCTATGAGGGGTGCAGTGAATATAACTGGAAATTCGTGGTGCAATATGCAATTTATATTTAGGTATACCTACCTCCTTCGTCAAGCTCATTATATTTTTAGTAGGTACCTAGTTACCTAAGATACTTTTCTTTATTCTTCAGAATTTTTTCTAATACTGCTTTTATTAATTCCAGTTCTGGAATTCTTTTATACAGGTTTTAATTTCATTTCACCTGAAACTCGAAAAACCGTCATTATTTTTTCCCCAGCTTCCGAAGGGATGGGGAATAGAGGGTTTACTGAGAGTAGGTCTGTCAGTCTGATATCTTGTAACTGTTAAAATACCTACTTAAAGTTGACCTGATTGCGCAATTGAAAAAAAAAATCAAAATAGATTCAAAAGTATCCATCAACGTTCTCGAAGTTCAACTTTTGAATGTAGGTGAAAGCCCATGGAGCCTGATTTAAAATCTGTAAGGAATACGTACCATAATGCATCCGTTTACGTGAATTGACGAGTTCAATTTTCATTCCGGTATTTTCAGATGAGGAAGGAGTTGAAAATTATGGGTGCTATTGCTATACTTACCTATGTATTGTTTGTTATAAGTATATGTACAAACCAGTGTTTTGGATTTGACCCTCCTCCCATATTTCCCCCTTGGAGCCTGTATTGGACCTGTAAAATGAAAAAATTCAAAATTTTAAATTACATGTTTTTTTGCCAAGTTTTGGATGATGCTGAATCCAAAAATCAAATTATTTTTCGGTTCTTACCTTCCACTATCCTTTTCCTGCCATCTCCTCACCAAGATTCAAATTTTGTGCGGATGAAAATGTCCTATTCACCCACATAATTGCTTTAAATATTATCGTCCAAAAATATGAGGTCAAGGTTTTCAGTTTAAATAATTCGTCCCATTAATGCCAAAACCTTCCAAGTGCCAAATTTATTATTTTACAGGAGAGCTAAAAAACTTGACAAAATTTTCATTGTGTTTATGGATTTAGCAGATTTTAAAATCCACTGCATTGTGGCTTAAATCAATTTTTTTACTTCTTTCTTTTTTTTAAATCGATGCAGCTCGATTCCCTGAATCCGAAACACTAAAAACCTCAATTTTGAAAAAATGGCATTTAGAAGGTTTTAGCATTAATGGGACGAATTGTTAAGGGGGTATGAAATCAGTTTTGGTGAAGAAATTCAAAATTGAGTTTTCTAGGGATTTGAATTCTCTATTTTATTCTTTTCAAAGTTATACATAATACTTTTTAAAAATCACTTTTCTTAAGATTGAAAAATTACTTTTTTACGATCAAGATTTCCCTAGACTTTAGGGAAAATTTTGGTAAACTGAAAGTTATCCAATCAGATCTGATACAAACGAACAGCCACAAACTCAAAATTCTCAACCAGAATTATTTGATCAGCCTTGTTCCTCAACAAAAATTTAAAAAATTAATGATCATTCACACCTGGACCTCAGTAGTACAACTAAACTGAAGTTCATGTATGAAAAATAAAGTTCGAACTTTAAAGCTGTTTTTCTCAAAATGTACGTTTTCAATGTTCATGTACCTTTTTCTCAGGAACGACTGTATCGATCAACTTATTTTTTTTTTGTTTTCTTCAGCAAGTTGTACTCTATAAATAGACGGGGGCTTTTTCATTTATCATGCATGGAACAGGCTGAGGAATTATTTGTATGCTAAAAAACACGGTATTTTAAGAGAGCTTTCTACGTGTAAGCTTAATTTCGGAAGCATGAACTAAATTTTGAAATCCCCCCGTTAAAATGTAACTCAAAGTTGACTCTAGTTACCCTCCAAATTTCAGCCTTCCACCTCTTCTGGTAATCGAGAAAAAGGAACATGAAAATACACGTAAAAAACCTGATTTCATACCCCCTTAAATAGGTACCTATGTTTTTTCAAAATCGTACTGCGGCTGCATGGAAAGTCTAATATAGAATATTACCTATTAAGTATAAATCGTTGGAAAGCCCAGTCTTTAGTTTCCAAAAAGTGCTTGATTTTAAAAAAGATCTTTAAAAAAGGACGTTTCCCATTGACAATTTACCTACTAGGTAAAATGAAAATCAATCGGAAAATTTTGATTTTTTTTCAAATATTCGCCATTTTTAATTTGATCACGAGCATATTTTCTATCTTGAACCGCCATATTAATGCTTGATCCTTCCTCTATTGACTTCTCTTCTTGAAGTTGACCAATCACTGATTTTAGTAATTTTTCAGTGATCATATACACCTCTACATACCTAGGTACCTACTTCTACGAACAAAAAAAAGTAAATAGCGTTCTAGTGAAGCAAAATTGAAACTCTTTTGCCCTACTTTAAGCTAAGGCCATGGAGATTACATGACAATTTTTTTCTCTCACTTTTGCTTTACCTTGGTAGGTTCTGTGACGTTTGACTGTTCAAAGAGAATAACTCATGCGTAACTGCGAAATTTTACTTGAAATTTTTGAAATGGGAAAGATGTGATTTTCTGACTAATTCTGGGTCGTCGAACACGAATACGGCATTAGTTTTTACCAATGGTGATTTCCTTGCCTGTAAGGCCCCATTCAAACTTTACAATGGTGAATTTTCAGAGAAGAAATCACCAATTCGAAAAAACCAGCCCCTGACTTGTGTTCAACTGGTCAAATTTCACCTTTATGCACCATTTAGGTGATCATTTCCCTTAAAGTTTCAAAATTCACAATTTAATTTGAGATTTTCCATATTTCGAACGTTCTATATGTGGAAAGAAATAACCAAATGAAAAAGCTAACGCCAGATTCGTGTTCAGCAAGTTAAAATACCCCGATAAACACTCTCTTCGCGATCGTTTCGCAGAATGACTCGAAATTCACTTTTTCATTGTAGAGGGACTCCCTCTCGCGAATCGCTCGAGTGCTCAAACTCGACTTTTACTCCCTCTACAATGAAAAATATCGTATGCAACTCGGGAGATAAATGATTTTCGACGATTTTGAGTTCTTTCCCTCGCTTCGCTCGGGCAATAAACCTCAAAATTCGTCGAAAATCACTTTATCTCCCTTGTTGCATAATATACCATTTCCACGAATTAGCTTTGAATGATTGAAAAAATTAACCTAAAAAAGTGTATTTTGAGACTTCACCCAAAACGTTTGCGAAAAGATTGTTTATCGAATTTTTGCTGACCCGCTGAACACCCAACAAGTCCAACAATGTATCTATACCATACTAAGTGTCTAGACTCTAGATCTTGCCAATACCTATTTCTACATTTGGATATTCCACGTCACCACAACACGACTTTGAAAAAAACAACAATTAAGTATACTAAACTGAAAATCTTGTCTCCAATATTCTTATGGACGGTAATGTAGTTTTTATTTCATTAGGTATGAAGGAAAAAAGATCTTTGCATTGGAACTCGGTGGTCTAAAAACGTTACAGTCGACATACCACATGATATCTTTATGCGAAAAATTTTACGAGAAGGAAGAGGGATGAATAGAGGTGGCGAGCTGTTGACTCGACGTCATCGAAAAATAACAAACACATGCCACCGAAAGAAGTTGGGGTTTTTATTTTTTGAGCTGAAATGGTCAAGTTTGGGCTTAAAAAAGAAATGGAAAAGAAGGGAGAAGGAGAGACGAGTGACAGTTGGTTTTTTGAGAATCAGTCTGGAGAGAATCAGGACGTACGTAAATCCCCCCCTCCCCCCAGTTCCCAAAAAATTGATATTTTAAGTCGAACAACAAACAATATTCCAAGCGTAATTTTCAATTTTTTAAATTTTAACACCCCCTCCCCCCCTCCGGTTAGAGATCTCAGAAAGAAAATCATTAGATATACTTTAGACTATACTAAGTTGAATATTTTAAATAAAAAATAACCCCTATTTCCCTCACCGCGCGGGGAAAATTATAATTGTTTTCCAAATTGCAGAATGAGGTGAAATAGATGAGCCAGGTTAAAATTAAGAATATTGGCTAAATTGAGATGAAGTGACCCATAAAGGTGGTATTGAGATGTGTTAGGTACCTTTTGAATAAAAAAGTTTCAAACATTCCTCTTAAACAAGTGCAAAATAGCAAAGTAGTACCCCTCCCCATTCCTTTATTTTGTTAAGAGCCCAGGCAAAAAGTTGGACGAATAAATTTTTTTTAATAAAATAATTTTTTCAATTAATTTTTATTTCTTTGATACAAAAATATTCAAAAACAATTTTCATCACCTCTCAATAAGTTTATTCGGAAATTTTGAAAAAAAAGTAGGTAAATAGGTACCTACTTATTCGCTCAATTGTTTAATTGAGCTAATAATTTTCTAATATGTTAAGTAATTTAAAAAAATCCACTCAAGAATCCCTTATCTAAGTTGGGTTTTTGTTCTCGTTTCTATTTCATCTTCATTGCAACTTGAATAAAACTTTCTTGGAAAAACTTTGGATATTTTAATTTTACTTTTTTTACTCTGTTTTAGTTAACATTCCCCTTGATTTAGTCAACTGCTGCAACAGGCATAAATATGTTACCCAACAGCAATTAAGATAAAATGTTTAATAAATTGAGCTAAAGTTCATGCTAGTTTAACTAGAAGTTGATGCAATTTAACCAAACATTAAAGGGGTATAATTTACGAAGTTGATAATGTAATATGTGAGCTCACAAGTATGCATAGCTATTTCGAATAGGTATAGGTACCTAGATATGTATGTAAGCGAAATTGAGAAGTACATTTTAAAAAGTTGAAGTATTTTTTCTTGATGTTATATTTGAGTATACTAGATAAGTAAGTAAGTTTGCTCTTAAGCAGTAAATTCGGTGAAATTAATTTTTCATTTTCTATCAATTGGGCAGGATTTTCTGGTCTGGAAAGCGTTGGGACATTATTATTCTCTCCCTATACGATAATTTTATTCCACAGTGTTAAAATTTTCATTCAGATTCCACTTTTTACCCTCAGTCATATTATAAAATAAAAAAACATCCAAGAAGAAAATTTTAAACAGCGACACTTGCCCCATAAAAAGATAAATGCAAGAAATTTTTTGTACAGGTAGGTACATTTCTTCTATAAAGAGAAAAAAGTTGAGTCCATATTTATGGAACGCTGGAGACTGCGAGAAAAAAAATGACAATGGATGAAGAAAAAAAAAGGGGAACTATTTCGTACTTCAGATAGGGTAGAAGGGGAAAATCTATGCATATAGATTGCTTATTTTCCGGGCAGATTCAACAGGGTTGAAAAACATAACCCGTCTTCGCTCTTCGATACCTACCACGCGTTTTTTTTTTTGTCGAAGATAATCTATCCTTTCTTCTTTGAAACGAATTTTTGAGTCTTCTTTCTTTTTTTGCTTCTTTTCACGTTCCCTCTTTCTCTCTTTTTATATGTATTTGTTCACCCTTTTTTTTTCTTCTCTTTGGAAAAAGTAATTTTTCTTTCTCATTTCAAATTATTGTATTCCGTTCTGCAACGGGATGTAGAAAAAAATTTAAATAAATAACGAAGCTGAAATGCAAAGTCTAACGTGAATTTATTTTCGTTTGCCTGAATTAACAGTTTACATTCGTCATAATTTTTTTGTGAAATTGCCTATTCTTGATTGAGCTTTACCTACTTTGTTTTGGAAATTTTCTTCGATTTCCATCAATTTAAAAAGCTTTCAGACATATGATATTTAGTTACAGGCAAAGGTTTCTAAAATACTTAATTAATTATCTACCTACTGCTTGAAAAAAAAAGTAGTACCTACCATATAAAATTATACTGGTGCAATTTCTCGAAAATTTGAACTTGAAAGCCGAAACACCAACAAATTATGTGGCAAGGAATTACGAAAACTCGGCGAAATGTTGCTTAACGCCACACAGACTGACTTTCTGTTCCGATTATGACCTATACATTTTCGACAAAAGAATTATCAATGAAAAGTAAATCAGTGGCAGTCACTCATATCTAACGAAAGTATCAGGTTAAATGAAGGAGCAATATTTTAGATATTTATCAATGTCAGGAGCAGAACGTAAACGGGCAACAATATAATGCTCGTCGGTTTACATCTGATGTAAATATAACCGATATGAGGACGAGAACAGCAGTACGACCGGCCTTTAAAACTGCTCCGCCGGGGAAAATACCCTTATCAGCGCGAGTTTCAGACCCTTTCCGGACTCCTCTGGGAACGATATTTTCAAACGGTGAACATGTAACTGAACCAACTTGCAGCAGCTTAGATCTGTTATCGCCGTTTTATGACCGAGTCTTTTACAATAATTATAAACTTATTACGGCCATTGTTACACTTTACAGCGTCCTTTTCTAAAAGCAGCATTTCTTGATAACCAAATTCATAGAATAAAAATTAAACTTTACCATCACTTTATAAAAATAAATGCGCCGGTTTTATTGTTTCGCAGGTGTAAGGTTATGAGAGTGGAACATGTTTTTTTCTTCTTTTTTTTTTGAATCTTGCTAATTTGAATTTTATAATGATTTCTGTATGGAAATTCTCTGCGCTCTTATTGGTCGCGTGTGTTTTTTCAGGGTACCTATCTCAAGTGGTTTTGGTGGTAATTGCCTTCCTTTTTCGATTTACATACCCTCAATGATTCGAAGATTTTTCGTCTCTCTTTGGACTCAAATGTGATACTGATAGTGATATACCCATCTGAATACGAAGGTAGGTTTATTTTAGGAAGAAGACTAGCCCAACTGAAACTAATAAGGTTAATACATGGAAATCACCTGAGATATTTGCTCCCTCCGGTTGCAATAAGAGTTCGATTTTTAGAAACAGCATTAATTTAATACCTATGGTATGTTCCCAGTAGCGTTGCAAGGAATTTCTCATGGGGGGGGGGTCAGAACTTTCATAATTTATTGAGAAATTTTCAAAATTCTCTTTTATTATAAAAACGAGTTTCACAGGAGTTTAAAAGTTTTTATACGATTTGCATGAAATATTTAGGAAAAAGACTTCGAGGAAAATGTAATTTTGGAACAAACAACATCCAAGCTAATTATTTTGACCTTAAAAACCAAAGGTTGGAAGATTTTTTTGGGAGTGTACAAAGTGGGTATGGAGATTTTGAATACTAGAAGGGAGAGGGAGAAAAAGTGAGCATTTTTTTTGCCCAGTTGCCTCCAGTAGTTCATATAATATGTAGTAATTTTATTCAAGCCCGAGCGAAACTATGAAAAGATTGGATTTTTAATGCCCAAAAAAGACATTTTCACGTAAATTTTTGACTCGGGAGATCTGGACCCCCTGGGACCCCCTTGACTACGCCATTGCATATGCCCAAGTTGATATTTCGATTTTTGAGGAATTTTTGAAAATTTAAAAACCGATTTCTTCAGAAGAAATATAGATTATATTTTCGAAAAGAAGTACTTTTTTACAAAGCTTGAGAAAGTGTAAGTTTCTAGCAAATTTCAATTTCTCGAATCCACATTTAAAAATTCCAATCATTTTGGAGCTTCTAGCTCAATTTTTATTTTCTGCAGAATTTTTGAATTTTTCCTGAAGACAGTACAGTTTCAGAGGCGAAGCTGGAGAAAAATCCCTGATGAATTTATACTATACCATAATCCAAAAAAATTAAGGGGTGAAGGGAGGGCAGCGATTTTTCACATAATTATAGGAATACCTTTTTGCTTAGAAAAATAATATGTGAAATCACCCAGGAAAAAATTCCAAATTGTACTGTACGACGCGACGTATGGGTACAACGGTACATCCAATTTCTAAGAGTTTTTTTTGAATAGGTAATAAAATTCGATTTTTTGCAGAAGTTGCTATTTAAATCATAATTCATAAAATTACAACTTCATTCACGTCCTTATTTTTTGTGAAATTGGAAATGCTTCGGTTTTTTTTTCAATTTTAATCCTTCTTAACTCTTTCAATTTTCAATTTTATTAAAAAGTGAATAATTACTTATAAGTTATTTTGTTGATCATAAAATTTCAAATACAGGTAAAATAGGTTATGTTCATATTTTGATTTACGTACCTAATTCAAAATTGAAGGAGTTACAAAGCTCCAAACATTGAAAATAATCGCTTGAAATGTTTTTAATTATTGGTTTTCGGATTTTCGCGAATTGTTTTGAATTTGGAATTTGACTTTTATTGAATTTTTTTTCCTTTTTTCAAAAATTCTGATGTAAGCTGAGCTTACAAACTTACACGCTAGCTCACCACTGTACAATTTACGTGGACAGCTAAGAAATCGAGTTTTTGCTTTCCTTTTCACCAGTTTAACAAAATTTGACCAGGTTTTTAAACAGAAAAAAATTCGAAATATGACGATAATTGAAAGTGCTCTAATCGCTAGGTTATCGAACTACCTACTCTCTCATTCTGAATCAGTGAAAAGTTACTGATAAATAGTCAGAATTGTAGCACAGGAAAAATCAGCGAAATTCAATGATTTTCAGCGACTTATCACTGATTTTTCACTGATTTTCCATCAAATTTCATAAATTTTACTGACTTTTCAGTGAATTTTCACTGATTTTCCAGTGATTTTTTTTCACTGATTTGTTTTTAGTAAAAAAATGTTCACTGATTTTCTCCTGTGCTGCAATTCTGACTGTTTCTCAGTGATTTTCGATGATTTTCACTGATTTATAATTGAGAGAGTAGATTGCCATAAATGAACCTTATTCAACCATACCGATTTCCCGAAACAGGGTTTGATAATTTTTAGCCATTCTAAAACTTCCAGCGCAACTACAATTTTCAAATTTTTCACCAGAAGATGCAGCTAAACATTAAATTTTTGCTTTTCTTTGAATAGTTTATCAAGAAACTCTGTTTCTGGTTCGATTTTCAGATAGACAGTACCTATACTCGTGACCCGCTTTTCCACAAAATCAGGTTACCGTCAATGAACCTTTTTTACCTAATTCCGATTCCTCGAATCCATATTCGACCATTTTGGCTCCTTCTGGAACCTTCAACGTAATTTCGATTATCTACAATTTATATACTTAATGAACAGCTGCAGGTCAAAAATACATACGCTCAAGGGATCCACCTAGAAATCGAGTCAACAGCAGATTTTCTCAATTTTCACTAATATGATCAGACGGAAGTGAGAATTCGATTTTTAACTGTCCAAGTAGGTATAAATTTCGACACCTAAAGAAATTCGAAAATACTGGAGAGAAAATCGAGAATCGAAATTGCGCTATGGGCTTCAGCAAGCAATGGCTGAAATAATTGATAAATCTTAGTTTCGTGGAATCAATATTGGGCGATTCAGGTTCATTCCCGGTGATCTAGTTTGATGAATCGGCGATTTGACGGGTTTCAATTATTTCGAATTTTCCTACTTAGGTACCTATTGTAGATGTTTAGGTATCTACTTAGCAAGTCAAAAAGTATAAACTTAAGACATCTAATTGGAAATCAACCCGAAGGTGGATTTTTTCGTTACTATGATCGAACGGAAGCGAGAACTTGATTTTTTGCCGCCCAAGTTGATTTGGATGCCATCTGGAGAAATTCGAAAATAAGTACTGGAGGAAATCGAAATTATACGCTGGAAGCTCCATAATGGTGGAAATGGTCAAAGTTGTGTTCGGAAAGTTGAAATGGTGTAAATATTTAAATTTATTCCAGTTTGGTAAAAAAAAAAACATACCTAATTATTTTTTTCTAATTTGATTCTCAAATTTTCAAAAATCGATGTATCAACTTGAGCAGCTGCAATTTTGGCTTTTGTGGTTTTAGGATATACTCTTTTCAAAAATTGAGGTTCTGTTTCAGTTGGAGGTGAACATCTCAAGAAGCTCAATAGGATCCCTTTTGATTGGGTACCTACCTAGTTCATCAAAAAAACAGTACAATGGACAAGTTGCACGAAATTTTTTTTGGAAAAAAATTATGAAGAATCGAAAGCAGACATCAAAAGATGAAGATTAAAAAATGAAAAATAAAAATTGGTCCATTAGAACTCACGCGATAATTTTTTGAAAGTTGCGTTTTCTCGTATAAAGTTCAAAAACGGAGCCGTAAGAAAATTTCATGGTGTGACGTCACAGCACCAGACTTCGACCACTCCTCCGTTTTTGAAAGCTACGAGAAAATGCAACTTTCAAAACATTGTTGCGCGAGTTCTAATGGACCAATTTTCATTTTTTTTCTTTTTCAATCGTCATCTTTTAATGTCTACTTTCGATTTTTCTGAATTTTTTTCGAAAAAAAATTTCATGCAACTTGTTCATTGAGATTAGTCATTTTTTTGTTTCAGGTTTTCATAGGTATAATACATTATCAAATACCTAACTCGATACGAATGTTTTGTTTACCCCAGCAATAGTGACAAAAGTCAATACGTTTTTCACTTTTTCGGACTAAACAGAGAAGCAAGTCGTTCGACCCTTCGACGGAACCTTTATAATCGCTAATTTTATCTCAATAAAACCGCATTTTCGTTACACAGAGACCCATTGAAAAACCAAACGTAAACCAACCAAACCCTTTGCAAGCGGTACGGCGAAATTTTGCCAAAAATGAACGACATTTGCATCGTCAACAATCTCCCCTTGAATCGAAAATAAAAACGACAACGGCATATACAGCGTATACCGAATTTATACTGTTACAACGTTATTGTCCGAGTTAAACGAAGTAACTCCGCAATACGGGAGCGCTTATAACCGTATATCAAAATCAAATGACACAGATATTCGACGTGCCGGCCAAAGCGATTTTATCGCGATTTGGCACCCCATATAGCAGGTTCTATGTATATAGTATACGTATTTCTGATTTCTATGAGTTTTCTAGGGGGGATAGCTTCATTGATCTGAAGCTAAACGGAACTTGAGAGGATATTCCGGCGTATTGAAGATGGTGAGCGGTTGGCGAATGTCCCGTACTCTCGAGGGATTATTGGTGCGACACACATGTCTATAGGTCCAACGACCCTAAGCTTAACCCGTGCTAGCATTTTCTCTCTCTGTTTATCAGATTTGAATATTGTGGTGAAATACTGACGCATTTCATTGATGATTCCACTACAAAAAGTACCTACCCAATTTCAGACGAAGTAGTAAAAATTACATACTTACCTACCAACTTGAAAAAAAACACATGGATTTGTGAGTATACGTGAGAATTCTACGATATGTTGGAAAACACAGAAATGCCATTTTTTTACCCCATCTGTGGGATTTTCGCCTTCTAAAGGTGATGCTGAAACAGATGTGAGAAATTGAGCAAATCTTATAACGGAGGGTTTTTTAATGGTAAATATAAAAATTGTGCTTTTTTTTACAACTTTGTATCGATTACTGATAGGTAGGTATAGGTAGGTACAAAAACTTCACCTATTCTACGTCATCATTCTTTTATGAAGTGTACCTACAGCAGAGAAACAAGAATAGATAAACGTAAAATTAACTTCGTAACTTTTGAAGAAAAAAATATAGCACACCTAATACAAACTATTTTAATTAAAGTTTCCAAATGAAAATGACCAATTAATGGAAATTTGTTTTCTTCTTTATTCGTTCGAAGGGTATTGTCTATTATTACCAGAAAAGTTAACGAGTGGAGATTGGGCAGATTTTTTCCAACGTTTGAGAAAAATAGTCATGGTAAAGAGAGTAGAACGCCATGCATTTAGATGGCCTGATTGAGACTAGTTTTACGAATCACGTGCGCTTTTGTTGGAGATTTTCTCGCAAGAAAATGAGATGTACTTTATTTTTATTCCGTTTACAAAAATACCAACGAAAATGTTATGATGTAAATTTTTCTTAGATAAAATTACTAATATACGAGAAGTAATGTTCGGTTTTTACTTTCAAGACGGTTATTTTAAAATTACGGTTGTAAATTTTTATTCTCTTTTTTATACTTATCGAAGAACGTAAATGAAAATACCAGACGCGTGGTTTCGCGTTGAAGATTTTTAAAGTTGCTAATTTTTATAGGTTTTGGTTGTTTTCAATTTGCCTGCGACTTTTTAGATAGGCAAACATTCTTTCATTTAAAATGTAACTGTCTGGTACTTGCAGGTGAGCAAACAGGGAATAGTACACGTTTTATCCTTCAGCGAACAAAATCGAAGGAAACTACTTTACCTCTCTGCGTCGTACAATTTTCATTTTAGCTCGGATATCAGCAACGTGTCATCCCTCCTTTGAATTTACTCTTCGTGTAACCGTACGTGCAATAAGTATAATCCACAACTTCTTGCTTTCGTCATAATACTAATAATAAAACTACAGAGTAAGGATTTTCTTGAAAATAGGATCTCCCCTACGAACAGGCAGAAATATACGACATATTAGGGAATTTGAGAAGGCTATGAAATCTTATACCGAGAAAATTAAGACGTCTACATCCGAGAGTGATATCATTTTCAAAATTTCTTGCTACATCTACCTGGAAAAACCAACTATGCACCAACTCGAGTACACTTTGGGAAAAAATGGAATTCTCTTGTACGTTGTTAGGTAATAGGTATATTCTTTTACTTTTTTTTCGCGCTTCTGGATAATTTGTTTGTAGATTCTAGGTACATAAATATAGAAAATTTCAGTTAAATAAGTTTGTATAAAAATTAAAAACAAAAAAATCTTAAGCCTTCACTAAAATCGTTAGATATGCAGTTAGCTTTCACTTCGTGTTCATTTTTGAAAATTTTCAAAAATACAGAAAAAACCTACAATCTGGCCAGTTTTTAAAATATATTTTTTTAATTCATTTTGTTTCAATTTTGAAGAACGTTATTCATGGCAATTTAAAAAAGTAATATTCTAGTAAATTTAAAAAAAAGTTATTTTGAAGATTTTAAAAATATTGGGTAAAATTTTGTTCATGAACTGTAAGAAAATTTACATTTTAGTCTTGAAATCTTTTCAGCGATTTTATTCCATAGAATTTTTTGGGAAAAAATTTTAAATGTTGAAAATTTCATTTAAAAATGTTGAAAATTCTATTTTCAAAAAAGATTAAAAATTTTAATTTCAAAAATTTTAGAAATTAAAATTTGGCGGGTAGGTACTTAGACTTACTTACTCTTGAAATTTTGAAAATTTTGCTCTTAAAATTAGAAATAATGAAATTTTGTAAAATACTTGAACATTTGGTATACTTTTTTTATTTCTAAAATTTTTCTATTTTTACGAAAGAATTTATGGTTCTAAAAATCCGTTCATTACAGGTTACAGAAGAAAAGTAATGCTATTCAAGAACCTGAAATCCTATACTTGCTGGTGCTTGGTGCTTGAGATAATTAGGAAATAGTGCTAAATGCTTAGATACTACTCATCTTAACTAGGAATTGAAAACTATTTACGAAATGAAATTTTGTAACAATTAATTATTTCTTGGTGGAAAAATACTCTTTCAGGGGCCTACTCATTTATGATTATTATTTAAGCTGAAGAAGGTTAGAATTTTATAAACACTCCAGATCCACCTGAAACTGCTTTCAATCAGTTCATAATGCCAAATCGTCGATAGTACGGAATATACCAAATTTCAGATTTTTACCTCAAAAAGATAAAATTTTCATTATTTGCACTTTTGCAGTCATAAGGTGTTTTTGAATTTTCAAAAATTCGCCAAAATTTGAAAAATGAACTTCGTCATATAAAATGTTGGATAGAGGATTTTTTTATGATGTACCTAGGTACTTATAGTTTCAATATATTTTTGTTTCGACCCTAAATCTTACTGCCGGTCGTTTCAACATGAATACAAATACTTACTAAGTACTTAATCATACACGTTACACACCTATTCTTAATTTATTGATAAATTAATACTTATATTGATACTTTCAACATTATATTCAGTTTTCGTATTTCGTGAATTAGGTAACCTTATACCTAGTGTATAGTATACCTTCGTAAATATACTGACGAATTGAAAAAGGGTGACAGCCCGAAAAAAGTTCAACTCCGCGACAAGTTTCGCCATCCGACCACCCGTACGAACAATACCGTGTCCAAAAGTGTGACATTAAAATTTCGTCGCGCCGGAAGTCAATTTTGCACACAAACGTTCAAATTATAACGTTTTTAATCTCACATTTGGCGATTATTTGATCAAATAATTCTTTACGGTGTGTATCATTCGTATCACTATGGAAATTTTCAAGTTTTGAAAGGGAATTGAACGTAGGTACGTGTCTCACTGACGGGCGTTTGCGTTTATGCTTTTAAATGCGATTTCGTTTTGGCCCCTTTTTTGCTTTTGGTCTTTTATTATTAATGAGCTGTAACGGATTGATTATACGTGTTGTTGCGGTTTTGCTCAAGTTAATTGGTCTAATCTGAAACTTTTCGTCGGGTCATCCGGTCATCGGGGGTTGAAATGTTGAAAATAATAGTACCTACAATGATGATATAGGTATTCGTATTTATTTTGATTTCAAAATTTTTAATCAGATCAGGTAATTAACACTGATCATTCGGAAATAATACCTATTACCGACTAAACTTCATCCTTCATAATCTTAACCTAAGTTTTGACACAAGCAATTATTAAAACGTGGTAAAATTATATTATACTTATCATAATTGGTAAAATTTTGTTTTTAATGATCATTGACTTTACATACATGGACTGAGCCTGGCAATGCTAATCCTGCCGACAAGATTATTTACATACGTTCTTATGCATCCCGATTTGGACCTTAGACATTACACTTTTATTGTGCAGTTATTACAATCCTAATCAAAAAAATGTATGATTTGTTCGAAAGTTATTGGGTAAATGCATTGTTTTAAATGTTTACCGAATAAAAATAATGATGGGAAATGTTAAAAAAAAGAATCCCGATTTGGACCTTAGAATAATGTTTGCGCGGAGAACCGTGATAAGAAGCATTGCCAGGCTCAGTCCATGTATGTAAAGTCAATGTTAATGATCATAAATGTAAGTATCAAGTATCTACATATTTAGTTCAAGTGAACCGTGTTAAGTGAAAAGAGACCAAGCGACAAATTTGGAAGTGCTAATATTTTAACGTATTTCTCGCTGGTAATACAGAATAAGATTTTTGAAGTCGCTTGGTCGTTTTTTACTTAACACGGTTCAAGTTAAACAATGAAACTAATTACAAATAAATACGGAACAACGGAAATAAATCTTCGTAATTATGAAATAAAGATATTGTTTCAAAATAAATATTTACCTATTTTATCGGGTATTTATTCAAAAAAATCAACGATTCAAATATATTTTCATAAAACATTAAAATAATTTTATTCTTGGAAAAAAATAAAAAATCAAAAATTAGTTTAGTTTTTGACCGTTAGCGCTAGTATCGCTAAAAAAATCAGAAAATTACGTAAACAATAATGATGAACAATCAAAATGGCGATTAGATATTATTTTGTGTAATAATCCTAAAATCGTAAGAAATAATTGTGAAAAAGGTTCGAGGGTTCGTAAGTTCGGTAAGTTTGAGTTCGGATGATTTATAATTCAACATCGAATTTGGAAACGTTCTAAGATCTGTTTCTTTTTGTATTGCGTTAAATTTCGAAACAATTTTCGATCGCGTAGTGTAACAAGTGTTAGAGCTTTGGTTCAAACTTAATAATAGCTTTAATTTTTCTTCACAAGTTCAGTCAATGATGTTATTAATACCACATATCCATATCGAGTGACTGAATATTATTACGAGTTCGGATGAATTAATATTCAATGGAATATCAAAACGTTTTATGACGTGTTTCTTTTCGTAAGTAGATACCGCGTTAACTTTTGAAGCAATTTCCGGTGGTGTAGTGTAACAAGTGTTAGCTTTGGCTCAAACTTAATAACTGTTATTCATCTTCATCACTTCGTCAGAATATTACCTAATTACCATTCGATTTTGGAATTCCAGTTCAATGATGCTATTAATACCATAAATCGTAAATCGAGTAAGTGGATATTATTATCCGTAAAATGTTCATTCATGTTCGTCAACTTTTAGCTCGTCGATGTGTTCCGTTGTAAGTATTCCATTTGTCGCTGGGTTAATTATAAGAAAACATCGCGATATTTTGATCATCATTAGTAAAATATGAACGATATTTTATCAACGAGGTGATACATACGAGGTAATACTATCCTACCATCCGATACATGTTATGGAAACTGATTTACCACGCGTAGAAGAGAATGGACAGGATTATTTTGTGGGCGAGCGCTCTTGTAAAGAGATCAGCCGAGTGTAAAAACGTATCAAGCATCAGATCGAGGCTTAAAGGTTAGAGATTATTCCGCGGGTTTTAGTATTTGACATTGACACCCTTGTACCAAAAATCTAAGGGTAAGTTTTCCCAGCAGTCTTGTCGGATTAAGGTTATCCCGGATTACCTACCACAAACTAACGGCTAGTTTTACCACTCTTTAATAGCAAACTTGAAACAGGAATTATGTTACATCGAATTCTAGCACGGCTGAAAGTATGGTGATAACGTAATATTGATATCAGAATGGAACATGTTGCAGAATTGAGATGTGCAGGCGAAATTATGCAGTTTTACGAAGATTCTAGGAGTTGATATTTCAATAATTCAATTTTTTTCATCCTAGCGAGTATGAGGACATCCGTCGAAGGTCGAACTAGGTCTGCCTGTATGGAGGTTCTCAGCGAAACTGTATAAATTTATGATTTGCAGTGCTGTGCGATTATTTTTTTAGATTTTTTTACATCACAGGTCTTATCAGTTGGAGTAAGTTTTCCTTTGCTCTGCTCTCAGCAGCGATGAATATGAGTATTGTTCTTTTCGATCAAGAAATGGAAGATCAGCTCCCTATAGATATAAGATGCAATATCTGAAAACTCATTCATAACTGGCTTTTTATTGTTGATCGAATGCCAAGCTGTCGTACAATGTTCTGTAATACGAATACTCATCTGACCGCCGGAGTTCATCATTTTTGCAATCGCATACTGTATTTTTCTTTTGAGAAGCATCACGCCGTGTATTCGATTTAAAAAGATTTAGCTCGATACAAGAGGAATGTTTGAAAGAGCAGAATTTTTTTTATCCATATCCACCATGTAGGTCTGTTATTGTGGCATTACGAAATAAAAAAAATTATCGCGCCCAGGTACAAGGTATTATAAACGATATCATTTGTTCATATGAGAACGCTCAACAGCTGTCGTATGAAAACATAAGTCTATTATTTACGCTGCGAAGAAGAAGTTAAAACAACAACGTTTAACTATCAATTTCTCTATTTACCCTCATTTTTGCATAAGGGTTTACCATGTTATTAATAAGGGATTATTTCATTGATACTCGTGTTTCATCTAAAAGAACGAAATCGCTCATCTCCGATAGAAAAATTACTCTTATCCATCTCTAAAAAGTCTGCTGTATTATGCATGCTATTTTTTATTCAGCCGTAGGTATTAAGAGGAAAATTTTCAACATTTGTTCCGTAGAGAAATTTAAATAACAAATTTTAGTACTTACTGTTTTATTGAAATGAATTCCAATTGATTCAGTTTAGAAAAAAATATCAGTACGATGAGGAACGAAACGATGTCAAAAATGGAGGAGTCTACGGTACGTTACGGTAGCTGTAAAATTCAAAGGGATGATTCTTATCCGTGTGCGTTTGTTCCTTCGCGACACGAGATCATCTGCACCGTGCAACTCTCACCTTCTTTACCCTCTTCATCCCATCGCTGCCACATTCTGTTCTACCATAAATTCTATTATTTTGCTATAAATGGGATATCGACCCGTTTTCTTCTTCGGGGGCTGTTTCTTTTTGAGTGAAGCCGCTTTTTCTATGCTATTTTTCATACGCCACTTTTTCCACGTTTGGTATGTTTTCAATTGAATAAATCTTCACGCGGTCTCAAAGGCTTGAATTTTTTTCGGAATTTTAAAAATAGGTACACAAGTCGACTTTCACATTTTGACGAAAATTCATTTTACGATTTCGAATTTTCGGCGTTGAAAATTGAAAATGGTTTTTAATACCTAGTTATACGTTGCGTTGTTTCTAATTGTAATAAAGTTTCATTTAAATCAGTTATTCGGAGGTCTTTGACGCATAAAATACCTATCTGAACATTTAAGTATTTTTTTTGAAGAAATGTTGAAAATACTTGCAAGGGTATTTTGTTAGGTACGTTATTAAAATACAGTGTACTTCTTTATAACCTTATCATTGGAACGAAAAACTTCAAAACTTTTTTATAGTAACTAAGAGGAACTCCAAAAATACCCACGCGATTTAAGACTTTATTGACACTTGTGGCATTACAGTCAAAGATAACTATCGAGTTATAGCTTTATAGTTGGCATCAACAAGTTATTTTTGTTGTTAGTAATTTCAGTTCTGAATTACTTTTCAAATCATATCCAGGTTATAAAAGTATGTAACATTTTTTTCAACGAGCCAAGAATTTTTATTTTTCAAACTTGCGAGGGTGTCTTGGTGTCTATAGTATTGTAATTGGCGCAGGAGTGTTGAAAAGGTCCTGCATTTCACTCAAAAGTCATTTTTCAAAAAATAATGTTCGGAATATTATTGAATAATTATTTTTTGATTTTTTTTCCATCTCATTTTTTTTTTTTATTGTTGATAAAAATTTCTTGCCAAGAATTTGAACAGGCCCGCAAAACGTCAAGATGATTTAAATTTTTCTGTAGGTGATGGGAGGGGGATATCTCGCCCAAAGTCCTCCAGAAGTCCTGCAGTTGCATTTCAATTGGGAATTTCGTTGAGTTTCTTTTTATTAAGACATTAGCAGATTTTTGGTGGCTACGTTGATGAACTCTGATAATTTAAAAGATAGAGTTATTTGTAATGAATTCAAGTTTTCAGCAATGACGGAATGTCGAAATTGAAATCGAAACTGAAAAGTGAAAAAAATCACTAAAACTAGTTTTTTTTTCATCAGATTCAATTTTTTTTTTATTTGTGTTGATTGTACATACAAATACAGTTCAGGGTTCGATCAAACGTACAGGAGTCGGAACATCACTCTCTCTTTAAATAGTTATCAAAACTGTATTTCTAGCTGACGAGGGACCCTCACCAACTGTCCGACGCCGATCCACCTGAGGGATTGCCTATGCACAGGTTTTCAAGGGGCAACGTACAAACTGTGCTTGAAATATCTGAAACGGAGTTGGTTTGTAAGATACAGTGTTGCCAACATTGAAAAATTATTAAAATTGAAAATTGAAAATTTTTGTATTCAATTATAATTGAAAACTAATATATGGATAGGGTAGGGGGTGGCGTGGAGAGTAAAATTTGTGGTATGCATATTTTGCCTAACTCGAAATTTGAAGGGGCAATCGACTTTCAGAAACAATTATTTTGGTAAATAATTTTTGTTCAACTTTTTTCAATTCTGCCCCTTCAAATGTCGAGTTAGGCAAAGTATGCATACCACAAATTTTACTCTCCACGCCACCCCCTACCCTATGCATATATTAGTTTTCAATTATAATTGAATACAAAAATTTTCAATTTTCAATTTTAATAATTTTTCAATGTTGGCAACACTGTATCTTACAAACCAGCTCCGTTTCAGATATTTCAAGCACAGTTTGTACGTTGCCCCTTGAAAACCTGTGCATAGGCAATCCCTCAGGTGGATCGGCGTCGGACAGTTGGTGAGGGTCCCTCGTGAGATGATTAGGATCGATTCGAGTAGGAAAATTTCGATGGAAAAAATTTGTTTACAGATTTTTATTTTGAGTCCGATAAATCGGATTTTCGATCCCATGCTAATATATTACTTTTTTTTACCAAGGTTGTCCCCATTTCAGATGGGGGGGGGGATTTATGCTTTGAATGTATTACAAAACCTTGATTCATTCATGCTTTGCCAGAAGGCTTATAAACATCAATGAATCAAGGGGATAATATTACGGTTACAGGGTCGGATCTAAAAATTTTTCGGAGATACACAAGTTGGAATATTCCAAATGAATGAGAGAATGATCTTTCAATTGACAAAATTTTCAGAACTGTTGCGACATGTATGTAATTAGTTTTTTTGAGGGGGGAGGGGGAGGGGGGGTGATCGAACAGTCAAGAAGATAATTCGTAATTTTTTGAAGAGCCATTTCTACTATTTTGATAATTAAAAAATACTTATTAGGTATTTTGTATTGTTTTAAAGAGAAAAATAAATCATCTGAGAAAAGGAAGGGTGAATAATTTTTGAAAGTAAATCATTTCAAGGTCATAAAATACTACTTACCTATCTATGTAGTGTGAAAAATGCAGCCTAATTCATAAACAATCTTCAAATATTCTGCTTTGCTATAAAATCAAATTACAATAGTAAATTTCATTGAATTGATTGAAATCATTTTTTTAGAATCATTTTATGGAAACGATTCCAAGTCTGTTCGTAGAGACGAATTTTTTTTGAATAAAGAACCAGTAGAATAATTATGAAAACTAAAAATTGAAACTGAACCCATACCAATACCAAAAGAAATATTTTGATATGGAATTTCAAAAAAATTTTAGTTGAAAATTTGTTCCTTTAATTTAATAATTCAAATCTGCGTAGTCTTCTGCAAGTAATTTTTTTCGAGTTGACAAATTAATTTTTTCTCGTTCTAACCACTTTTTCAAATTCTCCATGAAATTTAATGCCCTCAAAATTTAAACGTGGAAACCAGTTTAAATATCTATACCGAATAATTTATGTTGAATCCAGTACCAAAAACAATACCGATCATAAGAGCACCCGGAAATTATGTGAGAGGGGGACTGAAAATTTGAGGAAAATGAGAGAAGGCAAAATAAATGAAAAAATGAGTAACTGTTATTTCAGTTGGATTTTGAGCCTTTTAGATGGAGTAGAATCAAGGGGAACCCGGAGGAACTTCAACTCAAAGGGTGGTTTTATCATCCAGGCTCACATATATACAGATTTGAGCAAGGAAAAATTGAAAAATTTCGAGGTTTTTGGAACAAACAAATTAATGATACGCTCTAAATCTGGATCAGTCAAATTTAGAAACATCCTACCTTTTTGAATCAGTGAAATAAATTTAACAGAAAATCCGTGATTTTTCACTGACTTTTTGTCAGAATCACTGATCTCTTCTGCCGAATTGAAAACTGACTCAGAAATCAGTGATTTTGATACAGATTAGTAAAAAATCACTAATTTTCAATGAAAATTATTTTACTAATTCAAAAACGCAGAATTTTAACAAATTTGACTGATTCAGATTTAAAGTTATAACCTTATGTTTATTCAAAAAAAAGTTGAAAAACATGTTTGAAAATCGAAAAAATGCACTTTCACTTCTTTTCAACATTCCTTGATGAAAATCTCATTATCGGGTTAAAAGGGAAGCACAAGTCCCCAGAGCCCCCCTTGGGTGCGCCTATGATAGCGATACAAAAATTAAATCGATTTTTAACCCCGGTTCAGTTGTCATACCTTGGTCTCCTTTGTGTCTCCCTAACTGAAAATTTTGAGTCCGAATATAAACATTTTTAATAGAAACTTTCAAGTTTTAGGGTGTAGGTATTTCTTATTTATCACGCCCGTGTAAAATTATGAAAGAAGATACATCTATTTTTGTACAGATTCTGAAATTCCCATCAAAATAAAGATTCTTTTTGCAAAGTTTTATTTGCATTTTCTGCTGATTCTCAAAGTCGAAGGCTTAGTTTTAAAACGTTTGCCGATTTGTTTGCTGGTTTTTTCAATGTTTAAGCTTTTCGATTGTTTGTAACGAGGAAATTGGAAGACAAAGGATTTGAGAAATGAACTTGGGCTGCATCGAGTCTCGTTCTTTACACAACTCTTTCGCAAAACCATTTGATAAAAAAAACGAACTAAATGAAAAAAACCACTCAACAGACAAACAGACATCAACTATCCAAAGTGGAATACCAAAAAGGGAACCTACGAGGATAATCCCATGCCAAACACCTCATCCGGATCGTGCTATTGATAAGACAGGCGAGTCTTGAATATATAAATTTAAAACACACACAAATGACTGGTCACCCGTGTCAACTTGGCGGAAACGCAGCCGTCGCACGGGCTGTAGCGAAAGCCTTAGGCGTTCGGGATCTGTGCGGCGCGACGCGGCGCGGCGCGGCGTCACCAACAGACTACGGCCTACGCGTAGGCAGGGACAGATTAGCCAGAAATTTAAATTTTCAACTTTGAAATCTGCAGCAACAAGATACGCGGTATACTTTAGCGTGCAGTTAGTTAATCTGATACGCGTGACTCGCACGTGTTAAGTGTGGTACGATTGAAGCTAGAAAAGGAAACCGTCGATAGTGACACCAGAGAACTTACAGCTTAACATAGATTGTCTAAAACTTTATAATCGGGGCGTCGCGCGGCAAATGTCTCTTATATGTTTCGTATAAATCCCTCTTCATTTCAACGTTCACGGCGAGATTGAGACAGTAGATACCGGAATGGGTATTTTGTTTAGATTTGCTTACTCTCTGTGGAATACAAAGGCGACTGCCAGCGCCAATGTAATCAGAGATGTACGTACGTTTGGAATCGGTGTTAACATTTCCGAAACCGAGTAGCGGTCAGGATCTTTTTTCTCTCCTTTTTAATATTTAAATATAGCGTCGGCCTTATTGACATGACGAGGGCGACGCCAACGCTGGTGTCTAATTTACATGCCGAATTTAAACCATGATTTTGTGGGAATGATTTTATATACCTTTACCAAACGTTGATCTAGGATCACCCAATCGACTTCCATTACTCGGACGAAGGAAAAAAAAATACAACAATGAAGAAAATATACAAAGCAATTACCACACATCTCATAAGAACCCTTTTCTGGTAGAAAAATTTAAATTAAAAAGACTTTAGACGGAGGTTTTCTGTATAATTAAAAGCCCTTGCGCTCGAGTAATATTAAAAACTGAATTTCTCATTGATTTTTCACTACCTTCATAAACTGTTTCAAGTAGGAACCTAATAATTAAAAAGTAAGTGTGTCCGAACCAGTATATTCGATCCTCCTCTTGGTAGGCTTGAAAAATCGCGTTTGAAATCTTAGGGTTAATTAGAAACGCTCTGTACGCTATGTGAAAAACCAGTCGCAGTGGTTATAAACGGATGCTAACTTAATGACTACCTTCAAACAAACGAAGATGTCGATTAATCTCGGTGGTTTTTTTTCTCTTCCTTCTAAACGTATACGTAGGTATCCAATCTGCTTCCTTAAATAACCACCATGCCAATGGCTTCGCTTACCAGAAGCGTATTAACTTCTTGTTTTCGAGATATACCTACGATACGTCTGGATTGGTTGAGATGTAGATTTGCCGGGGTTCGATGAAATACCTACTTATCCATACGGTTTGTTTGTTTTTCAAAATGGATTTTAAATTCGCACTTTTTACCGGTATCGCGAACGTGTCGTTCAAATTGCTGCGCACGCCAAAAAGGTGGAAAAATGCGAATGTAAACAGTGTAGAAAAGAAATTACTAGTGTTTTTATTCGGGATTATTTTTGTTTTCGATGGAAAACACATGTGCTATGCGTGTAGTGAATTTTATGGTATATCGAGCGAAATTTAATATCCACACTGAAAGAAATGATTGGGGAATGGTTCCCCGAAAATCTCGGTAAACTGCGGACAGCTTGAAATATTCGGTACTGGTTCCCTAATATTGGGTAATAATTACTCATCAACAAGTAACAGTTTCCTAAATATTAGCGAATCTTTACCAAACAGCAGGTATTGTTTCCTGATATTTAGGGAATGATTACTTGTTGAAGAGGAATGATTATTTGTTGTAGAGGAATGATTACTTGTTGAAGAGGAATGATTTACTTGTTAAAACGGAATAATTGTACCATTTATACAGGAGTTTCTACAATTTTTGATTTTTTAAAAATAAAGTAAAATAATGGCATAACTTTCACGTAGGTTTTTCACATCAGGACACTCGACTCGGTATTATGGTTAATTTTCATGCTTTTCTATGCTATTAAATTTTTTGCCCTGGGTGGGATTCGAACCCAGGTCCCTACACCTATGTGTCCCTAAGCCTATCCTACAACTACCTAACCACTACGCCACCGATGGGCGTGTGAAATGGGGTATTTAAATGATATACATATGTATTACATATTTTTGGAATAGTGCATTTCAATTGAAATTTGTAGAAATTGTGAAAAATAATTTGGTAGATTATTTTAAAAACCACTGAATTTTGAAACAAAGCAATGGCAAAATGAATTTATAAATTTTTTTCTAAAATGTACCACATTCTTAATTTTATATTTATCAAATTTATTAAATGGAAGAATTTTATGATAATTTCTTAATTTTTACTAATGTAATACACACACTTTAAAAAGAATTTCTTTAAAAATTTGCACACAACTTCATTATTTTTAAAATGGTTTAGAATTTTTTAAAAAAATGCACTTTTTCTCTTTCCACACACAATATACACTTAGCAAATCACACTTAGATTCATCACAATATTTTCTTTACTTTGATACAATTCATTTATTCCTTAAAATTGAATAATGGTTACTTATCAAGTAGAACATAAAAGAGATCTAGTACCTAACTAAGAAATCATTCATTTCTTATATTAAAACTGAATGATAACGTAGTGTGCTGTAATAGGTACTTCTCACTTTCAGTACTAGTTGGTGTTTTTTTGGTAATAATTACCAATCTCTCAGTAATGATTACCTCAAATAACCATTACCAAATGTTTAGTAATGAGTACATTTTATTCAGGAATGATTCCTTAAAAAGTTGTAAATTTGGAATGATTACCTAACGTTCGGAAATCATTACTTGATTCTCAGTAATAAGTACTCATTTTTCATTCTCATTTCTTTCAGTGCACGAACAAACAGTATAGGTACATAATGAAAAAATTCTATAAAAAATAAGTAACTGAGCTGCGTTATTTTAAAATATTCGTTGAAATTTTCACTTCGTATTGAATTTGCTTTTTTAACTTGTGTTTAAAACGGTTTTTTTGTTTTTTAAAGAGGATTTTTTAAAACTGTCGCATCATAATTTCAGTTGAAAAGTGTCAAATTATTTAGTTTAATCAAGCTTTCGAACATTGCTGTAAAAAAATTTTCATGCTTTTAAATCATCATAGATTTCTATTGCAAAAATCTATCAAATTGTTTTTTAATCCTACGCAACATTTGATAATTTTTTGTTTGTAGCTGAAACTTATAGGGCTGTTGAAACTGACGTCACAATTGAACTGGTGGGAAAATTTTGAATTTTCAAAGTATTTTTTTTCTTAGCTACAAATTTTATTATTTTCACAATTGTCATACAAAACTTCATGTTTTTTGCAATAATTGATAAATTTATGAAAATTCCGTATAAATACGTACGAAATGAATGATTTTTTCTTTTCCCTACCAGTTATCATACTTTTTGATAAGGATGCCGTAGTTTCAACAGCCCTATAAATGTGCTTTGAACGAAAATTTTTTAGCTAAAAAAATGTCAACTTTCCTTGTTTTAATTCTGTATCTGGATGTTTATTGAAATATCAATGAATAAAGTTTTCAACTTTTTCAAGATTGAGAAAATGTTTCAGGGTGGGGGTCAGTTCAAAAACTTTCAAAAATTAAACACCGAAAATTTAAGGTAAACAACAACATATGAGAGGAATTTTGGAAAAAAAAACTAGCCAAATTGGGAGAGACAAGAGCAGGTGATTTGAATAGATATGAAGTCATCCAAATGTAGAAATATAATCCATTTTTTAAAATATTGTCTGATTCATCTTCATTTGTGAAAATTCGTGAAATCTGCGAGTCAGAAAAAATTCGATAAATCAGTATACCTAATTCATTTCAAATAAGTTGTAATTTTTTTTTACAAATGTGTTGCTGTTATGTACTTATTGAGTTATTGATAATTGAAGCCCAGAAAAATATGCACTCTAGAGTAGTGAAATATGCACATACAAATATATCTAATAGGTGTGCACTCTAGACAGACGTTTGAAATTTGCAAAAATATGCATTTAAGACAGGGGCGGTGCGGTAGGGGGATGTGTGTGGGGGGGTGTAATTCCCCCAGCCAATTTCCAGTCAGCAAATTTGGCAAAATTTCGGAAATTTCAGGTAGGTTAGTCGGCAAAATCTTGAAAATTTCGGCAAATTCAAAAAAAAAAGTTGGAAATTTTGTAGCAAAAGTAATAAAAAAATAACTGAATTTTATTTTTTGATTAAAGTAAAAATGAGGGTAAAGGTGAATAAATTTATTACAAATGAAACTAACCGGACTTAATTATGGTCTTTTAGTAATTTTTAATGGTTTTACTTACCTTTCAAATCAAAATTTTTCAAAAACTTCTGCCTTGCTGGGCTCGGCCTAATCACATTTTCCCTTTAATAGTTTTAAAGTAAAAGTGGCCAATTTTTTATTCAAGTTTATTAGGTAATTTAAATTATTGTTAGGTACTTTGAATTTAAGGTCTTCAAAAATTTTCGTCCTCGCTTCGCTCAGGCCAAATTCTTTTCTCTCATACTCACAATCACATTGAAACCATAATTCTTTAAAATCAAGTATACCTACATCAAAACTTTTATTGAAATTTTTCCTCCTCGCTTCTCTCATGAACAATTTCATAGGTTTTACCGAATATAGACAATGAAATTAGCGAGAGAAAAATTTTCAGACATGAGTTCATGAATAGGTCTGAGCAGGCATGGCTTTTAACAATGAAAATATTATTTGAAAACTCAGAGAATAATTTTTAGGCGTGACCAAGACTGAAAATTGACCTAATCAGGTATGATCAGTTGATCATACCTATTTAAGCATGATGTTACTTTTCAAGTTTTTGTCAAGTTGATTTCTATTTTCTAAACTAAAATTAGGGCTTGAGCTAGAAAATTTTCGAAAGCGAATTGAACTTTTCTTAGGAAATTGTACTTTTGTGTTTTTTTTTTTAAATGAGAAAAATGTAGAAGAAATCCGAAAAAATTCCATTTCAGTTTGAAATATTCAATATTTTGCCCCTCCAATAAGCCAATTTTGGGTCATCCGTCTCTGGCATTCCTCTTTTAACGCTTGGACAAGAATAATTAATAATAAATCTTCAAAAACTTAATTATCCATGATTTGGAAGATTTTCGCTCTGAAAGAAAAACCTATAGCCCCTTTTTTTCGTTTGATGTTATTCCAGGACAGTCACTTACAATATTTTTCTTGAAATGTCAGTCTTTCTAACTATACAAAAAAAGTGCTCCGTTCCATCATGAGGACTAAAAAAATTCTCTTTTGAAAGCCTTTTTAACATTTGAATATTTTATGTATTTAATACGTAAATAAACTTTTGATTCATTAATGATCAGTTTGAAGTAACAGAACTCGAAAAATACAATTGAAAAATGGCCTACGTGGAGACAGAATAGCGTCTTGGAGCTTTTAGTTATGCTGCAACGGAAAAAACACGAGACGTAAAGAACTCTTTTCATAATTTTCAGCTAATAAAATTTTAGAATGAAAAATCCCAAAAATGACAAAATAAACATTTAGATAAAGATATGTGCATTTTGAAATAAAAAATTATGAGTATAAATTTTTTTCTGAACAAATATAAGTAAAAATTGGAATTTGAAAACGAAACCACGTATACTAGTATTTTGGCGAATAAGCTCGTTTATTAGATATACATATTTATACACACAACGGATGCGAATTTATATGTGACAGAATATTACATTATCAAGGACAAAAATCATATATGTATGTAGGTTTCATTGCGAAAGTTTTACGATTTCGGAAAACCGCAGCAAATAACCACAGTTAATAAATCAAATAGGTCGGATTCATTTTTTCCTTTTTTTTTAATACGGGAATATTTCCCTGTAGAGGTAATAAAATTTCCAATGAGGAAATCAGAATTCTGTCGGTTACCGTTATATTCGCAGTTAATATTTATTCCGAAAGTTTTGAAGCCTTTTTGCCTGCTTGTTCTACTTAGTTATTTTGTTTTATATGAACGGAACAAAGTTTACAGAAATTTCGCTAAAGTAAAAGTTGCTTTTGCCAACAATACCAATAGCGTAAATAACTCAACATTTTGAAGCCCACTATAACCCTCTCATATAAAACTATCCACCCTGATTAATATCCTCTGATCATGCATTTAAATGACTTCATTAATAGACAATCAGCTCACTTCCCTTCTTTCTTATTCATTCTTGCGGCGCTTACGGTTTACTTACACGTCGTGTAATGTTCTTTGCGAGAAAAATTTTCCTTTTTTTACTCCGTTTGAATATTTTCTACGTTATTTTATTATCATTGTGGGAGTTTTTTTTTGCGGTCGGGGAAATTCGAATTGTAGGTGAAAATTTGGTCGGTGTAGGTTTGGCGTGATATTAAAATAATGTGTTTTTAATCCTCGGGTATGTATTTACGAGTGGGAAAGGTTTGCTGATGGTTGATTTTTAGATTTGGAAAATTTTTTCCATCTCGGACATTTCAAAACCCATTATTTTCGAATCATTTTTAATACGAATGAAAAATATGGAGTTCGTGTGTGTTTATCGATTAGTTTTACTAAATTTTCAACATGTTTTATCGCCAGTTCGAATTTTGAAATTTAAGTTTCTACCTTCAATTCGAGAAAAATGAAATTATCGGAATAGAAAACGCTGCCGTTCAGAATTCGCGTTTGCTGATGGTAGCAGTACCCTCAAAAAGAAGGCATAAGTCGTGTTCGACCTTTTTATTACAACACAAATAAAAGACTTCGCGTGTGTATGCGGCCTAAGTGTCGGAGAATAGGCCTTAACCCTGTTTTCGACAACGATTAATTTGCCATACTGCATCCCTTTTTGTAGTATTTAATTGTTCGGTGTTTTCTCCACCCTTATGTCTATTATTGTTGTAATTTTTTGTTTTGATTACGCGGCGTCTAGATGTACAAAAGAAGCTGGGTTTAAAAAAGTTGACGAGTATTTTAGGGCGCGATGATGTGAAAAGAAAATATTAGGAAGTGAATTAGATACGTAATTTCATTCGGTCGAGGAATAAAATAGATACCTACCGGATTGCTATTTAACGAAATCGTTGTTGTTGATGTTGTTTTACTATAGTAAATTTTGAAGGTAAATAGGTCGCGCGAGTCGTAAAAAAAACTCATAAATGCTTGAAAATGTTATAACATTTGTTCAAAATGCCGTTAAATTTCTTGATGTCATAAAAATTGCGTGAAGAATTGATGTTGCATTTTTATAGAAATGGTACCTATAAAAAATAAGGTAAAAGCTGATGAATGGAAATCGTTGGTGTAAAATTTGTAATCACCGCGCATCAGTCAGTTCGCTTTTTTACATTTTTTTCTCTTTCAATTGTGTAAAAGTTGATAATATGTATAAGCTCAAAAGGTATGCAAGCTCATTGTTCCTTGAAAATTGATTGAATTTTGATTTCAATTGGTCGATTGAAATGAAATTTATGGAAGTTCAAAGATCGTATATTATTCATTACGATTGTTGAAATGGAAAATTAATAAGTACTCGTAAATTTTATTTATACCTATGTAATTTTTTGATCTGGATTTCTTGGTCTTGAGAAATGAAATGGGTATAGTCCAAAACATTTCACCAGCAAAAAAAGTTTCGTTGAAGGTTTTTTGGCCGAATTTAAAATTTAAGAGACTACGAACGTATGTTGAAATAAAAATAAAGCTTTGAACAAACGTATAAGTTAATATTGTGAAAAAAGAAGAAAATTTTCGTGATAATTTTTTGCCCGAACTGAAATCAAAAGAGTTGAACAACAATGACTTTTGAATCGAAAAATTTTCAAAAGTGATGGATGACATGTTTTAAATGGGAAGCGAGAAAAATTATGCCATGTGGTCAGAAAAAATTCCATTGCAGTCAAAAAATGTCGATTGTTTTGCTCCTTCCATAAGTCTACCCCGGCTTGTCTCTGATCCAAATGCTGATTCCCGCGATTAAAAATAAGTTTGATGTAAATTTTTTGGTAGAGGATTTACCCTTCAATTTTGGAGTTAGGCAACATGTTCATCTTACGTTTTTTATGGTGGTACCCTACCCTTTCTAGAGAACCACGTGAAGTATTCGTCTCAGTTTTGAACGAGTATGAATTTTCGATAAAATCAAGTCAAGTTTTTCAAATTTTTTTGTCAAATTTTTGAAAATTTGAACATTATTATTTTTTGAAGAAAATGTGATATTTTTGAAATAAGATGGATTTCAATTAGAATTTATGCAAATCCGATTTCTATCCAAATACTTTCGAAAACAAAATTTTTCATTAAAAAATTTTGAAAGAGGTAGGTAGTCAATTTTCTTAGAATAAAATTGATATTTTTGAAGTACATATGGAGCTGAGAATCAAAATTTACTTTTGCCCTAATTTTTTTTTTCGTTTTTATGACGGATTCTGAAGAAGTTTTATACGCTCTACAACCTAATATTTTTACTTTTTTCCTAAACCGCTCTCTTCGGGCAGAAAATCGCAGTTGAATTGAAATCATGGTTTGGAATCAAAACTCACATTTGCCGTCTGCAAACAAATTTCGTAGAACCAATAGGTAGAGATTGAAAAAAGAAACATATTTTATCTCTTGACATTTTTGCCCGAAATCAATCGTCTTCGAGTTATGAATCAGTTTTGAAATGCATTAATTTTGAAATGCATTTTAAAATTGGTTCATAACTCCAAAGACAATTGATTTAGAGCAAAAATGTCAAGAGGAAAAAAATGTTTCTTGAGTTTTTCTCAAAATCACGTATGGTGGCAAAAGTGAGTTTTGATTCTCAGCTCCTCATAGTTTTCCTAGCAAAACTGATCAAAATCAGGTCCTCACCCAAAATCGATTTTCCAAAACCAAATTTTGCTATTTTTAACAAATTTTTAGGTATTTCAACTTCGCAAAGATGTGATACTTTTGAAATGAAATCATGTATTTTTTTTAGCCACAATTGATTAAAATTAAGTTTTTATATCTTAGCGACCTTCCAAAATGAAATTTCACTAATTTTGGTAAATTTTTTGAAAAAAATTGAAAAGAATTTTCCAGTAAAAAATAAAAATGGTACATGCTGTACAGCCTATACATAGTGTACAGCTACCAAAAATGATACATGCTGTACAGCCTGTACATAGTGTACAGCTTGTACAGCCTGCACATAGTGTACAGCTTGTACAGCCTGTACAAAGTGTACAGCTACCAAAAATGGTACATGCTGTACAGCCTGTACGTGGTGTACAGCTTGTACAGCCTGTACATGGTGTACAGCTTGTACAGCCTGCACTGAGAAAAAATTGTGGTATTATTTACCACAAATTATTGCATTTCTATCAGTTTTAGCGATAAATGTGGTATTTTTCGCCATTCTGATGGTAAAAATTACCACATAGCAAAAGAACCACAGTTTTATAGCCAATAGTACCACAATTGTGGTTAATTGTGCTACAGCTGTGGTTAAATATACTACAGCTGTGGTTAATTATACTACAAATTGTGGTACACATTAAAATGTGTCACTATAAGTGTGGTATTATCAATATAAAGCTGTGTAGAGAGAAAAATGATTTAGAACAAATTTAAAAGTGGTGAAATGATGTGATAACTTTAAACAAATACTTTTTTAATCCCTGTGCATAGTAAATTAATTGAATTCGGAAATCAGAACATTATTAGAAAAATTGGATGAACATGATGTAAAATTTTGAGCTGAATAAGTATGTGAACATAACATTTTAATGCATCTTTCTAAACCTCCTTTGTTTCAAAATTCAATCATTTTTATTATAAATCAATTATAACATGTAATTCCATCAAATCATAATTGAATTTTACCAAAAATACATAATATATTAATTAATTTCCCTATTTTATATACGCACCCGGTGGCGTAATGGTTAGGCAGACATAGTTTAGGGAATTATAGGTGTAGGGTCCCAGGTTCGAATCCCACATAGGGCAAAAAATTTGTGAGAGTAGAATAAATTGATTAGGACATGAGATCATGATAATGTGTGTCCTGAACTGTATAATCATTGGATAAAGCATGCCAGTATTGAATTTTATTTTTAAAAAACAATTTTAATTTTATTATTGCACGCCATAATTACCATTAACTGTAGCAAAACTACCACAGTTGTGGCAAGTGAATTTCAAATACTACAACTGTGGTAATCAAAATATGAAGTACCACAGTTGTGGTAGGCTACCACAGTTGTGGTAATTGAAATAAAAAGTACCACAATTGTGGTGAAAAGTGCCACAAGCTCGGACTGGATAAGGTTTGCCACAATTTTGTAGTCAATATCACCACACTTTTTTCTCTCAGTGTGTACATGGTGTACAGCGTGTACAGCTTGTACATGGTATACAGCCTGTACATGGTGTACAGCTTGTACAGCCTGTACATGGTGTACAGCTTGTACAGCCTGTACATGGTGTACAGCGTGTACAGCCTGTACATGGTGTACAGCTTGTACAGCCTGTACAAAGTGTACAGCTACCAAAAATGGTACATGCTGTACAGCCTGTACATGGTGTACAGCTTGTACAGCCTGTACATGGTGTACAGCTTGTACAGCCTGTACATGGTGTACAGCTTGTACAGCCTGTACATGGTGTACAGCGTGTACAGCCTGTACATAGTGTACAGCTACCAAAAATGGTACATGCTGTACAGCCTGTACATGGTGTACAGCGTGTACAGCCTGTACATGGTGTACAGCGTGTACAGCTTGTACATGGTGTACAGCCTGTACATGGTTTACAGCTTGTACAGTCTGTACATGGTGTACAGCTTGTACAGCCTGTACATGGTGTACAGCCTGTACATGGTATACAGCCTGTACATGGTATACTGCGTGTACAGCCTGTACAGGGTGTACAGCGGTGTACAGCGTGTACAGCCTGTACATGGTGTACAGCGTGTACAGCCTGTACATGGTGTACAGCGTGTACAGCTTGTACATGGTATACAGCCTGTACATGGTTTACAGCTTGTACAGCCTGTACATGGTGTACTGCTTGTACAGCCTGTACATGGTGTGCAGTGTGTACAGCCTATACATGCAGCTGTACATGTACAGCTTGTACAGTACATGTACATGGTGTACAGCTACAGCCTGTACATGTGTACATGGAGGTGTACAGCTGTACAGGCCTGTACATGGTGTACAGCGTTGTACAGCCTGTACATAGTGTACAGCTACCAAAAATGTACATGGTGTACAGCCTGTACATGGTGTACATGGTGTACAGCCTGTACATGGTGTACAGCGTGTACAGCCTGTACATGGTGTACAGCGTGTACAGCCTGTACATGGTGTACAGCGTGTACAGCTTGTACATGGTATACAGCCTGTACATGGTTTACAGCTTGTATAGCCTGTACATGGTGTACAGCTTGTACAGCCTGCACTGAGAAAAAATTGTGGTATTATTTACCACAAATTATTGCATTTCTATCAGTTTTAGCGATAAATGTGGTATTTTTCGCCATTCTGATGGTAAAAATTACCACATAGCAAAAGAACCACAGTTTTATAGCCAATAGTACCACAATTGTGGTTAATTGTGCTACAGCTGTGGTTAAATATACTACAGCTGTGGTTAATTATACTACAAATTGTGGTACACATTAAAATGTGTTACTATAAGTGTGGTATTATCAATATAAAGCTGTGTAGAGAGAAAAATGATTTAGAACAAATTTAAAAGTGGTGAAATGATGTGATAACTTTAAACAAATACTTTTTTAATCCCTGTGCATAGTAAATTAATTGAATTCGGAAATCAGAACATTATTAGAAAAATTGGATGAACATGATGTAAAATTTTGAGCTGAATAAGTATGTGAACATAACATTTTAATGCATCTTTCTAAACCTCCTTTGTTTCAAAATTCAATCATTTTTATTATAAATCAATTATAACATGTAATTCCATCAAATCATAATTGAATTTTACCAAAAATACATAATATATTAATTAATTTCCCTATTTTATATACGCACCCGGTGGCGTAATGGTTAGGCAGACATAGTTTAGGGAATTATAGGTGTAGGGTCCCAGGTTCGAATCCCACATAGGGCAAAAAATTTGTGAGAGTAGAATAAATTGATTAGGACATGAGATCATGATAATGTGTGTCCTGAACTGTATAATCATTGGATAAAGCATGCCAGTATTGAATTTTATTTTTAAAAAACAATTTTAATTTTATTATTGCACGCCATAATTACCATTAACTGTAGCAAAACTACCACAGTTGTGGCAAGTGAATTTCAAATACTACAACTGTGGTAATCAAAATATGAAGTACCACAGTTGTGGTAGGCTACCACAGTTGTGGTAATTGAAATAAAAAGTACCACAATTGTGGTGAAAAGTGCCACAAGCTCGGACTGGATAAGGTTTGCCACAATTTTGTAGTCAATATCACCACACTTTTTTCTCTCAGTGTGTACATGGTGTACAGCGTGTACAGCTTGTACATGGTATACAGCCTGTACATGGTGTACAGCTTGTACAGCCTGTACATGGTGTACAGCTTGTACAGCCTGTACATGGTGTACAGCTTGTACAGCCTGTACATGGTGTACAGCTTGTACAGCCTGTACATGGTGTACAGCGTGTACAGCCTGTACATGGTGTACAGCGTGTACAGCCTGTACATGGTGTACAGCGTGTACAGCTTGTACATGGTATACAGCCTGTACATGGTTTACAGCTTGTACAGCCTGTACATGGTGTACTGCTTGTACAGCCTGTACATGGTGTGCAGTGTGTACAGCCTATACATAGTGTACAGTGTGTACAGCCTATACATAGTGTACAGCTACCAAAAATGGTACATGCTGTACAGCCTGTACATAGTGTACAGCTTGTACAGCCTGTACATGGTGTACAGCGTGTACAGCCTGTACATAGTGTACAGCTACCAAAAATGGTACATGCTGTACAGCCTGTACATAGTGTACAGCTTGTACAGCCTGTACATGGTGTACATGGTGTACAGCCTGTACATGGTGTACAGCGTGTACAGCCTGTACATGGTGTACAGCGTGTACAGCTTGTACATGGTATACAGCCTGTACATGGTTTACAGCTTGTATAGCCTGTACATGGTGTACAGCTTGTACAGCCTGTACATGGTGTACAGCGTGTACAGCTTGTACATGGTATACAGCCTGTACATGGTGTACAGCTTGTACAGCCTGTACATGGTGTACAGCTTGTACAGCCTGTACATGGTGTACAGCGTGTACAGCCTGTACATGGTGTACAGCTTGTACAGCCTGTACAAAGTGTACAGCTACCAAAAATGGTACATGCTGTACAGCCTGTACATGGTGTACAGCTTGTACAGCCTGTACATGGTGTACAGCTTGTACAGCCTGTACATGGTGTACAGCTTGTACAGCCTGTACATGGTGTACAGCGTGTACAGCCTGTACATAGTGTACAGCTACCAAAAATGGTACATGCTGTACAGCCTGTACATGGTGTACAGCGTGTACAGCCTGTACATGGTGTACAGTGTGTACAGCTTGTACATGGTGTACAGCCTGTACATGGTTTACAGCTTGTACAGTCTGTACATGGTGTACAGCTTGTACAGCCTGTACAATTTCTACAATTATTAGGTATTTTTTTTAGCAAAACTGTAATATTTTTGAAGTAAAATGCTTTTCCAGTGAAATTAATTAAAATTAAGTTCCTTTCTTATATCAAACTATCGAAACAGAAATTTACAGATTTCTGACAATTTAAACAAAATTTTAATGTTTTAGCGACAATGTGGCATTTTTGAAATTTTCCTGTAAAACTGGTGCAAATGAAAATTCTACCCAATGTTGACTTCCTATATAATATCAAATATTACCATCACTTTTTTGCCATATTGGAACGTCCAGCGAAATTCAAACTTTCTTCATAATTTCTGATTTTTTCTGAACGATGTAAAAATTTACTCATACAATTAAAAATTACGCTTTTATCTCCTTTCGAGCATGTTTAACAAGAAAATTCATTTCTTCAGCAGATTCTAATCGAATGATCTACACAAGTGTGTCATATTCTCTTGTTTTTTTCCACTTCGAAACTAATCAATAAGAATGGATTTTCATGGTAATCTATTTCAAAACAGCTGAAAACTTGATTTCCAGATGCTCAAGTTGATTTTAAAGCTTTCAAGAGAAATTCTATAAAGTTGGAGAAAATAAAAACCTTGCTGGAGACTTTAGACTTGCCAAAAAAATTGAAATTTGGTTTGGGATATTGATACCGGGTGATACATATATATTCCTACCGATCTGGCAAATATCGGGGCGATTTGACCATTTCCATGTTTTTAGTTTTTTTTAAACATTAAGTACTCTCTCATTCTGAATCAGTGAAAACTCACTGATAAATAGTCAAAATAATGATTGTGTCACAACAAAAAGGGCATAACTCAGCATATGTCCTTTTTGATGCGACAAGTGATTCGTATTCTCTGAAGTTTTTTCTATCCAATGAGCCCCCTCCCACCTTCCAATATGTTTTCCTCGAAGAGCTATGGCGTTTTTAAAATGCGAAATTTGTAATTTCGGTACCTACATTGCATGTTTGATTTTCGAGAATTTGCGTAATGTTTAATTTTTTTACTGTGCAGATTATTGTAAAATTGTAAAATTTTAATAAAGTGTTTTTTAAGTTAATTTTTCGTCATAAATTTGAAAAAATAATAAAATTCGTCCAAAATGTATTTTTAGCATTTTTTTGTAACCAAGAAAATGAAAAAAAAGTTGTTATTTTTCAAAGTGCGGTATATCCGCTCCCAGAACAGATACTTAATTTGAAATTTTTTTCAAGAAAATGTTCCTTTTTTCATTCTCTTCAACTTTTGTATGAAGATTTTTTTTTTTTAAATTTTCACTTCCGGAAAAATTATACGTCATCAAATGTAGGAGGGTCGAAATGAAATTTTGTCACAACAAAAAGGACATATAACTCAACCTTTTGTTTTCAATATAGAAAAAAATAGAAAAGATATCAAGTGATGGGCGAGCTGTTTTTTTGTAGCAAAAAGATGCAATTTTAAGGTAAATTTTTTCTCCAGCTCAATTCCATAATTTAGTATTCAAAAAAGTATACTCAAACTTCAATCGCGATTTCCCAAGAACGCCATTTTTTCTATATGTCGTTTTTGCTGTGACACATTCAATTGCAGCACGGAAAAAATCAGCAAAATTCACTGATTTTCCCGCTAATTTCATAAATTTTACTGAATTTTCACTGATTTTCCAGTGTTTTTTCTCACTGATTTGTTTTTGTTGAGAATTTTTTTGCTGATTTTCTCTTGTGCTGCAATTCTGACTGTTTCTCAGTGATTTTCGATAATTTTCACTGATTTATAATTGAGAGGGTATGATATCGGTAGAAGAACAGGAGCCAAAATTGCAAATGATTCCCAAGTTCATTTCTACTTTGGACTGGTTATATATTTTTTAAAAATCGATAACAATCATATTTTAGCTTCCTGATTTCCAGAAAAACTCGTGAAATAACGAAAATAAAATATTACAGACATACGGAAGGATCAAAACAGGTGTGAGCATATAAATCAAAGGCTATAGCTGCGTTGAAATGTTGTAGACTAATAGGAGCGGCCATGTATACCTATAATACAGACGTATTCCGTATACACGTGGAAAAAGAGGAATGGATGTATCTGTGTCTGTCAGTTAGTGATTACATTGTATGTACCTTTACATATATAAAGCGAGTACGCAGCATTCGACGAGAAGTAAAGATGCATTTGTACGGTACGATAACCCGCTGTGTCCCCTTCATGAACTATATGTGTTTCGTTTATGTAGAAGTGCGCGTTTGCTGCAGGCTGTAAGGGTGTTGATGACATGTGTTATAATGGTGAGACACATCACATAAAGCCATTAGTTTACCCAAGCCGGGCTCCGGCGACGCGACGACTTTTTGTGGCACAATTAGAAACAGATCAATATGTCTAATGCTACTCAACTTTATTAAAAGCGCTATTCAGCCGGCCAAATTGACGTATTTACGCGGATACGATAAAAAATTACCGTTTCGCTTGGACGCGAATTGATCGCCCGTTGAAGCGTGCCTTGCGGTCGTGAATTTTTTGGTCGTTTTATATTTATACGGTCGCAGGATTTTCACGAGATTTCACAGGAATACAGGAGATCGAAATTATAATACGTATTTGTACGATTCTTTGTAATTGTGTAATGTAATATCTAGCCGCAGAAAATAGGTGACTGTCGCGCGTTAATGACTGCGAAACTGAAAGCGGCGCGCGAGCGTTAATCAAAAGGGCCCGAAAACGTCATAACTTGGAATCCCCTTAAGTCAGACGATGTATTAATGTTTCCTGTTTTGAAGATTGCGTCGTCTCTCGCCGCGTCGAGCATAACGCTTTCGAGGGTTCGTGATGACCCGTTAAAAGTCCAATTATGAGATAATTTTCGCCCGTTAAATTACCATTTAGGTGTTCTCGCGCAAAAACCCCCGTAAATAATACGTTCGATGGAAAAGTCGGCCAAATCTGCGCGATAGTGGAAATTTCGCGCAGACGAAATTTTTCACGCGATGCCCAACTGCATCGATGTGATTAACGAATACGAGCCGAGATGAGAATCGTGTCCAGTTCAGTGCTCCGTTCTCGCGTACTCTTGGCAAGATGGCGGAGCTACTGGACAACGCCAAATATAGGCGTCCAGAAATGAGCGTTAATAAAGGAATACGCTTCGCTCACGAATAATCTATTAATCATTTAAGAAAGTAGTGGCCAAGCCTGAGGCGAATTCGATAATGATAATAACAATAACAATAACAAACGGGAAACCTCAACTATGGTATAAAGAATACATGTTATTGCTCCTGATTTTGTTAACGATGATTATGCGTTCTATACGTTGAAACGTATCTGCCTCGAAGGCGTATTATTTAAAGAATCCTATGCATATTACCTGTCTCATGTGTATTCCAGCAATCGAATATATTTTGAGGCTTTTTTTTTTTAGTTTTGAAAAATGTCGGTACGATGAAGGCAGTCGAAATCGAATGGTATATTTTTTAAATTTCCTAATCGTATATTATGTATATTTTCCAACTCCATGGTGTCTAGAAAAAATGATTTGACCGCGTTAGTTGATATGCCAATTTCCACCTCCTTCATCATTTTTCTCCTGTATTCCCATCGCGTTGGACTTGGACTCGTACTCGTACCTATTTGACGAAACTGTGGAAAAAAAGTAATCGAAGAAAGTGTGCGGTTTAAAGCGTACATTACTATATCAAATGAGCATTAAATAATTCCACCAATAGCAATAAAATTTAACATTCCCCACCACCGCGTGCAATGCGCCGCAAATGTAATATTTATTATTATACGCCGGCAACTCGACGCATATAGGTGAGGAAAGCGAAAGGGGTACACGTATAGCCCACCCGACGTTATGTATTCGTTGATAAAAAATATCCGTGGAATATTTATGCTATATATAGCGGAAAATCGTGACGTATTATCGCGCTTGAAATAATCTGTTACTTCGCGTTAATATTTTTAAATTATTACGTTACAACTTAATTATGGAAATTTTCGATTCGGAGCAAGAAAAAAGCTTGACAAATAAGTTTTCGTATTGTACTCGTAGCAAAGAGTTGGTGTGCTGTGGTGTAGGCATATGTGAGGTGTAGGGTTTTCTCCAAATTGTCTCCAATTTTTTAGATTAGGTAATTTTAATTTTACGAAATTTTGACTGTAGATAGATGCAAGCAGGGTGTCTTAACAGGTCAAACTGTCCTGATAAGTCAAGTTTTTTTCAAAAAGATTATGCCGGTCCTGAGAAGTCAAGCTTTTTGGCCATTTGCCCTGATTTACTCAAAAGGTCAAGCTTTTTTCAAAAAATTGCTATTAAAAATTACGTTTTATTGAATTTAATGGGTTTGTTAAAATTTGTAATTTTCTATAAATAGCTACAAGCACACAAATGTATAGATTTTTGTGTGTGTGTGGGGGGGGGGGGTTGCTCTGAAAAGTTATGCAAAAAGTCATTCCAAAAGGTCAAGATATGTAAGTCAAGCTTTTTACTCAACAAATTTTGTTAGAAACCCTGGCAAGTAGTTTAATGAAGGTAATTTTGCCTTCAAAGTTCAAATGAATGGTTTTTAAAAAATTTATTGTCGGTAAGTATGTATATTAGGGTGGATCGAAAAAAAAACATATCTTAGATTTTGACCAAATTTGGTAGGGTGGTTTACTTTGAGTGGGAGACTTCACAAAAAAATGTTGCGCCCCCGAGGGGCAAGGGGAGGGGAGCAGGAGGTGCTCAAAGTGAAAAAATACATAATATTTTCAGGCGAAAAAATAATCAATTCAAAGTCGATATACTTAAATTCCGTATTTTGGAATTTTATGATTTGCTGTTGGCTGCACTGGTGTACAAAATTTTCATTTTTTTTCAAAATTAATTTTCAGTGGGTGAAAAAAATTTTTGTTCACTTACTCGATGAAAAAAAAATCATTCCAGCTTAGTGATAATTTCATATTATTGAAATACTGCAATTTGCAACTTTGCAACCCCCTGGTAGCAGTCAGAGTTTTGATCGGAGAAGAATGGCGATGCTTTAGGGAGATGTAGAAACTCAAATCGCATCTTTTAAGTGCTACGAAGGCTTCTCACACAATTTTGATTGGCTAAAAAACGCAAAAACAGCGTTTTTTTCAAAAGGAAGTGCACTTTGAGCACCTCCTGCTTCTCTCCCCTTGCCTCTCGGCGGCTCAAAATTTTTTTGTGAAGTCTCTCGAAAAATGATGAAATTTCAACTTTTGAAGGTATTCTTTGAAAAAATTTTCACTCTCGCTTTTCTTAGGCTCATAATATGTTTCACTCAGATGATTGACGTCCCCACCCTCATGAATTCTCTGATTTAGTGCGGTAGGCCGGAAAAATTGCAGAGGATCACGTCGGACCTCCAGTGCAATAACACCACATCTCAAAATAAATAAACTTTTTTATTTTTGGTGTAAATTGAAAATTAATCAAAGATAAGCACGTTTCAGAAAAAAATGTGAGGGTCAATTTTTTTTGAGATATCAGTATGAAGCATGTGGTGTTAGGCAATGCATGAATTTCGAGGAAAATTTAAAGTTTTCAGTCCAAAAAAGTCCAAATTTTCGTTTTTGTGATTTTCTAGACTCCTTGACATAATTTGTTTCATTTTTCGTTTTATGAGTATATTATTTTTTTAAATAATGTTTTTATTTTAATTATTTTTTTACTTCACTTGATACATTAAAGTTTTCAAGTTTTTGAGCGGAGGAGGGTGGGTTGAATTTAAAATTTAATTTAAGACGTTTTTGTATGGGTCGAAGAGAAAGAGGTTTCTGAAAATTTCGCGAAAAATAGTGTTTTCACTTTTCAGAGAGAAAAAATCCGTTACACAGCAAAGTCTCCCAAAAAGCCTATTTGGGCATGGTGTTTTAAAGAGCTAATTTAAACATAATGTTCTAAATAAAGTCAACGTGAAAATATGGACATAAATGATGAAAATCGTCAATTTTTCTCATTTTTTCAATATTTTGTGAAAGATTAGACTTGAATTTTCTGTGAAATTGTAAATCGATGGCAATAGGTTTGGGTCCATTTAAAATGAATGTCCCATCCGGTCCTAATGCTGCAAACTCCGATTCCCTCCCTGCTTCAGCCAGTGTCCTAGAAAGCTAGTTTAAATAATTAGTATATGTATAGGGCCATAAAAAAGCTAATTTGGGCAGTGTACCAAAAAAAAACAATTTTGAACGTCCTAAAAAATCAATTTAGATAATTTGGACACAGTGTCCCAAAAAAGTCAATAAATAGGTAATGTTAAAAAAAATTAGAATACGCCATTATTCAATTCTCATACATTTATTTTTTCAATGTTTTTTCAAGTTTAACTAAATGTGTAGAAATATATGAATTGACTTCTTCGTTTAACAAAGTTCATTTTGTAAAGCTTTTCGAATACAAAGTGTATTTGTGTCCTTGGATACACTGTTTTGAGTAAAAAATTTGTGGAAGAAATGACTTTTTTAATAACATTTTTTTTTAATTTTACAATATGTTCGCATTCACAAGAAAATTTTTTGCTTTCATAATTCTTATTAGGACCCTTATCAATTTATCATAGTGTCTTCCAGATCAAGAAACTTGTGATTTCCAAACTGGTTGATAAGGGAGATAGGAATTATTTATTTTGTACATGATTTAGATATAACTTGGGAAGGGGGATTGTTTGAATTTTTATTCAATTTCTAAATTGAAGGGGGAAATAATATTTAAACTTGGAGAGAAATTGCAAAAATTTTGAAACTAAGTACAGTTTTTTTTATTGCTGATACATTCATTTCCCCGATTAATTTTTTTGTTCTCATGTTAATAATTGAGACCCTTCCAGTTTTGAAATTAGGCAACGATCACAGCGAAGATTTTCAGTTTTCAAGGTTCTGAGTATTCATTTTCAGGAATTTTTAAAGATTATTAATTTATGTATTTTGAACTGAATTGGCATTTGTCTAGTTTTTCATCTGCTGCTGAAGTAATTTGGTTAGTGGACAGGGATGAATCTGTGATGGCTTATGGGGGAGAGGGGTTGGTTCGGCCATGTGAGCGAATTTTCCATGTTTTTTCTCAATTTTTAATTTTTATGAAATGATTTCTCAACTTATGTAAAATCAAACTTTCAAAAATTTATCAAAGATTGAATACGCGATTGAATTAAAGAACTAGAAATAAGCGAGTGGATTTTTTTCACTGTGTCGTGTTTTTTCTCTCTATACAGTTTTGTTCAATTCAAAATGCCTGAAGTTATCAGGGAGGCAGAAAAAATCCTAGAGTAAGTGCCTACAAAAAGCTTTAAACTAGTTCAATAAAAAATCACTGTAAAAACAATTTCATATCAACCAAGTTTTATCTACCAAGTACCAAAGTAAATAAATTAAGAAATATCATTGTTAAAAAATGATACGTTGCTGGTAATTTACCATCCATCATAGGTCTAGGTATAAATATCTAGGTACACCATATAATTACGCGAACATTAATAATTATCTAATTACTCATTACGCATCTGGTAAGTTGTAGGTATCTTACGTACGTACAATAAATACGACGTCAACGACCGTACACTCGAAGTTATTTCCCGGCGTAATCATACGGTATCTTAATAATCATTCATGTTCTTAAATCCAATCGGCTTATCAACATATCACACCTTAAAAATCAACGCAAGGCAACGCAATGAACACTCAAGCTCAAACTGCAGACATTTTCGCGTCACATTCATCACTCGTCGAGTCTGGTCGAAACACCTACTTAAAACAGTCACAGCTGGGTATGGGTATGGTGTCTCTTTACCTCGTACGGGGTCTCAGTAACACTTTTTTTTTCCTCCTCTTGCCATATCATTGAATTAATACCATCTACTTGATATTTTATTCCCCGAAATGGTAAAATTATACACCGAGATGAAGGCTTGTCCGGTGTATCTTCTTCGGATTCTCGCATCTTATGTATGCATATCCAAATCCATACAGCAGCACAATTGATAAAATCTCAAGACGAAAACAGTAGCACTACCAAAGGATCCCGATTGTGTCGCGAACGTTACATTGTGTCATTAAATGTGTTTTTTTCAAACACGTGTAACCGGTTTATCTTTTATCTAAATATATAGACTTTTTCTCCTTTTTTTTTTTCTCCCGAACCGATTTAATATAAACGTTTAGTCGATATGCTGGCTAGATTTGTCGCACAAGTCAGTTACACCTACAAGATTTATGTTTTAACAAAGACCATCTTGCAGCGTGTTTGACGACGAGAGGTGTGGCGATTCATCGATGTATACAATAGAATAAAAAAAAAACTTTATGGAAGCGTATGCGAACGTTGTGACAGATACATTAATCAAAAAAGATACGATATTTTTTTAGGTATACGTAGAGGAAAAAAATACGATCCGAATTTCACCCGGTATTGGTAAATTTCTTCTGAAAATATACATAGTAAGCCGGCCAGACATCGGTGTAATATTTTTTCTACGGTGGCCACGACCTCCTGGTGTAATGTAACAAATCATCGACGAGCGTGAAAAATTTTCAAAAATCAATTAGTCAAAGAAATTTATCAACATTAAACTACATATTCGAGATGTATGTACTTGTAGCTTGTACCTGCAGTATTCGTCTTAGCACTCATAATTAATAACCTGTTTAGCTTCGAAATTATTATACCTTCCGGGGTCACTTTAGTCGTTTATTTTTTTTATCGGATTCGATATGATTCAAAGTTGTGACATTAGGTGGTCATTTCATCGTATATGTGGATATCTAATGTATGCAGGGTGTTTTGGATTTGACCGCTTAGAAAACGTTAGATGAATATATTCTCCTCTCTCCCATTCAAAATTCTAGGAAAAAAAGTTTTTTCAACAAAAAAAATGGATCAGATTTGAAAGGGTTATCAATATCAACGTACACAATGCTCAAAAGTAAAGAGACAAGATTTGCAGTTTATAAAATTTTAAAGTTTTTTTCGAAGTTGTGTGGCGGGAGGACTTTGCGCCATCAGCTTGAGCAACACTGCTAAGAACTGATGTTCTGGGCATGCGCCACTTTCAGATGTTTTGTAGCTGGTTTCCTATGCTATGACCTACGAGATAAACTTCAGTACAGGTTTCTCTATGAGAACACTAGGTTGATAGTAATGTCTGTTATTGTATGATTTTACTTTGTGAATATTGAAATATGAAGAATACAGTTTTGTACACGTTCACTGTGCTTTTTATTAAATATCAGTGTAAAGTGATGAATATTGTGTTAATCTCACATTGGCGCCCGGACATAAAAAAAAATCTCTGTGTTTCATAAATTCGCGATCTTTTTGAGCACTTTTGTGCAAAGTTTCAAGGTACGTTTTCGCCTATAAATTCGCGTTTTTAGCTACATAGCTCTTCTGTTTTATTCATTAAGTTGTGTTTTTGCTTAATTTACGAGATTATGGCAGAAATAAATAAATTTCAAGCCGATGACGTCGTAGATGCAGCTTCTGACCAAAATACTCAGTCAGAACACAATGAGACATGTTTACATTGGCCACCCAGACAAAGGCAAGCTGAACAGCAAGCCAGCGACTCAATCTCAGTCACATTAAGGACAAAGAGATGTTCCAGTTCCAAAAGAGTACCAAAATATGATCGTTCCAAAAAGCCTAGAACTCTGCAGGATGAATTTTTGGAGAAAAAATCAATTGTGAGTACTTATGAATTACCAAAATTCACAAACAAAGTGACTAGTAATTTTTTTCCGTGGCCACAAACGACAGCTACAAAAAAATGTGCTAGATTCATCAAGACGGATATCAACCAGTCGTTTTTTGACAAGGATAAACACTCAGCTACTAATGAGTGTGATTTTCATCAATTTGTGACAGCTAAGTTGCCTACTTCTTCCATGGCAGGCAGTGAATTTAAATCAGAGCAGAATATTTATGAGTTAGAAAACCAACAGAAACTTTCAACCATATTAGATACCGGAATTGTGACACAACAGCTACCTACCTATCCAAATTCGTTCACAGAGTCATCAAAGTTGCCTACTTCTTCCATGGCAGGCAGTGAATTCAAACTAGAGCAGAATATTTATGAGTTAAAAAATCAACAAAAATTTTCAACCACTTTTGATACTCAAATTTTTACACAGCAACTGCTTAGTACAACTGAGAAGGAAAAACAGACCAACAATAGAAAACCTATTACTTATAAGACAAAGTGGTATTATAATTCTAAAAGGATGACAACTTTAAGTACACCAAACCAACTCGAACCTATAAACCTAAGTATTGGAAGTGATGGTCCATTGAAGTTACCTCAAATCACAATTAAGAGTAAAAAATGTATCAACCCTACTGAGAAAAATCAATCCCAGTCATTTCAACAGACAAATAAACCAAAGTTGCCAGGATTTTTGACAAAAAGCTGTAAATTTGCCTCAAAGGAAAATAATTACGAGATAAAAAGTGAAATAAATTTTCCAAACACTAATCCAGTTTATAATACACAAATGAGTACCAAGAATAACCTATCTAGTCCAAATCTGGGTGAATTGCAAGATCATAATGGAAATTTGAGACAAAAATTACAATTTGAAGAAGAAATATCAAACTTGAAGATTTACTATGAACAAAAACAAGCTGAAATGAATCAATACTATAGTGAGGAAATTAATACAGTTAATGAGTTATTATTGAACCTTGCTCTCATTGTAGAAAATTTAGGAGACAAAGTAAATCTCGTAATAGAGGAAAATACCAATAGAGAGATAGAAACTAAACTTCTCCAATCAAACATACAAGCAAATGAAAATGCTATAAAACAATTGAACAAACGTACAACTGCAATTAAAGACCACGCAAATAATATGTCAAAAAATCAAGCTGAATTACTACAATCCTTGAAAAATGCTGAGATACATATAAAAGCAGCCTTTAAACACACTAAAGAGGACATTGACTCCAAGTTTGAAAAAGTCTCAGGCGAAGTGAATAATTTAAATAGTATGTTAATAAACATGGATCTACAACATTCATTTTCGAGTAATAATGGTACAATGGGGCAGGATGCAAACACATCAAGAAACAATGAACATCCTGGTACCATGGGGCAGTATAATGCTAAGCTCAAGTTGAGGCAAAAACATCTAAACACATGTGGCACTGGTGCCATGGGGCAGAATGTTATGTTGCCAAGGAAGAGGAAACAACTGTGTAATACATTTACCGATGGATCCATGGGGCAGAAAGTAATTATATCAAAAAATGTAAACACAAATGGCCCTATGGGGCAGATCAACGTTCAACCAAATGCCAATTTACGAGATAATGAGCTTCAATCTTTAAATGTCACATCACCAGCAGTGTTGGCCCAGGTCTCGCAGGATTCATGGGGCAGAGGCGCAGGCCACCCGACATACGTCGGTTCCTGACTTTTTTTAATCGAAGTCCTTCGTGACCCTGGATGCCCACTGTGACCTTCGAGGGGCAATGTGGCGGGAGGACTTTGCGCCATCAGCTTGAGCAACACTGCTAAGAACTGATGTTCTGGGCATGCGCCACTTTCAGATGTTTTGTAGCTGGTTTCCTATGCTATGACCTACGAGATAAACTTCAGTACAGGTTTCTCTATGAGAACACTAGGTTGATAGTAATGTCTGTTATTGTATGATTTTACTTTGTGAATATTGAAATATGAAGAATACAGTTTTGTACACGTTCACTGTGCTTTTTATTAAATATCAGTGTAAAGTGATGAATATTGTGTTAATCTCACAGTTGTATTGTGGTATAATAGTCCTATAATATAAGAATTTAGGTAACCCCGAAAAAATTCAAGTTTGATTTTTTCCCCATGTTTTTGTTCTTAGGTAATGGTCCCTTAAAATCAACATTCTAAAATGTTCTCTTCAGGGGGCATATCGTCCATCTAATGCTAAAAGGATGTAACTCCATTTGCCACTTGGAACCTGTGTAAATGGGGGGGGGGGGGGGGGGTCAGCCTGAAACGGTCTCAGTTGGATCTAAAATGTTGAGAACTGCTAAAAAGTAGGTCTGACCAGTAGATATATTTATTTCTTCATTGAAAACTTTCATACATCCAATGGAACCCGCGTCAGGCTGAAAAGAACCATCCACACAGGTTTCAAGTGGCGAATGGAGTTACATCCTTTTAGTATTAGAGGGACGCGGACGATATGCTACCCCTAGGAAAAGGACAAATAGAACTGCCTGCTGAAAACCGGGGCTTTCGTAAATATTTCCTCAAATAGGTACGCCTCCTTACACGTATTTTTTGAACTCTTTTTGTTATTTGAAATTTCTACCTATTAATGCTAAAACGGTTCAAAAGTCAAAATTATTTTTTACAGAAGGGATAAAAAAACATTTGCGAATTGCATTGGGGTGATGGAGTTGGATATTTTCAAATCCACTGGATGCCAAAGGTTTAAATGTACTTAGGTATAATTTTAACAAACGCTAAAAAATAAACCTCTTTCAATTTCACTTCTTTTTCTTTCTAATTCACTGGATGGTAGTCCCTGCGGTTAGCTCGAGCATACTGCACTTTTTGAACACGGGTTGAAATGTGGTTTTTATTCTAGTATGACCCAAAAGAAAATTTTCGAGAAGTGGAGACGTCAAAAATTTCCCATAGGAGTGGAGGGAGGGGAAGTTTTAGGGAAGGTTTTACCACTATCTTTTCACATGATGGGGTTGGGGTAAATTTGGTGTCATTTTCATATAATTCGGCCCTTCTGAACTCGAATCTGCGATTAGTTTTCCGATCTGAAGCGTAGAATTTTCACAATCGTATGATTTGTGTTGCAAAAAGAGGCCAATTTTGAGGAAAAAGAGGTAAAATTGCGATTTTTTTCATCTTGAGACGAGTAATGTGGTTCAAGTAAGGTTTGAAACATGTTTTTTGTATAATTCAAACCTTCTGAATTCGAATTTGTTATTGGTTTCCCCATAGAAAGTGAAATAGCTTCTTGATCGTCGCTTTTTCGTAGCAAAAAACAGCCAATTTTTGCTAAAATCGACTCGAATTCGCAATTTTCCATCTTCTTAACCCTCTCAATTGTGGTATAAAATCATTTTTTTGTCCAATTCGAATTTTTTAGACCCCGAGAAAGCACCAACAAAATGTTTAGCTTCTTGGAACTCCAGGAGGCTGAGTCATGGGTTCTCAAAGTAGGGACTTCTTTTAATAAAATTGATTCAGCCACTTCAAGTCGCATGGAGCTAAAAAAATGTTTGGAAAGTTCTCAACTAATCAGTTACAACTTTCTTTAGTTTTAACGAAAGTAGAGCTTTTTTTCGTATTTTCTGTGTGTAAAATCCATTGGCTCGTGAACGCCGTACTTTCCACGAGAGCGCCGTGGAAAATTTGACGCATCTGCGCGGGTTTAGTATGACGAGTGGTCAGTTTTAAATTTTTCCTACAATTCGGGAAACTAATCAAAAAATCGTGTTCAGGAGGTTCGAATTCAGTCTAAAAATGGTTTCATACCAGGATTGGTTCGAGGTATTGGGTTGAGAAGATGGGAAATTGCGAATTCGAGTCGATTTTATCAAAAATTGGCTGTTTTTTGCTACGAAAAAGCGACGATCAAGAAGCTATTTCACTTCCTATGAGGAAACCAATAACCAATTCGAATTCAGAAGGTTCGAATCATATAAAAAACTGGTTTCAAACCTTACTTGAATCACATCACTCGTCTCAAGATGAAAAAAATCGCAATTTTACCTCTTTTTCCTCAAAATTGGCCTCTTTTCGCGACACAAATCATACGATTGAGAAAATTCTATGCTTCAGATCGGAAAACTAATCGCAGATTCGAGTTCAGAAGGGCCGAATTATATGAAAATGACACCAAATTTACTCCAACCCCTTCATGTGAAAAGATAGTGGTAAAACCTCTCCTAAAACTCCCCCTCCCTCCACTCCTATGGCAAATTTTTGACGTCTCCACTTCTCGAAAATTTTCTTTTGGGTCATACTAAAATAAAAACCACATTTCAACTCGTGTTCAAAAAGTGCCGTATAGGGATTCCTTATTCAAGCATCCAATTTCACAATTGTTTTTCAGTTATTTTTCTTTTCCGAATTGAAAAGTTTATTTTGATGAAATGATCTCACACAGTAAAGGTAAATCACGAAGTCCATCAGAAATCGATTCATATTATTCAAATTTTCTGGATTTTTGTAAAGGGGAGGGGGGGGGGGGGGTACGGATAGTAAGAAATATAAATTTTGAAGAAAACAAAAAAAATTGAGAAATTCAATTTCTAAATTGTGGTAAACTCTTTCTTATTAATTACTGAAAAATTTATTTTGATCCGAATTTTGTTGAAAAAAATTCGTCTTTTCAATTATGAAAGATAGGCCAGCATATTCATCAAAAGTGATTTCTGGTCATTTCCTAATCTCACATTTAGATACTTGACCTTTTTATGAGAATCCCTGTATATTAATTCAACTAGGTAATTAATTTTTCTACATTAAGAAAAAAAATCTGTAATTAATGAAGTTTTAGTGGCGAAATTTTGTTGAAATCTTGAGGTAGCTGAATTTTTTTGAAATTTCTCGTACTTTCAACAAATTATCCAAGAATACGAAAGAAAAGTATACGAACGAATAAGACGACGCAATGTCATTAAATAAACACGTATTCAGCTTAAGGCGGCAAGCAGTCTGCGCTGTCTTAAAATGGACGAAAATTCCGTCCGATGACGTATTTCTATGGTTTTTTTATTTTGTTTTTCGTAGCCGGCAGCGGTACGGGCTTCAGCAGGATTATAGATTGAAAATTAATATTCATGAGATCAAAAATAAAATAAATCAGATTCAAAAGTTATTCGCCAGTGTTTTGTACGACTGCTGCTGCAGCATCTGAAAAAACGAAACTTAAAATGATTTAATTTTTGAGATTATCATGGAGAATTTTATAAATAAGTATGATAGCTATTAATATAAATCTTGCTGAAAGTAAGAATGCTGAAAATAACTCTCAGAGGCGGACGTGTACTTACCTACATTTTGAAAGTTTCCAGCCAATATATTGAGATGGCGTTGACGACAAAGTGAAAATTTTCTCTTTTTGGAAAAAAAGTAGAACCACGTGATTAATACGGAACTATCGGTCGCATTGTGATTTAACGGTATTATTCAAGAGGTTGACAGTTTGCGGAATTTTCGTATATGCGGTGAAAGGAAAATATACGACAGCGGACCATCTCGCGTCGCCTGTATAAATGAGAAAGAGGACAGGTGTTGATGATAGTGTTGCGAATTGGTAGGCGGTGTGCGAGGCTCGTGAGTTAGATAAATTTTAGCAGCGCGAGAACCCCAGAAAACGTAAAACGGAGACATGTGATGGATCGCCTTGTTTACTTCCCTTTTCGGTTTTTGCAGTAATAAACGTACTCCGGCAGCGGCTGTTTCCTCTTCATTAACAAACTACGAATTATGTATCACTGTTGAACCTTCGGCTTCGTTTCGCGTTCTACACTATATTATGCCTCACTCTCGAGTACATACAATCCTATCACGCTTATGTATAGATCGCCTCTCGCCACTCGTCATAAGGCTTCAGGCCCTCTGTGTTTTCGCTCTCGTCCCTATTTTCCTTCTTCCTTTTTCTTTTTTTTATTCAAATACTCAACCCTCGGTGTAGTCTATTAATTTGCCAATTCTTAATCTTATTTTACCTCAATTATGGCACCGAATCGTAAAAACCAACTTGTCGATTATTGGCGCTATTTCTTTCCACGATTGCCTCCGTAATTGGCAGGCTGCGTTTGGAGGGTGTGTTGACATGTGTACAACACAAATACTTACTTACTCGTCGTGACGGCAAATTAGTTTGGAAATTTTTTAAAACGTTTTTAACCACGCGGACGTTCGTTGTTTGCCATCAAATAGTCATTGAAAAGCAATTATTTTGAGGGGGATTTTTCCTCGCGAACAAGTTTTTCAAAGATTTACTCGGGTACGCCCAGACGCCTTTATTATATAGAATTTTCCAAGTGCTGGGGAAAATTTTTGGAAATATTCTTTTCTAGTTTGAATGTATCTAATTTCGTAAGTAAAAAAAGGCTTGATGTTTATTTAAGGAAATATCTATATGAAATCAGTTTTGGTCGAAATCCGAAATTGAGTTTTTTGCAGATTTGAATTTCCCATTGTATTTTTTTCAAAATGATAGAAAATAAGGGTAAGGTTGTCATATTTCGACCACTTTTTTTTCAAACTTCCACCAATCGAATACTTTTTGAAGTTTTTGAGGTAGAAACGTCGAAAATGGCTTAAAAAATACCTTGATCTTTCCTCTACCACTCCCTAAAATTTTGAGTCGATACAATCATTTTTTGTATTTTTTGCGATTTTTTCCCGAGGGAACTCAAAAATCGATTTTGAAATTTTGGGTTCCTAATTTCGAGCACCAGCTGATTTTACCCGCATAGAGCGGAATCTACCCGAAAAGAATTTTTTCACATTCTTCTTTCACAGATAAACAAAATGAGACCAAAACGACAACCCTACAGCCAAAACTCGCGGAGAAAATCAGAAAAAACAAAATCGCATTCAAAAAACAGATTACATAAGATAGCATAGCTGGTCGAGATTAGGGCACCCCGAAGAATTTGAACTTCGGTGAAAATTTTTGTTGCGTACCTCCAGTTGTTTTCAAAAACAATGATTTTATCGAAATCTGACACCATGCCCCATCACAATTCCCAATTATTTGGTATCATTTATTTAAAAAAATATTCATAATTTGAAATCAAAGAATACGTAAAAAAATTTTTCACCTATGCGATTTCGTTTTTTTCAGTTTTCTCCGCTAATTTTGCCTGTAGGGTTGTGATTTTAGTCTCAAATTGTTCATCTATGAAAAAGGAATATGAAAAAAAAAAATTCGTGTAGATTGCGTCCATAGCGGCCGAAATCGGCCGGTGGTCGAAATTAGGAAGCGGTCGAAGTTAGGGCACTTTACCCTTACTTTATAAAGATCGGTTTTCTTCAGTTTAGAAAATTACTATGTCATGACTAAGATTTTTCTAAAATTGAGGAAAAATCTTGGTTTCTTGGTAAACCAAAAGTTGTCGAATCTGATGTTGGTACAAATGAACGACAACTCACGTAAAATTCTCGACCAGAATTGTATGATCAGCTTTGTTTTTCGTCAAAAAAAGAATACCTAAATGATCATTGTACAACTAAACTAAAGTTTATTTGCGAAAAATAAAGTTCAAACTTTAAAGCCGTTTTTCTCAAAATGTACTTACTTTTTCAATGTTTATGTACCGTTTTCTCAGAACCGACTGCATTGATTAACATACTTTTATTTTGTGTTTCTCAGCTAGTTTTACTCTATGAATGGAGATGGCTTTTCTTATTTATCATGCATGGAACAGGCTGAAAAATTATTTATACAAAAAAATATAGTTTTCTAAGAGAGATTTCTAAATGTAAGCTTAATTACGGAAATTGAGTCAAATTTTCAAATCCTTGTGTTAAAGTGTTGTTCAAGGTTGACTCTATAGTTACCCTCCGAATTTCAGCTTTCTACTTCTATACCTTTTCTGGTAATTAAGAAAAAGGAACACAAAGATCCATGTAGAAAAACTGATTTCATACCCCTTAAATTCGTTTAAATATCGTCGGGATTTCACTAGGCAAGTTTACTTGCTGCAAGTCGAGCCAGAAAGTGAACTTGCAGATAGGTGGCGTATTTCACGATCAAGGGACTTGCATGTTCATATCAGCTTGTGTGGCTTCTGTTGTGTATGTTGTGATAACTGATAATACGATCGACAATATATTTTTCAACCCTAGAATTTTTTCATTTTGAATGAAAATTTTTCTCAGTACTGAAATTTCTCCTTTAAATTTTTTCCTCTGGTCTAAACTATTTAAATTTTGCATAAATTTTTTCTCAGCACTGAAATTTCTTCTTCCAATTTTTTTCTTACGTCTAAAATTTTTCTCGATATTGAAAATTCCCTCTCCATTTTTTTCTCTGGTCTTATTTCGAATAAAAATTTTTCTCAGCACTGAAGTTTCTTCCCCAATTTTTTTGGTAGTTCTAAAATTTTTCAATTCGAATAAAACATTTTTTCAGTAATGAAATTTCATCCTCCAATTTTTCTCTCAGGTTTAAAATTTATTTTTATTTGAATAAAATTTTTTCTCAACACTGAAATTTTTCCTCCCTCCAATTTTCTTGTCAGGTCTAAAAAAAATTCAATTGTGTTCTCCGTTTGGAAACAATTTTATAAAATGAACAACAATGCAGAAAATTGAAAATCCAAATTTCAAGTTTGAAAAAATATAATCCGCAGATCTACTAATTTTTTGTTGGTTTTTTAAATTTTCTCCTCATTTTTTTGACTTTGGTATTATTTTCATTTCATTTTGTAATGACAATTCTCCGAAACGACTGCAAGTATTTGCAAAAAGCAGAAATGATTTCAACTCTGACAAGTACTTGCATCCAGTGTGCAAGTTTACTTGTTTAATAAATTTCATTTGGAAAGTTACTTGCGCAAGTAAACTTGCCTAGTGAAATCCGCGCTTCATAGATTTTAGAAAATCGTATCTCAATAAACCAAAGAGGAAGGAATTGCCACCATTCGCCAGTTAGGATAATTCGCATTTGTAAAGTTATTAGTGCTCTTTTTTATGCTTATATTTTTTTCAAAACTAGAAAATTCTAAAACTTGCTAGAAGCTCCAAATCCAAACCCAAACCAGTACGAAACTTTTTTCAGTCGATGTAGGAGGTTGAAATTAGAGGCATTGTATCTAGATTATCTACTTTTACCAAAAAAATTCATTTTTCTATACCTTGATTAGATAAAATTTTTATTTTTCCCCATGAAAAAGTTTTGAATTTTAAAAAATTGGCCAAAATTAGAAAAATGAACCATCGAACCTATAAGATTTTGGATAAATGAATCCTTTTGGATGCCATTTCGATCTATATGTATATATATTTTTTTAGCCCAACATGTTACTTCTATAGTAAGGTTATCTTTCTTGTTGTTGTCAGAGTGCGACTTTGTCATGGTGGCGAGGAGGGATAGAGCTATTAGCTAATTACGTTGTCTTTTCTGCTTCTAGCCTACTATCTATGAAAAATAGTATGATAAAATATTCTAAAAATTATTTGCAAAAATCGATGAAAATTATTTTTTGAATGCAAATTTTTGAGGTACTTTTGAATTTTTTTTAACTTATTAAATTTTCTTTACCGCAATCTCGATTAGTGTAATTTTGAACGGTTTTTAAAGTAACTTCGCCCATTGTATTTGAACAATTCTTCTGGTGTTATGGCATGTTGGACGATTTTTGTAATATAATGACAATTTTTTTTTAATCTCAGTGACGATTTCCGTATTTGGAGGAGGGCACTGGAGAAATTCGGAATTATCAAAATTCATCCTAAAAGAGGGTACGTAAGAAGTCTGAAATCATCAAAATTCGCAGCCTGGGTACAGAAGAAATTAACAAAGATCATTCTGAAGAGCGGTGCTGGAGAAATTTGAAGTTATCAAAAATCAACTCGGAGGAGGATACAGGAACCATATGATGTCACCGAAATTCAGCTAAAGAGGGAGAGCATGAGAAATTTAAAATCACCAAAATTCAGCCTGGAGAGGACACAGAAAAAATTTGATACTTATACCAAATTCAGCCTGAAGAACGGTACAAAACGATTTTAACTGAAATGAGTCTGAAGAGGAGTACTAGAGAAGTTTGAAATCACTCAAAATGAGCATGGAGGTTGTGTCAGTAGCAAATCTGAAATAAAAAATAATAATAAATTTCCAAAACTCACCGAATATAAAGATAGGTATTTTTGAGAAAAATAAAGCTGAAAAAATACGTAGGTGTGTATGGTATTGGTATGGTTTACGACGAAACGTGTGATCTCACGTAACTTGTATGCAAAAATGTTTCAAAACACAAAATATGTATAATTTTGGTGGACATGTTTAAATTCGCCTAAATCTGGATTTCAGTTAGCCGAATTTGAAAATTTAATTAAATTCGTCGAGAAACGGTATATTTGCGAGAAATTTCGGCAAGAGATTTTATTTCGGCTTACGTTTTAATCTCTAATTTCGGACACAATTTAAATGTGTACTTATTGTACAAATAAGCTGCTAGGTTGATAAATTATGTAAATTGGAATGTATTTTCGTTAGGTATATACACGTATGCGTTATCGTACAGCTCTCCTATGTGTACGTGTGTGAAATGTATACGAACGTGTCTTTACATTTAAAAAGGGACAAGTAACTTTTGATTTGTATGCTGTTGAAAGCGTACCATTTTGAACTTTTTAATAGTGTTTCTTAAAATTGCACGAAATACAGCAGCTTTTTCATGTATACGCTGTACGTATGTAATATGTATGTGTAACTATATCTATACATAGTTTTACCCCCGAAAATTAGGTGACGCGTATGGTGGAACACGTGCAACTTTTTTTCTTGCTTCGCCAAACACCGCTTGTACATATTTATTTTTATAAAGAATTTTCAACACAGGACCGAATTTGCGTACAGTAGTTTTGTTCCCAAAATTTATTTATTAAGCGCACGAGTTGATATTTTTGCGTTTCGTTATGTAATTCCTAAATAAAATACATTTCTTTTAAGGTTCGCAGGCCAAATAGAAAAATGGCTATGTGCGCTTTGTTGTTTTAAAATATTCTCGGATTAGGGTGCATTAAAACTTGTCTGTTTTGAAATTGAATTTTTACCAAAAGAAAACTACTTCGTACAGCCGTACAATTTAAACTTTCAGAGATGAGAAAAATAGGCTTTGAAATTTTATCATTTTTTACTTACCTACTTACCTTATCAACCTACTTAGTAATATAGCTCAAAAAATTTTAATTAAAATTCTCTTTGTAAATGTATTTCTTTTGTAAAAAAAATTCAACATTGAAATTATGCAACGTCTAAGATCCTCTCATTGAGAGAAAAAACGGGGAATTATTTTCTCTCAATTTTCAGAATTTTTTTGCTGGTTGCTCTTCAAATCTTGATGGCACATAAGAAAAAGTAATAGATGTCGTTCTTTCTTCATTATCGAAAAAGTTCATCAGAATGTAATATTATCTGAGTGGATAGGTATACATTTTCATTGATGTTTAAACTAATTTCTAAATAAACAAAATATCTACTCATGTATGAAATCATACCCAAATTTAAAAGCCTTAATAATATAGTTATTAGCCACTATCAAATGCAAATTTTGTGGTGAAAAAATAAAAAGACATTCGATAAAAATTGAAAAAATATTTGTGGGCAGTTTTAGAAAAAGGTGATTTTTTTGATAAAATTATAATTTTTGTAATATTTTCTAGAGTTCGGAAGCTAGCAAGCTAAAAGATAAAAGCTGAAATTTAATGCTTTTTAAAGGATTTTTAGAAACTAATATACATGGGCAGTTGACCAGGCTTTATTCTGCTGATTAGGTAAAATCCACCCAAAATATTATTTAATTTCCTTTTTTAAAAGCTTTTTCTTGAATTTTCCCTTAAAATAAAAATAGTAATGGCGTAATGGTCAATCTGGGCCTCGGTATTATTTTTTTTTTGGTTAATTCTTACGATTTTAAACACTATTTAATTTTCTGTATGCATTTTTTACATTTTTAAAATTAATTTTCAATATTTTTGATTAAGTGCAATCAGATTTTAAGAGCAGTTAGGAAATGTTGTGAGCTTAAGGGGGCGAGGAAATTTTTTTACCATTTTTTTAAACGAGATTAGATACCACCTCTCCCTCACTTTGGACAAATGAAGATCTTTCGAAATGAAAACTTACCTATTCTTCAATCGTGTTATTCGTAAGATCAAGAAATGAAAAATTGTCTAAAAAATCATTCAAAGAAAAAACTGACAAATTCTCGGATTAGGGTGCATTAAAACTTGTCTGTTTTGAAATTGAATTTTTACCAAAAGAAAACTGCTTCGTACAGCCGTACAATTTAAACTTTCAGAGATGAGAAAAATAGGCTTTGAAATTTTATCATTTTTTACTTACCTACTTATCTTATCAACCTACTTAGTAACATAGCTCAAAAAATTTTAATTAAAATTCTCTTTGTAAATGTATTTGTTTTGTAAAAAAAATTCGACATTGAAATTATGCAACGTCTAAGATCCTCTCATTGAGAGAAAAAACGGGGAATTTTTTTCTCTCAATTTTCAGAATTTTTTTGCTGGTTGCTGTTCAAATCTTGATGGCACATAACAAACTAATTGCGCAAGAGGGCCAAAATTTGTTTTCATCATGATTGATTTTTTGGACCAGTTGTCGTTCCGGTCTGTTTTTGGGTCAGATTCACCATGCATAACCGTTTACCCTGTATAAGAACAGAAGTAAATTATTCTTCTGAATAGAACCACCATGTAGAAAAGCTTTTGAAAAACAATTTTGGGTTAGAGGTCTTAATAAATTAATGTTTATGTGAATTTGGGTGAAGAAGTCCGCTGACATAAAAGAGGGTGAAAAATTGATCGTCATTTGAAGAAAGATTTCATCATTAAGTGTTTTGTTTTTTAAGTCACCGGTTTTATTTGTCCTCGTGGAATTTTCCTCTATTAGAAATTAAAAAAATTTCAAAGAATTTCTTTCAAATTTTAGGTGCAATGGTGGCTCCAAATTGGATTTAAATATCAATATAAATGTTATATATGAGTTGAATGTTAAGGTTCAACGTTTGTTCGAAACTTTTTTTGATTATATCATTTTGTAGAATTATCAATCACTAGCCGCATTTTCAAGATAGAGAGGCATGTGAATACTCGAGAAAGAGAGAGATGCGGAAATAGGCATTTGGGCAAAATGTATTAATTTTTATGTCCTTTCAACTGCGAAATTGAGGTGATTTAAATAATTAAAATCTTGGTATTGTATTTGCAGAGATTTCACTGATGCTGCTATAAATTTATTTTCACGTGGGGAATTTTCCAATTTAAATCTTCAAAAAAATATGAAAAGTTTTTCTTTGAAATTTAAATAAAAATTGAATAATTTTTACAGTTTTTTATTTAATTGTGTGAAAATTAACAATGAAATTATTCGATAAAAATGCGATAGTGAATTCATTTGGGCGCTCTAAATTCTGAATGAATATATGAATTTCAAAAATTTTTGATTTTCAAATATTGTTGGCCACTACAGCTTAAAAACACAGAGAAAATATTTATCACACTCGCACACATCCACAAAAAGTGAAAATCGAATAAATAAATTCTGAAGATTTTTAATAATTTTTTTCAGAATTTTGAGGGCTCAAACAAACTTAATATTTAATTGAACTTTTATTTACGAATTTTTTTCGATTTTATTTGAAAAATCGAGATTTTTTAATGAGTTTCCTTGGTATTCCTAATAGCTACCTATACCTATCTGTAAAATTTACTGACTTATTAACACATCTGAACGAACGTGTCCTAAATCAGAGTCATAATTTATCAAAATTTATCACCGGTAACAAATTTACCCACCCCTGTTCCAAACGTAAATGTCATGTCGGTAGGGTTTTCCTGGTTTTGAGTAGCGGTTAGAAAGTACATATAACTTGTGTATACCTAGCTATATACGAAACGGGTGCACGCGTAATATGGGTACATCTGATTTACATGCGCTGAAAGGTACTTTTAATCTGGGAGCATTAAACGTTATACGTGAAAATTTTTCCCTTCGAATATAATTTTGCCCTCACGTATTTTCTCTCTTTACTCTTTAACCTCGTTGGGGGTTTTTTTACGTTCTTATACTTTTATTATTTTTGTTTTGGTTAAATGGTTTGTGACTGTAATTTCAAATACGAAGGTATAAAAATATTGGATTGAATCGTATGTACGAATCTAATGGCGAACAAATAGCATAGCAGGCAAAAAAAAAGGTGAAAGTACCCTCCACAATAATTATTCCGTTTCCTAGCAAAACTTATGTGAACCAGTATCTGTCGGATTGAAAATCGACTATTTGGCGGGTCAGGCCAAAAATTAATTTTTTCATCAATGTTATTCGTATTGATTTTGAAATGCTGAATCGTTCGGAAGCGAGGCGCAGAGCGGAACATCAACAGAAAATAGTCGATTCTCGTATCGGACGTTATATCAGAGGTGAAATTTCGGCCACTTGTTTGGTAAATTGTCCGTGGAGGAAGACGTATAAAAAAACGCATCATACAAACAGCAGCGCCGCCGAATTCGTAATGCATCGACCGCGACAAGCGACAGCAGCGGAGAAAATAAAATTCAAAGTAAGGCCACCTTTTAGGAACACGATCAATGTAAAAAACACGTCCTTTGTTTCGATGGTCGACGATTTAAAACGACTGAAATTAGACGATTGCGAAACGTCGATAAAAAACGGCCTGAAATCGGCCAATAAACCCCCAAATAATATCAATAATAGTAAATTTAACGCTAATACAAAAGTGTCATCGGATGCTACGAGTAAGTCGCACCAGTACGCAACGAATCTGCATCGAAAATTGGATACAGCCAGCTTGACCAATGAAAAAGTACAAGACGCTTTTAAAAGGGCACCGGCTGAGATACGTAAATCGGTGCCGTCCAATTTTAGCGATAAACTTACCACTTCTAGAGGACGTTCGACGTCGTCGAAAATTCACCGCAGCAGCAGGAAGCACACCTCGCATCTGGACGATAGCAGCGTGATCATCGATCACGATAACGAATACATTAGCCCGCTATCGGAACCGTGTCGTTGTCTGGCCGATCCTGACGTGGATAGCTTTTGCATGTGCCAGGATGCCACGCTGAGGAGGATAATTCCCGAGCCAGGATGGTATCTGAAAGAGATTAAGAAGAAATTACATCACGTTAGGAATAGATCTAAAAATAAATCGGCTGTGTCGCCTGTTTTGACCTTTTACAGCCACGCCGACCAGCCGGAAAGTTTCGATTTCGAGTATTGGCAATGTAACTAACTGACCCTCCGTATTTTGAGATAATTCGAGTAAAACCGAAAAAAACCGAGTTATAATTATTTAATGCTCGGCGTTTTCATTTTAAATCAACATTTTCTCGCTGTCGATAATTTATTTCCAGTCGTCGATTTTTCCCCTCCGCAGAGTTTTGCCATTCGTTATTCACGTATATCTGCGTGTACCGCTTATCGTGAAAAAATTGCAATTTTTTCCACCCTGCGAAAGCAGTTAACGATATTCGAGTGCTATTAAGAGATGCCTTTGAGTTCGCACCATTTAACAAACTGGAAAAGTGGAAATAAAGGTTACCGCCTCATTAATAGCGCAACCCGTAACAACACTGTTTCTTTGACCTGTGGGACTTTCGTATGTGCATTTTAAAAGCCATAAAATCTTCCGCTACACTTTGAAAATTTCTTTAGCCATAACTTTTTCTCAATTTATAGATGAGATTTTTGATGCTGATAAAACTATGGCCGTAATAAAACACCTTTTTTTCCTCCTTTCGTATTCGCTAATTTGAGGCAAAAAAAAGTTCTATTTTGACGCCATAGCTGTATATGTGTACCTACTATACCCAAGTTCCTACCTAAAATTCCGCCTTCATTAGAATTTAGTTTTGTTTATTTTTTTTTTTTCAGGAGAGAATACGAAACATAATTTCCACCGTTAGGGTTAAAAAGAAACTTGGATTGCGAGACACGTTATGAATTTTTTACTAATTTTTGTATACATGTCTCAAGGTAGATTCGTGGTGTACAAAACATACTAAATTGTCGCTATTTACAGAATAATAACGTAAAACACTCATTAGAGATTTGCCAACGCATAGTGGAGTAGCGGGGGAATGGTTGAAGAAAAAACCACGCCGGGTTGAAGAAAAAGCTCGCGTCGCTCCCCCAAAAAAGCGGGAATTTCTGTGCAAATAAAAGGAACGAAAGTTAAAGTTAAAACCCAAATTCGACAGAGGAATACGTTTTTCTTATCTTAAAGTAAAATTTTCCTGCAGCTATTTTCTTTTCATTATTTCTCCTTCGTGTTATTTTCTATTATACTGTTTCCCCAGTGGCTGATTTCTGCGTTTCTTTGCGAAAGTCTTTTAGAAATTCCTGCTTATTCGTAAAAATTAATTTGCAAAAACGTTATTCGCCGCTGATGAATTTCGACGTTCGATATTTTCTTATAAGTATGCTAAGACCCGGGCTGATGTTTATTTCCTTTTGTCGACGATAACAATTTATTTCGTATTATTTTGCGTTAATATTAATCGAGTCGTGAGATGAGAAGTAAAGGTTATTTGTAGAGATGAGATAGAATAGGTGCCAGCGACGTGATTTATATAAATTTTCAACATTTTCGGCGCTGGTTTTGTTTTTCACAATCTGTCGCGAATTTTGCGATTTGAAAATTTCGTCGAGTTTGAAATTGAAAGAGGTTTGAATTGGACTCGAAATCGGATTTGTCCCTGTTGATGCGAAGGTGTTTTATGGTGTAGGCGTTTTATGGGACTCCGGAGAGGGTTATAAAGTATAGACTTCTAAAATTGAAATAAAATTGGTGTAGGTAGGTATAGATCTTTGTTTTGAGAGTGAGCAATGGTTATTTTAAATACCTATGCAAAATACTTACTTTCTTCAATGCAAAGTAGATGTAAACTTCATGAAGATAATTGTTTGGATAATTGATAAATTTCTGTGCAAATAATTGATCTTCAGTTTAGAAGGAAGTCATTGAAGAATAATTGACAAATTTTTGAATTACGACTGAAAAACTATTTTTTTATTTTCAAAATAATTATCCAAATTCTTGAATTGTGATTGAAAAAATGATTATTTTTTATTTTTAAAATCACGAGAAGTAGGAAAAAATATGAAAGCACGAATATAATTGACCAAATAGAAAATTTTTAATTTTTTGTTAGCCGAATCGTAGAAGTGAAAGCAAACGAGCCAGCTTGTCGTCTCCCAATAACGAAAAATCAAATTCTTGGTCAGAACGATTGGATCAAAGTTGGAAAATTTCAGAATTTTTGTTGGGAAATTTTTTGTTTTAATTGATGGGAAAAATTGTACTGTAAGTCGAAAAAAATGGAAAAACCTAATTTCAGTCAAACACTTTTGATTTGTCACCCTTCCAACAATTCTTTGGCCCAAATGTAACCTTAAAGGCTCCCTATTGCATTTTCAACCAATCAGAAACCACGAAAAGGTTTCTTGAAACCATTAAGGTTAACTTAATTTTTAAGGTATGATTTAACATTCGGCCCTTTGTATTTTGAGCAATTTTAATAATTTTATGCGTTCAAAAAAAAAATGCTGAGAGATATTTTTCAATTTTTTTTTAAATCACCGCTAAAAATAAGTTTTTGGATAATCCTCCCCCAGGGTGGGTAATTATCTGCTTATTAATCATATTCTAATTTGAGATCATTTTTCTGCTTACAGGTAAGTTGCTGTAAAATTAATTCTTTCTTGACCGTTTCAATTCTGTTTGATCCATATACCGAGGTAAGTCTTATTGATGTGATGTCCATTTTTTATTAATGATTACTACCTGATGGAATACTCTAAAGATATACTTGACTTTTGTAATCTCATCTGACATTTGGTCTAAAAGAATCAAAAACTAAATTATTTTTTTGAAGAGCTTTGAGCTCCAAGATTTTGATGACGCTATGAGGTTTTGATGCCAGTGTAGTTTTATACTTATATGTTCAATTTTGTATTTCCGTGAGAAATCTAATTGGAAAAATAAATTCTATTTCTTACAACTGTGAATGCAAAGGATAGGTTCAAAGTTTTCTGTTTAGAAATTTTTGTTTCGATTAAGTGTGTGCTTGTTCTAAGAGGAGGTTTAAATATTACTGGATTTACAAATTAAAAGTCGTGGGACAAGCTGTACAATAGTTTTGTAAGGATAGGTATGTAACAAATTGAAAGACTATAGAATCTTTCGACTTTCCCTCCAATGAATTAGAATTCTCACACTGAAAAAAGGGCAAGGTAATAAATACATTAAAATAAGGTAAATTTGCTTTACTCATTTTAACTCAAGTTCACCTTTAAAAATTTGCATTATTCTAATGTATTTATTACCTTATATTTACCTTGAATTTTTTTCAGTGCAGGTAATTTTAAAAATATATTTGCGATCAAAAAATGAATTTTGATGCGACTATGAATGATTTCTAGATTTTTCGTAAAACTAATCTATATAATAGAGTTATTGGACATTTTTTCGCCATCTTTGTTACATTAACTGCTCACAAATTATTATCAATGCTTCTTCAAAGTAATAAAATTAGGCTCTAGTTTGGCGTAATGAAGTTTAAATTGCGAAATTTTTCAGAATGGTAGATAACCGATCGTTTTTTGAAAAAATCTAGAAAAATTGTATTTTTGTTGATAATCCATATGCAATTATTCAGTTTTTCAAGCAGATGAATAACTCTCTTTTATTTTTGAAAAAAAAGAGAATATTTTACAACAGTCATGAGGGGGTTGCAATTGTTCAATCTTTAGGATTCGTAAAAAACACGAATTACTGGAAATACATAAATTGATATTGTTACTATAGTTCAATTCAAAAGAGTTTGCCAAAAACAACAAGACTTCGCGAACAATAACAAACAAAACAGAGCAACAATAATTATTCATTGGCTATTCAAAAAATTATGAAATTTTATTGACCTCACAGTGTGAATAATTACCTCTTCATTAACCCGCACCGCCTAGTATGAATCGGCCATTTTGGCAAACTCTTTTGGATCGAACTATAAGCAGGTATTTAAAAAAAATCGCACTAATTTTCAAAAAAAAAATTCGAAAATTTCGGAATTTTGTTCAAAGTTTATCAACAAAAATGGTCATCAGCCCTTATTTGTTTGTGTTCAAAAACAGACAATTCCTAATATCCAATTTTTTGCGATAAGAAAGTGTAAAAAGCTTACCTCGAGTTTGATAGGTATGGCTTTTAGATTATTTTTTGGTGTGTATGAGGGAGAGAGGGGTGTCAGTGAACCAATCTATCTTGAAAGGGTTGCCAAAAAAACATACGAAAAAAGTACTTTTTGGTATACTACATAGTATCAGGAAAACCAAGCAATTCAGAAAATAGCAAAAAATTTTAGTAATTCTATCATGGAAAGCAAAATTTTAAAACAATTTCTTCTTGAATTTTTTAATCGAAGGATTGCCTTTAAATGCTTTTCAACTTTGATTTTTCATAAAAATTTCCACATTCGCTTCTCTCGTTAAAAAAAATGGGTGCGTCATGGGACGTACCTCAGAAGTGAAAACTTGTTCCTGAATTTTTGATTTGTATATTAGAGGTTTCGCTCTTTTATTTTGAAATCTATAATAAGAGGTGGGTGAATAGATAATATTTTTTTGTAAAAAAGGAAATGTCATTTGGAACAAATGATACAAGTTAAACAAATCGCATTACCTGTATAGATTATGAGAAACTTAGTGAAAGTTTTTATGTAATAGATAGGTAACAAAACATATGCAATATGGTGCAAACGAATGAAGAATTTTAGAATAAGAGAACAATATATTAAGGTTTTGAAAACAAAGGAATGGAGAATGAATAATTGAAAAAGTGAGAACAGAAAGACGTGTCTAGTTGTTTGTACAATAAATAAGTAACAGGATATGGTCTTAACAAAATTTCAGGAATAGTAATCCAGAACATATAAATGTCATTTATAACAAATGAAAATTTCAGGATTAGTAATCTAGGACATATAAGTGAGAAAAACGCGAAAAAAATGTGCTATAAACGACTGAAATATATCTTCCACTCAAAAACAATATATTGAACGAAAATTAAAATTCGCACGTCAATTAAAAATTCCAAATGACACACAAAAGGTAAAGCAGTGCTGTCAACAAATTTCTTTTTGACTTTTAAAAATTTTCTTTTAGATTACATTTTGACTTTTTGTCACACTTAACGAGTGACATTTTTTAAATGACTTTTAAAAGGTAAAGCAGTGCTGTCATCAATTTTCTTTTCTACTTTTAATAATTTTCTTTTAGATTACATTTTGACTTTTTGTCACCCTTAACGAGTGACATTTTTTAAATGACTTTTAAAAGGTAAAGCAGTGCTGTGACTTTTTGTCACACTTAACGAGTGACATTTTTTTAATGACTTTTAAAAGGTAAAGCAGTGCTGTCAACAATTTTCTTTTTGACTTTTAATAATTTTCTTTTAGATTACATTTTGACTTTTTGTCACACTTAACGAGTGACATTTTTTAAATGACTTTTAAAAGGTAAAGCAGTGCTGTGTCTTTTTGTCACACTTAACGAGTGACATTTTTTAATGACTTTTAAAAGGTAAAGCAGTGCTGTCAACAATTTTCTTTTTGACTTTTAATAATTTTCTTTTAGATTACATTTTGACTTTTTGTCACACTTAACGAGTGACATTTTTTTAATGACTTTTAAAAGGTAAAGCAGTGCTGTGACTTTTTGTCACACTTAACGAGTGACATTTCTTTAATGACTTTTAAAAGGTAAAGCAGTGCTGTCAACAATTTTCTTTTTGACTTTTAATAATTTTCTTTTAGATTACATTTTGACTTTTTGTCACACTTAACGAGTGACATTTTTTTAATGACTTTTAAAAGGTAAAGCAGTGCTGTTGTTAGTTTTACCGTTTAGAAATTCGATTTATACGCGGTTATGTAATTATAGTTATTATTGGCTACGGCCGCTAATTTATTTATTCGTTGTTTCTTCGCGATCATTCGTTAACCGCGGCTTTTTGTATCGTATAGAACCTTGTCGCGAAAAGGTCATTAAACTTTATTTTAAGCATCGATTTTCCATTGGAAAATCGGTGTCAAACTTGTCGTGTAAATGTCTAATTTTTCGAATAAAAATTAGTTAAAATTCAATTCTCGAGTTTTTCTTTTGAAAGTATCGTTTTGAATTTAATATCGTAATTTCACGAAATGAAAGGTATCGTAATCCTTGGTTTTAATTGGTCGACGTGACCGTGAAAATTTCGTATTCAGAGCTACGTGCCTACTTCGTCGTAGATACCATATTGTGAAAATCTACGTTAACGTAGATTGAGCTTTTCCGAACCGTCGGAAAAGCGGGTATCCTATTTCCTGCTTAAACCGAAGTTTAAGTCAGGAAAATTCATCGTAAAGGTCCCCGAAGCGGATCCCGACCGTACTAGCCGAAAAGCAGCGAAAAACAGAATCGACCAATTACGAAGTTCTATTTTTCGTCTTACGACCAATCGCGTTCCAGTCGAGTTTCCCGACTTTTCCGAAGGAACGGAAAACTCATCATTTTCAAGTATCGATTTTTGCGATTTTATTCGACTAAAAGTCGATATTTCTACATGGTAGCATAGTATCGTGGTTCCTGTGAACGGCGAATCGACTCGGTATATGATACCTAGCCTAGCGAAGCTCATTGGTCGAGGCGACGCTGCGAACGATACTTCTAACGACGAAGATTTCCGTGGTTTTCCAGCGTCGAGCGAAGCTGAAAAAGTGTTAACTCGATCACAAAAACGTAAAATTCGAAAGCGACTTTCGAAAGAGTTAAATACTTCCCTCGTCGGTCAACCATCTGCGTCGACGATACCAACAGCTCCGTGCATCTCAACAGCCAATAACGAATCAGACGCAGCGTCGATCATCTCCGACGACCAATCCGAAGGCGAGAAAACTGCTACGTGCTCCGAAAACGAATCGTCAGCGTCCGAAATGGCTTCTGGAGAATCGTCATCGAATATTCCAGCGCACTTGATCTTCAATGGCACCGACTACATCATCTGGAAGAAAAGAATCAAATCGTTACTATTGGCCAAAGATCTCGAAAAGGCTATTACGACGAATGGCGGCGCGACCGATAAAGAGAAAAGGAAAGCCTATTTTGAAATCGTCAGCCACACAACGAACGCGGTTTTCCGACTCATACACGAAGAGAAGGATCCTGAAAAACTCCTTAACGAACTCGACGAACGATACGCTAAGGAGAATCAGCAAATTGTAATCGCCTGTCGCGCAAAATTGGCTGCCCTCGATATTGACAAATTTAGGTCCGCTACCGATTACTGCGATGAAGTCTCCAGCCTAGTGAACCAGATGGAGGCCGCCGGTACGAAGGTTCCGAAAGATGAAGAGTACGCGTTTCTGAACTCCGGACTCAAAAATATCGAGAAATGGAAGTCCGTTAAGAAACCGGCAGAAGCCCTTCTGAATATCGCACCCGCCGACCCAAAATTTCTGAGGGGTTTATTAACCAGCGACGAAGATAAATCCGAAAAGGCGACGTCGAATATCAACAAAGGTTCGGCGTTAGTAACTTCAGCGTCGAATAATCGAAATCCGAACGATCGTAAGCCGCGTCCGAAATGTGCCAAGTGCAAAAAGCTCGGCCATCTCGCGAAAAATTGCTGGGCCAATCGAAATCAATCGCCGAGAGGAGAAATAAAATGCTATCGTTGCGGTGGCACCGGCCACATAGGAAAGCAGTGCCCTCGGTATGGTGATGAAGCGAATTCAAAAAGGTCTGAACCGAGCTCCAGCTCCAGTTCGAATTCGCCGGCACCGAAATCTCCGTCGAATGAATCGTCGAATCGTCCAAAGGCACTTATGACATCCGAAGAAAATGTAGCGCTAATTTCGACCGTCGGTGAAATCGTCTTCGTACTCGACACCGGCGCCACTAGCCACATGATAAATGTACCCGGTATTTTGGTCAACGAAAAGCCAGTAACGTCAAACGCTGAAATTATCGTCGCGAAACAAGATACAGCTATCGTACGATCGTCGGTTGGTGAGTTACCAGTCACTAACGATAGCGGCGTGAATTTTATCATGCAAAACGTGAGTTACATTTCCGATTTATCGTACAATTTAATGTCCGTGAGTCAAATCCGTCGTTTAGGTTATGATACCGTGATCGCCGATAAAATTTCGATCGTTCACCGCGATACTGGTGAAAAACTGACTGATGTTTTTGAACAGTCGAACGGTTTGCTTACTGTTAAATTTAAGCTAAATAACGTTACCGATAATTTCGATTTCGCGCTAAACGCTCTATGGCATCGTCGGTTAGGCCATCAGAGTAGATCGGTTATGTATAAGATACCCGATATTAGTTGTACCGAACATGACTGCCCTCTTACAAACGAGTGCGATACGTGTGCCAAAGCGAAGCAGCACCGTGGGCCTTACAATACCGAGCGCGAAAAGGCGAAGCAACCGTTGGACATAGTCCATGTCGACGTAATGGGTCCGCTGAGCGCCGGTATCGATAACGAAAGGTATATTCTTGTGTTCGTCGACGATTTTACTCACTACGCGGTAACGTTCGCGATAACGGCTAAATCGCAAGTCGGCGAATTTTTCGAAAAATACGATAACATAGTAACGAATCTATGGAATCGTCAAATCAAGCAACTACGTTGCGATAGCGCGACCGAATTTATAGGCGGTAAATTTCGCGAAGTAATCGAGAAAAAAGGTATGCGATTAATGGCTTCGGAGCCTTACGAGCACGAACATAACGGTACGGCCGAACGTTTTCTACGTACCATCAGTGAAAAACTCCGTTCGCTTCTTTTCAATTCGAAGCTCCCTCGTCGATTTTGGCCGTACGCGTTGTACACGGCTACGTTTTTATATAATCGTCTTCCGTGTTCTGCTATCGCCGATAAGAGTCCGTATCGTTTATGGTTCGATCGCGATCCGACTTTCCAATATGTTCGTATCTTCGGCTGCGTCGCTAGGGAATTTATTCCTAAAGAAAAACGAACAAAATTAGATCCGAAATCCGTTGAAAAAATGTTAGTCGGTTATACTGAAACAGGTTACATGTTACTCGATGTACCGCGAAATAAACTATCGTATTCGTCTAACGTCATCTTCGATGAAAATCAGCTTTATGCTGATCGGTTAAATGAAAATTCGTACGATGGTACCGTAAATCTTGAACCTGAAACAGTCGAAAACTCGTTAGTCGCGATAAAATCCAATCTGTGTAACGATGACGATCGTATCGAATACTCCGCGTTAATAGCTACCGAGCAGGGCAAAGAACTCACGTATGAAGAGGCAGTAAACGGTCCTGAAGGTAATGAGTGGAAAAAGGCGATCGAGGAAGAACTGAGAGCGATGGCAGTGAAAGATGTCTGGTACGAAGTCACCGAGGACGAGCTTGAAGGCAAGGACTTTTCCAAAGTCGATACGAGATGGGTTCTGCGAAAGAAAATCTCGGTTAATCACGTCGTAAAATTTAAAGCTCGACTCGTTCTCCGCGGATACAAGGACTCTCACCAATACGAGCTGGATGAGACTTACGCGCCGACTGCAAACGTATCGATCGTCCGTGGTATCGTCTGCATAGCCACTGTGAATAAATGGAAACTCCGTCAAGCCGATGTATCGACGGCATTCTTAAATGGCGAAGCGACTCGTATGATAGTTTTCGATCCACCGAAAGGATCTTCCGTGAAACTCAAAATCGTATTCGTGTTAAAAAAGTCCTTGTATGGACTCAAAACTTCGCCGCAGAACTGGAACAAAAAATTAAAGAAAATTTTAGAAAAATTAGGTTTCGAACAGTCAGCAAACGATCCGTGCGTTTATGTAAATAAAGACGGCGATAAAACTCGGTGTATCTTTGTAATTTTCGTCGACGATTTCCTAATAACCGGTTCCGACGCCGAATTAATCGAATGGCTGATCGATCAGCTAAATAAAGAATTCGGAATTCGAGATCTAAAAGAACCTGAAAAGTTCATCGGTATCGAAATCGAACGTAAAAGTGACGATGTAACGTACTTACATCAAAAATCGTACATCCGTGAATTAATCGTGAAATATGATCTTGAAGATTCGAATCCGATATCGTCGCCGATGGAACCCGGCTTAAAAATCGAAGACAAACGGCTAGATAAATCGTTCGAAACGAAAGTTCGTGGTATTCTTGGATCGTTGTCGTATCTATCGCGAGGTACTCGTCCCGATATCGCGTTCGCCGTTAATTTCCTGTGCAGATTTCAGCATCTCGCTAATGCTGAAATTTTTAATTATGCTAAACGTATCATTAGGTATTTAAAAACGACAATCGATCGGTCGTTAGTTTATAATTCGAATTACCTTAATGTATCGTATCCGTTAAAATTGTACTCCGATTCCGATTTCGCCGGTGATGACTCCGATCGAAAATCCACTACCGGTATCGTCGTCATGCTGAATGGAAATATCGTCGACTGGATCGTCCGAAAGCAAAATTGCGTAGCACTATCGTCGGCGGAAGCCGAATACGTAGCTCTTTCGACGGCCGGAAAAGAAGCGAGATCGTGGATAAACTTACTCGATAGTCTCGATTTGGTTACAGATGTCGTACCGATCTTCTGCGACTCAAATGCTGCTATTTCGATAGCAAATACCGACGAATCTCGTCGCACTCGACATATTGATATATCGTACCATCACATTCGCGATCTTATCAGATCCGGTGTCATTCACATCGTGAAAATTTCATCGAGCGATAACATTGCCGATCTATTGACAAAATCGACCAATAGGATCGTCTTCGAACGTTTGTCGTACGAGATTTTTGAATTTAATTTAAAAAAATAAATTATCGTCCGAGGGGCGGTGTTAGTTTTACCGTTTAGAAATTCGATTTATACGCGGTTATGTAATTATAGTTATTATTGGCTACGGCCGCTAATTTATTTATTCGTTGTTTCTTCGCGATCATTCGTTAACCGCGGCTTTTTGTATCGTATAGAACCTTGTCGCGAAAAGGTCATTAAACTTTATTTTAAGCATCGATTTTCCATTGGAAAATCGGTGTCAAACTTGTCGTGTAAATGTCTAATTTTTCGAATAAAAATTAGTTAAAATTCAATTCTCGAGTTTTTCTTTTGAAAGTATCGTTTTGAATTTAATATCGTAATTTCACGAAATGAAAGGTATCGTAATCCTTGGTTTTAATTGGTCGACGTGACCGTGAAAATTTCGTATTCAGAGCTACGTGCCTACTTCGTCGTAGATACCATATCGTGAAAATCTACGTTAACGTAGATTGAGCTTTTCCGAACCGTCGGAAAAGCGGGTATCCTATTTCCTGCTTAAACCGAAGTTTAAGTCAGGAAAATTCATCGTAAAGGTCCCCGAAGCGGATCCCGACCGTACTAGCCGAAAAGCAGCGAAAAACAGAATCGACCAATTACGAAGTTCTATTTTTCGTCTTACGACCAATCGCGTTCCAGTCGAGTTTCCCGACTTTTCCGAAGGAACGGAAAACTCATCATTTTCAAGTATCGATTTTTGCGATTTTATTCGACTAAAAGTCGATATTTCTACAGCTGTCAACAATTTTCTTTTTGACTTTTAATAATTTTCTTTTAGATTACATTTCGACTTTTTGTCACACTTAATGAGTGACATTTTTTTAATGACTTTTAAAAGGTAAAGCAGTGCTGCCAACATTTTCCTTTTTCACTTCTGGATAAATGATATTTTTGTAATATAATGTGAGAAATTTCCCTGGATAAATGATATTTTTGTAATATAATGTGGGAAATTTCCCTAGATAAATGATATTCCTGAATAATTGGTGGTTGGCAACCGTGTATAAGCGTAACGCGTCGAAAAAAATAGACCCCCACCATAGAAGTTTTCACTTCAAAAAAACATTATTTGATTTTTTCTGTAAAAAATAAAAATTTCAAAATCTTAATTTTTCTGTCTGGAATAACCATTGTAATTGCCTTTGTGTTTGGCTCCATTCTTTAGAAAGTCGTAACTACGCCTGCGCCTTTGCCAGCAGACTTGTAGAGTTGTAGATACATATTACATACTACATACAACCATCTACATCTGTCATGGTTGGGCGAGGTCAAATTCTTTGACCATTGAAAATTGATAAATTTTGTGTCGAACTGAAACTTTTTCAGATTATTTTCGGATGATGAAATATTCATGCTCAGCGAAAATTTCGCCCTTTTTTCATTCCAATTGAATAATTTTTCCCCTACAATTTAATGATTTTTATGTTCTAATTGTTTGCCTTAAATGCTGGTAAAAATCCATAAAATTCGTTCCAAGGGTATTTTTTGGCATTTTAAATTTTTATTTTCCAAAACTTTTGTTTTGGTTTCGCTGGAACCATATTCTTTGACGAATTGGATTACAGCCTTTTGAGAAGAAAATGAGGAGGAGGAGGAGGAGGCAATTAGAAAACAATTAAAATTTATCAGTTGAAAAAATATTGGAGAGTAAGGAGAAGGATGTAGTTTTCCGAAGCTGAGGGGAAAAGTTCTGCAACATTTTTTTGAAAGGTCCTGCTAAAATCCTGTCTGTTGATTTCGAAAATTTGTTAGACACCTTTAATATTTTTATTTCGCTTGTCAATTTGTATTATTTTTTACCTAATAAGTAATATCTCATTTAAATTAAATTGCCAAAAAATTGTTGAAATTCCCTGTAAAACGAGTATACGTAAAGGAGGGGATCTTTTTTGAGTAAATTTGAAGCAAGAAAATTAGTATTAAAATGACAAAAAAAAAAATCAGAAAATAGCAAGAATTTTCATTTTTTAGATCCAGTAGACACTGTGAGTACAGAATTCGTTCAAAAATGTCCGATATTGTCTAAAAATGATGCAGATATTTTATTCCCTTTGTATACGTAACGTGGCTATGATTATTCAATTTCTTGATGAAGGGACAGAGGAACTATGAAAATCGAGTATACTCAGTTTCACTCGTACATCCCAATAAATATTCATAAATTTTCAAGAAATATCGAAACAAGCACGAAATCCAGTAACGAATTAATAAACAGATTGGCGAAAAAGTTTCATACCCGAACAAAAAACAGAGATACACTTCCACTCGAAAAATTACGTTTACGGCAATAATATTCGTACAAAGTTACGTTCTGCAACATTGTCAGCATTATGTTCGTTATAAGCAACATTTTCTCCAATTAAACACTCAAGATTTATGATTCGACTAGCGTCGTGTAATTTTTATGATTAATTGTTAACATAAGTAGTGTTTTTGTTTCCCATGCGCATAGGCTACCATTTACATAGAAACGGTTTAATAAACATGTACTCTCGTTATCATAATCGCGTACGCATTTCCGAACGATACCCGCGACTGGTTTTACGAATACAATTACCAGGTCGGACGCAAAAAAAGGTTCTTTTGAAGATGGAAAAAAAATCTGTATAATAAGTTGCCTACTTGAAACGCCGTCTGTAAACCGACACCCGACAGTAGAATATATCGTCGTCGAGGTACAGTAAAAAAATTAATAATTTTTTTCTGCTTTCGAGTGTACCGAGTAGGTACGTACTACGTAGTACGTAGTACGCGAAATATACTCGCTGAAATTTCATATATAAAATATTACCTCTCCACAACACCGCAAAGACTGATTGCTATAATAAATTTTGCGTATAACGAAACGTCGTCTGAAATGAAACGAGAGAGAAAAAAAAATAGCGAAGATGAGTAGATTCCTCGGAATATATACGAGAAAATACGCGGCGATATTGTCGAGTTATAGAGGAGAGGTGTGCACTGTGTATAGGTACGGGATTTTTTTCCTTTTTCCTTTTTCCTTTTTTTTTTTTTTTTTTTTTTTTTGAAACGAATAAGTGCGAGATTCTGATAAGGAAGGAAATCGATGCTCTGTCTCCATCTCTCCAACCCCGCCAATAGAGATACGTTCCTGAAAACGGAGTAGCTAAGCAACCAACACGACAGGCTCCCTTTTCCGCGATTGCGGCGTTGAAACCACCATTCCTTTCCGTATCGGAGTCGGTAAGCGCACATTAACGAAAGGGGCTTGAACCCTAAATTTTATGAGTTCAAGTTCGATGACGTTAACTTTAATTTATTGCCCAAGTTTTCCACAAAACGATTACATTTTTTATTTTTTATATTTTTTTCTCTTCTACGTTCGCGACAAAATACAAAAATTTTCGTGTGTAAAGAATTTCGTCGTATGCGAGAGTGTCATGGCGAATGGAAGAATGAATGGGCGGGCATTTGTTGAGTAGGTTCTGCTATAAACTCGTATATTGTATATGCATACGTCGGACTGCTTCCTCGTACACGAGTTTCGTTCGAAATAATACTTCTTTCGTTGGATTTGAAATTTTTTTATAAATACAGCTCCGGCGAATAAGAAAGTTAAATTGGCGGCATGGCGAATACGCCGAAAAAAAGAAAACAAAAATTGCATTTTAACGAAAAAAAAAAAGTAGAAGAAAACTTTACGTGTATTTCCTTTTTCATTTTATCATTTCTCGCTTTTATGTACTTAAAAAGCAGCCTTCGGGTGTAAGACGAGCGAAAGGAAGAAGAAAAAAAGGTTTTCTATCCGTAATAAGATGGAGGCTATAAGTTTGACGAAGAAGGGAGAAAAAAAAGTAAAGTAAAAGGGAAAGAAACGTGGTAGAAAATTTAGAAGTTGCCTACTAAGTTATTCCACCTTCGCCTTTAAAATCGGGACGTCTACGCCCTTATCAACTTTTCAAATTGATTCTCTCTTTCCTCTTGGAGAAAATTCACCCTTATATTTTACTCTTTTATCGTTTTTCCTTTTTTTCTCTCTCTTTTTCTTTCAAACTATTTATTTTTGAAGATAAAACTTTTTAGACTCTTCTCAATATTTACTGTTTGAAATAGAGTTCTCACTAATACAAGAAAAAAAAAGAAAAAGAAATTCGAATATTTCGTTTTCTTTTATGACGGCAAAAAGAAAAGCAGCCGAGAAAAATAAATAAATGATTTTCGGTTTCTCTCGCAAGAATTCGTGCACGAGGCGAATTCCATTTCGGTGTGAATGTATCGTAGTATGTACGTAAAATGAAATGGTGGCTCGAAATTTTCGCTTTTTTACTCGTGCTGTCGTCTTCGAAGAATTACACGATCTCGTGACTTAATTGAAAACAAATACGAGTGAAAAAGAAAGAGGGCACTGTATCGTTAATGGTGTTTCTGTTGGGTTAAAAAAAAAAAAAGAAGTAAAATAGAAGAGTTTATAATCGGCAATATTTTTAATCGAATTGCTCCATAGATTGAAAATATGATAAAAAAGATGTCTTTCAAATTGATAATCTCGATAGCGAAAATTGAGTGAAAAATCCAAACTAATATTGTATTGGAGAAAGATGCATTCAAAAGCCGAAGAAAAAACGATTAATAACCTGTTTTGATAATTAAATTTCATTGCGAAAAAAAGCGAACTTGTTGCTTTGTTTTCACTCAAGTTGTTTTTTCATTTATTAATATTTAACCATTTCGAGAGGATTAAACAGTTTGCGGAAGTTTTCTATTTTAATTAAAACTTAAGTTGTACTTCGGAAAAGATCTCCTCTATTAATAAAAGGCTTTGATTAACTGGAAATTAGGATGAGTTTTTCGCACGTTTTTTGTCTAAATACTTAATTACGATCGAATTGTTTTAATTTGTCGTGAAAATTTTCATTTTTTAATTGATAAATCGAAGTTTTGTGGTTGTCGAGAAATTCTCATTTAAAATGAGCTCCATTCTTTTGAATTTCGATAGGTGTTGCGCCGCTGTGGTGTAATTTTGACTCTACGTGGTTAATGACTTCGAAATGTGTTGAACTGTTGATATTCTTATGTTTTGACTACTTCGTCAATCTTGTATGATGATTTAGCAAACAGCTCTCGGACTTCGGTATCTTTATAAGCAATTAATCAATCTTTACTTCGTGTATCTGTGTCTGAATCTGTCAAATTTGGTAACCGACTTCACCAATAACGAAGGGAAATTTTCTACTGAGGTTTTAATTATTGTTCGGCTTTAGTAAGTAGCAGATTGATGAGAGGTAATTTTTATATTTTCTTTTTCGAAGAAGACGATTTGTGATTTATTTATCCCACTTATTTATTGTGAGGACCAAAGTGCTTATTCGTTGAAGTTTTTTGGTCCTGATGTGCCTAGCGATTTTGATATATTTTAATAGAATTTGAAAATTGACAAAATTCGTAAGTTAAGTATTGGCGAATCTTGTTGAAGAAAAACTGTAGATAATAATCAGGGTTGTTTTATTTTGAATTTTAGGTAGTTTTTGACTTTCTCGTTTTCCAATCGTTGCTTGATTTCGATGTGTATTTTCTTACACTTATTGCAGTAAAAACTGAAGGGAACAAATTGATTTTAAAATGATAAGCGTAAAATTGAAAAAATCTTGGAAAATTATGTTTGTAAAATTTCATCAATTTTAGTTTTCGATTTTGGTTTTTGGAATATCTTTCTCGATTTTTGCTAGTTTTTAGCATCTAACTTTTAATTTTTGGATTTAGGTTTTTAAATAACCTTATCAATTTAAGTTTTTTTTTATTTGAAGTTTCTCAAAATTTATTTTATTTTTATGTAGAGAAAAGGGTGGATTTTCATTCATTTTTTAAAAATTCGATAATTCCATAAATTTTGTTGTTGTTGTTGTTGGTGATTGAATGAAAGACCAGGAAAATTTTGAGAAATTGAATTTGGTGACCTACGAGTAGATTCGATATTTTTATTCCCGAATTCGTCAACAGATGTATTGAAATTAAAGTGTAGATGAATTTTGAGGGGGGGGGGAGATCCTTTTTTTAGTATAGCCATTATTTTCATGTTTTTAAAAGTTGCAATTTCTTTTCCCAGAAGTGTTCATTACCCAAATTCCACGATGATAAAAAATTTTAAAAATTGAAAAAAATTAAAAATATTTTTTAAATTTTTTATTTTCTTAGAAAAAATGTTAATTGTAACGCTGCGATTTTTTTAGATTTTTTTAAAATAAAAAATTAGAAAGAGGTCTAAAGAAAAATTCTCTTCCTTACCTTCATTTTGACACAGGAGTGAAAGATAAACGATTGCGATTTAGTAAATAAATGATTTCTTTACATCCTTGTACTGACATTTGTTGATATATTTCTGTTAAAATAGGTATATTGAGCATATAACATTTTCTCCTAAATACTACAAACTAAAAGTATAAATGATGAAAAATTGTATGTACCTAGCATTTTTTCAAAAATTTATTTAAACGTTGTGAAATCTTGAAAGTTCATTTTCTGTGCAAATTTCCAGTTTACTTAATCGAAAATATTCGTTTTATCTCTTCCATTTTGTTTCAGGTATTTTGTGAGGGTTTGAAAATTTTCAATATTGGGTCATTTGGGAGCCTGAATTTTTTTTTTTTTTTCAAAGCAGGGTTGTTTCACATAATTTTTTTTCAATTTGTAAATATCACATAGAATAATAGAAACCTGAAAAGAGGTATTTTTGAATTGTTTTATTTCACACTAATTTTTTTCTTTTCTTGATTATAATATTAGTTTTCGTTGTAGAGGGAGAAAAACGCTACTTTATTCCCTCTCGCGGTGCTTCAATTCGCGGTTTTCTCCCTCTAAAACGAAAAATATAGTATGCAACTCGGGAAATAACTTATTTTCGACAATTTTGAGTTATTTCCCTCGCTTCGCTTGGGCAATAAACCTCAAAATTCGTCGAAAATCACTTTATTTCCCTAGTTGCATAATATAGGTTACTATTATCGATGAAAATTATTTCATGTCCAAAAGAAGTCGAAAGTATCTAAAAAATTAGATACATTAAAAAGAATTATGGAGATGAGGCGAGAGCTGGAAAAGGGACTGGAAATCCAAAAGTGATAGAAATCTGGCACTGTTGTTCTATTTTCAAGCTGCCTGCTGTCTGTTGTCTGAATATGTCAGCGGCTTTGAATAAGGAAAATTTGATTTTAAAAAAAAACTGAAATTTGAGTAAGTAACTCAAAACCTTTTAATTTGTAGAACTCAATTTTTTGCTCATTTTGCCAATTGCCATTCAACAAAATCGGAATGAACGTGATTACGGGGGGGGGGGCTTCTTGTTTCTTACTTTGTTTAATGATAAAACTGAAATTTTGGTCAACATTTTTTCAAAGGTTGATTTTTTTCTAGAAATTTGGGAAGTTTTTCCCCTTTTTGGAAAAATTGGAGAAAATTCTATAAGTGGAAAATTTTTCGGTTTTTAGCCTTACCCCCCCCCATAATGCTCATTTTGCTGCTTCCCTTCCATGTGAAGCAAACTCAATGAAATTTTGAAATTCCCAACATGTATACTTACGTAAAATATTCATTGAAATTAAATTAATTTAACAAACGTAAGTATGTACCTATTTTTTTGTATTTCTACGTAAATACATACAATACATGTATCGTGTATCCAAATTTTAATTCAAAATATGAATAATTCAATCGAAAAAACAAATAAATTTAATTAAATGTTAAAAGTGTATCCATCTGTTATAGCACTCCACACACTGTAGGGTGTTCGCGTAAAGTACTCTGCATCAGTATTAAAAACTACTAAATTGGTTTTAAAATACTTAACAAGCGCGCTAGCGCTCCGTCGCTCCGTAACATTTGTAGATATTTTGATTTTACACGCTTATTTTACTCGATAAAGTAATAGCGGAATAAGAGAGGAAATGTACATTTATTTTAACTCGGCAGGTGGCACTTACTTGGCAGCGAAAAAAAATGAAAGGGTTACACAGCGGGCTCACTGTGCAGTACAAATTGTCAGGGACTTGTAAGTACCCCTTGACATATCTGCTTTTGACATATTTTACATAACGTATGAAAGAGCAAAGAGTGTAATCTTCCTATAAAAATGATTAATTCGCCAAAAGGAAAAAGACCGTCGTCGTTCTATCTTCGTGCTTCGCGTGATTTTGCTTTCAATGCCTCCGAAATTTGGGGTTGATTTTTCGATTACGTAGGAGGATAGATTTTCTTTTCAGTGAATTAAATCGGTTATAAGAGAGAGGGAATGTGCACGAATTCTTTCCATCATAAACACGTACTCGATGTAAGTGACGTGAGGTATAGGTGATTTTTCTTTGATTTCCTCTCTCCTTCTGACTCGTTCCACTCGCTCGTCCGTGCCCACAATAAAGCACCTGGATCGAATTTATTACGATGTACGGTTGGAAAATTGACTCAGTTCTGTATGCATAGGTTCGTATTATGAAGATATCGCGTGTAAAAAATGTTTTTTAATTAACACTCTATACCTATCTCATATAGTGCGGCTAATTTTTTATTAAAACATAAATATGTGGAAGTTTTTCTCTTTGGTATCAACAAAATGCAAAGGAATCGTAATTATTTATCGTGGTTTATTTTACGGTATTCACACGATGAAACCGAATCTCATTATTTTTAATTTATTAAACGCCGTATACGAATACGAACCGGTTCGCGATAGATTTTTTTCTAAGTATGTGATCGCGAGGCGGTGCGAGAAAACTAAGTTTTGACATTTACACGAAAAAAATGAGGGAAAAATAAGAAGAACGAAGAAATCGATTTATTTGCCAAACACGATTTTGTTGCATAGATATTTATTTGCTCCAGAAACGTTTCGATATTTGACGTGATTTTTTCCAACAACGATGCTATATTGTAATACCCTCGAAAGGGAATAGGCGAAAAAAATTACAAAAAAGTTAAAATGGTAATAGAGATTATCGCGTAGGCTATTGTGAAAAGAAAATACCCGGTGTAATAATGTCGCTATCATTAAAAGGACTGACCCTTCTTGTTAATCTGCTCTTAATTCCGCGCAGCATGTTTACTAATTTCCACTTTTAATTTAGTTTTACACTTGATACCGCTAACATCATCACTTGCCACAGATTTTAAATTAATTATTTTCGTCCAAAAATGGCCACGCTGTAGAAACATAGGTCTGTACTGTTTTAAAATGCACTCTAAATCCCAACCTCCTGCTGCGTGTTCGCTTCGAATGAACTTTCGAAAATCGTCAAAAAAGTTCAAAAATCAAAGGTAAAAACTTTTTTGCAACTTTGAAGGCGCAGAAAAGCTTCGGTACCGAGTGAAAATTTCAACGAAATTGTATATCGGTACCGTAGAGAACGATACCGAACCCTTTGTTATCAGCAGGAAACATTTGAAACTTTTTTTGCCCAGAAAAATAAGAAAGACCGAATGTCATAAGTTTGCGCGATAATAATACCGCGTCTTTCTTTCCTATTGTGTCGTATAATGACGCCGAGGGTTGAATATTTTTGATAAAAGTCTTGTCCGGACAGAAAAATGGTGTGTATTGTATGGTTTTGGTCGGTTTCAAATATGTTATATAATGAAGATTTTTCGTCCTTTTTATATTACGTAGTGGGGTGGGTACGTACAGAAAAAGAGAAAATTTTCTATGGAAGAGGCTTTGCGAGTATTTATTTAGTTCTTAACAAGAATTTTTTCATCGTGATTGCAGTTTTTTTTCTTTATTTGAGTAGAATTCTACGGTTGGGTTTCATTTGTAGTTTTTAGCCTTTTTTCGAGCATTTTACTTAATTAAATGAATTTTGAGATGAATTTTGTGAGGAGAGTTTTTCTTAGAGCTGGTATAAACTGAATGGTTTTATTGTTACTTTGCATGAGTGTGTAATTTTCGGATCTGGATCACCGAATCAGAAACTTTTTTTTGGACCATTTCAATCATACTGAAAAATGTTTCCAGTTGGTTCATTTCGTTGAAAAGTTGAAATCAGAGATCAAAGAACAATTCGAATAGAATTATTTAAATCTGCACTTTTGAAAATTTATATGTTGACTTCGAATAATTATATATTTTATTTTCTCCCTCCTTTCCCAACAGAAGCCTGTTTCTCATGTGAAATTAAAAATCGAACCCATTGCCTATTTTCATACTCGTTATTAAAAGTTGCAAAATTTTAAAATGTGCTAGTTTCTCCCTCTCTCTGTTTGGATCTATTATGAAAAATGAGGGTGAAAGTTTGTTTTGAAATCTCATATTTTGTTATTGATATCGAAATAGGTACTCCAAATTTTTAAATTTCTTCTTCCTCCAACTCATTTTGGGTTCTACGATCATTTGAAATTGAAAAAATCGAATTCTGCGTTTTGAACTAACATATTTTTAAAAGTTCCAACAGACCTTTCAAGTTGAAGTTTAAGGCGAAAATAACATGCACTCAATTTGACCTAACTCAAAATGAAATTTTTTTCAATTTTCTTTTGATCCAGCTTCACTAGCTAATTTTTTTATAGAATTTGAAAAACACTTCAAAACTTCAAACCAACGCCAGATTTGTGTGCAACTATCCAGCCTCTTACTCTCTCGTTTCGAATCAGTGAAAAATCACTGATAAACAGTCAGCATTGCAGCATAGAAAAAATCAGTGAAATTCACTGATTTTCAGCGATTTTTCACTGACTATTCAAAGAATTTTACAGATTTTTCAGTGAATTTCATAAATATCACTGAGTTTTCAATGACTTTTCACTGATTTCCAGTGATTTTCTTTCCCTGACTTGCTTTCAATGAAAAAATTTTCACTGATTTATTATTGTACTGCAATTCCGACTGTTTTTCAGTGATTTTTGATAAATTTCACTGATTCATACATGAAAGAGTAGAATTAGCCAGAAACAAACATATAGGAAGGCCTAGAAGTTGCGATGGTCAAGCATACACTCCATTCAAAGTGATCAAGTGGTGTTGAAAAAGTTCTGTATTTTTCAATTGATCTCGCTCAAACTGAAAAATGATTAAAGGATGGAACATTAAATTTTTTCCTCTCGTTAATTTTATATGTATACGTAGGTAGACTGATTATATAGATAATTTTTTTTTGAATAGTGAAATTTTGATTTTTTTTTAACAACTGTTTTGATGAATCTTAGCAGGTCTACAAAACATTAATATTATTCCAATTTTTGCAAGGTCAAGACAGGAGGGGGGTAGTGGAAATATCCTGCTGAAGGTAGTGCAAAAATTCTGTAGATTCTTCATTTTGATTTGAAAGTTTTGTTAACTACTTTGATTTTGACTAATATGAAGTCACTAATCTAAATTCTTAAAATATTGGAATTTGTTTCTTCCTTCAGATACCTGATTTCTGATCGAGAGTAAATTCTAATAAGAAAATTTAAATATTCTCTTTTAATCCCAAATATTTTGATATCCTTATTGAAATTTAAAAATTTATTAAATCTGTACTTTTCTTTCAAAGGCTCATTTTGGGATCTAGGGTCAGTTCAAATGAAAAAATGAAAATCTGCGCTTTGAGCTATTTTTTTTATGCCTATCTATTTTTTAAATTTTTTCTTTTCCTCTCTTTATTTTTGGGAGTTAATTCGAATGAAAAAATTAAGGTTTTCGCGTTTAAACCCACATATAATAAATTTTGAAATTTATCGAACTTTCCAAAATGAAAACAAAAGTAATGCCATAAAAAAACAAGGTTACAAAATTTTCAAACTTTCATTCCATGTACTCTTTTATTCCGAATCAGTGAATTTACTGATTTTCAGTGATTTTTCACTGATTATTTAAAGAATTTTACAGATTTTTCAATAAATTTCATAAATATCACTGAGTTTTCAGTGAATTTTCACTGATTTCCAGTGAAAAATTTTCACTGATTTATTATTGTGCTGCAATTTTGACTGTTTTTCAGTGTTTTTTGATAAATTTCACTGATTCAAAAATAAAGGAGTATTTTTATACGTATTCAATTTTCTGTCTTGGCGAATGTAAGCTTTCATCGAAAAAATTGAACAATTTATTCAAAATGTTTCCTCATAAGTTGAAATCCCAAATTTTACACCTGCTATTCATATTTATAGGGAATAACCACCGTTTTCAATTTTCACAAACCGATTGCTCTACAGTCTACACTAACACGAGTATCTCTCCCACTTAAATTTTAATGATTCATCGTAGCAAAAAAAAAAAAAAAAATGATGAAAGGAAATGCATCACTATTTCGCGTAGGTAGTTTACTTTTCGAAAATTACTCGCGGTGTTTTTTCATTTTCCTCTAATTTCTTTTTTTTCTAATAAGGGAAAATCAATTTCATTTTCAATAATACTCTTAAAACCAGAAAATAAGGGTAGAAAAATGAATATCGACTAGATAAAAAAATAGCTCTCGAATAAATATTTATCCATTTGTAATCTATTTTTTATTTATATACTTAGGTCTAATAATGCAAGCTTTTAATTTTCTTTCGCTCAGAAAGGAAATTGAACAAACAAAAAAGAAAATTTAATTAAAATATTTTGAAAATAAACATGGACATTTTTAATGAAGCGCATTCTTCGTCGTGGAAATATAAATTCAACCAAAGTTGGAAAAAAATTCGTGTCTTGAGAATTAGGTACCTATTCGAGCTTGAATTTTTTCCATTTAAGCAGATACAGTATAATTTCAATAATTATAATAAGCTCTCGGATCGAAGCTCGTTGGCGTTAGAACGATGCATGGGAAAAATAGGTATTTTTACATCGGCGAGGCGCTATCAGTTCGAGCCAAAAAAATAAATCGAGATGAACCTTCGCAGCAACGTTGGTATATCTGCGAGTAGCATTACTTGGAAATTTTTTTTAAGCTTAACCTCGAGCTGTATTTAGTCGATAAAAAACATTTCTCAGCGACGGGGTTAAGTGTAACACGACGAGAGAAGGGTGCAAATTTGGAACGAAATCAAAGGGAATATTGACGGACACGTGGCAGAGAATTTCAGCGTGAAAAGCAAAAGCAGAGGCGTTCAACCGAAAATCAACATCGCGGCGATAGCAAACCTTTAGTTTATTCTCCATGTATTTCGTTTTTGTTTTTGTTTGCCTTTGTTTTATGTTTAGCTTTGGGTTTTGAAATCGCAATGTTCGGTTAGCCCGCAGCAATTTATCGGTTTTGCGTCGGCCCGGGTCACGGTCTTGGTGCGCGTTTCCAGTGTATAATAAAAGTGATTGACGTGGATCGCGTCGCCGCCTCGGAGTATTGGTCTTACCCAAATAGAAACTTTTCAAGTTTATGAGCGAAATTAGAAAGTTGAAGAGTGATGGTTTTTTATGTAAAAATTGTAATTTTTGATTCAAAAATTTTGTACTAATGACCAGTTTATATGACAGATTGAGTCTGTACAAAGGTGCATTGGTCTGGTGGAAATTTTCGTATGGTCAAATAAAGGCTAATACGATGACTTTTCAACACTTCGCCAATCATGTTATCACTTCAGAATGTGTAGTGTACGTCGTATGTGTTTTCTGCTGTCAAACCACTTATCGTGTAGGCCTGCACGGTTAATCCGAGCGGACCTTTGTATACGAATTAACACCCCTTCGAGTTTATAGGTTCGACACTTGCACGCGACATCAATTATACTTGTATAACCTTATAGGAGAAAAATGGTTATGGAAAAAAATCAAGTCTACATACTCGACGACTCGCTACGATTTAAGTACTCGTAGTACGTATAACAAACGATTGTAATATTTTTTATTTTCAATATTTATTTAATTACCGGTACAAAATAATAAAACATAAACAGAATAATTTATATGCGTTAAGCTATCGAAAGAGATATAAATAACATTGTAATTTTCTAACATATTTTATAACACCTTTGGAAGAAGGAAAGAAAAAATATTAATTCACATGCCGAACAATAGGGATCATGTCGGCTCAACTCGTCTGTGTGTAGGTGTTGGTGAGTAAGGTACATATGCATTTTAGGATCGGGCTAAGCTAAAGGTCGTAGTTGTGAGTGATTATTCGTGTATAGGTAAGAGAAGAAACGTACGTGTGCGAGTGTAAGAAAGCATCCGAGAGATAATGTTTGAGAACAGTGCGCCGTCGGAGAACCCCCGTTGAGACGATATCGTTGTTATTGCTGCAAAACAATGGGCGGCCTCGCAGCGGGTACGAACTCACGTATAACTCTTCTTTTTTCTGTGTTCTTTAGCGCTCCGTATTAATATTTCTTTGAAATAAGAAATGTACAACAAGAATTATTAGGTAAAATTAAAAATTAGCCGGAGTTTCCGCATTTTCCGAGATCATTTGCTGTTTTGGAGGTTTTTGGTCTGTGTGTTGCATTTTAGGGTTGATGAAGGCGATTGGTTTTGGCCGATTTTATTTCGGAAAGTTTCACCGATCTTACAAAAGAAATACTTACTTCGAATACTCGATAAAGACACTCAGAAATGTCAAATTTTCTATTTTTGGCGGGAGGAGCCTTTAAAATATAAGACGTCACTGTAGAAGTTTCAAATATGAAACAATCAATTTTTCAGTATTTGCAGGCGCGCCCGCAGGATTTTCCGATGAGGTAGCAAGAGGAAGTTCCCTGAATAGTGCCCCTTGATGTAAAAAAATTCTGTAAAAAATTTTGAATCCCCCCCCCCCACCCTTTCGGAGCTATAACCATTTTATTGCATAATTTTCAAGAATTTTCAATTCCAAGGGAAGTGAATGAAATTTTTTGTTTTTTGGCACAAAGGTACATCTCGTAGAGGTGTATTTGCGATAATTTTCTCATCAATTTTGGTGCACTCCTTCATGAGGTTTTGACCATTTGAAATTTTCAACTGTAAAAAAGACCTTAACAGCGAAGTTCAACAATTTTTGAAAATATCCTAAAAACGTGTTTTCCAACGTAGATTCACGTCACGTATTCAGTTTTGGCGATTTTGTTGGCGCAAGAGCCGAAAATCGCAAAAAATCGCAAAGAAATGTTGCTGTTTTGGCAGATTTTTCAAAATTTGAGCATTTTATACAGAAAGAAATAACCAAATGAAAAAACTAGCGTCGTATCGTGTTAAACAGGTCAAAATACCCCGATAAACACTCTTTTCGCGATCATTTTACTCTAAATGTCGAAATTCACTTTTATCACTGATTTTTTTATGACTATAAAACTGAATTTCGAGGATTTAATCCTGAATACTAACTCTCCTAACATACATCCCTAATAATGCACGAATAAAAAAAAAATCGAAAAGTTTATGAGGTAGCGACCGCTACCTCCGCTACCCGCTGCGGGCGCGCCTGAGTATTTGTACGGAAAACAAATCATCGAGTATACAACATTTTTTAAAAATATGATGTGATTTTTCAAAAAAAAAGTTGACCTTAATAAAAGGGCCTTGGTTAAAATTTTGTTTAATTTTGATGCAATAAGTACCTATGTAATTTCGCTGAATATTTTTGTAAATTTCCAGAAATTGTTGAGTATTTAAATAATTTGCTGCTTCGTGTCCTATTTTTCCCGTTTCGACAAATCCAAAAAAGCTTCGAAGAAAAATGGGAACAGCTAGGATCCAAAGTCGACATAATTACAGGGAGCCGAAATCAAATTTTGTCAATTTGACATTTTTTTTCAATTTTCCTCGGAAAAAGTCAGTTATGAAATTTTCCATTTCACAAACTGATTTTTTTCCAACTTGAAAATAATTTTTGTTAAAATTTAAAGGTATAGTTCGTTTCCTTGTTTCCTTTACCTTCACTTCCTCCTTCTCTCCCTCACCTCGAGTGTTTAAAAGATTCTGCAGTGTTGACTGTTGAAAGTGCGGAGTCTTGTATTTAACCAAGTGAATTCCCCCCCCCCCCCCAATTTATCATGTAAATTTTTTCGATTTTATTCATTTCTTATTTGTCTACCATGAATAATGTTTTTTTTTTAAATGTAAACATGTATACAAATTGAAATTTTTATTTCTTGCAAAAATGTACCTAATTTTTATGTGTGCAGAAAGGGAAAACTTGGAAAATAAGATATCCATCTGATGGTCTTGCAAAAATTTCAAATAAGTTGAAGCAGTGTAAGGAAATAGGAATAGAGCGGAGGGGGCATTGGCACTTTCACCACTTTCCAGTATTTTCAAAAAATGGTAATTTTCACCAATCTTTCATGAAATTCCTAAAATTCAATGATGAATTTCACAATTTACATAAAATCGCAGAAGTTTTTTGAAAAATCGGCCCGAAAATGTTCGGGCTGATCTGAGGATAATGAAATATTGCGGAGGGAGGGGGAGCCATTGGCACACTTTCCATGTTTTTAGTATTTCCGGAAAATAATCAATTGAAGAGCTCTTTTCCAAAGTGGCCTAAGTCAAAAAAGTTGATTTTGTGTACGAAGTAAAGTACGTTTATATGGCTTGCCTTTGAACATTTCTTTCCCATATCACTCTAAATTTATAGTACAGTGGAATACCTATTAACAAGTGGTGAAAGTCTCGATCTCCAAAAATTTGATGTTAGTGAGCTGGAACCCCTCAAAGTTGGCAAAGTCGTGATTTTTGCAAATTATGAATAAATTGGATATTTCAATTTTGCATTTCTCGCCCAATTAAGTAGAATAAATTTTTATTAAACGAAGTATTGCATTGTAGGTACTATTCAGCAATGCCCTGCAAATTACCACCACCTCTCCCCCCTCAATCAATGCCATATATCAGCATTTTCACATCATTATTCTGAAATCAACAGATATCGAGATAAACTTACGACTTTTGTACTTTCATAAAATGAAATAATTCTTTAAATTCGCGAAAATCAAGAAAAAAAATTATGTTTCATAAAGCTTTATTGGGTTTCAGCTGGGAAAAATGTTTGTGAATTCGTTTTACGGGTGAGGCAGCCATCAAAACCAAAAACAGTTTGACTTAGGCCTCTTTGGCCCCCAATAAAATGTAACCTTAGGCCACTTTGGAAAAAAAACGAGATTTAAAAGTACTGGTAACACTGCAAAAATATGAGTTGGTAGGTCGGAATACCTACCACAGATGGGTATCCTTTCATACCACCAGATGGCGCATCAAACTCATTTTTCTCAAAAATTGACTTAGGCCACTTTGGAAAAGAGCTCTTCAATTGATCATTGCTGTCATGTATTCACGCGAAGTTCTTAAAATTTTAGGATGAATTTCGCAATTTACAAAAAATCATATGTATTTTCAAAATTGCTAGCAGAAATGTCTTTCAATACACATCAGTCTCATTATTTTATAATTTTTTTAGCACTTTAACCAAAAGACAAATTTTTGCGATCGCCAAAAGCACTTACCTACAACAATCACCATAAATTGATAATTAACATTTTGAATTTGACATTTGTATACAACTTTTTGACGTTTTCTCAGATTTTTAAATTCTTTAGAAAAATCTTCTGTGTAGGTACCTTTTCAACATTATCTTGGGTTAGATGGTTTTAAAATTGTCTTTAACTAAATTGTTTGGTCTTACCTTTTATGGTTTTATGGATTTATCCCTTGCATTAAAACATAGGTAATCCATTGAATTTTATTTGAAAAAAAAAACATAATTTCTTTATCTACCTTCTCTCTCATTTCTGAACCAGTGAAATTTATCAAAAATCACTGAAAAACAGTCATAATTGCAGCGCAGTAATGAATCAAAAAAAAATTTCACTGAAAGCAAGTCAGTGAAAGAAAAATTACTGAAAATCAGTGAAAATTCACTGAAAACTCGGTAATATTTATGAAATTTTCTGATGATAAATCTGTGAAATTCTTTGAATAATCAGTGAAAAATCACTGAAAATCAGTGAATTTCACTCATTTTTCCTGTGCTGCAATTCTGACTGTTTATCAGTGATTTTTCGCTGATTCGGAATGAGAAAGTTCATTGATTCAATGTTTATTTTTTAGATGACTTATTGTCAAGGAAAATGATTGTATTCTTCTTAGTTCATAGTTCTGATCAGAGGCGAGGGGGAGGGGGGCAGATCCCTGAAAAAAGTTTTGGATCCCCCCCCCCCCCTTCAAAAAAAGAATTATGTATCACATAGAGCTTTTCAAAGCATTAAAACATGAAAAAATGTCTTTTTAGGGCATTAAACATTCAATCTTTTCAAAGCTTCGCACTCGCTGAGCTCGGGCATTAACAAAATTATGTACAATTCTATGATATATCTGAGACAAAAGTGCTAAAGAAGGCTCCCTTTTTACCCCTTCCCCATTTTTAGCCAATGAAAATAGTCCTATTTTTTTACTTCAAAAAAATATGTTCAACACACTGCTCTTTTTGTGCCCCCCCCCCCCATTATCGATTCTGACGACGTCACTGGTTCTGATTTCCAAAATAGCCATCAAATATCATTCGGAATACAGAAACCAAAAATCACCAAAGAATGTCATCCTTTCTAAGTAGGTTTTCCTTTGATGATGTGAAGGTGAAGAGACATTTTGAGAAGCATGAGCAGAGCCAGTAACTTGACATTTTTTTAAAAGAATAACTATGATTGACAAAACCAGACTGAAATTCTCATTTGATCAATTTTTTTGATTTTTTTGCGCGTGTTGTAACTTTCCGAATTTTTTTACCCTTCTTTCTTCCTTCTCTTCTTTCTTTTAACATTTTAGGAGAACTATCGAAATCTAGGAAGTTGAGATTTTTGGTCAGCTTTCGTAACAATCTGGTGAATCATGCGATTTAGAAAGGGATTTTCTCTAAATTATTTGATTCTTATTGGTCAAGTTAATTTCTAAAGTATGTACTATCTCTCTGAAGAACTTGCAATTTTCTCCGTAAAAATCACAATTTTCCTCAAAATTTTCATTTGTATTTTATCTAGTTAGTGATAGGTACATATGTTCTTGATACTCATTTTTTGTCCCAAAATTTTTTCATAATTTCTTACTTCCGTTCAATGTAGGGTTGGGACTTTTCTCGTATTACTCAATCCGGATATAAATTTTGGATTATTTCATGTAATTTTCCAGTGGGGAAAAATCCTGGAAATTTAGGCGTTTTTATTAAAGTTTGTACCCAAAAATATTAATCAAAGAAATTGAATGGACACCACTGATGAGGGGACAGGTTGATTTCTGTAATTTTTTTTCATGTGCAAAAATCTCATGTGGTGACTACTGTTCAAATTTTGATATAGTAGGTACGAAATATTGCTATCAAAGTACGGAACAAGTATGAAAGTAGTACGAATTTTACCTTTTGTATTTTAGTAGACTTCATGAATATTAATAAAATGTAAATACATTTTCGTAATTTTGGTTGAAAATTAATGTACCTACCAACCTACTTAAGTGCGATGGGTGGGAGGAGGATAAAACTGGAAAAAAGTTATTGTATGTATTGAGAAATGGAAAGGGGGAAGGGGAGAGTTGTGAACCATCGAAGACCAGTGGTTTTGCAATCAGCAAAGCATACAAGTGGAAAGAGACATTGAGAGTGATGATGAAAAAGTGTGCAAAAGAAGTAAACCATCAGGAAATTCTTCAAAAAATGGATACATTTAACAACTGAAAATTATTATTCTACCTATGAGCTACCTGCAGAATTTAAGATTCAGCTCAGCGATCTAGCCACCCTCCCATCCAATTCATTTTGCTTTTGCTACTGCATTTCGAAGGCTTCTGCTTATAACACGATGATTTTCACAATTCGACTGAATGATAAGCAAAAACCTGTTGGAAAAATTCCGACTTCGGCTCCGATAGATCGTTTGAAAACGTTTCGTTACCTCATAAACTAATTTCGCTACCTGTAAAATGATTTCACAGCTGATGTGCCGATGTGTGAGAAAAGCCATTAAAATAATTTTATATTATTTTAATTTTACACCGAAACTAAAACAGATACAATGCCCAGCTGCCTCGACTCGGCTGATCCGAAATGACACCACAATAAAAGATTTAAACAAAAAAAGAGAAGAAGTTTTCCATCTACGTAAAATTATACCTACAATAAGGTAACAAAAGAGAAAACAACAGTCTGACTGTATCGAGACAACGTTGAAAAATGATCTAATGGCAAAGAGTTCATCAAGAAGTATTAAAAAGAATGATGCACATAATATGGGTGGAAGATTTGCTGAGATAGCCGCGACCTAGTGAAACTGAAAACCACCTTAGTACTCCGTAAGGAGAGGAGAAAAACTCGAAGGAAGTAAATCGGGACTTTTTTTTCACTCTTTGTTGAATATAGCGCCATTTGGACGCGGCGATGCTGGCGCGAGAGGAGAGTTTTCATTGTCGGCTCGAAATCAAGCGGCGAACTTTTGATTAATGATGGCGATGGCCATTTGGATTAAAGAAGAAACTATTTGAGGTAAGGCAAGTTACTATGTGCCACAGTCTTTTGTGAAAACAATTGCTGCGTTAGAAATTTCGGTGGTACGCTCGACTGGTAAATTATATCGAATCGGTGTTCACTTTTATATACTCGCGTAACTACCAACTGCTCGCGCTTTTATATACGTAGCGTATATACGATGAAATTATGCTATTACTTTGCAAATGACGTGGCGGTTAGAGCTATTTCATTAAACTTTAATTGCCGCCAACTTTACATGTGTATGGTATAAGCGTTAACCAAAAAAGCGAATAAGAATTTTCGCTGTGTTGACTGGCGTATATACGTATAGGTTTTAGGTACTTGTAATACGTACTCGTATCGTGTGATCGCGCCATTACGTAGGTATCTAACCTATAGGTCGACATGACAAGACCAAATTTTCACATTTTACCAAATTGATAAAAGTTTAGCTTTTAATTTACCCGCGTATAACCTTACGAGGTATACCCAGACGTGAAATTGTTTCCTGGTTTGAAGAGCGTTTGATAGGATTGCGTGAACGTGTTGATAATTACGCCAACGTACAGTAAGTGTAGGAGGTATCTATCTGTGTGTGTATACCAAGGTACTACATAGGTAAATGTACTAATTTCAAACAGCAGCGAATACGTAAACGCTGCATTTGGCCAAATAGTCCAGTCATTTTAGGAGTTGACCCCCAAAAATTAAATCCTGATTTTTTCGCGTTTTACGTTCGTAATGGTTCACTACACAACATACTATAATGGCCACCCCTACAACCCTCCGCTACCCCTAGGAGAGGGGTAAATGTCTGCTAAAAACCGGGTTTTCGTGAATATCTCCTCAAATAAGCCTCAAAATTGAAAAATAGTTATGAACAATTTTGTTCTACGTGTAATTTCCTATCAAAAGGGTTTATTGTTTTTTCAAAAACATCCACTTCCTTGACCAAAAATTAAGGGTAAAAAACATCTATTTTTCAACAATTTACAGCATTTTTGGAAAAAATTGAAACTTTTGTGAATACCTCTTCAAATAAGCCTCAAAATGGAAAAATGGTTATGAACAATCATGTTCTACGTGTAATTTCCTACCAGAAGTGGTTTTTGTTTTTTCAAAACCATCCACTTCCTTGACCAAAAATTAAGGGTGGAAAACGCCTATTTTTCCAATATTTACAGTATTTTTAGAAATAATGGAACTACGAAGTTGTAAGTACCCAAAATTATACCAGTGAAGCTGTAATAACCTCCCTTATAATTAACGGTAGAGGTTGAAATTCTGGCGGTGACTTTTTTTGGAATACCTTACCAACATGTATAAAAAAATTACTCTTCACTGGTATAATTTTGGGTACTTTCAACTTCGTATGTATTTCCATTGTTTCCAAAAATACTGTACATAAATATTGGAAAAATAGGCGTTTCTTACCCTTAATTTTTGAGCAAAGAAGTGGGTGTTTTCGAAAAAAAAACCTGTCTGATAGGAAATTACACGTAGAACATGATTGTTCATAACCATTTTTCCATTTTGAGGCTTATTTGAAGAGGTATTCACAAAAGTTTCGATTTTTTCCAATAATGCTGTAAATTGTTGAAAAAAATGTGTTTTTTACCCTTCATTTTTGGTCAAGGAAGTGGATGTTTTTGAAAAAACAAAAAACCCTTCTGATAGGAAATTACACGTAGAACAAAATTGTTCATAGCTATTTTTCAATTTTAAGGCTTATTTGAGGAGATATTCACGAAACTCCGGTTTTTAGCAGACATTTACCCCTCTCTTGGGGGTAGCGGAGGGTTGTGGGGGTGTCCATTATAGTGTGCTGTGTAGTACACCATTACGAACGTAAAACGCGAAAAAAATGAGGATTTAATTTTTGGGGGGTTTGGTACATTTTTTCTCTTATTTGCCTGTACTAAAACTCTTCTATTCGACTCCACGAGATGCCATTTTCTGGCCCCAAAAAGCAACGCAGCGCCGCCGCCATCAAATTTAATATGGTTCTGTTGCATATTAACTCTTTCATATAGTGAATTGTATCGTTGGTAGGTATAGACCTACGTATACTCGGCAGCATACGAAAGAGTTTAAAGATGAAAGTCTGTCGCCAAGATTGACATATGTCTGAAATGTAAAAGGATTAACGAGTTGTTTTGATGATTAGTAAAGTGGAAACTTATATTTGTTGTCGGGGATGTTGGTCACAACACTGCGGTACCCAGATATGCTTCATCTACTTGTATTATTGTATCGATAACTTAAAAAGGTAACCTACCAAAGTGTGCATGTTTCGGTAAAATGCACGGTAACCCTGAAGGATCGCTATTTTGAAATATATAAAAGGTTAGACCACCCGCGCACCGTTACCAAAAACTATATAGAAAAGTGTTTATTCGAGCGAAAGTTGCAGTTTTACTATAAAAGGCACTTTAGTTCGCGCATCGCTTACTATACGTATACCAGATATATCTACGGTGCAAAAAGTCGATGCTATTTCTCAGCGGTTTTTTGCCGTTTTGAATTTTAAGTAGATCGATAAACGATAAAGGTGCTTCTTTATTTTCTCGTGTGCTATGCGACTATAGAAAGTTGAAATTTTCTTAATCTCGAACGTTATGGTATCTCGGCTGCTGCGGTAATTACGATGATACTTTGGATAGGTTCGTATGTTCAAAAAAAAAGAAAAATGGCTGACTTCTAATGCTTCTGTTAAAGGGATGTGGTAATCGGTCTATTTGAATACATTTTCCCAGGGCTTTGAAAATAATGGAGATTTCATTCGAGTTGGGAATTTTCACGGACCCATGTCCCAGCAGCACTCTCAGCAGAATTAGATTTCTGATTTTTATTATAAATTATTGTTGAAAATCGTAGGTATTTATACCAAATCAGTTCGACAAAAACAAATCGGTGGTAGTGAGGGGAGAGGGGGGTGGGGGTAAAAATTGAAAATTCTTCTACTTAAAGCCCGATTTTTTCCGAATTCAAAATGAAAATGGTCATCACTTCTAAAAATCATTTGATTTTCGAACCTATTCTTATTCCGACTAAAAATACGATTTTGTTATAATGAAGAGGAAGAGGAAAGAGCAAACTACCAGTTCAGGCGACCCTAAGCTCAAGGTCAAACTTCGTCGCTCTGCCTAAAACATATCTTAAAGTAAAAAATTGGAAAGACAGAAACAAAATACTTATGGAGTTGTAATTTTCCCTTCGAAAACAAAAAACTCATTTTTTGTACGTGTTCCCTAAGAAACAAAAGCAGAGCAAATTCAGTTGAGTTTTCTGAATTTTATTAAGTAAATGAAATTTTGAATTTCGAAAGTATTGAAAAATTTTGCAAGCGTAGATTCGCCGGAGAGGGGGAGTAGATTGAATGTGTTTTGTAAAATAATGACCATTTTAATTTTTCAACAAATTTTCTGTGTACTTCTTAAATTTTATTCAAAAATCGAGCCTTTTTTTTATTTTTTCATCTTCTAAACCTCTTTTTTTGGAAATATTTGCATTACATGTTACATATTTCTAACCTTCCCTGAGAAAATTTTTGAAAATATTGACATCAAAATTTTCATTTTCCTTCCTTAGAATTTTTGTTCGAGTCCACGGATAAGTTTTGATTGTCAAATTCGAAAATCTAGAATTGTACTACTGATTTCTTTAGGTCAGTTTTTTTTTTAATCACCATCATAAGCGCACCCAGAAAAAGTATGTGAGAGAGGGGCTGAGAAATTAAGAAAAAATTGAGAGTAGGTGATCAAAATTCAATGGAAAGATTGAGTAATCTGTTATTTCAATGGCGTTGGTTGCCAGAGTATTTTCGGTAGAGGTATGATTCGTGTGCATTACTAGAGCGAAGAAAAATTGAAAAATTTCGGGATTCTTGAACAAACAAATAATATACTCTATAAATCTGAATCAGTCAGATTCGGTGACACTCGGCCTTTTTGAATCATTAAAATAAATTTAACTAAAAATCAGCGCTTTTTCTCTGATCTATCGGTCAAAAATGCTGATATTTTTTGATAAATTGGGAATTGTCTAAAAAATTAACGATTTTTGACTGGAAGATCAGTAAAAAAATCACTGATTTTCAATGAAATTTGTTTCATTGATTTAAAAAGGTTGAATTTCATTAGATTGATTCTGATTCAGTGAGTAATATTTTTAATTAAGAAATATATGAGTAGAGTGATTAAAATACTGTCCGAGCGAAGCGAGGACGACATTTTTTTTGAAAAATCATGCTGAAAAGCAAAAACATGCACTACTTTTTGATATCGTTATGATCAAAAATCTCCTCGGCAAGCTGGGGGGGGGGGGATTCGAGCATTCTGAGCATCTCCCTTGGGTGTGCTTACAATAACCATTCTTAAATTTTCTTTAAAAAATTATCAAATTATTCATCATTTACAGAAAATTGGCAATTTTTATATGAACATATAGATTTTCTGAAAAATTGGCAGACTTTGTAAAGTAATTAAATTTAAATTATCATTGTTGTTCCTGAAATGTTTTTTGGCAATTTTTGTTGTGTTTTTATAATTTTGCCAATTTTTCTAAAAGACTCTCCAGAAAATTTATAATTTTTTTAATAATGATAGGTCATTTTTTAAAGAAAATTTGCGTCCAGAAAAGAAAACTCTTCACCTATTATTCCTAGTTAGGTATGTTTCAAGTGTTTCCAAAGCCTTGCCAATTTTTCATATAAGTATAAGTAATTCATCTGATTTTTAGAAAACTTGTTCACTTCTGTTTGAAGAAAGTTCAAACGGTGAAGATACTTATCCTTCTCCGATTACGTTTCTGGGTATTACAGTACAATGAGAGGTCAAGTCAATCAAAATTTAATTTTTTAAATAACTTAATACCTACTTATTTCAGCTGTTTTTATATTTTGATAGGTAACACGACAATTTTTCAAAATCGGTCAAAAATTGACCAAATTTCAGACCTTAAAATTTTTGGAAGGAGTCAAAATTAAAATTCATTGGCATTTTCGGATTTCTCGCGAAATTTTACCCCATTTTGATATGTTACACGCGTGCATAGCCATTTTGTAAAAATTTTGTAGCTGTTTATTTTTTTGAGAAATCGCCGAGGGGCGCATCTTTAAAATTCGCCTGCGGCTCATTGTGCCAGCCGTTTTCCAAAAATTTAGGCTCAATCGGTTCAGAATGAGTTCATGTCCCCATGAAGGTGGTTTTTTCTTGTTCCGCGAGCTTTATGACGTCTACACAATCATTTTACTTTCAAAAATGGCCAAATTTCACCAAAAATCGCACTTTGGGGGCCCTAGGGGACTATTGTGACCATGCCCAAGGAAATGAAACACATATTCGGACTCGGGGGAGCATGTGCTACAAAATGGCAAAAAAATTTTTGTTCCCGGCCAACTTGAAAAAATGGGGGTTTTTAGGCTCCAGCCCCCTATAGTGACCCGGCAAAAATCGAAAATGCTCATTTTCGTGAATACCCCATCCATACCAACAAAAAACCAACTGATTTTTTTGTTCCCCAAAAAAGCATAGCATATTCACTTTCCTGAGCACTTTTCTGCGTCTGGACTGTAGACTAGTAAGATATGAAAACTAGATTTTCCAAGTGTTGAAAAATTATTCAAAAAAAACTTGCCATTCGTCATTATGGTGACGGAATAAGTTACCTATTTACACTTTGAATGTATCTACCTATACCCATCATTACGAAAGCTTCATGCTTGAAAATTTTTAAACGAATAATTTAAAAAATCCGCCAAGACTGACGTAGTCCTACTACTGGTTTTAATGACGCGGCCGAAAACAATGAAGCCATTTCACTCGTAAATGCTGACTCATGTTAGCGTTGATACTGCATAGCATACGACATGTATAAGCTGTACTACACCGGCAATCGGTTCAGGTACACAGGTATTACAATTGTATATTAATGAAGAGAACAGTAGGCGCAATATGTCTTCGGTGAAGAAAAGAGAGAAAAAAAGAACTGTGAACATTCGAACATTACTGATAAAGGTAGAAAGTAAAGGCGTGTTAATGGAACAATAAAACATCCGTTTGGAGTTTTGTTTAAAATGGTTCGTAAGGCTTCTTTTATTTATCTGCTCGTTCTCATCTTTTAGCTGGTATAAAGATAGTCGTCATAAAATGGGTGTAGTTGGGAGGGACTGACAGAGTAACCTATCCATTCTTTATGTATATCGTTTTTTCTTCGGTTACCTCATCGCTACCATCTTCATCTGTGGATATTCTCTCATTCCCACCTTCAACTCTTTCGCCTTGGTTTAAAATGCGTTCCGTTTTTTATAATTACTGGCTTTAGCATACGGAATGATCTTCATCTGTGGCAGGCTAATTCTATCGGTAAGCAGTTACGCCCTCTGAATGATGAACTTTATCTGTTATGCACCGTTTCTTGATCTCTTATACGGCAACTTACCTACCATATATATCCCCGCCATCGTAATATTATCATAAGCCATGTTATTAACTTACCATTTTAATCGAACCCCTCTTTTTTTTATCTCTCCTTAAGATAGGTATTCTCATTATAAATAATCGCGACGATGCATAAGCGTATGTGGTATGCAGTATGATCTGACAAATACAGCTTCTTATAAAGTTTCAATTTTTTTTAATAACTTGTCAATTTATTTGAGTGGTTTATCTTGAACGAGGTGTGCATACGTATGAGATGAATAAATATCGTTCGTAGATCGCGAATGATTAATTTTTTTCTCCTCAGAGGTGTTACCTGCAAATATCCGCGTACTGGAGTATAAAATAAAAAGAAATCCCAAAGATGCCTACTTAGCACATACCTATATGCTACTCATGTAAGTACAAGGTTAACCGAGCGTGTAAAAATTGTGAAGTCGACGAAGTAGGTACGCCACACCGTCGATTTTGCACCACTCGGGCTCATGGGGATATTTCCTCGACATGGTGTTTCTACCTAATTACATTTCTCTCCGTAGTAGAACACGTGTTCTGCATGCGTATGACTGCCTTGTGTTTAAAGTTTAAAAATTATTGGGTGTTCTCGATTTCATATATAAACACAATGAATAGCCAGTTAGTCCCCCCGATATCATAAGCATACACAGATGCACAACATGGAAAATTTTCCACTTCAGTCTCAACTTTCAACATACCTTCGACCACTTTGCTCCTTCGATTAGAATTTTTTTTTCCGAAATGGAAAATCGTTATCACGTTTTATTTGCTATGACCGCATCGGAATAAAAACTCGAGGATTATAATACCTATAAAGAAAAGCAACGCGACGCGGCGCGAGTTTACCATGGCGGAAAATAATTGAAAAAGTGTAGCCGTCGCGTAACCGGAAAAAACGAGAAGATTACAAAAGAAAAACGCAAGATAAAAAAATTCACCTTTTAAACCATGCATTCGTGAAAATTTAAGCTTATGCATAGTCTCCCACAAAAGCTGATGTAATTTAAAACAGACTCGATTATAGTTTTTCTTTTCCTGTATTTGCACTGTAAAGTATATTAGGGAATTTTAGAGCAGAAGGGAAGCACTATCATATGGGTAGCGAAACGTGAAATTGAGTTGCATTTTAGAAATACTCTTTTCTACCCGTACTTAAGGGTAGTCTGAGCTGATCTTCCAGCGAAGGGATGATAATTGTTGTTGTTGTTGATAGTGGAGAAAAAATGGAAATGCTAATTCCCCACATGTTACCCTCAAAACGCGACTAAACAATCTCTCCTGGGATGTCCGTAGGGGTGAAATTGATGACTTTGAAGGATGACCGATTAAAACAAATGGTTACTAGTTATACTGCATTTCTCTCCCTCCTGTGTATGATTTTTTTCCTATCAATGCTCATACTACATTGTGTAGCGAATTATTTTATAATACGGTGTGTAATATTTTCGGCTGACTTTTTTCCTATTTTTTTTTTTTTTTTTTTTTTTTTTTTTTTTGATGCTGGTGTGGATACTAAAGCGGGAGCTTTTGAATCGGTTGCGTGATAGACTAAATTGATCGATTTTTTATATGACAATTGTCAATGATGTGGAAATGAAATTGTGTCAACATTTTATATTTTAATTGGTATTATTTGAGGGATAAGTAGTTTTCTATACTTTGACGGAGTACCGAAGTATTTTAAAAAGGTAATACCTAACTAATTACTGACCAGGTAATGATAATGAACGACGATCCTAATTAAAAATGCATCTATACCTGTAGTTGAATGTTCTAGTTTTTTCAAGTGCATAGTCTACTTTTGTTATTGATCCGTGGAAGAAAATTCGAGAAAGTTGCTTTAAAATTTTTTTCAGCTTCGAAACAAAAAATTGTGAAATAGTTTTGAATTTTAAATCAGATTAGTTTATTTTGAAAATTTGAAAGCGCATGTACAACACAACTAGGTATGTAAATGTAAGTATTTAGGGCGAATTTTAACTATTTTTTGTACGTCATCATCATTTTTTGCCACAGGAATAAAATTTGATTGCGTAAGTATAATTAATATTAAGTAGAAAACCTGCCAAAATATCGTTTAATTTTGAATTTACAATGAAAGAGAATTGAATACTATAAAATAGGCTTACCCATCATTTAAATTGCCAGAAAAGATAGGTATTTGAAGAATTGTTGAAAAAAAATATCGTAAAAGTGATATCACTGTGAATATAAAAATTAGTGTGGCTCAAAAGAATTTGAAAATCGATGCTTCCATGGAGGGCGTATTGCAAGAAAATTTTGGAGAGGCACAAACATAGTTCCATTGAGTAATTTTTTTTTCGTTTTGAATTGTGTAAATTTATCGAGCTCGAACGAAGCGAGGGCGAAAATTTTTGAAAAAATTAGCATCCAAAAGCTGAAATTTCTTCATTTTTCAAATCGGTATTTTAGTAAAAGAAGGTCAAATTTTTAACGTATTTTAGGTTTCCTATGCCCGAATGAAGTGAGGGCTAATAGGTATTTGAAAAACTGATGCTTTTCAGAAAGAAAATAATTCGGTTTTTAATATTTTGTTTAAAAAAATTCCATTACGATTGAGTAAATTTCGCCAAAATTTGCAGATTTACACCAAAATTTACCAATTTAGTCGACTTGAAAGATTTTCAGACTTCTTGAAAAAATTACTTAAACAGTCGACAAATTTGTTTTTTAGTATACAATTTTCCGATTTCTTGTGAAATTTTTTTTGTGTTTTCAACAAATTTGATGATTTACATTTTTCAAATGTTTAATAACATTTGCCAATTTTCAACGTAATTTGCCCGCTTTTTGATAAAATTTAATCATTTTCCTTATTAAAGAGACAATTTTAGTAACTTGAAAAAAAAAACAGGAAATTCGTCACATAGGTACTTAAACTTATAGTTCATCCCTTGAACATTGAATATTTACTAATTTTTTGAGTGAAACATTTACACGAAAATGATTTGGGTGGCTAATTCAACATTTGGAGAGCTTGAGCCCCCCCTATGCCCCCTCTATTTCCGCCTATGTAACTTAGCTTAAAGACAAAGAACGACGCTCAAAACTGACACCTAAAGAGAGGGAGCAGGAGTGGTATAGCAAATATAATGGGAGATGAAGAGACGGTTGATTTTGAAATAAGATGAAAAGCGGAGAAAAAAAATAATTCGTTAAAATTTTTATGTTATCAATTCAAGTGAATTTGTTAGATTTTAATTGATTTTTTTTGTCGTATGAGTATAATGAAAAATTATTACATTTTCAAATTTTTGAACTGCATAATTTCTTTTTGGAGCTGCACAAAATTTGCGGAGCTGTACGTTAGAATACGCCCTGCTGAGTTCTGTGCAAAAAACGCCATAAATCCATTTCAGGGACCATTTTGACCCTAAACCTAAAATTCAGCCCTAAAGGAAGTGTGAAACTAAAATTGAATTTTTTTTTTGCCAAATTGTGTTTAATTTTAATCCCCACTCTCACTCCAGAGGATTGGCTTTGAAGTTTAGAAGCAAAACAATTCTATAAATGGCTCATAGTCACAGAGTCAAAAAACATGGATTTCGATATCACACTCGATGAAATTAAAAAAAAATTATTTTTGTCCTATTTCGTCTCTCCAAGGGCCTACTTTTGTGTCTAGAGTCGAAATAACCCCAAAAATTAATTCAAGGAGTCGAAAATGGCTCACTCGATAAAGCTGGAAAATTTTTAATTTTGATCTCATCTCCTCCCCTTCTTCCGGTGGATCGACGTTTGGCTTTGTAGTTAAAATAATCCCCAAAATTAATTCTGGGTATATACTCTAAAACCCGGTTTGTAAAAATTAAAAAAAAAATCGAATAATTTTTTGAGTTTTTCCAACTAATGGAAGTACTTACATATGTTTTTGCTGTGGTTTGCGATTTAATTGAGCTCGCTCCCTGGAGATAGAAAAAATTCGAAAAAAATTTTACACTTGAAAACCCCCACAACATTTAAACATGTTTTTGAAGTAAGTGGTAAGTACATCGGTACATATGTGCTTGAGTGATTTGATAGTAGATATATCTACACGTATGCTTAATTTTGAAGTTTTAAACCATTTTTACATTAGTTCGAGTATTTTTTGAAAAACTTTCATCTATTTTGACCTTATTTTAATCCCTAACGTTGCAACGTTTGTATTTTTTTCAAGTGTCATTTATTTGTTTGAATATCTCTTTGTAGTAATTTTGACGTTGAATTTTTTATTATTGTACTTTTTTAAAATGGGTTTTCGCCTCATTTTATGCTAAATAATTTCTTCACAATCTCACGAAAAATACTTTTTCTGCATATGAAAAAATTCCAAAAACATTTATAAAAACCCCTTGAGCAATTTTGGGATATTTTGAACATGGTTAATGATATTTCAACAACTTACCTACTTATTTTTTGCCCAGGTGATAAAAATTCATTGTAATATTTCCATCCCATATCGAAATCTTCCTCCCCCTCGCACACAAACTCAATGTTACTGTTTTATCATTGTTTTTCACTTTTTTACCTGTAACTAGGTAGGGTAGTATAAAAATCATTGAATTACATGTACAGTAATCAATCAAGCAGACATGAACTTTTGACTTACATTTGCCCAAAATTTCAATTGATTTTCATAAGATTTTGAGTAAGCACTGGTAGTGATGCGTTAATGCATAATAATTTGAAAAACTGGGAATAATGACCTGTTTCATACATTTGACTTTCGAAAATTTGGCAAAAATTGAAAAATCAACTTGAGCTGCTGAATTACTGGTTTTGATGAAGAGTCAATGCGGAAGGAGGGAAATTATGTGCTCTAGAAACGGCAGAAAAAATCTTAGATTCCCGTTTATTTTATAATTTTAATTTAATTAGTAGAAGACGCCAGCACATTCTGATGCCAACTGTCTCCCGTTTCAAAAATTATGTGTTGAGTATGTCTTGATAACCATACCCTACACGCCAGTGATGACTTGCATGCCATGAAAGCGGCAAACACCCTTTTTGAAGAGTTATTTTCGCGCCAAAATTGTTTATACTGTTTCGCGCAACACTTTATCAGCGAGTAGTAAAACGTAATCGTTCGTTTGTATACATGTACTTAATAGTCATCATTTCATTACCTATGTTAGACATTAGGGCGTCGACCCACTCGATCGTTTGTTGTTCTGACTAGTTTCTTTCGATTTCAGGCTTTTTTCGTGCATTAAATTCAATGAAAATTTTGCAGTAGGTACTTTCAAAAAAATTTTAAAAATTTCTATGTTAATGATGTGAGTAGAATATGTTTCAGTGTTTAGCTTCCCTCCCCCCTCAATAATGTTAACGTCAATTGTTTCCTGAAAGAAAGAGGGGTTAACTGCAAAAATTATTTTCGGATTTTTTCAGCATAGGAAATTGACTGAAAAATCTTACAAGACTGGTTTGAAGGAATTCAAAAGTCCCAATAATCCCCCCCCCCCCATTTTTTCAAAATTCTTTTTATTCCGAATTTGATAGGTATGAAATTTCACCAGGAATCCGAAAAAGGTGATTTAAAAGCCATACCATTCCCCCCCCCAAGTGCTTTTAAAAGGCTTCCAAAACCTAAAAATGTGGAAATTTTTATTTTTTCAATTTAATTGTGGTCTGAAATTTTGCTAAAAATCTGAAAAATTGATTAAAAAGCTTTATGATTCCCCAAAAGGCCCAACAAAAACTGTTGAAAAACGGAATTCAAAGTTTCAAATTTGTGAGGTTTGGATCCATTTAGAGACATGATAAGGTCCTTGAATAACTTTTTCGATTTTTTTGTATTTTGTAAAATTCTCTGTCAGTATGATCCGATATGATCAATGTTCCTCAAAATATTTACGAAAGAAAAATAATTGTTTCGAATGTTTTTCGCAAAAAGTTGATTCAACAGTATGCTTCCTCCCGTCTCCTTCTCTGGAAACTAAATCACATATTTTTTATACCCAGGTATCTATTGCATTTACTTACCTACTCTATGGTTTTCCTTTACCTACTTCAAAAAAATTTGAAAAATGAATCATAGATATGAAAAACACGCGCCTTAAAATGATGTAGGTATAAATGTATTGAAACCTCTGTAAGAATAAACCTCCCTCTAATCGACGATTACTAGTGACATGGTCGATGGATCAACTCAAAGCATATAAACGTTTCCGGTCTATTTGCGTCGATGGAACGTTTATCAGGCTAATTATTGTAGGTACTACCTATACTGGTATATACCACATTGGCAAGTTGTTTCGGCTCTTCCTTCTGCAGTCTCGAGCCTATTATTTTAGGGTTTGTTCATCGGTAATAACCCTATTATTAAAAAGACTCATTTTAAAAACTACCCCCATTTCCGGCACCTTTGGCCCTCGTACGTACCAGGTAACGGACGACCGCATCGTTTTACACACAGTTTATCGTAATTGTTTTATATGTTATACACTTTGTAACGTACTTTGACGATGAAGACACACGTAGCTACTTAATAGTATGATTCAGTACTTTTACATTTACAAGGGAGGTATCCCAATTCAAAGTAAAATTTTGAGCCGAAACAAAAATAAATCGAAAGTACATCATGAAAGAACCCCAAATTCAAAATTTCAGGCGCTGAAGTTCATTTCTCGAATTTTAGCGAGTTTTTGAAATTTCAAAATTATACTTCATCGCCCTGAAAAATATGAAAATTTGATCTAATCAACGAAAAAAGCTGGAATTTGGTATATACCCTATTTTTGACCTCTCGAATCGATTGGAAGCTGTTTCGAGACGCTTCAGAGCCTCCAGAAATTTTTTTGCCAAAAAATATGGATTTGAACTCGAAGTTACGAATTTTGGAAAATTGTGCATTAAACGATCAAATAGGTAGGTCATCAATATGGCTGATCCGCGATTATGGGTGCTAAAGTTCATATGGACAATTTTTATAGGGTTTCCTCCAGTGCTGGAAAATTCTAAAATTTTCTGGAGGCTCTGAAACGACTTGAAACCGCCTCCAATCGATTCGGGAGGTTGAAAACAGGGTATATACTAGGGCTGGCGATTATAATCGATTATTCGATTATTTTAATCGTTTAATCGGCCGATTATTTTTAATCGTCTAATCGACCGATTATTTTTAATCGATTAATCGTCCGATTATTTTTAATCGTCTAATCAGTCGTTTTTTGAAGTCAAAAAAGTAGCTCAAACAGCACGAATTTTTGTTTTTTGTTTTTAAAACATCTGGTTGGAAAATTTTCATTTAAAAAAAAATTATGAGTCAGAAAATTTCTCTTTTTTAATAATATTAGTCGACAGATTTTTTATTTTCAACCCCGAAATTTTTGCCCAAACTGAAGATTTTCACATGAAACAAAGAACTGAAATTGGATTGCATATTTTTGTCCCAGGACGGGGAAGGGGAGGGGGCGAAGGTAAATTAATTGGTCGATTTGAGAAAATCGGACGATTATTTTTAATCGATTAATCGGGCGATTATTCTTAATCGATTAATCAGGCGCCGATTAATCGATTATTTTTGTAATCGATTAAAATTCAAATAATCGATTAATCGATTTTAATTTCTATAATCGCCAGCCCTAGTATATACCGAATTTCATCTTTTTTTGTTGATAAGATCAAATTTTCGTACTTCGCAGGGCGATGAGGTGATTCTGAAAGTACAAAAATTCGCCAAAATTCGAGAAATGAACTTCAACACCTGAAATTTTGAATATGGGTTATTTTATGATGTATTTTAGATTTATTTTTGCAGAGGCCTTCCAACTGGGGACCCCCCCATCGAATTGCATACGATATTGTTTGTTGTAGAGAGAGAGTAAAAGGCGAGTTTGAGCACTCGAGCGATTCGCGAGAGGACATTTACTCCCTCTACAATGAAAAAATTATTTTATTTAGGTATTTTTTTTCTTACAAATTAATTTTAATGAATATTGCTTTCTTGCAATGTTTTGAAAAAAATTAGCACTAGTATAATTTTGAAAAAAAGTAATTGGCAAATTTGGAAAAATTAGTTGGAAAATTTGAAGTTCTCACCCCCCCCCCCCCGGGGGAGCATATCGCTTCGGAAGGCCTCTGTATTTTTGTTTCGGCTCAAAATTTCAAGTTAAATGTATTTTTAGGAAGGAATTTATGCCAGCAAAAAGAGAAGCCTATGGGTAGGCACTTCTGACGTTTCTTTTGACTTAGGAAACCTTATGGAAATTCTTTTATCGAATATTCTAACCTAATGTAAAAATATCCCCTCGTTTGTCAAAACCTTGAATTCTTATCACAGCTCGAATATAACTTCGTCGCAGAAGCAAATTGGCGCAAATGTGTCGTAAACAAACGCTCTTGGTAGGGACAGAGACGTACGGTTGGAACTCTTACAACATCCAAAAGATACGATACTGTATAGTCGATGACTTTGAAATCATCTCTCAATGAATCTCAGCACGTTATTAAATCGAACGAAATTTAACCATCTCGGATTTCGCCTATTGTGTCCCATAATTGGTTACGTTCTTCTCTGTCGCAGGTACATCGTACGGTACGCTTCGGTTTTTTTGTTTTTGTTCGGACCGACGACGATGAAAAAAAAATCAAACTTACGCGGTTACTAAGCATTTTACATTCATTACGTAAACCTGTTCTAATGTTGACGCGTTTACACTACACGGTAGGCGGTTTTGTCGAATAATTTTTCAAGGTCGTTTGTGTGATAAAGCGTTATCAATTTTTCATACAGAGCGGTCCTTACATACTGGAAGCAATATTTTCTCTCGTCGAATATGTCGTTAGGTCGTAAAGGTGAAAAATCACGTCTAAATGATTGCGGTTATTAGCCCTGTTCGGTCTGGGTGCCTTGTGCAGTCATTAGCAATAGCAACTACCAGTCGGAGAGGAATAGCAACTTAGCCAGACTCTTTTTTCGATGACATCTGCAAATACTATACAAGCTCGTCATTAAAACAGCAATTTATTGCGTTCGTGTTCGTATGTAGTAGCGGTCTTAGGTATAGAAATTATCGTGTTTTTTCTCATTCTTCGTCGTTTTAGACGATTCAAATGTATACGCGGGTATTAGGTAAAAAAAATGAAAAATATAAGCGTATTATCAAGTATGATTAGTAGCAAGATCATCAGCATTGGTACGATCTTTTATTCGACCACCATCGACAGAAGACTTTTTGAAAAAAAAAGTACTCGGATAATTTGCGTGCGGAGGCAAATCGAACCTGTTATTACCTGCCGAGTTACTTCACGTAATAACTTAATGACAACAAAACATGGTATGATGCGGCTACGTTTCCCTACATTATAACCTGTTATCTGTCTGTGGACTCTGTCTATCATGCGTCTATGTCTATTTTGTAGTACATTCAATTCTGGAGTGAAGTCTCGAACTCGACTTGGGTAATAAGGCTCGTAACGTGGGGTAAAAAAAAAGGCTTCTAAAGTACGTAGATACAGATACGTAAAGGAGAAAAAACATATAAAATGCATAAAATCTAGGTACTTAATGATAGGTTTTTACCTCCGGTATGATTCGTACCGTGAATACTAAAAACTACATAAACGGTTTTGAATTAGTGATCTTATGGTGTTAGTTCGATATGATTCAATTTTTTCATTCAGTACGTGCTGTTTAATGCAAAAAAAACGTTTTGCAGAAAAAAAAGTAAAGAAATTATCCAGTTTTGATAATTTCTGTGGTATGTACGTTTACGTAGGGTAGTATACTGTTGGGAAAAATACTATAGATTGTTAGAATCATAATAAGTATGGTAAAGAAATATACTATAACTTGGTAATTCACAATTAACTATACGTTATTTGAAAAATTAATACGCCGGTAACTGGGATAATAAATTTAAAAGTACGGCCCACTTGAGGAAGAAAACTCGATCAAGTGGATAAAATTGAATTCTATGTGGAAATATCGGTTCGAAAAATTTATATGCAACGTACCCACGATTATATTTTTCACTATATTTACCGTCTGCAGAAATTTTGGATGCAATCCAATGAACAAAATTTCGCTTCGTTAGATAAGTTCTTTTTGATTGGATTGGGTTCGGTTGTTTTGGGAAAAAATGAGACTTTCGATTAATAATACGTATAAACGTTGTTGATAACTTATTTTATTTGTTTTTAATTCGATGAAATTAACTTGGCAGGGGAAGCGAATTTCTTGCTGTATCAATTGGTGCCATGGAACTGATTCGAGCTGGTGAACTGGATAAGAATCGACGACTGGTGGCAATTTTGGTGTGCAGTGTACTCAATACTCGTAATTCCGAAGAGAAGCTGCTGTGTCAAGGTATGTGAAAAATGATGATATTACTATTCTTATGCTAAAATTGATACCTATTGGGTACGCGTGCTTCTGAAATGAAATTAAGTAAATCTAAACTGGATAGTGCGGATAGATTTGGGAAAAACGGAGAGGGGAGAGTACAAACTTCAAATAATATGACAAATTTTCCAATTACCTAATACCTACCTACAGTTTTAATTTCTTCAAAATTATCAAATGAAAAAGTTGGATTGAGAAGTAATTATCATAAAAGCTTAGGTATGATACATAATAATTATATTACGTATACGTACGTACTACGTAGCTATACGTAGTGATGGCAGTGAGCATTTTCGCGCATATTCTCATTTGGAAGTTCAGAAAATTCGCAAATATGCGCAGTTTTCGTATTTTTTTCTCAGAAAAAAATCATGTGATACCTCAAAATACGCGTCCAAGAACACTGATCTACAATTTATTTGAAATTTGTAACAAAACATCAAAGGTTGTGCTAAAAAAATCCCCCCAAAACCTCAATTTGAGTAAAAAAATTGAAAAACCTCATGATTTTTGAATACATTTTACATTCAAGGTGCGCAAATGTGCGCATTTGCGAAGCTCCACTAAAAATGCGCGCATTTTGCCATCACTAGATATACGTACCTATATAGCCACCTGCTTATCACAGATTATTTTTTGAGTAAAAAATGTTTCTTTATGGGTATCAAAACGAGTAGGTAGTTGAAATGTTCCATTTTTTCCAAAAAGAAACATTTTTTGAAAAATGATCATCATGATCAGTGATGTAATTTGGTCAAAATGAAAAAGATGGTTGGGGTTGGGAAATTTTTCAGTGATTTATTAATTTTTGCGGGAAAAAACTTTTCTTCCTTTTTGATGAAATTTTTTACCGATATTGAGGAAAATGTAAATGAATGTTGATTTTGACTCATAAAGCGAAAGTATTTTTGTTGTATTTTAGCATATTTGCCTACTCTCTCATTCATGAATCAGTGAAAATTATCGAAAATCACTGAAATATAGTCAGAATTGCAGCACAGTGATAAATCAGTGAAAAAATTTCACTGAAAGCAAACAGTGTTGAAAAAATTGCCGGAAAATCAGTAAAAATTCACTAGAAAGTCAGTTTAAGCTCTGAAACTTGCTGAAAAATCAGTGAAATTCTTTGAAAAATCAGCGAAAATCCGCTGAAAATCAAGGAATTTTCCTGTGCTGCAATTCCAACTATTTATCAGTGACTTTTCACTGATTAAAAATTAAGGAGTATGTTCACCATTGATAATATTTTTTCTAATACCTAATTACCTACCTATTGGAGGGTTTCAAAAAAATTTATAACGATCATTAAAAATTTGAACAGTTTTCCTCAATTTTTTGGATTCGATTTTTCAAAGGAATTGGTTAGTTTAATCGGAAAGGAAGAGTGACCGCTTCGAACTTGATTGCCCTGAAAATTTTGTACATATGTGATGCCTCTGATACGATTTTTGCATTTTTTTTCGAATAGTGTAACCTGCATTGGTATAGTTCAGTTGTCCTTGATAGAATAAAACTTGAATGAGTTTCTATTCTTCCTGAGTAGGTACAATTTAATCTAATTGGCTTTTTGACGCTGCTCGATCAAACGAGTTAGAGGGGATTAGTTTACCTTCAGTAAATGAAATACTCGTTGTTGTTCCCCGAATAGTGACGTCGGAAAGTAGGGTACAAAAGGTATATTGTACTCCCCCTCCAACGAATTTCATCAGATAGGGATTTTCAATGCATTAAAACATAAAGAAATGCCCTTTTTGAGCCTTAAAAATATAATTTTTTCAAAGCTTGGCTCAGGTATGATTTTTTTGAAGTATAGGTAATAGTTTATATTGGAGAACAATAAATGTAGTAAGATTTTTTTCATAGTAGAGGGAGTAAAAGTCTACTTTTACTCCCTCTCGCGAATCGCTCGAGTGCTCAAACTCGCCTTTTACTCCCTCTACAATGAAAAATATCGTATGCAACTCGGAAGATAAATGATTTTCGACGATTTTGAGTTATTTCCCTCGCTTCGCTCGGGCAATAAACCTCAAAATTCGTCGAAAATCACTTCATCTCCCTAGTTGCATAATATACTATTATTTTGTCTATTTTTGAGCAAATCGAGGGGAGGGACAACTTTTCAATTTGTTTAAGTATTATTTTGTGTAAGATTTTTGACATTTTTTTGAAAAAAAGTTCGAGTGGGGGTACCACTATTTTAAATGAGTGGAAGACCACTTTTTTTATATCGTTAATGGAAACGGCAAACATGTTTTTTTTGACACTCAAAGACCGTGATATAAATTTAAGTATCAGAATTTGCATTATTCGCCTTTTCAATGTGAGTAATGATGGCTTTAAAATAAAAAATAAAAAAAAGAAACAAGATTTTAAAATATAAAAATACAAGTTTCTTATACCTACTGATAAAAATCGAAAAGTTTACAAATTTTGAAAAAATAAATGTTGAATTTTGAAAAAATGCCAGATTCTTAAAATCCAAATGAATATTTTAAAAGTTTTAAAAAAATTGAAACAAATGGACCTTTTGAAAATGAATGCATACAAACTTTTCAAAAAGTGGGAAGTTTTTGAACCAAATTTGGAAAGTTTTCAAAATTTTGTAAAAATGAGAAGTTTCCCATTAAGATAATTACATTTATAATAATTTACATTTTTTCCCAAAAAAGGTCGTTGGCGCAGAATTTTTACATCTGTTCCTTTTTCATACAGTTACATAAAATATGCCTATCGTTTACTCGTTTCCAACATTTCTTTGAAAAAGTAAAAAAAAATTGTTTTGAAAAAATGGCATTACCTATTCAAATGGATATCCTCAAGTTCCTCTTATGATATAGACAGCCTCTCTTAGAAATGATGATTCAAATCGATTTTTTAATTCTCACCAATAACATCCTTCTTAGAAAGCCATAAAAACGTGCTTTTTTAAAAATTACATTCACAATCGATGGGAAAAGTATATTGAAGAAAAATTTGCAATTTGCTGACTGAAATTTTCAATGACAACTTTTTACACCCCTCCAAATAATGTACTTTTTACAGGACCTCCTCCTCCCTGAGTTATCTTCTTGATTCAGAAAAAGAAAATATGTGGTAAAATCGTTGTTCTTTTGTTAGAAATTCTTACCAACAAATTTTTACGTCAAGTTTAGCGACTTTTCAAAATTTGGTAATCCACCTCACCTTTCTCTCATCTAAGTATTTCAATCTTCGAAATAAGTATTCGAATATAAAATACTCCGTCTCACTTGTTTTTTTTTTAATTATGAATCGAAATTAGAAATTAATAAGCACAGGTACCTTATACTTCGCGGATAATTCGATTCAAATTTATTCAAGTCATTTAACACTAACAACAAACACATTATTCAAAGGGACTGATTTTTCATTGCATGGGAACAATTTTACAAAGTTTTTGTAAAAAATTCATAATATCAACTGAAACTATACATAGTAAGTACTTTACCTAGTAGACCAAAGCATCAGCCACAATGCAGACAATCTTATTACCCGTATTATTTGAGCTTGAAATTTACTCAAGTTGAAATTTTTGCAACACGTACGATACTCTGAAATAAAATACATGTGCAAGTAAGTAGATAAAAGACGTAGACTACAGGTCATAATAACTATGAAAAAGTCCATACTCAGCATAAATAAACCTACCTTAATACCAAAAGTAGCGTGAAGCTGCCCGACGCATAAACTACATAGGTTTAAGTCTAAATACCAAAAGTGGGCATCGTATCGGCGGTTGGACTTATGCACGATTAATATACTCGTTTTCACTCGATACCAATTTCATCGCGCTGCCCAGCTCGAGTACCCACTGTCCAACTCATGAAACGCGTTTATAGACCAGAGGAGAGAAAGAAAAAACCTTACTAAATAGGATTTATTGAGATCTTGAAAAGGACCGACTGGCCTATATCTCACGCAAGCGAACTTGATAAAATTAAAATCGCATTAGCGCGGCGGTTGTTTATACCAAAGGGAGGAAAACGAAATAATTATACAGGCTAGTTTAGTGTATATAGACGTAGCGCCTGTCTTAAAATTCAATTATGACGTTTTCAGTTCGTTTAGTATAATTTTAAGGCAAATTAATCTCGCAAATGAATATACCCAACACGTTATTACGTGTGTGGTAATTGCGGCTATTACGTTCATCGCGCACCGAGTTCGTCATGTCGCATAATTGTTTTATATAGTACATCTAATTCTTTAATTAAACACCCGACGCGGCCTACATCAACATTTCGTGCAACGGAAAAATGCGCTTTAAATACACGTTTCCCCGGTTTCGAGTTCGCGTCACCCGTCATCACAGTGGGCCACAGAACCCCCGAAAACGGGCGTAATTCAGTATACCATGGTACTGTTGAGAAAATAGTTTCACCTTACGTTTTCGGGGTCGTAGAATCCGAATCTGAAAAAAAAAAATTGAGTAGGAGTGAAGGGGCGGGCGTGGGAGGGGGAAAATCAAATATCACTTGAGAAAATGGAAAATTTTCCAGGCTTTACCCCCTCTCCATCATAATCTTTCATCCATAGGGGGAAAATGTTGCCAAATTCGTATTCTATGCTATCGAAAACATAGATTTAGGCACATAACACAAATAAATTGCAGAATGAAAATTTATTTAAAAAAAATCATGTCAACGATTTTAACCAAAATTGCTAGTTTTTCGAAAGAAAAATGAGCCTGGTGAGGACAGTCGGGCTCAGAAGGCAAAAATCGAAATATTCCGTGATAAACCATACCTAAACATAACTCCAGGCCCAGGAGAGAACGCGGGACACGGCGGGACGCATACACTTTCATATCAATAAAGACATACATTTCACTTCAAAACTGGTATAGTTTATAGGCCCAATAAGTTATCAAATAATCATGATGAGTAAAAACCGACCACAGGAGGTGAAAGTACTGACTTTGAGGAATCTATTCCATATTTTGAACTTTAAAAAATAATAAAACCTACACGAGCTACGCGCGTTTGAAAATCACCCTTATAAACTGGAAAAAAGTGGCATACTGGATAGTTGAAGTTTCGCACTGTGGTACGGACGTTGGGTAAGGTGTCCGGCCAATCCGATACCCGTTTTTTACACATCACTTTGTGTACAATACCATACTGTATTTGTAAAGTTCATCCGAAAACTTTTTTTTTTCAATTTCGCCCGTTTTTGGGGGGTCTGTGGCCCAGTGTGCGTCACCCTCGCGCGATTCCTTTCACCACCGCTCCCTCATCCCTTGAGAATAATTTTCTATGATGAAGAAGTCTACTAACAAGGAAAAAAATATTTTACTTTAGTAGCAGAAAAAACCGAAAATAACAAGAGTTTTGATTATTTTACCCTGAAAAACCTGGAAAAGTCAGGGAAATGTCAGGGAATTTTGAAATTTTCTCTGAAATGTTTTTAAAATCCAAAAGACGGATAAATCAGTTAGAAAAGTGTTTGTTTGCATATTTTACTATAAATGTTTCAAAAAAATTCAACCTCACTCTACTCGGGCCAACTCCATTTCTCCCCTCATCGACTTACCGGGACAGGCTGAAAATATTGCCAGGACTTGCATGGAATTTATGAATTTGAAGCTCTTATTTTTGTTTGAGAAGGGAGCGGAGAGCAGCAATGAATTTTGAAGAAATTTCTAAATTTTCAATCCGGAAAAATTAGAATTCTCATTTGCATAATTTGGTAGGCACAATGACATAATTTGGACATAATTTGTATCATTTTTCAAAATTTTATAATTTTTCTTCAAAACAGAGTTTTTCCTTTTTATTTAATTTTTTTTCTGTGATAAATTTAAGTTTTCAATTTTTTGTGTGGAGGGAGAGGTTCGGAAATTTTCAGAACTGAATTCAAGTCGTTTTTGTGGCTGGAAAAAGGGCGTATAAAAATCTTGTAAAATGTAGTGATTTAAAAAAAAAAATCGTTGGACATTATGCGAAAAAATTACCCTCTCCTCTTGCTTGATGAATATCATATGCAAAAGGTCTGGAAAACTTCGAAAAATTGATATGAAAACCCTGGAAATGTCAGGGAAACTCTTTTCAGGGTGTCCATTCTCTGGAAAACCGGGAAAGATCAGGGAATTTTAATGGTCTGGAAAAGTCAGGGAATTTTGGAATTTTCTCAGGAATTTTCCGAAAATCCAAAAAAAGGATAAATCATTTGGAAAAGTGTTTCTTTGCTTATTTTATTATAAATTTTTCAAAAAGTTTCGCCCTTGCTCCGCTCGGGCCAAATTATTATATCTTTTATATACTTTTTTTATTCATAATTTTTTGTTGACCATAATGTACAATAAAATTGATGTTCAAAATGCATGTCTTTTGTCCATTAAATTATGAATTATCCAAAACAAATTTTTCCTTGCTACGCTCGGGGTAATTTACTTTCTTTCTTTTTACAGAATTTATCTAAAATCCAAAGTTTTTTGGAAACTTACTTTTTAATAAACTGCGATGAGAAAGAAATGCCATGATGCCCTTGACCACGATGTTGAAAAAAATAGTAGAGGGGATGAAACAAAATTTGAAATTAGTGGGAAAAGTGGTGAATTTTCATCTTTTGAAGATCTTTTTTCGCAAAAATTTTCGCCCTCGCTTCGCTCGAACTCAACACGTTTATATTTCCATAAAATGATTTATATTTTACCTCCTCGTTGACTTTTTTAATTTATTGGTACTAACTAAAAAATTACAAGAGATTGCGTAAATTTATAAATTTGAGGTATGTGTTTCTCATTTGGGAAAGGGGGGAGGGAGAATAAAATATGCTGAAATTTTTGAATTTTCAGCCTGGAAAAATCCGAATTTTCATTCGCTTGATTTGGTAAACACCCTGGCAAACTTAATTTATTATTCATTTTTCAAAACTTACTTTTGCATTGGAATACTTGGTTTTCCTTTTTATTTTAAATTTTTTCTGTCGGTAATAAATTCAAATTTTCAAATTTTTGTGGTGAGAGGGAGTTGGGAGGGCTCAAAAATTTTCAGAATTGAATTTAAATCTTTTTTTGACTCGAAGAGGAGCATCTAAAGATCTCGTAAAAAGTATCTAGTGATTTTGAAAAAAAAATCGTTAAACCTCCATGCATTTTATATCATTCTTACCGATGGAAAATTTCGGGATGTAAGTACATCACGTGAAAAATTACCCCCCCCCCCCCCTAATTACCCCTTGGTTTACGAATATCATAGTTAAAAGGTCTGGAAAATTTTGAAAAATTAGTCCGGAAAACCTGGCAAAGTCGGGGAAAATCATTTCTGAAATATAGTGGACACCTTGCTTTTTTGAAATATTGTGGACGCTCTGTTGCTGTGAAGAACAAGAATTTTCAACATTTCGCTCTTCCTTGAATTTTTCAACTGAACGATTAAAATGAAATTTTTTTGGGGAAAATTCGAAGAAAATGGGATGAAAATGGCGAGAAAAATCCATAAAATTGAGAAAATGGCCAGAATTTTTATTTTTTGGATCTAGTAGACACCTTGATGATATTTCAACGTTTGAAAATCTCCTCGCCGATAATAATAGCTGTATGTGTATTTATATCTGGTTCGAGCGTGCCTTATGAACTTAAACGCAACAGCTGCTCGACGACGTTGGTAAGCGCAAAGCTATACGCAGCGGAGATACCGCTGGGCGTGATAGGTCCCACTATTAGGTCAAACCGTGACTACGCTTCTATAGCCCCTTTTCTTATCCTCAGGTATTAACCATTAGCTTCCAGTACAAAGCTTCTATCTATGAAAATCACGGATACGTGTTCGGATCCCGCGCGCGTACGTGTAATATTCCATTTTTCAAATTCGTGCACCGGTAATAACTCGGCTTATAACCGTTCTGTTTTAATCGGCCATTATCTCTCAATGTCTTCAATTGCATTTAACCTAAATACTACCTGGGTAAAGTTATAGGTCGCTGAAAAAGCACGATCGGCTAAAAATCTCATATTTCAGCGATTCCATCGTGCGACGAGCCGACGATGTATGAAAATTTGCAATTTCCATCGAGTTGCGGAATTCACTCCTCAGCTCGTAGCACAAGTCACGATTCAACTCTTATCATGAGCTTTACTCGAGACATGAAAAAAATAACCATCTTGGTGGAAGTTCCCATATTTTTATTCGAATTACACGTGTACCAACAACTTATAATAATATTTTTATACTTTGAAAGAAAAAACCTGTCACTCAAACTACTAATCCGGTCGAATATTTCGAAATCTTTGGTACAGGTGATAACCCATATAAAATAACGTTTTTCATATAATTCAATTGCATAACAATATGGAAACGATTAAATTTAAATTTAATTAGCTTGTAGCCTAACATAGGTAAAGATACCACCTGTAGACAACAATTTTATGTTTTTAACCAACAGATGTCATTCACTAAATTGAAAAAAAAAACAACATCCACCAAAATTACACAGTCTTTGAGAAATTTTTTCCAGCAGTTGGCTGCTTACGAGATGTATAAATGTTTGATGACAAGCAGAAAAGGTGTAAGATGTGATTTTTAATTTCAATACATGATTTACATGCTGCCTACATCTTTAACAACGTTGAGATGAGTGATAAAATCTGACATCATCGTTTGATGTGATAATACAAAATACAAATGAGGTTCGGAGATTTTCCATAAAACTGTGTTTAGGTTTGTAGGTGGGTGAGGCAAAAGATGATTGGGAAGAAAGATGAATCGGTTTAAAAATGCTTGTACGATGAAATCTTCCGTTGAAGTATAAATACATCGACACAGCAGATTCATGTTAATGTACTTACAATGCAAAAATACCAGGAAAACCGACTGATTTTATAATTATTCAAGGTCTATTCCGTTTAATATGGTTTAATGCATAAGGTTCATTATTCTTTCCAAGATGTGAAACAAACTCTTGAAATTTTTCTCGTCGGTTATCAAATCGATTTATGTATTACATAATCAACCACATAAACCAAAATTTCCATACACTGAAAAAAATGAGAAATGAGAAATAAATAAAAAGTATGAAACGTTTTTGACCAAATTTGCTCAATTTATTAAAAAATGTATTCTCCTGAAGATGAGAATGTAACTTGTCGAAACGTCGATCGGTTTTTTCATTCGTTTTTGTACATTTTTTAATAAATTGAGCAAATTTGGTTAAAAACTTTTCATATTTATATATACTAATGCCCATATATCACACGTTTCTCATTTATATAAATAAAAAGTGTTAAAAAAATGAAAAAATTTATCCAGAAAATGAGAAATTTTATCCAAAAAATGAGAAATTTTATCAAAAAAGAGATAAATTTTATCCAAAAATAATAAATTTTATCCAAAAATAATAAATTTTATCCAAAAATAATAAATTTTATCCAAAAATAATAAATTTTATCCAAAAATAAATAAATTTTACCCCAAAAAAATAATAACGGAACACCATTCACAAAATTGGCAAAATTTATTATAAAAAAATAATAATATTTATCGCGAAATTTGGTAAAATTTATTGCATAAAAATAAATTTTACCCAATTTCGTGGTAGATATTATTTTTTGAGAATAAATTTTGCCAATTTTGTGAATGGTGTTCCGTTATTATTTTTTTGAATAAAATTAATTAATTTGTTTTTTCAGTGTAGGTCACAACTTATTTAATAAAATTCGGTACTTACAGGTACTTATAAATAAGGTTAAGATGAAAAGTGGATTCCAATGATATTTTTAGATAAAAGCATCCACTGAAACCATTTTTGAAAAAATCAATATTTGTTTTCAAAATTCAAAAATTCAATTTTTTTGTTTTTTATTTTTTTTGAACGTAGTCAGATTTTAAGGTCCGACTGAGAGGGGTAAAAGTGAAGTCAGAGGATGAAATTTGTGATTTTGTTGTTACAAAACCCCTCTCCATGACTACCTCTCTAGATAAGTCACTGTTTGAAAATTTTTCCATATTTTAACAGAAATTGATTTTTTGAGAATGTCGTAAATCGGTAATACCTATTTAGCGTGGGAGGGATATGTTTTTTATTCCAACTAATTCCTATATAATTTTTTTGTGGGATTCTGTAGTGAAAGGGGTCCTTATCAACATACAATAGAGTCTACCTCTAAATCACGCATGCGTTGCGCGTGCGGACGTGAAATATGTACCGCCGCGGCGTTTTTTGCTATTATCTCACGAAATGTTGCTTTTTTTGACAAAGTAGTTATTACATAAAATATTCCCCATAAGATTTCCAATCAAAATGGTCATTATAATTTTTTTTATAAAACTTGTTTTAACCCCATAAAACTATGATTTTTGTGAGGTAATATTTCACGCACCGATACAATCGATCATTTAGGCTGCTGCAACTGCAAACTGTATCGAATAGTCGTGAAGCCAAATCTACCGAAAATGGGCCAAAATGATTGAAAAAGCTGGGGCCTCTCCCCCAACAGTTGGTGTATGAACCCCTATTTCGAAAACCATCAGTCTGCCCATCCGCAGCTGCTGCTTTTAAGCACAGCAAAAACTCAAAAGTTCGCAATTTTACCAAAAATCTGTGAATTTTTCCAGTTTTCTCCCCTTTTACCCTGACTGCCAACCCTTTGGCAGTACTTAGGAGTCAGCAGACTTACATATTCGGATTCAGCGCAAAATATCCTGTAACTTGACACCTATTTCGACCATAAATGTTTTCAGCCAAAAGTCCATGAAAATTGTGAATTTTCGAGTTTTCGCTGTGCTTAAAAGTAGCAGCTGCGTATTTTTATCTTGAATCTATCTGTGATGGTGTGAATCTAACAAGTGTAAATATATTTACTTTATTTAAGTGACAGGATTTCTCGACCACGGTATCACGTTTCTTTTTTAAAAATAAGAATCATCACTTCGGTATCTTCAAAAATGTGATAAAAGCCACGGTTGATATTTGATTAATAATTCGAAGAAATGATACCGTTCTAAATGTGAGTAATAAATCTCAGTCTGACAACTGACAATATTTTCTATCAAAACCACATAATATGATCGAATACATTGCCAAAATGATTCGAAAATGTATCTGAAGTTTGAACCTATACGCTTCTAGCTTCCATACTTAGGAAAAATGAAATGAAACGTCTAGTACGACTGGCACCTTGAAAAGCCAAAGGTGATACTAAAGAATGGAAAAATTTTACATAATTCACGCGCAAAATTACCAAAAAATGGTGAAATTTTCATTCCGGGAGGATAATTTAGTTCAATTAACCAAAAAGATACTGATAGAGACCGATAGCTAAGGTAACAGGCGCCCATTAAGAATTTCCTTTTGCCATTTCGGAACCTTTAATTTTTCTGAAATTGTGACGCATTATCGGAAATTTAGGTTAATAATGACTATGTTCGAGATGCCAAACATGATTGATGATGGACAGCTGTTAGACTACCATAATTTGTACCTTTTCGGTAATACTTATACCTTCGAGTATTTTATAAACGGTGCAGTGCGGCGTGGCAAGGTGAGGCGGCTACAAGTATGGTGCAGTATTGTTGGCTTAAAGGTCGCTATCACGTACGTAACCGCGATGCTATAGAATTAAACGTCTTCCTTATTTTGTTTCTCGTTCATTTGTTTGATTTCGACTTCCGGGATGGGGTGTATAGCATAAGAAATTTCCTGGCCGATAAAAATACTGTAAATATGTACTTATTTGGGGGGGGGGGGGGAAAGCTATTATCTAAAGATTCTATTCAATTTACCTAATTGTTTTGAGAAGTGATTAGAATGCAAGACAAATTATTAAAAATATAATGAATGTTCGGAATGTTGTATAAATTCTTATTTTCACCCAATAAGCTGAAATGTTTCTGATTTTTTTCCCCCTCAAAAATAACTAATTCAACGTTGAAACCAGATTGGTGCAGATAACTCCTATCCCTCCCTCCCTCCCTCCCACCCTCCGATTCAATATTTACCTCTCTTCATTACTTGTTCCTATTTTGATTATTTTCAACAAAGAAGCTTACAAGGAGATCGTAGGTAACACTGATTATTTTTTTTTAATTTGAGAACCTTAAGAATGGTCTAGATGCGTGAAAATTTTGGCCGGCTTGTTACGAATTGCATGACCTCAGAGAGGTTCAAAGGTCTGGAAAACTCACTTTTCTGGTTATTTTTCAAACCAAAAAGTAGAGAAGTACGCCGGATTTTAAATGAAGAGGTTCCTCTACACTCTCATTTCGAATCAGTGAAAAATCACTGATAAACAGTCAGAATTGCAGCGCATGAAAATCAGTGAAATTCACTAATTTTTGGCGATTTTTCACTGATTATTCAAAGAATTTTGCAGATTTTTCAGTAAATTTCATAAATATCACTGAGTTTTCAGTGAATTTTCGCTGATTTCCAGTGATTTTCTTTCACTGACTTGCTTTCAGTGAAAAATTTTTTTTGATTCAGCACTGCGCTGCAATTCTGACTGTTTTTCAGTGATTTTTTGATAAATTTCACTTATTTAGAAATGAGAGAGTACCTACCTACCTACTCGTATAACTAAAAAAACATATCCATGTTAATAAAACCCCATGTTTTTTTAATTTTTAATTCAACATTTTTTTCATTTTTGTGTATGGATTTGGAGAAAAATTGTTTCACACCGAGTGCTCTACTTGCATCATTGCATCAAAGCCAGTTGTTTGATAAGTATGTAGGATTTTTTGTTCCATCTTCAAAATCAAAATTACGGGATAAATTCTGTCTGAAAATTATTTTTGTAGATAGTATGCCAATCAACTTATCCCTTCATGTACAAGAAATTTTTCTCAATATTTGTGTAGGCTTTTATTGTTCTTGTTGACCTACAGCTAAGAAATCATTTTTAAAAAGCATCGTAACATTTTTTTAAAATAAATAAACAGCTGTACCTATAGCTCGGTGAACTAAATGTGGTCATATTTTATGACTGAATAAGATGAAAATCCAAAAATTTGAACCCCAAAATGTAGGTCTGAATGAAGATTTTGGAAATTTTTCTCTTTTTTTGTCAAAAAATACTCGAATTCTGAAGGTCATAAATTTTTCGATGTATTTTCTAATTACGAGTACTGCATTAAAAAAATGAACTAAATAAATGCTTCTCTTTCAAATTCAATTTAATAAAAATTGAAATATTTTTTCATAGATTATTTTTGACATGGATATGTCTTTAGGCCTGGGGGGTAAAATTTTGAAATTGTTATGCTAGAAAATTCTTACGCTAGAAAATTCTTACGCTAGAAAATTCTTACGCCTGAAAATGGTTACGCTTGAAAATTCTTACGGTTACGGTGGATCAAGACATTATGACATTATGTTAGACTTAAAAAAACTTATAAATAAAATTAAATATTATATTTTAACATAATAATTTGCTGATATTATGTTAGACTTGGACGAGTTACGGGTTATGTGTAATGATCACAGTGGATAAAGACATAATGACTTTATGTTGTTACGGTGGATCAAGACATTATGACATTATGTTAGGCTTGAAAAAACTTATAAATATAATTATATATCATATTTGAACATGATAATTTGCTGATAACATGTTAGACTTGGAGAGATTAAAGTCGGTCAAAAAGTCGGTTGAAAAGATAGTTGGAAATCAGAAAGATGGTTGGAAAGCTGTCGAAAAGTTGATTGAAAAGTTGAGTTGGAAAGATAGTTGGAAATCAGAAAGATAGTTAGAAAGCAGTTGAAAGGTTGGTTGAAAAGTTGGTCGAAAGGTCAGTCGAAAAGGAAGTCAAAAAGTTGTCGAAAGGTCAGTCGAAAAGTTGATCAAAAATTCGATCGGAAATTCGATCGGAAAGTCGATCGTCGGAAAGTCGATCGTCGGAAAGTCGATCGTCGGAAAGTCGATCGTCGGAAAGTCGATCGGAAATTCAATCGGAAATAGACGGATTATTATATGGAAAGTTAGAAGGAGCGTTACATGGAGTTTTAAACGGTTACATTTTTAGATTATGACATAATGACATTATGTTAGACTGGAAGAAGTTAGATGGAAAGTTAGATGGAGCATTATATTAAGCGTTAGACAGTAACATTTTTAAATTAAGACATAATGACATTATGTTAGACTCAAAGAAGTTAGATGGAGCATAAGATGGAATGTTGGATGGAAAGTTAGACAGAATGTCAGACAGAAAGTTGGGAAAGATTGCCGGAAAATGATTGTCTGAGAGATAGTAGTTGGGAAGATAAGCGCTAGTTTGGTAGAGGCACAGCACTAGAAGCTGAGTAAATGGTGCATCCCTCTCCTTGATGGTGATCAAAAGTGTCTTTAGACCTGTGTAATAGCAGTAACACAGTAACTAAATGAAGCTGCCATACCTTAAGGGCACTGAAAGAAGTACATCCCATGTTGAATATAAGTTGATGAACATCCTGAAGAATTATATTAAATTTGAGAGTATGGTATATCTTACTGACATATCCATGTTCTAAGATTTTTGCTTTAAAGCAAAAAACGCGTTCATTTTTAATATCCATATGTGTTATATGGAGAGGGGGGAAGGACAAATAATAAATAAGTGGGTTACCAGGGTGTCTACCGGTCGCAAAAGTCGCGAAAAAGTCGCGAATTTTGATTTAGGTCGCTGAAGTCGCGAAAAAGTCGCGAAATTGACCCAAAATTCATCAAAAGTCGCGAATTTTTCCGAAATGACTTGACATTTTTTTCGTCTTGTAGAAACAGAAAAAGTAAAGAAATTTCGCTTTTTGAACATTTTTTCTAAAAATTTTCGCCCTCGCTTCGCTCGGGTTCATACCTTTTCAAAACCCATTTTTAAATTATAAACCTTCTTCCCTTCTATTTCAGACAATTGAATATATTGAAGCGGAAAAAATATGTTCTCGTGGGAGACTTAATAGCGATCACGATTGGGATTTTCAAAGGGAGTATCGTGTCCATTCTTGGGGAAAATCTAAAAAAAAATCGGAGAATTTTGGAATTTTCAGTGGGATGTTTTAAAAATTCAGAAGGAGAAATTATTTGGAAATATGTCTCTTTTTTGGAATTTTTTGAATAAATTCTTCAAAAAAAAAATTCGCCCTCGCTTCGCTCGGGCCAAATAATCACATCGTTATATTGGTAATCTGCATATTTCAGACTTCCCATGAATTTATTTCTCAATTTTAGGTTCAAAATTCACGAAATCTATAATCAGCCCGTGTCATGCCAGTTTTCCATTGTGTTGAAAATACCTTATTAGGTTGCTCGATAAACATCTAAGAATTTTTTCCATTCTAACCTGATTTTTCGTAAAAATTCTCACCCTCGCTTCGCTCGGGCAGTAACTATTTACCTTCTTTAATATAAATCACTTTAGGAAAATTTTTGTGAAAAATTGTCTTTTTTAAAAAATTAAAGACTTATTTTTTCCCTGTATGAAATTTTTTTCTGCAATAAGTTTGATCTCGTTGTGTTGGGGGGGGGGGGGTCAAATTGAGAAGTAAATTCTAAATACCTTAATAAAAAGTCGCAAAAAAGGCCGCGAAAAAGTCGCGAAATTTGATTTTGAAAAATCGGTAGACACCCTGGTTACAATTTTTATCACTTTCTTTGAATACCTACCAAAGTCAGGTTTCTGCTTTGTTTTTGATAATTAATTTTTTTTTCAAAAAACCCTAAATAATCCATTCTACTGTCTTTATTTACCTATAAGTACTCTTATGAAAAAAGTATATGAGTATTGTAAAAGTTCTGATTTTATTGTTCATGAGTTTCTCGGGTACACCAGAATTTCTCAAGAGTGTCTTTGATTATTTCATGAGTAATTTTTTAAACAATTGATAAAGAAGGGTCATCAGTTATCAAAACTTCAACTCCGCATGTTGGTTAGGGAAGAATTAACGTATAAGGGAGGCAGTGGGTGAGTGTACTTTACTTCTTCGTCGTACCAGTTTAACATTCTGAGGGTGCCCCTACGTTTATAGAAATAGTGTAATGCACCTTCACCGCTTCCGTCGTAGATTTTGATGTAAAACATGGTTCGAAATCTGTATCGCATACACCTTGTATAGGTAGTTACTAGTTAGGTACCTACGTGTAGATAAACCACTGAAACGTCGAAACCACAACACGAAACCCCTAAATACAAAAGGAGACAAAAAACAAAATGCGAAACACGTCAACAAATTCGAAAAGTTTTTCGAAAAAAAAGAAACAAGAAACAACACCCCTTTCTTTCCGTGTTTACCACGAAATGCGACGTAATTACCATATTTTGCTCGGCATTGCGCGTTGACGTTCTAAAGACACGAATCGTCCGAGAAAATGAAAGTCAGATATATACAAAATACGGCAAAATATCAATGAATCGCGTGCGAAGCGAACAGCTGGAGTTGAGTGACTCCTGGCAGTAAACCTGAAACTTGAACCAAGTCACCTGCAGCAGTTTCTCGGATGATTCGTACGATTTTGTATGTGATTGTGTATAACAAGCGTGCATGCACGTGTCTGTTTTCCTCTTTTTTTCTCTACTTTTTTTCTCCTCTCTAAAGCGTCGTGAGCGCGTGTTACACTTACGCATATGTGTATGTGTGTAAGTTTTCATCCCTTCAGGATAACCATGCTCGGGTAATTATAATTCTGTGTTTTTTTTGTATGCGCGAGCAGGACTGTGTGCGAGTTTTCGTGTCTTTTAGTATTGTGAACGAGAGACGCGATAGCTGTTTAACGTTCGAATCAAATAGGTAAACACGCTACGTGTGTAGGCATACTATTTGCATGCTGACTGAAAAGCCGTCACTTTTTGCTTGTCTTGAACGTGATTAGATACGAGCTTGAAATTTTTACGTGACGGTTTTCCCTAAAAAAAAATGAGAGTGGAAACCGCCGATATGAAAATTTCACCAGTCGTGTTTTCAGGTACGTATACGCATCGTACTTCGTACACCTGTTCACGTGCTGCTCGCTTGTTTTCCTGGAATATGCTACCTTTTTCCCACTTTGTCTTCCTTACTCTCCTTCTCGAATTATTTATAAGTGATTTTGATTCGATCATCGATTAAACATGAGATATTTTTCAATTTTTTTCAACGAGCTTCTGGCTATCTATAAGAATTGAATTTACGTATTAATGGAAAATTTACGACGCAAGGTGTAAACAAATTGACTTGTCTGGTGGAGAATTCATTTTGACTATTTTTTGTTCGACTTCAGGCACAAAATACAAGATGAGATGCAGATTAACCTTTTGGTGTCTGAGAAGAAACCACTGGATATAATTCAAATAAGTTTCAGTTCCTCGAAATATGCAGAGTGTCTTTTGTAAATTCTTAAGCCATAGAAATTCCTATTTCGAGAATAATTTATTTTGAGAGAATTTTTGAAATCTACTGATATATATTTGAAAAAAAAGAAGGGATTGAGAGGGACGGAGAGGGTGGGAGTCCATTCTCTATAATCATCCCACTATTTTTTTAGCTTTTGAGGCTGAGATGAATTTTAGGATGAATTTTCACCCCACTTCTCAATAATCATCCTGATAACCATCCCACGATTTTATCGAGCTTTTGAAGTTGGGATGAATATTCATCCTAATAATCATCCCAAAATCATCATTTGAGGCTGGGATGAATTTTGGGATGAATTTTCATCCCAATAATCATCCCACGATTTTTTCAAACTTTTGAAGCTGAGATGGATTTTAGGATGAATTTTCATCTCAATTCCCAATAACCATCCCGATAACCATCCTACGATTTTGTCGAGCTTTTGATGTTGGGATGAATGTTTATCCCAGTATCATCCAACGATTTTTTCGAGCTTTTGAGGCTGGAATGAATTTTGGGATTGATTTACATCTCAATAATCATCCCAAAATCATCCAACGATTTTTTAAACTTTTGAGGCTGGGATGAATTTTCATTCCAATAATCATCCCACGATTTTTTCAAGCTTTTGAAGCTGGGATGAATTTTGGAATAAATTTTCATCCCAATAATCATTCCACAATTTTTTCGCGCTTTTGAGGCTGGGATGAATTTTGGAATAAATTTTCATCCCCATAAACATCCCACAATTTTTCGAGCTTTTGAGGCTGGGATGAATTTTGGAATAAATTTTCATCACCATAAACATCCCACAATTTTTCGAGCTTTTGAGGCTGGGATGAATTTTAAAATGAATATTCATCCCAATAAACATCTCACAATTTTTCGAGCTTTTGAGGCTGGGATGGATATTTATCCCAAAATCATCCTTCGATTTTTTGAACTTTTGAGGCTGGGATGAATATTCATCCCAATAATCATTCCACGATTTTTTCGAGCTTTTGAGGCTGGGATGAATTTTGGGATGAACATTCATTCCAATAAACATGCCACAATTTTTTTTAACCTTTGAGGCTGGGATGAATTTTGGAATAAATTTTCATCCCAATAATCATCCCACGATTTTTTCAAGCTTTTGAAGCTGGGATGAATTTTAGGATGAATATCCATCCCCATAAACATCCCACAATTTTTCGAGCTTTTGAGGCTGGGATGGAAATTTATCCCAAAATCATCCTACGATTTTTTGAAGAGGTTGGGATTAATTTTCATCCCAATAATCATCCCACAATTTTTTCAACCTTTTGAAGCTGGGATGAATTTTGAGATGAATATTCATTCCAATAAACATCCCACAATTTTTTCGAACCTTTGAGGCTGGGATGAATATTCATCTCAAAATCATCCTACGTTTTTTTCGAGTTTTTTAGGTAGGGATAATTTTTAGGATGAATTTTCGTTTTAAAAATCGTGGGATGATTTGTGAGATTTGATTTTCATTCGCTGAGAAGAATGTAAGGGAAATTTAAAGTAATAGATACCTCTATTAAATGAGGTAAATTCGCTTTAAGGGGAACTTAAGGTAATGAGTATACCTACATTAAATTTTACCATACAAATTAGTTTTCAGTATCAAAAACCAATTGGCATGGTAAAATTTAATGAACCTACTCATGAACCTTAAGCTCCTCTTGAATCAAATTTACCTTACTTAATGTATCTGTTAGGTACCTTAAATTTCCCTTTCATTTTTCTCAGTGTTCCAAAAATCACGAACTACTTAAAAATTGACAAAATCATCAAACGCCTAAGGTAAAATTAACTTGTTTTTTACACATTTTATTGCAGAAAAACACCACCAGTGGCGTAGCCAGGGGGGTCCTGGGGGTCTGGACCCCCCCCCCCCCTTGGCGTCAGAAAATTGCGTGAAAAAGTGCCTTTTTGGAGTATGAAAAGTCTAATTTTCTCAAAGTTTCGCCCTCCCTTCGCTCGGGCATGAAACAAATCACATTTGATAATTACCTATGTATATAGTCAGGAATTTACGTAAAAAATGCCTTTTTGAAGCATTAAAAATCAAATTTTCTCAAAACTTCACCCTCGCTTCGCTCGGGCATGAAAGAAATTGCTAATTTTATAAACCGTTTGAATCAACTATGCAAAAAATACGGTAGTTCCTTTTTGATATTCCAAGTCTCCATACCCACTTTGCACCCTTCCCAAAAAAGCTTCTGACGCCAATTCTTGGATTTATTAGGTATTTGTATTGGCTTTTAAGGCCAAAATAATTAGTACCTATGTAAGTTGTTTGTTCCAAGATTACATTTTCATCAGTTTTTTTCCTTAAACGTGCTATGCAAATCGCATGAAAATTTAATAAAGTTTGAATTTTGTGTTTTTATAGTGAAAAGAAAATTTGATGGGGGGGGGGAGGTGAACTTACAATTTCTCAAAAATCATGAAGTTTCGGACCCCCTCCTTAAGAAATTTCTGGCTACGCCACTGAACACCACCCACGTTTCTCATCAATTGTGTACATTTTTCATTTTCTCATCCTTTTTTAAAAATAAATCATCTAATCAGTTGGCAATATACCATGGGATTTGCGTCCTCCCTTCTAAGGCAAATGGGATTAAAAAATGTCAGTTTTAATTCATTTTTAGTCAACAAATTTTTCAATTTTTGACAAATTCGTTCTTCAAATTTCTCATTTTAATTTTTTTTTTCTCCCTTTCTCTCATTATTTTATTTAATTTAAACTCTACATTATTTTCTCGACATTTATGACGAAACTGAACCTTTCGTTCTCGTAATGGAAAATCCTCAAATGAAACCCCCTTTTGCCAGAAAAGAAGTAAACACCGTCAGGATTCGGCATCAACAAGTACCAACGTAAATGGTTGCAAAAAAGAAGGACTTTTTTACGCGGTACGCTATCAACGCGTGATATTAATTTCGACGCCGCGCCCCAGCCTTCGTCTACGACATGGTAAAATGTGATTAAAATCCAATTTATCGGTAAGGGCCATCATTTCGAATATATTTTATAACCTTTTAACCCCTTTTCGAAGAAGATGAGTTTTGTAACTCAGTTTTAACTTTTACAAGGTTGGACGATGCAATTGAATAGGATATAACTGGTACGCCAAAACGACTCTTTAAACTGTGTAGGGTGAAGCGACTCCTTTAAAAGGAACCGTTTACTGTATGTACCTTCTCGGGCGCACAGTAGGTATACGACTTCAAAAGATGTATTATCTCGATAAGTTTTCAACGTCGAAATTGGATTTTAAATTTGCCGCGGCAAGTGAGTATACTACGTAGGGCGTCGGCGTCTGCAGTATTATATGAAAAATGTGATTAAATTTTCGGCAGAAAAGTAATCATCGAATGCGAAATAAAACGATCATTTTTGCGCCATACTTAACGAATCACAAAAGAGGTAATTGTTAAAATGATTAAAAGTAATTTTGCTGCTGGAGAAAATTCCGTTCCCGAGCGCGACGTCGTAGGTAGGTATAATAATTAAGTATAAGCTTTTTCCAACAATAAAATTTCTTTCGCCGGGTGATCGTCGCGTCGTCGAGTCGTTTTTCTCGAACACAATTCACCGTCGTCGTCATTTTACTTCGTAACGAACCGAAATTTCTAATTGTTTGGCAGGTGAAAAGTTTTCCGAAAATGGTCTCGTGGACCTGAAAGCGGAATTTTACGTCTGTCGTTTGCTTCAGAGACTAAATTACTTTGTCATTCAGTTTCGAAATTAATTTCGTTCAAATAAAGTTTCCAAGATGGAAGCGTGTATCCGAGGGGAGATGGGAAGGTTCAGGGACTTTGGAGGATATGTATCGATATAAAGACACGTTTTCGTATTCAGGTTTAGATCCATTTGAACACGTCGCGTCGTCTCTTTACTATCCATATATCAGTCTCGTATGTACGTATAGAAAAAAAAACAATATTACGTAAAATGTGTAAAATTTATAATAATTTGAGGTCGGTAAATGACCTTGTTTTGTTACACATACCTAAGCATCCATATCATGATAGTTATTTGTTCTTATTTTTATTATTTTTTTACTCCTTCTTCTTCTTCTTCTACAAACATAAGTATACGCGAGCAATGGGTACATACGTGCATACGCAGAGGGTACGTAAAGCTATATAAGAAGAAGAAAACGTATCGTAATAATGGGCGTACTGTGGATACCGAAACATTTGCTCCTTGCTTAGGTTGTTCGTGTTTTAAATTGCACGTTTGGTACACGTATAAATTATATGACAGACCGTATCATTACCAGCGCTGATAATTACCGGTTGTAAGTTCACCTCATACACGGCCGCTTCTGAGGACGTGATAATCCTAGGCAGCAGGATCATTCGGTTGGTTTGACTTCCCAAGAAGCTGTATTCTTTTCCCGAAGAAATCGTTCTTCTTTGCTCACCGTGTCGGCCGATGCGCCATCGCGTATACGTACCAACGGACGACCCAATAAACCAAGACCCATACTTCGCTGCTCAACACGCCACTTACCGTATGAACTACGCGATGAATGACTCCGGGCGAAGAACTTTTTTTTTCGTTCTGTCAATGACTGGCTGTAAATCAGGCGCCAGTTGAATGATACTCATTTCCTTTCCAATCCGTCGGTAAAATGTCATTTAAGCAACTGGAATGCAATACTAAAATCATTACTTTTTACCTCACGCATTTCAAACTATAAATTCATTGCCGACTCTCGCGAAACTCGTATACTTTTTTTCACCATTACCCATTTTACTGTTTGTACGGTGAAAAAATTACGTACGCGCTTTTTCCTTTTTCAATTACGTTGACCTATAGCTCTATGACGATTGCAGTACGTTGCGAGGTTTTTCCCTTTTATATTTCCACGAACGTAGATTTTTTTATATCTTCGATGTATCCCAAATATGGAAATTTTTCGAGTACGTAATTTCCTGTAGTCGACGAATTCGAATTTCGAGAGTAATTTTTTTCAAATTGATGACTAAATGTTTAATTTTCTGTACTCGACAATCTTGGACAATCTGCGTTATAATTGTAATTTAATATGTTCGAACTTCGAAGCTCTTTAAATTTTTTCGAAAGTGTGGTGAAACTTTCATTTTCCCATGAAACCGTGATCATCTTGAAATTTCGATTTTTCATTAGAAATTGTCTGTTTTATTTTTGAAAAGCTTTTGGAAATGACTTCTTTCCATGTATCGAGGTAGATTCGTAACATGTGAAGATTTTTATTTAAAAAATCTCAATTTGTAAGATTTTTTGAGCCTTATCCTTTTAAATCCAATCATGATTTATGTTGAAGCTGTACTAAATTTCAAATCTCCTTAACAATCTATAATTTTACCACATAATTTGAGTCTACTCAGCTACGCAGTCAAAATCACACGGTAGGGGAGGGATCATTTGAGCCCATGATAATCATGACATCCTTTCCATTTTACTAAGATTTAGTGCAGTTTTCATTAAATTTTTGAAAAAGATTACAAAAACATTTCATCTTGCCCCCAATTTGTCTCCAATTTTTTTAAAAAAAGATCTTTACTCGAAATAAGATTGAGGCCATGTCATGTCATTGTACTTGATATGTATTGGATTTTAATGAGAAGCAATTTAAGCGATTGAAAAATAAAGAACCCACAAAAAAGATCACTCTAGAATGTCTCGTCAGAAATTATACGAAAATAGACCCATTTTTGCACGTAGATTCTGATATACATGACTTTAACGAGAGAACATCCTGAGGTGTCTATCTTCGATTTGAATGATAGAAGTTTTTTTGAAAAAAATTTTCAAAATCGCCACATTTAAAATTTTAGTTTTTTGAATTGATTTTTCGATTTTTTACAAAGGCTCTGGTGCAATATGGGGGTCATTTGGCCTCAAGTGGAACTTTGTAAAAATTCTTATGCCATTCGATTTGGAGTGGTAAAAGATGATTTTAGAGCGCATGAGCAAATTTTTATCTCACCCCTGGGGGGCTGGGGGCCCAAAATACGCGATTTTCAAGCTAAAACCTTTTAAAAATTCTCTCTCCGCGAGTTTTCAACCGATTTTTTTCAAACTTGGCACATAGATAGAGGTACTAGAGGGGAGTGCTCCGAAATTTTTTCAGATTTTTCCGACCACCTTAATGACCTTGAATTTGACTTTGAAAATTTCAAATCGCCCTGGAGAGCACAGCCTTGGTGCTGTCTCAAAATTTTTTTCAAATTAAAATTTCCCAATGTATTTTACACTCCTGAGAATTTTTTCAGATTTTTTCAAGTGGTGGAAATTGGTCAAACATTCAAAAAACGGGTGTAATTCATCATTTTTGTTGCTTAAAATCATTGTTTTCCATCAATTTTTCATTTTTTATAGTTTCCTACTAAAAATATTATAATTTATTCGCCGTGCCCCATTTCGACCCTTATTCATTAATTTCTTACAACTATGATGTTTTGAGCGAATTTAATGCTTACGCCATTGCAGTAGTTCAATGTAGTCCCTGCGGTTAGTTCAGGCATACTGCACTTTTTGAACTCGAGTTGAAACGTGGTTTTTATATTAGTGTGTGACCCATAAGGAAATTTTTAAGAAGTAAAGTCATTAAAAATTTCTCTTATGGGATGAGCGTGGGGAGTTTTAGGAGTGGGATAACCCCGATTTTTCCACAAACAAGGGTCGGGGTAAGCTTGGTGTCATTTTCATATAATTCGACCCTCTTGAACTTTAATCTACGATTAGTTTTCCGATCAAAAGCGTAGAACTCGCTTAATCGTACAATTTGTGTCGCGAAAAGTGGCCGATTTTTAGAAAAAAGAGATAAAATTGCGATTGTTTTCATTAGAATTTGAAACCAGTTTGTAATAGAATCCAAACCTTCTGAATTCGAATTTGTTATTGGTTTCCAAATAGAAAGTGAAATACCTTCTTGATTGTCGATTTTTGGTGGCGAAAAACAGTAGATTTTCGCTAAAATCGACTCGAATTCGCAATTTCTCATTTTCTCAACGAAATATGTACCTGGAACTGATCCTTTTTTCGAAACCAACACAAAATTGTCATTTTCATTTTTTTCAAACCGATCCAAGGCTTCTTAAAGTAGGGAGTTTTTCAAGAAAAAATTAACTCAACTCCCTGGCGCAGCATGTGACTAAAAATTTTTTCAGAGCATTTTCAACTTTTCAATTACTACAATCTTGAGTTTAAACGAGATTGGAGCATTTTTTTGGTATATAGTCAGGTCTCAATCGTACATTCGCGCGCTACTCCTGTTAAAATTGATTTTATGATTGATTCTTGTTCTGGACACTAAAACAAAGAAAATAAGCCCGTATGCCCTTTTTATCCCCTCCTCATTTCCCCAGGGTCCACCCCCTCCCCAACATTTCAAATTCAAACGCGCGTATCGTCTTATCTATGGGTCGTAGTGAAAAAATTTTTAAACAGAAGTTGTTCCTCAGCACCTAATGTACATTTTCATTTCTCATCAAAGTCCATTTTGGAGCAACTCCTCCCTCCCAAATTTGGAAACCAAACATAAGTTTTTGAGGAAAACCTCAAAATCACGTTTTCTTCATTTTAAACGAATAGTTTCGAAGATATGACAAAATTTGTAATCATAAAAAGTATTCAGAATTGAATTTCCTTTCCAATGAGCTCTATCACGACCATTTTCACCAACTTTTTCCGACAAAGTAGACCTCTCCCCCTTCCTCGTTTTCACAAAAGTTGGACCCACGAACAAAATTTGCTCCAAAATGAATCCCGATAATAATGAAATTATGCATTAGATATCGAAGAACAAAAATCGTTCAATTTTTTTTCGTGGGTCAAACTTTTGAAAAAAGGGGGAGGAGGAGAGAATCGGGGTTAACCCTCTCCTGAAACTCCCCCACGCTCATCCCATAAGAGAAATTTTTAATGACTTTACTTCTTAAAAATTTCCTTATGGGTCACACACTAATATAAAAACCACGTTTCAACTCGAGTTCAAAAAGTGCAGTATGCCTGAACTAACCGCAGGGACTACATTGAACTACTGCAATGGTGTAAGCATTAAATTCGCTCAAAACATCATAGTTGTAAGAAATTAATGAATAAGGGTCGAAATGGGGCACGGCGAGTAAATTATAATATTTTTAGTAGGAAACTATAAAAAATGAAAAATTGATGGAAAACAATGATTTTAAGCAACAAAAATGATGAATTACACCCGTTTTTTGAATGTTTGACCAATTTCCACCACTTGAAAAAATCTGAAAAAATTCTCAGGAGTGTAAAATACATTAGGAAATTTTAATTTGAAAAAATTTTTGAGACAGCACCAAGGCTGTGCTCCCCAGGGCGATTTGAAATTTTCAAAGTCAAATTCAAGGTCATTAAGGTGGTCGGAAAAATCTGAAAAAATTTCAGAGCACTCCCCTCTAGTACCTCTATCTATGTGCCAAGTTTGAAAAAAATCGGTTGAAAACTCGCGGAGAGAGAATTTTTAAAAGGTTTTAGCTTGAAAATCGCGTATTTTGGGCCCCCAGCCCCCCAGGGGTGAGATAAAAATTCGCTCATGCGCTCTAAAATCATCTTTTACCACTCCAAATCGAATGGCATAAGAATTTTTACAAAGTTCCACTTGAGGCCAAATGACCCCCATATTGCACCAGAGCCTTTCTGAAAATTTGAAAATTGTCAATCCCAACAAAAAATTAATATTCTTGAAATTTTGGAGTAAAACTGATGGAAATCGGAGCCCTATCTGATATTGGGCTCATTCCATGTCAACTCGACCAGCTTTTGACCTTAGGTCTTCCGATTTCGCTAAAGAAATTTTTACGAGTTCCCTTCGATGGTCTAATGGAGGAATCACCGTCATTTCGATCCTAATCCTTCAAGTGGTGTGGGGGAGGGGGTGGCTCTTGTAATTTTCGTATAATTGGGATTTTTTGCGACATGGCTCAAATTTGAGGGAGCATATCTCGAGATCGGTTAGGCCCAAGATGAATCTGTTCGTGCGGTTTAGTAGAGAATTGAAAGGAGATTCAAAATTGATAATCACATTTTGAAAAGTTCAAAGTTGAACTAATGTGATGAAAACTCAACTTTCATGATAAGTACATACAAAACATGAGAGCCCCCATTTAAAAATCTGAAAAAATTACTATGAAGAGAACTTTTTATGTATTTTTCAACTAATTACTTTTCAAGATGAGATTTTAATACTCCTAGGAGGGGGGGCACAGGGGTCCTCAATTTTGGTCAAAATTCAAAAAAATGTAAAAAGTGAAGTAATACACCGATTTCTAATAATTTGAAGGCGCAGAGTTCGAATATGTGCATAGTTTTTTCATCCGATTCCTCTGAACCCCCTCAGCCTCCCCGTGAGGTCAAAAGTCAAAATAATGAAAAATAACGTGTGACGTGTCGTTTGTTGGGTTTTTAAGGGCACTGAGTTCGAATATTTGCTTATTTTTGGGATTCGACCCTTTAGTACCCTCCTAGCTCCCAACTTTGAGAAAATACATGCAAAAAATGGAAATCGCATGTATCATATCGATTTCTACTAATTCGAGGGTGCTGAGCTTGAATATCAACTTACTTTCTCGATCCGCCTCCCCCGTGCCCCACACTGACTCCCAAATTACTAAAACATTTAAAAAATCCATGTTTTTTTTTTTCAAAAATAGAAGCTAGGGGTGCACTAAAGGGTCGAGTTCCAAAAATAAGCAAATATTCGAACTCAGCGTTCTCAAAAACACAACAAACGACACGTCACACGCTGTTTTTTATTATTTTGAATTTTGACCTCGTCGGGGAGGCTGATAGGGGGTTCTAGAGGAATCGGATGAAAAAACTAGGCACATATTCGAACTCTGCGCCTTCAAATTAGTAGAAATCGATGTATTACCTACTTCACTTTCTACATTTTTTTGAATTATGACCAAAATTGAGGACTCCTGTGCCCCCTCCTCTCCTAGGAGTATTAAAATCTCATCTTGAAAAGTAATTAGTTGAAAAATACATAAAAAGTTCTCTTCATAGTAATTTTTTCAGATTTTCTTATCATGAAAGTTGAGTTTTCATCACAAAAGTTCAACTTTGAACTTTTCAAAATTTGATTATCAATTTTGAATCTCCTTTCAATTCTCTACTAAACCCCATGAACAGATTCATCTTGGACCTAACCGATCTCGAGATATGCCCCCTCAAAGTTGAGTCATTTCGCAAAAAATCCCAATTACACGAAAATTACAAGCCCCCCCCCCCACCACTTGAAGGATTAGGATCGGAATGACGGTGATTGAGTCATTGATCTTTTGTAACTAAGTAAATTTCACCATGAGCTATTAGCTGTATTGAGGTCACCATCAAGATCTTGAATTTTATTCCAAGGACATATGTACTTGTTTTCAAATTTATCCCGAATTTTCAAATGTCAAATTGAAATATTTTGAATGTTTTTTTAGATATCTTGACAAATTTGAATTTCCTTTTCAACTAGGTATACTTGAAATGTGGTGGAAACTCGATGTTTGGCCGCCCAAATTGTCTCTTAAAGAAATTTAAAGAATATTATTTTTTTGGAACGTGCAATGATTGTTTCAAAATTGATAGATACATACATTGAATAAATAGATGTGCTTTGACATAAATCTTTAAAATTTTTAGTGAGTTTACATTTCGCTTTCTTTGGTTTAACTTCTGACTTTTTATAGAAAGAATGCTAGTCTGGATTTTTAAGAAAGTTAGTGAAATAGTTCACTTTGAGTGAGAACGTGAAAAAAATTGAATCCTTCAGTCCAAAGGGAAACGGAACAAAAATACTTCAATGTGGGGTCATTTTTTAAAAAAAGAACGCGATTTCTTGTTTCTTTTAGATAACGTCGGTCATCCCCTGAAACGGTGCAATTTGAATTTTTTCTCCTTCCTAACTCTTTGACATTAACATGGGATTTCACTTTTTGCCTTCTATAAGATAATTGAAAAAGTTATACAAATCGTGAATTCGAAGATTCCTTGATTCTTACCAAATTCAAGTCGCCTTTTCAAAAACTTGAAATTGAACCATTTTTTTGATCACTCGATGAAAAAAAAAAATCATGATAGTGCTGCCAATTACATATCGACAAACGCAATTTTCTGAAAATCAAGTGGTTCATTTAGTGGCTTAAAAAGTAAATCAAAAATTTTTTGGTCATCAAAATAAGTTTCAAGGCGAGATGAACATGAAAGTTTTTTGAAAATTTCCGTCAAAAAGTAATCGATATGACTAAAAAAAATTTTGGTTCAATTTTAAGGTGTTCCAGTGAGCGATTTTAATTTGGTAAAAATCAGTTTACGATGAGCAGTTTTACAACTTTGTAAAGGGCAAAAAGTTGTATTCAAGTTTGAAAAAGTGTAGAAAGTCGAATCGCATCTTTTTAGGTGTAGGATGTCCTAGATTTTTAGCAAGTGACACGACCCAAAAGTGGTAAAAAAAACTTTGTTTTTCCAAAAATAATTCCTCTTTGAGATCTTACTCTATCTTCCTTTGAACTGGGGAAAGAGGGCTCAACATTTTTTGAACAGTCCTCTTCCTCATCTGAAGTAAACTGTCACCAATTTTCATAAAAAAATAGGATGTTTTTTTCGATCTATCCTAATAACATAGATATAATGTACCTACTATAAGTATTTTGCAGGATTGAAAGATGATGCTGTAAAACTGAGGATGGAATAAATTATCTGAATATCTATAGTTTTTTGATTGGTGTTGAACATTTTTTGGATCTTTCTTACGTAGTCTCGCAGGATTAGCGAAAAAATTAAATAAGTTCCATGGTGCCTGACTCACCTTACACTCTGAGAGACTGGCTGGTTACGTACATCTATCTCATATCCACCAAGTATAGTGAATTGTATACAAGCCTACGTCTAAACGGCCAATTTTACCTCATGTGGCTTAGACACGTGGTAGTATTTATATTATAGATACAATTATAAAACCGGTCATATGATACCTTTGATGAAGAATACCGCAACATATCACATTATCATGTTTTTCTTCACCACGCCAAACTCAGAGCACACGACGTATTCATCAGTTAATATGTTTAGTCTAAGTCCAGGTGGTTCTTTCACGCAAAGTAAATAAATGTTTACAAAGAAGTATAAAGCTTAGATATTGATTCTTTTTTACCTACCTAGTACCTAACCTACATGCAAAGTACATATAAAGATGTAGTCTCATTGTGCTTTTACCTGCCTATATGATTATTTTTATGAAAAAATATTTCACAAATATACAAGGTGTACCCCTAAACTATCAAGATACCGAAATTTTTGGGGTGTTACTGTACCAAACTGATACATTTCTATACATATAGTTTGTAGGTACCGCCTTGGTTGATAGACCCTGAATTCGTTGTATCTTTGTATTGGTTGTGGTGGTTGTTTGCTACGCCATCGCCATCGCTTTCACGACCAAGATACGCATAAATCTTCTTTTTTCTTATATTATGGCCATAGGTATTGTTTCAATGCGCTATATTATCTAATTAAAAAATTCGTTGAAATTCTCAATAAAATTTCTAGCTACCTGTTTTTTTTTCATTCGGGTTGGTTTTTTTGTCGGTTTCGCATCATCAAACACCCTAACTAATTTTCTCTAAACGGATCACCTATTTATACATTTTGGAAATTTATTTTTATTCATTTTTTTCCAACATTTACGATTACAATAAAAATCTCGGTAAAAATAATAGATAATTTTACCATCATAATAATAGTTATTTACAAATTACATCGGCTAGCGGGGGTAAACGCTGCAGCCATCGAATGGTTTTAGCGCGACCCAGCCGCGACTGCATCGGCCCCGAAGACTCTGGACATAATTAACGAACATCGAAGACAATAATAACAGTTTTGTTTGATGAAGATTTGACAGCTTCGCACCGTGATTTATGTGAGTCGATAAAAACCGATAGTGTTGTAATTAGACATACGGGAGCGCCACAATCGCCCCCGAGCGAAGTATTTTAATAATAATTTTTATCGATAACGAAAAGCGCCGAATTGTTGTAGGTGCTGCGGACTGCGTAGTGCGTACCGGTTCGTCCGTCCTCGGCGGCGTGTAAAATGCTTACACGATTACATTGTTTTTGTTTGATATACCTAGTAAAACAAAATGCAACGAAAGATGAGCTCGTTAAATTTTATAATTAACTCGTTAGGTACTACAAACCACGCTATATCGGTTTTTAATTTGCGACGAAAATTACGTAGTCTAATGTAATCGTTTAGTTGTTTATTTTTGTGGTTAAGTGTAACGCTGCTGGCAAGTATTAGAACGACATTGGTATTGGGAATAGATAGACTGCCTACCTTGCGACAATTTCAAATCCGTTTTACATAATTTTATACCCGCACTGTTTTCGAATTCATTTACGAAAAATTATCCCAAATTGGGCTAATGAGAGTCTGGGTAAAAGATTTTAATTAAAATATGATTCGATAGCGTGCTTAGAGTAGTGGAAATTGTTGTCTGAGTTCTCGTGTATCTGGATAGGTAGCAGGTACCTATATTTTAGCTGCTGTAGTGTAGATACATACTTACATTAAATATGTATCTTAGTAAAAAATTACGTCGAAGCATAATTGAAATACAGGAATAGGGTGTATTAAATAAAATGCCTATGAGAAGAATGAGTATACTTGTTCGAAAAAAGTAGAAAATTTCATGTTCAAAGAAGGTATAGGTACTATAAACGTTGTTGCAATACACCTGATTCCAAAAGAAATAGGAAAGTTCAAGCGATTTATTCTGGGAGAGAGATAATCGATTACAAAAATGCCGAATGAAAATTCAAAAATATCAGAAAAAATCGTACGTAAAATTTTCAAGAACATTCATAAATTGGTTGAGATCAGCTTTGAGCTAGAGAGAACCCAGAGTCAGGTAAAGAACTTTAAAAACCGGAATTTCATTTTTTTTTTTGGAATGCCCTTTCTGCAAGACGCCTTTGATGTAAGGTCATTTGGGGTAATTGTAAACATGGGGTAATTGTAACAAGTCATGCTGTAAATACTTGAATGCATCTAGCGAGCTGGAGTTGCCAAAAATAAAAACGTTGAATAATTGGTCTTACTATAATAAAGAACTTCGGGTTCTTGGTGACATGACAGCTGTGATGAAAAATTTCGCGATGAAAAAAACATGATATCAAATTTCGGTTTTCACACAATCTAGGTAGGTAATCTTCAAAATACGAGAAAAAATAGAAAAAAGTAAAAAAGTTCGTGTTTAATGCATTAATTTAGTTCTACGGACATTTAGTACAGACATTTTAGCTACAATAAGGCCCTAACCCAAAAAAAATTAACAGGAAGGGGAAGTTTCGTATATAAGCTCAGTAAAGTATGTATTTTAATATTCCCGAACTTCCCTAAAATCGGTTAATATTTTGACCCCCTTTTGGGGGGTGAGGGGTTCAAATTTTCGTTTTTCGGCTATAACTTTCAAAATTACGTATGTACGAAAAAATGGTTGGAACAAAAATTGTAGAGAATAAAAAAACAAACAATTTTGTTATTTACAATTTTTTCCTAGGACGTCATGGGAGGGAGCTAGGGGCTACAGAAAAAAATCAATTTTGAAAATTTCCCATTCCCAGAAAAAATCATCAAAAATCGGGTTAATCGACTTTTAGAAGCGGCTCTTTTGCATAGTACATCCTATTACAATGTAGAATAAGAAAAATGTATAACCGACCCCTTATCTCAAAGTGGGGGGGTGGACCCTCCGAAGAAAAAGTCGTATTTTCCCCCAAGCGTAGCTCAGCTGCAGTGCAAAATTTGAAAAATTGGTTCAAACAAACGTTGTAGAGCATCAAAAGACGAACATTTTACTTTTTTTACTTTTTTTCTACGTGGTCTTGGAGGCGAGCTATGACGAAAATGAAAAAAATCGGCATTCGGAAATTTTTCATTACCTAACTCAATGCAATAACCATGGGTAAATCTGGTAAATTTAAAATCTAGCGAACCAATGGTCGAACAAGTGGAGTTCTGAGGTTTTCATGAGCGCTGAACTTGATTTTTATAATAATTTTGATCCTGGGACCCAAATTGGGTCCCAAAGGGAGAGTTTATTTAGTTGATGAAAAATTTTCCAACGCCGCGTTGCTTTTTTCTTTTTGCAATAGCTCGCCTCCAAGACCACGTAGAAAAAAAGTAAAAAAAGTAAAATGTTCGTCTTTTGATGCTCTACAACGTTTGTTTGAACCAATTTTTCAAATTTTGCACTGCAGCTGAGCTACGCTTGGGGGAAAATACGACTTTTTCTTCGGAGGGTCCACCCCCCCACTTTGAGATAAGGGGTCGGTTATACATTTTTCTTATTCTACATTGTAATAGGATGTACTATGCAAAAGAGCCGCTTCTAAAAGTCGATTAACCCGATTTTTGATGATTTTTTCTGGGAATGGGAAATTTTCAAAATTGATTTTTTTCTGTAGCCCCTAGCTCCCTCCCATGACGTCCTAGGAAAAAATTGTAAATAACAAAATTGTTTGTTTTTTTATTCTCTACAATTTTTGTTCCAACCAATTTTTCGTACATACGTAATTTTGAAAGTTATAGCCGAAAAACGAAAATTTGAACCCCCTCACCCCCCAAAAGGGGGTCAAAATATTAACCGATTTTAGGGAAGTTCGGGAATATTAAAATACATACTTTACTGAGCTTATATACGAAACTTCCCCTTCCTGCTAATTTTTTTTGGGTCAAAACCTAAAATGTCTGTACTAATTCAAAAATGATGAAATTCAATTCTTATGGTTTGTGAAGCTTTCAGGTGTGGGGTAATTGTGAACACGTGTTTTTTAAATGGGATTCATAAATTTAAACACAAAATATCATTTTTTTGGTTTCGATTTTTTTTTCGATTTTTTTTTACAAGTTAATTTTTCCATGCGTTTAAATATTTAATCTGTATAATTTTTTTCCAAATTATGCAAAAAAATGAGGGATACGTTTTTTATGGGGCATAATGTATGCATTCACATTCACCCTAGCATTGTGGGGTAAATGTTTCGGCGCGTCGATTCCTCTATATAATTTTTTCAAGTCAATTTTTGGATCGATGGAACTTACTAAAAAAAAAAATTCTGAGAATAAAAATTGTGGGTCATAAAATTTCTTTTCCAAGCATGTCATTGTATTTGAAAACAGTTTTTTCTGTAAAGTTCAGTTTTCGTGACCAGAAGTCGACTTTCAGATAAATTATGAATCGATTGTGAAGAAAAAAACATTAAAAATGGTTGTAATTTAACGGGTAATTAATTTTTTTTTTGAAACAATTTCTAGGGTATTTTGTGTTATGGACTTTGATGTCACATCTGGATGTCTTCTACCCTAATAATGATTTACGTCACGCAATAAGTACTTTTTTACAGAAAATTTCTATCCTCACAAACAAGACGATTCGTTTTCAACATTACCAGGTTAATGATAATGTTGTGTTGATTATTGAGCTGATGAGCTAATGGACCTCGTAGTCCAAACCCATTAAAAAATCATAAATTACGACTCTGGTGTCATTTTAATTTTTTATCGGGTGAAGAAGGAGAAGTTAAGAAGGGAGAAAATGAAAAATCAACCGATTTTGACTTGTAATGTATTGGAATGTTTGGCGGATGAAAGATTTTCATTTTCATCAAGGAGCAATTTTCATGAAAATTTCCGAATAGAAAACTCACGCTATTAAGTTTGTGTAATTTTTCTAGTGATTTTTCTGATAAAAAGGTTGTTAATTAGAGTGATCCTTTCGCATCTTGTTCGAAAGTTGAAGAGGTCACTTGGAAATCTTATGTAGACCTTGACACGCCTCGGTAAAAATGTTACTCATCCTCCCGGTTTCACTTTTAATTCTCTCCACTCGACCTTAAAATCTGACCATTTGCAAAAAATTTTGAAAAAATGTTTCCAAGAATGGTTTTAGTGTGGATGTTTTTATACTAAAAAGTGCTTACTTACCTTTGATACCCCCTTTTTTAACGCCATCCCATTTTTCAGGGACCCTTAAAAGTATTGTATAAATTTTTGAATATATGTACTCAGTTTTTAACCCCTTAAGACCCCAGACCTCCCATACATGTTACGGAGTTTTGCTTTAGGTTTTCTAGTGTATAATAAAATAGTGATCTTATGACTGAAAGTTAGCCTAACTACCTCTTAAAATCAAGTCGAAAAATGATAGGTCAACAATATGAAATTGCCTCAATTCCGACTAGGCTTTGAGAAATATATGACGAATTCAAATATAATGTGACATATACATGTATATGTATTAGTGGCTACTTCAAATTGTTGATAAAAGCAATAGACAATTTGCGCATTTGTTGAAACCGGTTTATAATAAAAGGTGTTTTGAGCGAGAGAAAAAATGGGCCGACATCCCCCACCTGGCAAACATGGTTGAAATTTTTTTGCTTGCATGCATAACATTGATGGAGAGTGAGGCTAGTGTGCTACAGAGTGATAATTTGCATACCTACTTAGAAAATTTATGTCGGAAAATATAATTTTCCATCCGAAAGATGTACCGAATAAATGGGTGAGTTGAACGTACCACGCTCAATTTGACACATTATGAGAGTCCGATTCCAATAAGAAGGCCGAGAAACTTTTCTTTAGATCAAGAATTTTTGAAAGGGTTAAAAAAAAGTTCGCATCAAAGCAAACCTTATTTTGCCAAATTTCACCGTCGGAATTTTCAATCTAAATAAATTTTCTTTCTTTCAAATGAGATAGAAGCCGAATATTACAATGCTCAATTTTACACAATTTTTTTGAACCTGTTAAAATGAAACAGGAAAAATATTCTGACAGAATCTTGCTGTAATTTTTTTGAACCTGTTACAAGTGAAACAGGAAAAATATTTTGACAGATTCTTCCTGTAATTTTTTTAAACCTGTTAAATTGAAACAGGAAAAATATTTTGACAGAATCTTCCTGTAAATTTTTAAACCTGTAAAAATGAAACAGAAAAAATAATTTGACAGAATCTTCCTGTAATTTATTTGAAGCTGTTAAAATGAAACAGGAAAAATATGTTGACAGAATCTTCCTGTAATTTTTTTGAACCTGTTGAACTGATACAGGAAAAATATTTTGACAGAATCTTCCTGTAATTTTTTTGAACCTGGCAAAATGTAACAGGAAAAATATCCCGACAGAATCTTCCTGTAATTTATTTGAACCTGTGTAGATGAAACAGGAAAAATATTCTAACAGAATCTTGTTGTAATTTTTTTGAACCTGTAAAATGAAACAGGAAAAATATTCCGACAGAATCTTCCTGTAATTTTTTTAATCCTGTTAAATTGAAACAGGAAAAATATTTTGACAGAATCTTCCTGTAAATTTTTAAACCTGTAAAAATGAAACAGAAAAAATAATTTGACAGAATCTTGCTGTAATTTATTTGAACCTGTTAAAATGTAACAGGAAAAATAATCTGACAGAATCTTGCTGTAATTTATTTGAACCTGTTAAAATGAAACAGGAAAAATATGTTGACAGAATCTTCCTGACCTGTAAAATGAAACAGGAAAAATATTTGAACAGAATCTTCCTGTAATTTTTTTAATCCTGTTAAATTGAAACAGGAAAAATATTCTGACAGAATCTTGCTGTAATTTTTTTGAACCTGTTAAAATGAAACAGGAAAAATATTCCGACGGAATCTTCCTGTAATTTATTTGAACCTGTTAAAATGAAACAGGAAAAATATCTTGACAGAATCTTGCTGTAATTTATTTATAGGTGAATCGGCGGGGGGGGGGGGGGGGGGTGTTGAAATCGAAAAACTAGGGCAAAATTTTAAAACAGGTACCCGAATTGCATAACAGCTGTATGTAATAATTTTAAAGTAATTGCTGAAATATTGGCCAAAATTGAAATTTCGGACTTTCCTTCCCCCATCCCCTCAGGAATCCTAACCTCCCAATTAACCTCGCTTCAACTTTCAAAAAAAAAAAAAAATGGTACAAAACAATCACCCTTAGTGGCCAACTTTCTAGCAGATGATCCGTATTATGAGATGACCTTTTCCTTAACTTTTTACGATTATAAATAGTTCCAAATTAAATTCTCACTTTCATCTTCCTTCTGCATTCAAGACATTAAACATGGTATCCCACTATACTCTCTAAATTTGAATCAGTCAAAGACGCCAAAATTGACTGATGAAATAGTCTGGATCATGTCACTGATTTTTAGTCGAATTCCACTGATTCCCCAGTTTATCAGTGACATTCTACTGCCAATCGGTGGAAAATTACCGATTCAATTAGTGAATTTTCATTATTGAATCGGTAAAAATTATTTGACTAATTGAAATCAGTCAAAATTAATTACTGATTCAATCAGTAATTTTTTTTTACTGATTTTACAGTGACATGATTGCGTCGATTTAAATCAGTCAATTTGACGAGTACGTATTAGTAAACTTTTGAAGAAAATGCAATTTTAGCCAAAATTTGTTTACTTTTTTCCTATTTTGATTGTTTTTCTAAATTTTTGTTATTTTACCGAATTTTGGATGTAATTGTAAAGTATTTTGTATTTTAGATCCATAAGTATTCTCTCATTTAGAATCAGTGAAAAATCACTGATAACAGTCAGAATGTCAGTACAGGAAAAATCAGTGAAATTCACTGATTTTCAGTGATTTTTCACTGATTATTCAAAGAAGTTTACAGATTTTTCAGTAAATTTCATAAATATCCCTGAGTTTTCAGTGAATTTTCACTGGTTGTCAGTGATTTTCTTTCACTAACTTGCTTTCAGTGAAAACATTTTCACTGATTTATTACTGTGCTGCAATTCTGACTGTTTTTCAGTGATTTACCTACCAGAACATTGATCATTAGATGTAAACAATTTTGCGATGAGTAATTATTTACTTCAATTATTTTGAGCTTTTTTTTAAAGCAATTTTCCGGTCCCTTTTCTGATTATCTCCTTTTTTCGATGAAATTCACCAACTTATTCTGAAAATAGCCGAATTTACATTTGATGATGTTTTGTTGAGTTGATGAATCATAGTGTAGGTAGAGTCTGACATACGAAATTTTATAAGATTTCAAGGGGATTCGATGTTTTCGAGGATCAAAGGCCCCATACAACCTCAGGGCGATTCTTCGAAAAAAAAATTCAGACCTGGTGAACGATTTGCACTCATCTCTCTGTCTCTTGCTTGCCTTGGAGTTGTGCCGAATTGATATTTTAAATTTTCCACAATTTTTTTGTATCAATTAGTTTTTCTCTTGAAGTAAAATTTGATTCACCCTGTGTAATAGGTAGGTACTTAGTTAATTTACAACATAAATAGCTTTCCTTCTTACGGGAATTACGAGGAGACTGGGTAGACTTACAGAGGGTTCCGGGCGTAGACTATAATATCTTAATCTATAAACTTGTGGATATTCTATTGTTTGTATGTACCATCAAACGCCCTATAATTCGGTGCACTTTACTTGTATACAGTATAAAGACGACAGAAAAATTGTACCTAATTCTGTATTAACTATAACGATTTGGGAGTAGGTAAGTGTATTGTAGTTGGCTTTGCTTCATGGCCCATTTAACACGCGACGCGACGCGACGTTATCCTTACACATATTTATCACTAAATTAGCACTGGGACACGATGATCATGGATCATGGTACCTCTACCAATTTACGACGTATACTTAGACCTACCTACAAATGAATCACGTATAGTGTTACGACAATATTCTACAAGAGACGAAGCGTACCGAATTATTTGGATTTTAATGTTGATCGTATTGTGGTAAGATACGAAATAGGTATAGGTTTAGGTATGGCTATGGCATGGCATAGCATACATATAGAAAATAAGGTACATGCGATGCTACTCGTATAAGAAATTGGTGGAAATCTCCGAGGGCTAGGTTGGAATACACCATCTATTATCTATACATGCTGAACGCTGATCGATGACTGTTGTTTGGATGATGCGTATATAGGTATATAGATAGAAGACTAACCAGATCGTACGTACCGGACAATTATCCGGTAGCTATATAACCGTCAGTAGAAAAAACTTATTACTTATGCCATTTGAAGCGTAATAACAGAGCTCGTTTTGACAGCTTGCTGATATATTTTATATGCTTATAAGTTTCCAACGCAACTTAGCATTATAGTACATCTACGTATACGTACCTCAAAAAATATAGGTATACCGAGCATTATAGGTATAAACGGGGCTCGGGCCGAGATTCCGAAATCCTATACGAATTTTCCCTAAGGAAGTTTATAATGTGTTGAATTTCTTTGAAATTATAATAAGATCGGAAATTCGTAGTATTTATGTTGGGCCATTTTTTTAATAAAATTAACGGCGGTAGATATTCGACGTTTAACTACCATTTATGCGAGCGCGGTAAAGGTTTTAATAATATACGCATTAATGTTGGTATCGTCCGAAAATTGTATGGTTTTAGGTAACTCGGCGTAAGCGCGGTGCTACTGTTTTGGATTTTCGGATGCTGCCCGGCGACGGCAACTCGCATATCTCGCAGGTAAATTCAAATATGTATTAAAATACGTATATAAACCTGATGTATATATCTAAATTTAGACGTACGCGACTACATACGCCAGTCCGGAAACTGTTTATGGTTTCCAGATATGTAATTAATTTATAGAGGGCATCTTTATAACACCCTGAGTTACGTGTAAGCGGTGTAAAGCCTACAGTGTTTTCGATGACGGTGATTTCACGTCATGAAAGAGTGACCGCCACAGCCGCTGATGATTTGTCGTCGTGCGTCGTAGGATTTTTTTCACTCTTTATGTTTCTCGTTTACCTCGAACGATGAGTAAATTACCGATAGTGAAGGTAAACGCACTTTTGAAATTGCTGTCGGGGTGTAGGACCTGTTGGGCGAGATCTTTTGAGGTGAGGGGGTGTGCGGGGTGAAACGCGTGGATACGAAGATTTGACCACCTTTTTACTTGAGAAATTGGAAATTATGTGGATCAAACGAAAGTTCCCGAAAATAATTTAAAATGAATTTTGTTTCTAATTTTTTTTAATTTTAATATTTTGGAGTTCAAAGGAAATTGGAAAGTGGATACATTACCTGTTTGAACAAAATTTACGAATAATTCACTATCTTGCATGCAGCATGCTATATGCAATATATATTCAGGTTTGTATATCAAAATCGGACCCGAGTCTGAAATCCTTTCAAAAATCTGTTACAGATTTAAAATCAAGAATTTTTCAATAAAATTTCCAATTTTTTGATTTAAAAAAATTTCAAAATAAAATTCCTGTATGTTAATTTTATTTTAGTTCAGTCTGCAACAAAATACAGTGAAATTTGAATATCTCGAACTGGGTCAGCTTGGAAAAATGCGTTAAAACTCGGAGCATTTTATGTTTCTCTTGAACTCTTCATACTCCTATCTCAAAGAATACGGTTGTAACTTGAATTGAAAATTTTGATACGAGAAATGGAAAAGCCTTTATATACCTAATTCAAATTTTTGGTTTCTTCACTCACCGCTCGTGTTTACCTTTACAACTCGAATTTTTTTATTTCTTCACGATCATGCATTTTATTCATTTGGGCAAAACCTCTATAACTCCAACTCCATAATATTTGGCCTGATCGACTTGAACACGTCTAACTGGAATACAGCGATAAATCAAAAAAAAGTCCATCTCCCTTTACTTTGAGTTATCCATGCTCCGCTACAGAAGAAAGAAAATTGGAATTTGAAAATCAATTTCATTGCAAGTAAGTATACTAATAGGTGGTTAGTTTTTAGAGTTTTGGGAACCACTGGAACAGTTTTGCAATTCGATCTCAAAAATATGATGGTGAGTTTATGGGAGGGGGAAAAGGGCAAAAGTCCTCTTTTGATCGTAATGTACATTGCATATACATTTTTAATATTCCCAATCTATCTATAGGGAAAAAAGAACTTACCAACTTTTCTGGGAACGTGAAGTTTAAAATAATGAACGGGGATGGCTAATTCTAAATATTATGTACCTATACTTGAAGTGTATATTTTCGATTTTGTAGAACTTAATTATCGACTTTTTTCTCAATTTAATTAGTCACAGAAAATAAATAAATAAATTTACCTACTTCAAAAAAATTTGGTAAAAATTCGAAATTTTTGTTCCCATGTTTAACCCTTGGAGCTCCACAGCTCATACCCCAAAAAATATTTACTCATCAGTAAAATTTTTACATTGAACGAAAATGTGTTAAATCTTCCATTTCGCATGTTGAACATATTGCCTACTTTCCTATTTTCAGGAAGAAATATTTTTAGAGAAAATCAAATTTTTCCATAAAATCAAAAGTAGAAGGGATGATGAAAACAACAAGGTCCTTTTTTTTTAGATTTTTCCAAAAAAAAAAAAGGTTGTCTCTTAAAATTATAAAGTAGGCAGCACCACTCAACAGCGGAAATAAAACATGTCTTTATGAGGTTATTTCTCTACAATTTTGACACAGACCTTACAAAATTCTGCACCCCAATCCACAAATATTTTCAAGATTGTTAGGTTAATTGGGCTACTTACCATTAAGTGACAATAAACCACAACAAAATGTGTTCCATTGATGCTGAGAGAGAAAGGCGAAAATTTTTTTTAAAAATTTAATAAATTGAAATATCTTTTTATCTTTAAGAAAATCAAAATCTTACTACTTATTTGCATTAAGTATTTCATTTAGACAAAATTGTTTTTCAACTTTTTGCAATGATTTCAAAAATGTTCCAAGATACCAAATTTGGTAATCTAACTTGGGTCGTTCAAGTCAAAATTCACTTTGGGCCTAAAAATGGCTCTATAGACTGTTCGACATTAAGAGTGATGGTTTTGCAACCTTTTTCAAAAGTTGAATGTGTAGATAGCTAAAAAAAAAAAAAAGCGATGTTCAGACCCCAAATAGTCAGGTCAAAGGCTTTCGCGCGAAATCCCTGTTGAAATTGATTTTATGATTGATTCTTGTTCTGGACAGTAAAACAAAGAAATTAAGCCCGTATGCCCTTTTCCCCCTCCCTTTCCCCAGTGTCCACCCTCCAAACATTTCAAACGCGTGTATTGCCTTATCTATGGGTCGGTCGTAATGAAAAAACTTTCATACAAAAGTTGTTCCTCAGCACCTAATGTACATTTTAATTTCTCATCGAAATCCATTTTGGAGTAACTCCTGTCCCCAAATTTGAAAATAAAACAGTTTTCAGAAAACCTCAAAATCATGTTTTCTTAATTTTAAGCGAAAAGTTTCGGAGATACGACAAAATTTGTAATCCCAAAAAGTAGTCAGAATTGAATTTCCTTTCCAATGAGCTTTATCACAACCATTTTCACCAATTTTTCCCGACAGGGTGGATCTCTCCCCCTCCCCTTATCTCAAAAGTTGAACCCTCGAAAAAAATTGAGAAATTTTTGTTTTTCGATATCTAATGCAATTATTTCATTTATTATCGGAATTCATTTTGGAGCAAATTTTCTTCGTGAGTCCAACTTTTGTGAAAACAAGGAAAAGGGGAAGAGGTTCACTCTGTCGGGAAAAGTTGGTGAAAATGGTCGTCATAGAGCTCATTGGAAAGGAAATTCAATTCTGAATACTTTTTGGGATTACAAATTTTGTCGTATCTCCGAAACTTTTCGTTTAAAATGAAGAAAACGTGATTTTGAGGTTTGCTCAAAAACATATTTTGTTTCTAAATTTGGGAGGAAGGAGTTGCTCCAAAATGGATTTTGATAAGAAATTAAAATGTACTTTAGGTGCTGAGGAACAACTTTTGTTTGAAAATTTTCTCATTACGACCCACAGATAAGGCGATACACACGTTCGAAATGTTGGGGTGGACCCTGGGGACAGGGGGAGGGGGGAAATAGGGCATATGGGCTCAATTTCTTTGTTTTAGTATCCAGAACAAGAATCAATCATAAAACCAATTTTAACAGGAATAGCGCGCGGATGTACGATTGAGACTTGACTAAAAATTATTTGGTAAAAATTAAAACCCGTCGCGTCGACTCTATTCTCACCCTTCTCCATTTTCCTCTAAAATTCAACTACCCAGTACCTACCTACTTACCGATGTTCAAAATTTTGAAAAATTCAAAAAGAATGTTAACCTATTATAAATGGTCTTGATACAGACCTACAAACGTTGTACCCAAAAACACAATTTTCAACCATTTCTTATCATAACCTTATTTTGTAAAGACATTTTTTTAAAAATCTCAGTTTTCTCATGATTTCTCTGTTAAAAATCTAAAAAGAAAAGGAATTTCCAATTCTAATAATATGTTTTCAGAGCGACTATTCTTTCCTGTAATGATCGTTTTTAGTGATTTTCCACTGTTACCTCCCCCTCGACAAATTTTCAAAAACCAACATTATTTCTAAAAATAGGGTTACAGTGGAAAACTATAAGTATTCAAACAACTTGGGCTATTTCTCTGAGATTGAAAAAAAATTCGATTTCGATCAGAAAAATTGGAAAAACGTGAAAAAGTTACTTTTTCTTAGTTGTGTATGTATATAGGTACAAAGGACGTCAAGGTGAAAAATGATTAAAAATAGTGTTTTTGTGAAACAGTATAATCTAGGTATTTGGTAAAAAAATTTCGATTTTTTTTCAGTTTTCCAAACTTCTGAACGTGGCTGAATTTTGAGGTCACGTGAAGAAGGATAAGAGTTGAGCTAAAATTTTTGCCAGGTAATTTTGGATCTGAAAACATAAGTATTTTTGAGCTACCACCGCATTCAAATTTCGGAGAAAAGTTGTAAAACGATCAAAGTACTCCTTTGTTCATTAATCCGCTCTCCAACTTGGTAATCATCATTTCCTTTTATTTTTAAAAAACAATCAACCTGAAAACTTTATTTTAAAAATATTCACATTAAATTAATTAAAGTATCCAAATGAGTAGCAAACTATGAACCCTTATAATCAAGCAGCAGGTAACACCCTCAACATCGCACTCATCTTATCGCTTTTCATCTTGGGGAAATTTCACATTCTTTACGAAATATGAGAAATAACTACCATATAAACATCACTTCGGTTAATTATCGGTTATGGTACACAAGTGTCTACCTCAGAATTAAAAACATAACGCTCGTCCCACATATTTTAAATACTTTAGCAAAATTATTCACCCACTAAAATGAAATTATTACCGATCTACTCCTCCTTATGAAAAGAGGTTCAGCATCATCGATATACTTAGATAAGATGTTACAACGATGAAAAATGAAATTAATTCATTAAAACGCGAAGAATTTGGACCCTTTTTTTTTCAACAAAAAGTTTCAGGTGATATGAAAGAATCCACTCGTACGTTTCAATGACCTTTTCGAAAAGTACCTACTTGAAAGGTTTAACAAGTTTTCGGACGATTGATGACTTTCGGTGGCATAGTTCATTCGCTAACGTATCCAAGCTGTCTGGCCAAACCTACTATTAAAAATGTGAATCCTTCCTTTTAAACACGAATCAAAACTAACCATAGAAAAAGGTAACGTGATCTTTGTTGGGTGATAAACATTGGCCCGCGTCTCAACCATGTGAACCGATATCTTACGTGCACGTGGATATTTTCGAAATTCCATAAATATTCGTATCCGCAAATAAGTTTGGTGTTTTGGTGGTAAATCGTTCGAAAAAAGATGCCACAATAACACCCAGAAGATAACCGTATATTATACAGAAATGTCAATTTCGAATAGATGAGAAATTTAGATTTATTTCCCGAACAATATGCCGGAAGCCGGACGAAGGTGGACAGCGATAAATTCAACCTCAACTTTCGCTATAAGTGTACTTAAGGCGCACGAAATGTACGTATTCGGATGTTAATAATAAAGAGATGGCGGCGAAGCTTTTTGATTTTGTTTATGTAAAATATAGAATGGTATACGAATGTACGTACACGTATAAAGTTCAAGCACGTATATTTTTGCCAAAGGAAATAAACCAAATGGAAGTGGGTTTTCAAAATACTCGGCAGAGCAGCCATCAGCATGGTTGCAGAATTTTTATGACTTTTATCATACGTATCTCGCCGTAACACGTGAACCCTTCGTATCGTTCGTTTGGCCCCCGAAAAATATTTCCATCGTGGCGAAACCACGACGACGTAGTGAAAAGCCAAACTCAACGCGGATTTAATTTAAGAAAATTTACCTGTATAAATTTAACATTAACATGAATAGACAAGTGCGTGGTGCTACTTGGTGCGTAGTAGCATTTGCGTGCAACTACACGTAAACTTTCGAAATATATAAAAATAAGAAGAACAACAAAGGTAAAAAAAATAAGGAACCGACGTACGCAATATTCGTAGAAAGAAAAGGGAAAAAAAAGTAAAGTAGACAGGTCACACGCAAACCGAATAGAATAAGTTTTCGTCTTTTTTCTTTTGCACTTAGACCGCGAGACCATTTACAACATTTCGCCTCATCGTGTATAGCGTAGAAAAACGCTCTTTTTCTTCGAGTAATCGAAATCGTACTCGGAATGATGATTTTCATTTTTATTCTAAACACGAGTAATGATTCATTTAAAACGGTAAAATATCGGAGTTGGAAATGTTCGAAGCAGAAAGCTTTTGTGAGATTGGCGTATTTCTGCTTTTGAAATCCTCTCTCTTATATAAACGTACGTACGTCTACGTAATACAACGTCGAACGTATATTTTCGCCCGTGATGCGTATATACGAGTATAAGAGAAGCACTAAACTTTTTGTATAGAAATTTGTAGACGATAAATTTATTTGCTGATGACAGAAAATTTGGCAGAGAAAGTTTTCCCTTTTATTTGACAAATATAGTTATTAATGTTGTAAATGGCGACGCGACGTGTTATCGGGTTTTATATTTTGATTAATATTGCAAGTAGTGTGAGTATTTTATCAAGTGTATCTTCGATTGGAAAAAATCCGGGGATTTTTAATTCGTACGTATTCTAAAATGATTGCGGGGTTTTCTGTTATGGGAGGAAGGATGCAGAGAATGATTTTTGGTTTCAAAATGTTTTCAAAATGAGTTTTACGCTGTAAAAACTTGGTCTTGTGAGTCCAAAATGCGGTTTGATTTTGTTGTTGTTGTTTTTTTAAAAGAAAACTTAAAAAAAAGTAAACCGAAATTTTTGAAACTTGATCTTTTAATTCGAAACGACAATGAAACTTCGTACACGGATTTTGAAACTAATTTGTATTGTGAAATGTTGATGAACAGTGGAGAAGGGCATCAAGTTTTGTTTTTAGAAAGGTTTTTACCCCTAAAAATTTAAGTATAGGCCCAAAATAGGATTTGGTTTTTTGTTGTTTTTTCAGAAATTTTCCAAAAAACAACAACGTAGCCTGAAATTAATTTTTCTATCGAAAAGTAGGGAAGTCTGGGGCACTTTTTCGGGTTTCATAGCTTGAAACATTTTTTGCATACAAATTGTGAGTATGTAGAAATTGTTCAAAATTGGGCAAAAACACAAAAAAAACTTAAGTACATAATAGAAATATCAAGTTGAAAATATTTTAAAATATATTAAAATTAGATAAAATTTTACACCTAGCAATTTATTCATATTGCAAAAAAATTGAAAATCCCTGGATTTTTTTTTTTGCATAAATCCAAAAAGGTAATTGGTATGTTATTCACTTGAATTCAGTTAAAATTTCATGAAAATTCATCATTGCTCAAATCAGAAACTACAACTTGAAATTTGTTCATGCATTGCTTGCAAGAGTGACGAAAAATGAACATTTTTGTGGTGGGGGAGGGAGGTTAAAAACTGTAGTGATTATTGACCAGTGGTGATATTTTTTCCTGAAAATTCTTTGGTTTTTGTTTGGTTGTTTTTTCGATCCGGAAATGGTTTAATGTTTTTGATTTATTTCCAAAAAAACCATAAAAACATAAGATGAATGGACCTTTGAGATTTTTTTGTAGAAAAAATCAAAAAAGTATAAATAGTTTAATTTTCTTCGGAAATGATTTGGGTTTTTGTATTTTTTTTTCCTGTTAAAAGCGTGTCTTTCTGATTTTTTTGTAGGGAGATAGTGGAAGTAGTATAAATAAAAAGATACCGAGTGTTTTGAGAATTCGTGGTGAAAGTGATGAAAAAGAAGTGATTTCAGTTTTGACTTTTGACTGACTCTAAATTGAGGTATTTGGAACATCCAGATGAAAAGTTTTTGGACATTGCGTCCAGATTGAGGGTTTTAAGACTCTATGTCCATTGTCTATTCCCAAAATTAGTTTTAAGACACGATGTACCAATTCAGTTTAAATTTTAAGTTTTGGGACAATGTATCCATTATATCCATGTAAAAATTAATTTTAGGACACTATGTCCCAGTCAAGTTTTTTTGGGATATTATTTCTAAATTGAGGTATTTGGGATGCCCGAATTAAACGTTTTTGGAGTATTATGTCCATATTGAAGGTTTTAGGACACTGTGTCCATGTCAAAATTAGTTTCATGACAATATGTCCCTGTTATTCAGATTGGAACTTTTGGAACTCTATGTCCAATGTCCATGTCCAAATTAGTTTTAAGACTCTTAGGTACATAAATATCTCGTCGTGTAAAACTTTATTTTGTCGTAAAAACATTATTTCGTCGTGGAAAGAATTATTTTTATCTCTAAATTATCGTTCATTCACATTAATTCGTCGTTCATAGTTCGTCGTGCATTTCTAATTTTTTGTGTCGTGAATTCCCATTATTTGGTCGTGATTCTGTTGCGTCAATCTCGTCGTGCAACCCCCTTTTTTTGTCGTGCAGTTTTATATTCCCCGTTTTTTAAAGGTGTTTTGTTTTTTTAATTTTTCTTCTTTCCTAAAAATTGATTAAATTTACTCTGAAAATGATTTGATATTTTCAAATTTTTTTTATACTTCTGAAATCGAGGAAAATGGGCTTTCGAGATTTGAGGCTGTCAACAAAAAATCAAAATAAAGTATTAAAATAAAATTTTGATTTTTCAATTTTTTACTAGAAAAAAATCAGAATCAGCAAAATATTTTTAAGGAAATAAAAAAGAAACTAGGCCATCTTCAGAAAAATTAATTTCATTTTCAGAAGAAAAAAAAACAAAAAAACAAATTATTTCAAGATAGAAAAATACTAAAAACAAAAACGAAAAACCAAATCAAATACCTACCTAATTGAACTCTTGAATCAAGCTTTTTTTAAATTCAAAATATTTCATGCAAAAATCATAAATTTATAATTTTTATGTTACCTATAGGTAGGTATTTATTTCAATATTTTCGTACGAACTTAAGTAAGTATACACAACAAATTTTTGTTATATTTTAGCAGGTTTTACATTATAAATGTAGGTACATCTACATATGTATCAAGAAGAATCATTTAATTCAAAACACTTCTCGTCGAAAAGAAAATTCATTGTGTCCGAATTGAAAATTATTTGCTCCTAAACAAATGATTATTTTCAAAAAAAAAATCCCCAGATAGGATCGAACACGTAAATATTTCCAACGAAAGTGGGCCAAAAGCAATTCGTGAAATACCATACCTAAACCCTTTACCACGCCACCTTTCTTTATTTGGTCGAACATGTTGAAAAATAAAATACACATAGACGTAGACATAGACACTAAAATTAGACGCCGGTAATGAAGTGATAAATAATTTATGGAATTTTTAAAGTGGAAAATTCTTTAAAACGGCGATTAGTTCCAAAGCTACTTCAAGTTAGCATCATTACCGTATAATTACAAAAAGAAGAGGGTTATATCTAATGCTGTTTTTATTGACTCAAAGCAACCCCCATATGGCGTTATAATTGGTAATAAATGTCTGTTAATGAATTACTAATTATTCCTACTTCAACGACAGGTTTATCGGTAAATAATGATTAAATATAAGCTTATTTCGTATGTACGCTGGTGCCTTTAAACGCACATATACGCTTATCATTAATACACGAACAAGCGTATAAAATCGTGCTTAAATATTACGTGAGCTTCTAATGTATAATTATCGTATACAACTATCTCGTAAAACTGGAAATTAAAATTTGTTTACGTTTCATTTCGTCTGTAAGTGTGTGTTTTTTCAAACCCCTTCTCTTTTCTTATGTCCAGCAAAATGTTTTAAAATTTTTTTTTATTTTTTACATGGTGGTGACAATTTTTTTCGAAATTCTAAATACGTAATATCTATTTCAAAACATGAGAGCTTTTGATTTTTCAAAAAATTTCGTATTTTGTTTCCTATTTACATTTTACAATAGGATCGTCTTCTTTAATATACATCAAATATGCAAAGAAGAAAATGATGTATTTTATACCTAAGCTTGTAGGTCTAAGTATTCTCTCAAAAAGCCTCTAAACATATTTGACAGAAAAAATGATATGTTTCTAGCCCTGATTTCCATTTAGGCGTACATTTTTCTCTCAAATTTTATTTCAAAGCTGCGTACATAACCATTCGCATTTCAGCAAAAAAAAATGACAGAATTTTGGCAAAAAATTGTATATTTTGTAAAATTTAATGGGAATTTTGTCTCGGAAAAAATGTCTTCTATCTTAGTTCGTTTTTTGGTTTAAAAAAAAGTATAGGGGAAATTGAAATTTTGCACATACGATAGCAACCTATATTACCCTTCAATTCAACTACATACGAAAACCCATATACTGTACCGAAACGGTCACACCTACATAAATGTGTAAAAAAAAAAAGGAAAAAAATCGAACCAGCAGTTTTACCACATCTGTCACTTCGGAAATTTTATCGAATACGTCATCGCGACCAAATACAATAACCTAACCATTAAAATTTACATAATAGTTAGCGTCCTCAAAAACGTTCAAGCCTACCAGATTCGTACGTATGTGCGTATTGAGTTTCCGCGACAATGTTCTGAACTGACAAAATTGGCCTTGTTACTTTTATTGCCGTAATAATGGCAATAATAACAAGCAATAGTCAAAGCAGACAAAAGCACAGAACGACACAATGTCCTATTTCCAATACACATAGGTTTAGGTACCTACAGTACAGTCGCGATACGATTCTGTAATTATCGAGTGTACGTGTATTTGTGGTAGTACGTTAATAAAATGGTAGCCGGGGTTAGAGGATATTTCATTGTGGTATTAGCTAGGTTAAACCGTACTCCACCCACGACGTCAACTATTGTTACGAATTTGGTGTTTTTATTTAGTCGTGAGTGTAAGCTGTTAGGCAGTGCACGATGCTACGTAGGGGTATACGAGAGGGATAAAAATTCGGTGTTGGCAAAAATGGGGTTTTTACGACTTTTTTTTTTGACGAGTTGGGGTGTTTTGTGGCGAATTTGGTGATTGGGTGGACAAGTTGATTTTTTAATTATTTTCAAGTTCAGTGTGAAGGTTTGTTTCGAATTTCAAAAAATGTGTTAATTTTGGGTACTTTTTTGAATTTTACATTGATAACATTTTTACAAAACAAAAAAATTGTTGCGAAATGATCTCGAAAAATGTGCTGAAAATTTGAGATTTTTTGATCATATCCCTTCCTTCCCCTTAGACAAATGCACAAAGTTTCAAAATTTTCATTTTTTTGCTTTCCTGTTGAAAGTTAGTCGTATTGTTAGTATTGAAGAGTGGGACATTTTTCCTGATTTTCATTGAAGATGTTTACATGAGTTTTGTGTACGATCAAAAACATTATTTTCGTGATCTAACACAATTTTCATTGTTGTGAGGTTATTAAATTTCCTTGGATCGCAAAGTCAGTTTTGTTATTTTGTTATTTCATATCAGCATTAGGTAAGTATAAGAACTAAAAAAACAATGAAAATTTCTAAAAAAAATCGATACTTTTTTTATTCTTGAAAGGAAAATAATACCTACGACCAACTTTCAACAAAAAAGTAAAAAACTGAAAATTTGAGTTTTAATCGGGGGGGGGGGCATTGGCAGAAAATTTCGCATTTTTACATGTCTTTTTGAGGTTATTTTCATTAATAATTTTTGTTGCTCTCAATTTTTTTTTAATTTTCGGTGTGCAAAGTAATTAGGTAGGTCTAGGTATCTACAAATTAACATTTTCTTAAATTTCTTCCAGTGTAGGTAAATAAGGTAAATTTTGCTGAACAATTACGTATTTTTCAAACGAACAATGTTGTATAGAATTTTTAATGATTTTATGAAGAAGATTTGTTCATGATGTACGAGACATTTTGATGTATCTAATTGATTATCATTACAACAAAAAAGTTGCACATGGAATTCCACTTCACTGTCATTACGTGTAAGTATAGTACTTTCAGGACAATTACCTTTAAAATCGTGACTGGTAGGTAGCTCAATTTGTGTAAATTTGTGAACTCAGCAAAAAATTTTGGGTCAGGATATCAATTACTAAATTTTGCCAAATTATAACATCGATTTATAAATTTTTGATTTTTTTAGAAAGATATATACTTAGCAGTTTAAGACAATTTCCCTGGAATGTCACTTTAAAAAAAGGGTGGAGTTGGTGGAAACCATGTGAAAAGCATGTGAAAACAAGCAAGCATGCAATAACCAAAACATTTTACGAAAATAAATCAGTAAAGTTTTCTTCAAAAGCTTCAAAATTATAAATACCTATGTTTTACTTAATGTACGACTGTACGTGTGCCATAAGATTTTATCATATTTTCTTCACGATCCTTCAATTCCGGTGTCTTTTCGATGTTATGTACGGCAAGAATTTTTTAGTTTATAGACAAATTTATTACCAACTTGACAGTTCCGCAGCATCTGCACCTTTGAAGAATTTTTCAAATTTTACAAAAAAAATTATTTTTTTGTAATGTTTAATGTGGTGAAATTCCAGTCGACCCTGAAGGCGTATTCAACCTTACTTGAGGATAAATGGGGTTTGATATCCCTTTGGTGAAAAGAAATGTTGACAACAGTGGTATCATTTCAACTTTTGAAGGACTTATTTTGAAGAAAAAAAAAGGTCGCCTGAGGGCTAGGTTAGGTCTTTAATTGTAATAAGTATAAGATGATGGGAGGGGGGATGCAAAATCCAAAGACCAAATCCGCCAGTCATGCAAATCCATGTGCATCATCTCCTCGTAATAAAAAGTAAAAATTTTTAAGGAGCAGCTTTGGAAAAGACTTAACGGTTTTGTGTTGGAAAAAGAAAAAAGGAGTGAAATTTCGAAAAAAAAATTACATGATTGTATGAATATTACTTGGAGTGTAAAAGCCAGTGGCGTACCCAGGGGACGGAATGGAGATTTTTCATTACAAAAATCTGAAAAAAAGTGTATTTTTTGCCCTTTCAAACATGATTTTTCAAAATTTTCGCCCTCGCTTCGCTCGGGTAGTATTTCATTCATTTTTTTTATTGAAAAAACATATAACTCCCTGAATCTGAATCAGTCATTGATGAAATTCTGCCTTTCAGAATCAGTGAAATGATTTTTATTGAAATTTGGTGATTTTTCACTGATCTTTCAGTCAAAAATCACTGATTTCTCAATCACTTCCCAATTTTTCAGAAAAAATCAATAATTTTTACTGAAATAACAGTTAAAAATGACTGATTGTCAGTTAAATTTATTTCATTGACTCAAAAAGGTGAATTTTACTAATTCACATTTGAGGAGTGTATTGATAGTTTGTTCCTAAAAATTCTTCAATTTTTCAATTTTTCTTTGCTGAAATTTATTCATGTATTATCATCCTACTGAAAATACCCTGACTACGCCAACGCCACTGAAATAACAGGTTATTCAATTTTTTCATTGAAATTTGACCCCCCCTCCCCATTTTTTCTCGAATTCTCAGCTCCTTCCCTAAATCAATTCTGAACATAAGCGCACCCAGGGTGGCTCAGAGGCTCGAGCCCCCCCCCCCCCTCTTAAGCTCGGCAAGGAGATTTTTTTATCATAAAGATGTCAAAAAATAGTATATTTTTTAGTAACTTCCTATTTCTTGAATAAACATAACACTTTCTAAATTTGAATCAGTTGAATTTGCAGAAATTCTGTCTTTTTTGAAAATTAGTGATTTTTCTCTGATTTTTTAGTCAATGTTCATGTTCTATTTATTAGAAAAAATCAGTAATTTTGACTAAAGAAAATCTGAAAATCTCGTCATTTTTCTAAGTATTTTTCTTCGCTCAAATTTGTGGGTACGGATTACCTGCCTACTTAAAATACCCTAACTACTCCAGCCCCACTGAAATTTTCATTGAATTTTGACTCAACCCCCTTTTTTCTCGAAATCTGAGCCCCTCCCTTACACAATTTCTGGGTGCGCCTATGGTGAAAGTTTACCCTCTTCTCCCTAGAACTTTATCAAACACATTTTTCCGTGTCTCATACTTTTAAAAAAATATAAATGTTGGGGCTCGAGGAGTCCCAAGGTTTATTGTATTATGTGGAACCTATCCATAATGAGATCTGGGAAAGAGAATAGCATTACAAATTTTTACCTACTTTCAATGAAAGCTTTTATCAAATTTACACATACCTATTATTTTCTTGATTTTTTTTTCAATTCTATTTGAAATTTTTGGTGCAAAAAACCGACGTAATATGTGAATAATTTTGTTTTATATATGTAGTTATATCACATTTTCATCTTAATAAATTTTTCAGATACGAAGGATAGAAAATTAATACTTTTTTGGTGGGTAATATCGTAAAAAGATATACGTTCATTTATTTTGTCAAAAATAACAATTTGTAGGTACTTGATAAGTTAATTTTTTAGTACATATTTTTTCTCAAATATAATTTGAAAATTATTTCATTTCCGTGGTAAATATTCAAACTGGTATTTGTAACCTGTTCACTTGTTTTGTAGAAAGTTCAACGCTTTCAAAAAGATAAAAAAATGGTGCAACTCTCGCCCTGGATCTTGTGACCGTAAAAAATAGCAAAAACCTCAGCTTATTTTTCGAACCACCTTATAGTTTTCACACAGTCGAGTATTTATTTTAAAGAAACCTACCTGTGAAAAAACGTGGAAACCTAACAAAAACAAGAAAAAATAGTACGCAAGGTGCCAGACCCGAGATGATGTATCGAGTACGCAAGTTTCAATAGTGTTTCAACCCCTTTATGTGAAATGCGTTTTGAAAGTTGGAATCGCCAACGAGCATCACGCAATTTCCTTCTTTTCCACGTCCGCCTCTTCGGCTGGTCGTACTGCCAACGCCGCCAAGACTCCGCTGAAAATCGTATCTCGTTGCTAAGTTATCACCGCACAAATATGCGTTTACGCGCTCGTGAGTTTAATGTTGCACTTGCACTTGTGCGTAGTGCATACGTTTCATGGAACACGGCCCAGCCACAGCCAGCTAATATGGTCTAACCTAGTGGTACCTACTCATCCGGCACAAATATAATTGTAAATTTCTTCAGTTCAATGACGTGTTACCGTGACTAAATAAGGAAGATAAAAGACCCTGGCGCATTACAAATTCCTGCCTTTTTATTTCGCAGCCCTAATGTGTGCCTGGCGCGTTATGCAAGTGCGGGGAGATTCTTTGCAATAGGGTCAATATCGCGAACCGTTATTGTTGCGGCCAATAATTTCGTTTTGCTTGGTGCATGTTCGACGTGTGTATAACACCAGTGCTCACCATCGCTGGCTGAAAATTAGCGTTTAATTTTAAATCGCATTTTAAACCGTTTATAATGCGATTGCCTCTGCTGCAGGAAAAAATTCACCCGGCGTCGTTTTTGCTCCGTGGCGAGGCGCACGCGAGTAATCCGCGATGCTGCGCATCTTTCTTCTGTTTCTTTCTTTTTTCCCCACAAACGTGCGGAATCGAGGAGCGAAAAAAAACGCAGAAAAAAGTTGGTCGAATTTAAATGGTAGAAAATTTCGTGTTTTGTCCTGTTAGACTGTTAACTACACGGTAATACCATAGGCAACAACGTGTTATTAGGATTAATTGTATGGTATACCTACATGCGGCGGTTTGTAACGCCGAAAAAAAAAGCCCGCGTAACACGCACACTCGCGCCTGGTCATGGTACATGTGTTTGCGAGATGAAATCTTTACGTGGTCAATGAGTAGCCTATTTGGTTTCGTATCGAATAAAAACACCACGAATTAAGAATATTTGCATTATCGGAGTACAATGAAAAATTGCACTTGTATTATTTGCTGCTTATAATGTTTATGCACCCCTGCTGCATGGACCACGTAGAAAAGACGCATTTGTGAAATATTATTACGTTCTGGTAAGTTATAAAGATTTATAAGCCACCCTCGGTTTTATTTTTTTTTACCATATCAGACACCCTTTGCATTATTTATTGTGTCGATTAACTCCGCGCCTTCTAATTCATTGTTTCATACTTGATAAGGGGGATGAACTCGACTAGTCAGAAATGACCGGCAAACGCGTGCAAAATCGTTATGAAGGAAATCTGTTGCTGTTCAGTCTTTGTAACCGAGTTGGCGTTGAAATTAGCCCATGACATGATGGTGTAGTTTTGCCAATTCAACAGATCTCAATGGGTTTGGAATTTTTGGAATGTCGTTTGCAAGCATTTTGATTCAGTTGGTGAGTTTGGTGCTGTGTTTTACTAGTAGGATGTGTTTGGTGCGGTGATTGGATTATGAGATCTTTGGGTTTGGGGTATGGTGTGTAGGATTTTGTCAAGGGAAAGAGAGACGAGAGAGAGGTTTTACTGGTGAAATGGATGAAGGGTCACATACTCTATGCCTTATAGCTTCGCATTCGTATTAATATTTTTTTCATTTTTTCATAACTCGAGCAGGAAGCTATAATAGTTTGGAATTTTTTTATGTCAATTTTTTAAAGAGGATAGAATTAGCTTTTGAATGATATGATTATATTTTTTGGTTTCTTGCAATTTTGTTCTTTGTATTTTGTAAGATTTCAATAAGAATGAATGATTTATAAAAGTATGCGAAATATGTACATATAAGTAAAAGTAATTACCTAAATATATTTTGAAAAATTTCAAAAAAATTCATCATGGAAGATTCCAAAAACTGCTTCTTACCGAGTATAATTTTTTTTTTTGAAAATACGTACCTTACCTATCTACACTGTAAAAAATTATCGAATCTCGCTTAGCTAGATGTGTGTTTCTCATTACAGTAAAATTCCGGTTGGAAAAATTGTACATAATTTTGTGATGCAGCGGTAGAAAACAAGAACCTGCCAATTTAAATTTAATTTTTCTCCTTTTTTGTGAATTCCAGTTTTCTTTAAAAATTTATGGAAATTGTTTTAAAATACAAATAACTGAAATTTTCAAATGCTTAAAATTGAAATGTTTACTTCAAGACGTAGGAATTGGTTCAAGAACTTAAATTGGTAAAAAAAAGATTTTAAGTCTAGAAGTGTGAAGAAATAGTTTTTAAAAAGTTCTAGAATCAAAAGGGACGTCACGTACCTATTGAAAATAAATTATTTCATTTGGTAGCTAGATATTTTACAGAATTGTGATATTTACCTCATGGAAAAGGAAAATTAGGAAATGCACTCTCCTAATCTGAATTAAGCAATCAACAAATCTGGTGAAATGTAACCCTTTTCAAGCAGAAAAATGAATTTCACCACTGAAAATCAGTGCTTTCTTTGACCCTACGACTCCACACATAAAAAAATGGCATTTGCCAATTAATTTTCTAGCGCTGGACCAAAGTTTGATACAGCGTTATAACGTCTAGGGGTGTACATAAATGTTCAACCTTTCATTTCCCTTGATGGGCAAATTGCCTACTTTTTTATTTGAAGGGGCAAAATTTTTAGAAAAAAATATGTATTTTTCGTGTTTATTGATAATTTTTTTTCACTGAATGAAAAGTGGAAGGGATGAAATCGCCACTCGACAGATACTTGTGTATCTATGCCCTACTGGTTCGTGCACAACACTTTGCCTATCGTTTGGATTTAAGGGGCAAAAAAAATTAAAATTCGTATCGATCAAGATTTTTTCCAGAAACGTTTGACCCCCTTAAATGAAAAAGTAGGCAATTTGCTGCATAGCGGAAACTAACGGTGGGTCGAGTGCGCATAGGTACTAGGAGGTGTTACCACCCGATCACTCGTTCCTGCCAACGTAACACACGAAAAAAACCTGTCTGTGACATTTGTCACATGTGTGGAGTCGGCGGGTTAAGTGATTTTTCAGTTTAAAATTATTGATTTTTTCAGACAGATTAGTGAATTGACTGAAAAATTTGTGATTTTTGATGGGAAAATTCCCAGTTAAAATTAATTTCACTGACTCGAAAAATAGTTTTTTGCCAGGCTTTATTGATTCAAATTTAGGGAGTAATTTTGTAAGATACCAATGACTTTTAGGATTTCACGAAGTTTTTTTCGAGCCATATCATGTCTGATCATACATATGTATTTTCATTGGATTGGTTGGTTTGATTCATTATATTCATTTTACTAGCGGTTTTTGGGGGAGGGACGCTTAAGAAAGCGTCTTCTCTATTGAGGAACTTCATCCAATGGGAAGGGAGAGGCTCCGCATCCTCCTTTTGCGTATAGTGCCTTACAAAAATATTAACACTATTGTTATATTCGATAATTAAACCAAATTAGATGTTCAATTTCCAGTTGTTTAATGTTTTTTCATTTCGTAGTTTTTTTTCTATTTTTCAAAAATTATGGAATATTCAGTTGAATCATGCTTCAATCGCTATCAGCAACCAAAGCAAAAAGTATAAGGAACTTGCTTCCTTCAAAATCACAAAATTAGGTACAGTTTTGGTTGCAAAAATTTGGTTCCGAGTCAGAAAAAATTCTAAAATAGATGACTAAATTTTTTGAAGAAAATTTTTGTTTTGAGTCAGAAAAATTTAGAAAAGTTCATTTTGAGCGGAAAAATTGATCTCAGTTGGAAATTTTTTATTTCCCCCCTCACTATGAGGCGAAGTTTATATTTTTTTATCGGAATCACTGTTTGCGTTAGCAACATTATCATACTAACAAGAGAAACACTTAAGGTGTCTGCCACCAGACCGGGCACCAGACCGGGGCTTTGATTTTTGGAAAGAACTTGTCCCAAAATTTCAGCCACGTAAGTTAATATCTCAATTTTTGACGAATTTTTGAAAATTTAAAAATCATTTTTTTCAACAAAATGATTGAAAAAAGGGTTCAAACTTGATGAAATTTAAATCCATTCCAAATATCGTTTTTTCGAACCCGAATTCGGCCTTTTCTAGTTATTTTGAAGCCTCCAGTCAATTATTTCAATTTTTTCCGGTTTAATAAATAGTTGGTTAAAAATTCTCATTTGAGGTGTTCCACCTCGAAATTGAGCTAAATATGAATTTTCACTTTGAAATAGTGGAAAGCAAACAAACATTCGAATTTTTGCTACTCAAGTTAATTTAATTTGGAAATCTTATGAAGAAATTCGATTACTAATTATACTAGAGAAAATGGAATTCACGCTAGCTTCAGAATGGCTGAAAACGGTCAAATTTAAATTCAAGAGATAAATGTTTGTATGAACCTAAAGTTCGTCAAATTTGATGAGAAAGTATTTTTTTCAAAAATATCACATTTTTGCTGAAAAGAAACAATTCTTAAGTAATTCGCCAAAAATGGAAAAATCAATTTGAGCAGCTAAAATTTTGGCTTCTGAGATCTTGGGACATACCTATACTTTCTCTTCCAAAAAATCGAAGCCCCGTTCCAGTCAAGGGCGGAAACCTTGGTTCTCTTGTAAAGCCATCTGTTTTGTTTTCCGACAATTTTTAATCTGGTGAATTGACTTATTTTGAAGAAGTAACTTGAAATATGTGCAGTGGCGGTTTTGGAAGGGAAAATCCGAGGAAGTCAAAAAGTCAGCATTGCCAGATGAGAAATTCAAAAAATCACCCTTTGTCTTTTTTTCATAAAATCGCTAGAATTACCTACACACGAAACTTGTAGATATCCTAAAAAAAAGAGTCTTAGATTTTGAGATTAAACTGAAAATTTAGAATTTTTTTTAGAAAAATGAAAGAATTGATGAGCCCAAGCCTGAGCGAGGCGAGTTTTTTTTCAAGTTGTATTTAAAACTCGAAATTTTACCAATTCCCCTAATATTTTGTTGTTTTGAGATGAAATTTGTAATTTGAAACCAAAATCAGACAAAAAAATCATCAAATTCACCAATTTTTTAGAAATCACTTATTTGTTATTTACCATTGCGAAAATAAAAATAGAGGAATAGAACTATTTTTTTTAGGGTGGAATTTTATCTTATTTTCCATTTTTTTTCTAGGCACATTTTATCAAAAAATGAATGTTGAGAAAAATTGTAAGTTTTGAAAAAATTCAAGGAAGTCTGACTTCCCTGACTTCCCTTGGGAAACCGCCACTGAATATGTGTCTATTTAATATTATCAAATTGATTTTTCAGTTACAATAATCAGTTTTAGAGGACTACCTAAACGATTTTTTGTCTTAGTTTTTGATTTTCAGTTTTTAAGATTTTTCAATTCAATTTTCAGTTTCATTTTTAATCATTCATTCGATGGAAGATGGAAACATGAAAAAAAAAGTAAAATAGTCAGTCCTGAGCCCGAATAAAGGTTCAAAGTCAAAAGCCAAAAAATAATTTTGACTTCAATTTTAATTTTCAGTTTAGTTCAATTTTCCAACTCTAAAAGTATTAAGTTTGGGATTATTGATCAAACTAAATGAAAGAGATGGTGTGGGATGTGTCAAAACCTTGGTTAAATAATTTTGAACTAATCTGACTTCTGATAGGGAAGTGAAACGAATCGAGTGTTTAATTTTTTTCTAAAAATTACATAAGGTACTTCATTTCAAACTTCCAAAATCTGAAAAATAAATAAATGTAGGTACTTACCTACCTAAATCACTATGGTATTTCAAATACCTAAAAATATGCTCTAATTTCGACCCAATACAATTTAATGATGGTTTTATGAACAACCAGTTGAAGAAGAACTTCGACTCCATTAAATCACCAACTTCTTAGTCTCAACACTCTTGTTTTTACGTCAGTACCGGTTCTTACCTATACCGAAGTTCTTTCATGTGGTCCAGTGCTGCCATTCGATGTGCTTAAGGTTAAGATATGGCGCCAATTAAAAGAAGGGATAGCATTGTGATACCTTTTGTTCTGTCTGTATTACGAGTACACTTACGGTTATTAATTGTGTATTGGAACTTACCACACGTTATTGTTCCATCCTACAACTTGTTTTTACTTTATAAAAACAAAGCTGTATGTATTATATACGTATCCTACATATCTGGAGTGTCTTCAAACCCGTAGCTATTTTTCATCCCACATCTAGGTATTCTCTACCTATTCCCAAAATATCCGTGCATCAAGATCATATTTTACCACAGGCTACTATCATTTTATATGGTTTTTATTTGGGAAACTTTCGCCCTCCATCATGTCTTTATGAATCGAAAAAAAGTTTCGTATCTCTTGATATTCCATTCAAAAAATAAATCGAATATAAAATTTTTTCAATTTTTTGACATTATTTCGCACGAACCGGACTCGATGAAAATCTCGATTCAACCTACATCCAAAGTATAGCGTAAAATCTAATAAAACGTTTTGATTCAACATGAAAACGTCTATCTACGTGGTGGTTTTATGGGTGTTACAAGTTAAGAAATGACTTAGCGCATTAAAGTTTTTCAAATTTATTATTTCTACTTTGAAAGTTTTACAACAATAAACGAAAAATATCTTAATCGTAAATACAACATTTTCACAACATTTTTTTTTTCGTTAAGCCTGTACAATATATATAATAAAACGTCAGCTAATTTATTCACGAAATAACAGAGCAATAAAAACCATTTTAAAAGTTATTTACATTAAGATATGTATAGGCTTAATATTTTCAAAAAAAAACGAAAAAAAGGAAAAAGAAAAAAAAGAAAAGAAAAAGGAAGTATAATAAAAATAAATAAAACTTTAAATCGTAAAAATAATATAATGGTTAACAGAATTTCTAACAACAGTAAGCAATGACGAAGAGAAATGTGTGGACAGCGTAAATTCGCGAGTACGAAAAATTGTAATTTTTTCCATTTGTTTTTGTTTGTTTCAGTTTTTAACGCCTTAGTAGAACGTTTACCGTACGATGTGAAAATCAGACATAAATGTAGTATTCGTATATGAATGATATCGAAATCCATACACGTCATCGCGTACACGAGCAGAAAAAAATAAAGGTAATTTAAACATTTCATATAGCTTAGGTTAATTTTTTTTACATCGACGCGCGCTTTACATATTACACAAATTAAATGACAGTGAAATGTTAACAATTAGCAGATAAGTATTACGAATGTGCCATTCAACATCTAGCATACATTTTAATCAAACTTTTCAGCCTTGTCAGAGGCAGGAAATCAAAGATGGGAAGAGGCAGAGGATTCGTCGATTTGACATGTACTGCGATGTACTGGAGCTCGGATTTGAAAATATTAAAAATGAATTCGAGTATCTATCTAGATTGTTTTAATTTCAGTATTTCGGTACCCTCATAATTTTATATGAAGTCAAATTTAAAAAAACAAACAAATAAAAACGAAATCAGGTAAAATTTTATGAATCTCAATTTGTAAAATTTTTTTGATTTTAAAAAAAATCCAAATTCAATAAATTATTTTTTCTGAAAATTCATTCGAATTTTATAAAAATTGGGTACCTATCTACGTGGGATTTGATGGAATTTTATCTGCGAAAAAAATTTCATAGGATGAATGTGTAAATTGAAATGGAAAAATATGGCAAAAAGTTTGTTCAAAATGAATCTAAATTCAAACACATAGATACGAAAAACATTTAAAAAATATATCAATTCAATATAAATATAGAGAGATAGGGAACCCGAACGAAAAACAAAAAACGCGTAAGAAAAATTTGAAACATATAGAAAAAAAGGCTGATACGAGGAATTGACAAAAATACCAAATACGAAAATTTTCGATACAAATTATGGCACATTTTCAACATACAACGATATTACATATTCGAAAATATAGAAACGAAACCGCGTAAAATATATGAGAGAAAAGGCTTTCTTTGAAAAAAAGAAAAGAAACAAAAAACAAGAACAATTGTATGTAATTTAGGCCTTATTATATCACCACACCAGTTGTTCGTTTTGTAGAGGAGGCCCATCGGAGAAGCCACCGCCGTTAGCGTTACCTCCACCTATAAATAAATGATGCGAATGTAACTAAAAGTGGTACTGGTATAGAAGACAAAGGTCGAATATGCGCCTTTATTCGTATCAAGTTACGCGAGCAAACAGTATGCGGCGCGTTGTATATTCGGCGAAAGAAAAATTTGCATTAAAAACATTTCCATCACGGCGACGCCGACGGCTTTAGGGTGAAAGCGTCGTTGGCGTTTTTTTCTCTCTTTCAGAGCATCGTTTCTGTGCTGGGTTTTTTATTATGGTGGCCGTATGGTCTCAGGTGTTGAGAGAAAATCTCGTATCCCTATACGGCGCACCCTCGAATAGCAAATAAACGAAATAAAAGTTACTTACGTACCCTGCGATGACATAAAATCGGGGCTGGATCTTTGCGATATTAGCTGAGCCTCGGTATGGGCAGGTTGCGGTGGTTGTTGCGTCATAAAGCCTTGCGGCGGCTCTTGCCCCATGCCACCGAATTCCCCGCTTAAGGGACCTATCGGGCCGTCCATAGGGCCTCCTGGAGAACAAAGAGGAATTTGTTTAGAAGAGGAATTTTTCGGATAGAGTTTTTACACTGAGAGAAAAAAGTGTGGCGATATTGACTACAAAATTGTGGCAAAACTTATCCAATCTGAGCTCGTGGCACTTTTTACCATAATTGTGGCACTTTTTATTTCGACTACCAGAACTGTGGTACTTGATTTTTCTATTACCGCGGGTAATCTATTCTCACAATTTTTTAGCCCTACGTGGGATTCAAACCCGGGACCCTACACCTATACTTCTCTAACCTATGTCTACATAACCATTACGCTACTGGGTGCGTGTACGGTACATATATGGGAATTAAGTAATATATTATGTATTTTTGATATAATTCAATTATGATTTGTAGAAATTACACGTTATAATTGATTTATCGTAAAAATAGCTGAATTTTGAAACAATGGAAGTCTGGAAAGATGCATTAAAATGTTATATTTTTTCATCTCAAAATTTTACATTGTGTTTCCCAAATTTTTCCAATGTTTTTTTCGATTTCAGAATTCAATTGATTTTTTATGCACAGAAATTGAGAAAATATTTTTAAAAGTTGGGCTATTCCATACTAAAACGGACCAAAAATGAAGTCGGGTCTTCCGATTTCGCTCAAATTTTTTTTACGAGTTCCCCTTGGTGGTCTATTCACAAAACCACGATCATTTTTTTTCTAACCCTCAAGGGGGCGGGGGGGCAGGCCTCGAAAATTTTATGCAATTGCGATTTTTAGCAAAACGGCTCAACTTTGAAGGCTCATATCTCGAAATAGGTGGTACTTGGGAGAACACTGTTTGCAGGGTCGGAAAGAGAATTGATAGGAGATTCAAACGCGATAATAACATTTTGAAAAGCTCAAAGTTGAACTTTGGCAGTGAAAGCTCAACTTTCATGACGAAAACAAAGTATGAAAGCTACCATTTAAAAATCTGAAAAAATTACTGTGAGTAGTGCTTTTCACCCTCTCTTCAACCAATAAATTTTCAAGATGGAGTCTCTGAACCCCTGGGGGTTAGAGGGGTTCACAATTTTGACCAAAATTCAAAAAAATCGAAAAAGTGGAGTAACCCATCGATTACCACTAATTCGAGGGCGCTGATTTCGAATATGTACTTAGTTTTTTGATTCGACCCCTCTGAACCCCCCTTCAGCCCCCTTGATGGGGTCAAAATTCAAAAAAATGAAAAATAACGTGTGGCATATCGTTTGATAGGTTATTGAGGGCCCTGAGTTCGAATATTTACGTATTTTTTGGATTTGACCCTCCAGTGTCCCCCTAGCCCCCCAATTTTGGGAAAAAGTATGTTAAGAAATGAAAATATCGTGTGACGTATCGATTCCAACTAATGTGAGGGCGTAGAATTCGAATATCGACTTACTTTTGTGATCTGAGGACTTCCTCCCCCGTGCGCTGACCCACCCCTCTCCAGTAATAGCAACAACACTTCTAAAAACACGATTTTGTATTCCCTAATAGTGTAGCATTTAAGTTCACCTCATCGAATATGTTTATACCACTTCACTTTTGAAATTTTATTAAATAATAGTTCGTTACTAGAATTCCAGGTTTTATTTCTATATTGCATACATATACGAGCCCATATTTAAACAGCAAATGAGTAAAAAAATACGGTGGAGGGAGGTGGGTCAGCGCACGGAGGAGGAAGTCCTCAGATCACAAAAGTAAGTCGATATTCGAATTCTACGCCCTCACATTAGTTGGAATCGATACGTCACACGATATTTTCATTTCTTAACATACTTTTTCCCAAAATTGGGGGGCTAGGGGGACACTGGAGGGTCAAATCCAAAAAATAAGTAAATATTCGAACTCAGGGCCCTCAAAAACCTATCAAACGATATGCCACACGTTATTTTTCATTTTTTTGAATTTTGACCCCATCAAGGGGGCTGAAGGGGGGTTCAGAGGGGTCGAATCAAAAAACTAAGTACATATTCGAAATCAGCGCCCTCGAATTAGTGGTAATCGATGGGTTACTCCACTTTTTCGATTTTTTTGAATTTTGGTCAAAATTGTGGACCCCTCTAACCCCCAGGGGTTCAGAGACTCCATCTTGAAAATTTGTTGGTTGAAGAGAGGGTGAAAAGCACTACTTACAGTAATTTTTTCAGATTTTTAAATGGTAGCTTTCATACTTTGTTTTCGTCATGAAAGTTGAGCTTTCACTGCCAAAGTTCAACTTTGAGCTTTTCAAAATGTTATTATCGCGTTTGAATCTCCTATCAATTCTCTTTCCGACCCTGCAAACAGTGTTCTCCCAAGTACCACCTATCTCGAGATATGAGCCTTCAAAGTTGAGCCGTTTTGCTAAAAATCGCAATTGCATAAAATTTTCGAGGCCTGCTCCCCCCCCCCCCGCCCCCTTGAGGGTTAGAAAAAAAATGATCGTGGTTTTGTGAATAGACTACCAAGGGGAACTCGTAAAAAAATTTGAGCGAAATCGGAAGACCCGACTTCATTTTTGGTCCGTTTTAGTATGGAATAGCCCAGTTTTCACATCATTTCACCACTTTTAAATTTTTTCTAAATCATTAATCATTTTTCATTTTTGTTTCTTTGAAAGTTCATATTTCGTCGTTGTTTTTTGGCTTGAATGTAAGTAGGTAATACTTTTAAATGAACTGTTTTTTACGGTTTTATGCATTATTTTTCTAGTCCTAGGCTTGAAAAGTACTTTCCCAAAACTAGGACGGAAAAGTAACTATAGCTAACGCATGCGCAATAGGGGTAGTACTTACTCTCTCATTTTTGAATCAGTAAAATTTATCAAAAACCACTGATAAACAGTCAGAATTGCAGCACAGTAATAAATCAGTGAGCAAGTTAGTGAAAAAAAATCACTGGAAAGCAGTGAAAATTCACTGAAAAATCTGTAAAATTCTTTGAATAATCAATAAAAAATCACTGAAAATCAGTGAATTTCGCTGATTTTTCCTGTGCTGCAATTTTGACTGTTTATCAGTGACTTTTTACTGATTCGGAATGAGAAAATAGACATGTGTGCTGGTTTCTGTAGTCAGGTACAAACAAAGCATAAAAAGGTGAATTCGTTTGTTGTTGTTTGTCCAAGAAACATTGAATAATCATCAAACTCTGTGTACTTTCTTTCAAAGTAACAAAAATGAAAAGTATGTATCTTTCTGTACAACAGTCAAGGGAATCATTTTTGACCGTTTTTCTCTATATACAACTTCATATAATAATACCACACTTATAGTAACACATTTCAATGTTTACTACATCTGTTGTGGGTATAGGTAATTAACCACAGTTGTAGTACATTTATCCAAATGGCGAAAACAACCATCACAATTATCGCTAAAATTGGTAGAAATGCAATAATCTTACCGGAAGGATTAAATGGTAAGGAGCCAGGAGGGCCGTGATGGCCGGCGAAGAATTCGGGATGAAACCCCGGTCCTCCTCCGTAGCCGAAGTCGAATTTACCGTCGCCGGTTGCGAAATATGAAAAAGCGTGGCCTTCATCGATACCAGGACTCAAATTCATCGGGAAACCTCGCATTTTTCTCGAACTTCCAAAAAAAGGTCCTCTGCCCATTGATGTCAGTTGTTTAAGCCTTCTTTCTTTGCTACGTTTGTTTTGGAACCATACCTGAAATTTGAAAGAAATTAGGGGTGAGTTGGGTTGATTTAGAGTTGAAAAGGTCGTGAGCTTGTGTCTCGTAGGGCTGCTTCGAACGATTTGAGATTTTTTCGTTTTAAAGGAACAAATTGTTATAAGTTTCAATAAATATAATTATGCTTTTTATAGATAGGTATTGCCATATTTATGAGGTAAGAATCGGCAGGCTCAGTCAGGGGCATTATTGTAGAAATGGGAGTCGCGTTGGACCGATCGAGAATGGACATTGGGCAACGAGAGTAGTTCATTTCTCTTTTTTATTTGAATAATTACGATTTAAGTCAAGTCAAAAAAATTTAGGTTCAAGTGGGAAAAAATGAAATTCAATCAGAAAAATCACAGAACTTTTGTTTTTAAAAAAGAAACTAATGCCCAGAAAAATGAATATTTTGGAAATTGAAAATATCGGGGGGGGGGGGGGGGGTGTCTAAAACAAATCGAAAATCGAAGAATATCGATCTAGATGGGAAGATGGGAGAAGGGAAGATTATAAATTCATGAAATTATGTTTGTATCGAACTAGATGTCGTGACTAATATACCGACGAAAGAAATTGTCAAATTCTTCTGGTTCAACCAAAAGAATACCAAGTCAATTTTGCTACTGGAACTTGAAATTCGAAAGATGTTCGTTTGCAAAAGTCATTGATGCTGAACCTAACACTAGCAGATCTGAGGCGGCGGGGGAGGGGGGATATTCCTTCCAAAATGTCGAAACCGGGTTGTGTAATGTTTTTGTTTTTAAAAAAATATTTCTGATGCAGATTTGCTTGGGAAAATGTTTGGCTTCATTTGGATGAAATTTCTCTGTGTTTTGGAGAATTTTTCTGAAAATCGCGCAATTTTTCCATTTTTTTTGTAGTACTAGTCTTGTGTTTTTCGATTTTCTGTCAGCATTGTTGTCCCCTACATATTTTTCCTCTTTTTCTATTCTCTGAGAAAATTAATTATGTATATCAGTCCCTCCTCAATTTTCTGAATTTTCAGCTGTTTTCATCTCCATAGTAATTACCTACCTAATTAAAATTTGATGAAAATCGTTGCAGATTTATCGAGAATTTGTACCTAACACGAAACAATTTTGAAAAAATTAATGATTTTTTTTCTCCAAAATATAATATATATTTTTAATTTTCACACGAATTATGTAAGATATTTTTTTCAACGACTCATCACTTCGGTCAAATTTTTCAAAATGGGGGTGAACAAAGGAAAATTTTTATTTATTTCTGATGAATTTTTATGACAATATTTCGAGATTTCTACAATGATTTAATAATTTTAATTAGTGGGGCATAGGTGTACGTCCCAACCTAAAAGGACCATCTTGTCGGGTTTAGTTTTCGAGATAAATCCGTTTTTCGAAGTTTGGGTCAAAATTATCAAAATTGGGATTTTTAGCGATTATTATAGAGGCAACCCTGCTCTATCATTCCACGCTTACCCCACCACGCAAGCTGTCCACGGTTGCCTATGCAATATCATAATATCACTTTGAATAAAATGGGAAAAAGGGACCATATCGTCGATCAAAAATATTTTTTCAGTGTTTTTCGCAAAAAAAAATCATCACTGTCATGGTTATTACCGCTCTAGACAAGTAAAAATGATATTTCTGGCAATGTGAATGGAGAGGTTCCATTTCGTCACACTCAAACCATACAAGTAGCTAAGGTCGTAGTTTCACTATTTTTCGAAATTTTTCACTTTTTGTGTTCGCAAAACTTTAGACGCGTGTTTTTCTCGAAATCGTGCTTTTCGAAATTCAATTTTTAAAACTCTCTGGAGAAGACAATTTTTCACCTTGAGACCTCCACAATGGCTCATTTTGTAGAAAATTTTATCTAGTTTTAGGATCTGGTCTTAACTCCATACTGACAACATGATCCTTTTATGCTGAGACGTACAAGAAAAATTTTAATTTTGTAGTTCGGTTGTAGGTACCTCCAAGAGTCTTCAACACCAAATCTAAATAATTTTTGTCTACCTCAATTAGGTGATAGAGAGTGTACCTAATAAATTGAGGCAACAAATTCGACAGATAATTCAAAATAGCTCCATTTACGAAAACAGTAAGAAATATTCCGAATAAAGACGTTCGTACATATAATTAAGCAGCAGATTGTAATCTGAGATAATTTTATTACTCGTGTCAAAATTCGCATAGGCCTTTACAGATTACTCAAAAAACACGTATAAATTCACGAGGAAAAATGTTATAAATTTTAGTTAGGCCATTTACCCAATTTACTCGTACTCTCGGAAAGAAACACCTGAATATCGCATCATTTATTGCTGGCACATTAAACACGTTAAGCTTGGCGAAAATTTTCGAAGGAGAGGTTCGAATACGAAAAAAAAAAATGAAAAATGCGATTTAAACGTTTCGGTAATTCAAATCGTTTAAAAATAATTTATATTTTCGTATTTTCGCGTGACTTGGAATAACGCCTCGTTCGCTTAGTCGAGAAGCAGTGTAACTTGAAAGTTGACACTTGGCATGAACATATTAGGTAAATTCGTCGGGGGCATTTTGAAAAATGCTCTAAAAAAATTGTGCACTTTGAAATAGGCAGGCTTTATTTACGGGTGACAGTTTTTTTAACATGTTAATAATGGTACGTTTGATTTATTCGTTTATGCAAATGTTAGCTACTGACCATTAATCAAAGTTAGTTATGGCGAAATTTTTTCCCAAATCTTATACTTAGATCCCTTTAGGTCCTTAAACATGTTTCTTTGATAAAAGATGTATAAATATTGGAGCCGGAGTCTTAGCTGCCTGAGGTAATCAAAACCAAAGTGTTGCTACTGTACATAGATAGTTGCAAATTACCGCTTTAACCATCAATTACTATAAACCCTTTTACTACCTGGTACCGGGGATCGAATATTTTCCAAGCATTTATCGAATTCGATTGAGTAAACGATTCAGAGTTAAACGATACCCCGAAGACATCGCGTTGCTTCCCTTAATTCGAACACAATTTTCAACACTTTAAGCGTATAGAGAAATTACACGGTTTTTTGGTGCTATGGCGCAGTGGCAATGGCAAATCGCATCCCCCCATAGCCCAAACAATTCGGCGCCATTTGGCAAATGTTCATGGAAATATGAATAAATATGTAAAAAGTGAAGGAGAGAAAAAAAGGTTTACGAAAGAAACCGACGCGACGTTGTAGCCGAGGGTAACGAAAAAAAAAATAAAAAGTTACCAGAACAAATTTTATAAACTATATACAATAGAAAAACGGTATATTTTTTACGTTTGATCCCTACGGGAGGTCATCGGTACCGCCCTTTGACTGATGCTTTAACACGCCCTCTCGTTCTTTTTCCGAAATAAAAACCTCCGGGTCATTTATCTTTCGGACATTTCACCCTTGCATATCTATCTTGGGTAATTCGCAATTTTTTTCCAACCGTAGCTTTTTTCATGTTACTGTGTGTCTGCCAGTAGGTAGTAGGGCTAGGTACATATTTGTTGATAGATACTGAGCTGCAATAGGTCATATGTGTGAAAGGGTGCGTGCTGGTAACGTTGTCAGCGGGAGAGATAAACACGCGCGTAAGGGTAAGGAAAATCACCGCTGCGCTGCGGTGGAAATTCTTTTGAAGTACGCCCGCAGAGTTGGCGGAATTAACCAGAACATGGACATGAGTATGCTAATTGCGCTAATTTTCCACTTTTTCGGCTAATAAGCGGGCATTTTCTTGAATTATGTTTTATATACTAGCGTAGGTAGGTACTGAGACAATGAACGTTTTCCACACGATGGTCGCATTAAGGTCGTATTCAAATTAAGATCAAATTTTATATGGATGTGAATGTGGAAATTAGGTATAAATGCTTCAACGAATGTAATCACAAGAATATTGTAGCAGCGTATGTGAAACGAATTTAGCTGTATGGTAATTTTAATACAAAAGATGTGCTGCGCACTCGTTACACATGAGTTTTCATAATTTTCATAAATGACCAACGTCATAATTCAATGATACATTATTCTAATAAGCTTAATTTATTCCGAGTGGAAATGCAAATCGAGCTATTTTGGGGGCTACATGGAGCAGCAGAGTAAGAAAATGTTCGGAATCAAAAGCAAGAGTCAAGGAAATCGCTGAAGTTGTGGTCTTATTGACGAATTAGGCGAAGAAAAACACTGATACACAGTTGAATTTACTGCATGGAAAACATCAGTGAAAAAATCATTGAAAGTTACTTACTAAAGATAATTTAAAGTGACTAAGAATTAGTGGTGAAAAATCATTAGTAAATTGTTGGAATCACTCTCTCATTCCGAATCAGTGAAAAATCACCGATAAACAGTCGGAATTGCAGCACCGGAAAAATCAGTGAAATTCACTGATTTTCAGAGATTTTTCACTGATTATTCAAAGAATTTCACAGATTTTTCAGTGAATTTCATAAATAACTTACCACTGAGTTTTCAGTGAATTTTCACTGATTTCCAGTGATTTTATTTCACTGATTTATTACTGTGCTGCAATTCTGACTGTTTTTCAGTGATTTTTTGATAAATTTCTCTGATTCAGAAATGAGAGAGTACGATGCAGAAAAAATCAGCAAAATTGACCGATTTTCAGTGAATTTTTTCGTAATTTTTCAGTCGTTTTATTTGGTTTTTCCATTAAGTTCACCGATTTTTCATTTTTTAGCGTTTCCTCGTGTTTTTCACTAATTTTCAGTGATTCGTCTCACCGATTACTTTTCTTTTACTGAAATTTTTCGTTGAAATCTACCTATGCTGCAATTTTGACTGTTAATCGTCGATTTTTCAATGATTCAGAATAAGAGAGCATTACCTATCCAAAAAAAATCAATATAGGGAAAAATGGCCAAATATACAAACTAACGTCGAATTCGTGTTTAGCGGGCCAAAATACCCCGACAAACTCCCTTTTCGCGATCGTCTTGCTTAAAATCTCAAAATTCACTTTTTTCACTAATTTTTCATGACAAAAATAGCGAATTTTGAGTTTTCAAGTAAAACGATCGCGAAAAGGGTGTTTATCGGGGTATTTTGACTCTCTAAATACGAATCTGACGTTAGTTTCTTCGTTGAGCTATTTCTTTCCATACAAAACGCTCAAAATTTTAAAATTTGCTTAAAAAAACAACATTTTTGTACGGGTTTTCCCGATTTTTGGCCCTTGGTGCATCGAAATCGCCAAAAGTGAATACGTGATGTGAATCTATGTTAAAAAACACGTTTTTGGAATATTTTCAAAAAGTGGTTGCTCTGAAAAAATTATCGTAAATACACCTCTACGAGATGTAACTTTGTGCCAAAGAACAGAAAATTTGCTTCACTTCCACTAAAATTAAAAATTCTTGAAAATAATGCAATAAAATGGCCATAACTCCAAAAGGGAGGGGGGGTCAAAGATTAAAATTTTTTTTTACATCAAGGAACACCATCTGAGGGGGTTAGATCAAAAATCGGAGCGGGGGCCAAATTCACCTAAAACCCGGCCATACCCTTTATTGGAGTTAGTAAATTTTTGCTGAAAATCAAACTTTTTTCATCAAAAAATTTAATTTTTCTATCAATTCACCAATTTATCAGAAAAAATGGGACATTTTTTACTAAGAAAAAATTCAGTGAAAAATTACTGATTTTCTGTAAAAAAATTCAATTCACTAATTCAGAATAACGAGAACTTTGTCAGATTTTAGAATTTTACCAACTCAGGTTTAGAGAGTGGGGATGATGAACTATCTTCAGGTATCCTCTCATTTATGCATGAGTGAAAATCACTGGAAAATCACCGAACCGCAGACAGAATTAAAACCCAAGGAAAAATTCAGCGAGAAATGAATGAACAAATTTTTTTGTGCTGTGGAGCAGAAGCTGTGGAATCATAGATCTTGATACAGCCGACATGTACATTATATAAAATGTTGCCTAATTTTTTATTCAAAATTTTGATGTGAAATTTTGGTATCGAATTTATATAGAAATTTTTGCCCCCTTCCTCCTCTAAATCTGAATCAATCAAATGTGGTGAAATTCTGCCTTTCTGAATCAGTATTAATAAGTTGAATAAATTCACTAAAATCAGTGATTTTTCATCAATTTATGATGAAAAAATTAGTGAAAATTAATTTTGTACTGTTTTAGTTTTAAAAAGTAGCTAAAACATATCTATGTTAAAAGTTTCACGGAAAATAAATCAGTGAAAATCAGTAAGATCCACTGAAAAATCAGTTGCTATTGCTGATATTTCCTGTGCTGCAATTCTGATTATTTATCACTCGTTTGCTGATTTAGGATGGGAGAATACAGAATTCTAAAACTGAAACGGTTTCATAGAAAAAATGAACAAGGGAACAGCTCTAAGACAAAATGTTCGAAAAGTTGTCAGGCACTCCTAAAGATGCAGTTTTAAAAATGAAAATACCTGGCGAACTCATTCTGGGAATAGCTAAAAGTTTGGAGAATCAGGTGGTTGTATCAATCAATGGCATCTCCTCACAAAATTAAGCATGATGAATAGCCTCCCAATGGAAAGCTGAAAGACGATTATATTGAAAGTGAGGTTTAAGGTTACAATAATAATCCTCGGTAATATTTTGCACCAGTTTGTTGAAAAAATTTCTCGAAAGAGAGGGACATGTGGCATCAATAAAAATAAATCTAACCGATATGGAAGCAATACTTTTCACCGGTAGACGTCGGGGATCATTATTCTAATATTATGGGTGCTTGGGTAGCTCTGACTTGTTGCTACGCTAATGATTTCGTAGACAAATCAAAGCCCATGGAAGACAGGTAGATGGAGTTCAGTACAGGTAATGGTCTGAAGAAAAAAAGTTGAAAAGCGATCGAGGAAGAAACACTTGAACGCTACGAGTGTATCGACGTAATTAATGATAACGGTTAAAAAATTCATTTTTTTAATATTTCGGTATCACCCTAAAGAAACACAATTTAAAAAAATTAATATCCGAATGTCAGGTAAAGGTAAAGCACAATCGTATTTTTGTCTTGGCTGCAGCGTAGTATACGTAAACGTAGTACACATCAGACGCGGACGCGACTGTGAACTGGACCGAAAACCCAACCCATGCCATACGATCTGTATATGGACGCCCCGAGGTCATCAACAAAAGCCGTATATCATAAAGTTGGCGGCGTTGGCGGCAGCATTATATATCTGTTGTCAGTGACTGTCATTATGCAAGGTCCCCAGGGTGCAATCCCTAGCAAGGGGTCAGCAAATTGTTGCTTCGGCTTGTACAACAGTTGGCCGGCGGACCCTAGTTCAAAAAAAAGCTGTCCTGTACGTCGTGAAAAATGACTTTTCGATAGGACCACCTGCCATCTTTTGCCTTTGAAGCAAAAAAATGTTACGGTTGGCGCTAACGCTAACGGTATAGGTATACCCCATGATGTAATAAAAAGGTACTCTTTTATACCGTTTAAACACGCCGCGTAAAATCGTTTTGTATAAAACAAGATATCTTAATGGTTTTAATACCGATTTTTTCCGCCATTAGTGTCTAAGAAAATGTGACGAAACGACATATAAATTCGTATGATGACTATTTCGTACGGGGCGGTCGACGACGACCGTGTTTGATTTAATGAGAATTAGCAACGATAAATGTCCATTATACGAAGGGGATCTCGCGCATTAACGTTTTAACATCTGTGGATTAGGTGGAGCGGTGTTACGGTGAAGTTTTAAAGGAGCCCTGGATTGGAATTTGGATGGTGTAGTGTTAAAGGTGATGTTCTTGTGGTAACCCTTCGATACCTTCTATTGTAGGGAAAATTTTTGAATAAAAATTCAAATGATGGTTCTGAAAAAAATTGGAATTTTTGCTTTAGATAAGTGTGTTGAAAGTTTAATTTGATAAATTGAAATGGGAGATTGGTACCTATGGACAAGATTAAGTAATTTTGAAATTTGATACCTCAGTGCATTTTGACCAATAATGTCACATTTTCCCTTTCATTTTTTATTCCATGAAGAATAAACGTTTCCTTCCATGTCCTTTTGAGTTCTTCAACTTTTTTTTAAAAAACATGATAATTAGGGACAGAACTAGAGCTGTTATATGGTTAAAATCCGTCTGATCAGTTCATAGGCGGATCTACGGTTGGCCCGACATAGACCTGACCTGACCCCTCCAAAAAATCTTTGGCCCGATCAATTTTAAAAAAATTCTCCAAATTTCAGAAAAAAAAACGTTAAATTTCAGAAGATAAATGCAAACTTATACCTTCGAATCAAAAAACACTCGCGCACATGGCTTTTTTCTTCATAAAGATGACGCAAATTTAGGTACTGTTCTTATTAAGTATTTTTAAAAAAATAGATGAATCACATTTTTCTAGTAGGTATATAGGTGAGTGTTCATTCAAGTAAGTGTACTCGAAAATTTCCATGTTAAAGTTATTTTTCGTGTTCAACACCTCCCCCCCTCAATTTTCATTTCAAAAAAAATTCAATTTTTTAACAACTTGGCTCAAGTTCGGCCCTTTGCGCCCCGATAAAAAAAATTCTAGATGCGCCTATGGACCAGTTGAGAAAAACTCAAAGTGATAAATATATTTTTGTAAACCTTGAATCGTGAACTTCCAATGTTCAATGTCCTTTCATATGTGTAATTGAATGTGTGATAGGTACCCATTAATGTTTTTTGTTTATTAATGCAGAAATGAGGAGCAAGACGAGTTGAGGGGAATACCTATTTGAAGTTATGAGACACTATTTTTTTTTTAAATTTGAATTTGTTTAAATAAATACATAAATAGTTGAGCAGAATTTAATGACTTTACATGTGGCTTTTTTTGAGTTTCCTGAATCCCAAATTTCATTTTGCTGTGTCTATTAATGCCTTCCATTTTTGATATGGCTTCTTCGGCGAGTAACTTGAGTACCAAGGTAAATTGTGTTGATTTTTTCGAATATGATTTTACTAAGAAAAATTAACAAGTTTTGTTTTGAAGCAAAAGTTTTTAAATTAAGTATGGATGTAGATGTATGTATTTTACAGATGACTTTTTTTTAAATGTCAGATGATAAATTAAGTATTTTCATTTTCTTGATTGATAATGTCATTAGGTACTTACTGTACTCGTATATCAGTTCGTCAGAATTTTTCAATTCAAGTTTCTTCAGTCAACGATCTTGAAATTTTTGTTTTCAAAATTTAGTCTCTCATGTTACAAATCAACTCCCAAGACTACATATAACGTATCCATGTTAAAAACCGATTTGGAAGAAAGAACTTTCAACATTTTCCTGTTTCCTTGAATTTTTTTATCGACGTTTAAAACAAGATTATTTTTTGGAAAATTTAAAGCAAGAAAAATGACATGAAAAAGGTAAGAAAAATTCAGAAAAAAACAGAATTTTCATTTTTCAGGTTCAATCTGGTTCAATAGACACCACAATCTAGTTTGAATGTTACCTATGTCCCAATAAAAAACTAATTTGGATAATTTGGAAATTGTGTCCTGAAAAAAAAAACAATTTTGATGTAGTGTCCTAGAAGTTCAAGCAATTTAGACATATGTCCCAAAAAATCCGATTTGGGCCTTATATTAAAAAGATTTTGTCGTAGTGTCCCAGAAATATCCGCAGTTTGGACGCTTGGTGTCTAAAAAAAATTAAATTTGGAAAATGGTATTCCATCAGTTTGTAAAAATCGTTTAAAATTCAATTTAAAATTTCATTAATAAATTCATCTAAATTTTTTCAATTTTTTAAAGTGGATCCCATTTTTTCCTAATTTTAGAGATTGTCCCATTTGGAAATTAATTTTTTTTCCTATTCCACCACACTTCGGCCACACTCAAAAATAAAGAAAATTACTTTATAATTGACCTGTATTTTTTCGATCTAAGTATTACGAATTAATATTTTTAATCCCAAATCTTATTGACCAAAAAATAAAATACTGCGTCTAAAATAATTGGCACGTCAGTAGTCACCTAATAGAATCGAATTTAAGAATCAAGTTCTCTCCGAACTTATTAAATTTTTTTGTTTAGTTAAGAAATGTTTTCAACTTTATAAAGTAAGGTACCTACTCAATGCTCTAGAATTTTTAGCCAAGAAAAAATTACTTTGAAAAGGTTGAATAATGAATGCTTATTTTGATACGAAAAAATGGGTTAAAAATGAAAATATTGGTAATTTTTGTTTAAAATTTTTGGTCGATAAATTAAATTTTTACGTAATCAAATCCTCCGTTTTTTCATTTATTATAGTTCTTGAATCCCCCTCTCTCTGTTTAAAAGTATGTGTTACAATAGTAATTTTTTTTTGAAACCCTTTTTATTTAAGAGGAAAAAAATTCGACTGAATTTGATGATTTTTATGTTCAGGGTGAATCAATTTTCTCGCTACTCCTTCCCATTTAATTTTGAAAAAAAAAACGAAACGTTCCATCTCGAAGAGTACCTACTTTACCTACAGGGTGACCCAAAAGTTCTGGAACGCAACGTTTTTTTTTTGTAATTTAGAGAGAAATCGCTCCACATTGCCTTGCGTTGATCTGAACGAAGGGTTGCCTACGTGTAGGTCGATAAGGTACAATGTCAACGTTTCACTCAAAATATCTGAAAAGGGTTGAGTGGGGGAGACAGTGTTGCCAATTTCACGAAAACTTGATTTTTTTTGTAAATTTTTGCTCCTTAAAATTTTTGATTAGGCAAAATTTGCATGCAAGGATTTTTGATCCTTATCCAAAACTCTATTATGCAGCTGTTGGTTTTTAAATATCAAAATTTTGGGTTTTGAGATTTTTTTTGAAAAGTACAAAAATAGAAAAAAGTCCAAAATTTTTCAAAAGAGTTCATATTTTTTAAAAGGGAATGGGGCTTCGACTATGTCGTGAACGGATTTTCATTATTTGTTGGACCTTAAGTACATATTATTTTTTTTTACGAAGCAATTTTCGCGTTCCGGAAATTTTAAGTCACCCTGTATTATGCAGGTACCAATTCGCTGTGATCAAATATATTATGCCTCCCAATATCAAAACGTTGTTGAATTTGAAAAATGAAAAAAAAGAAAAGAAAAATGGCAACATTTTTTGTAATTGCAAATGCCCTAGTAAAGAAAGGAAGTTCGTAAACTGACGCAAATAAAATCCCAACTCCGCTCATTTAAACGATGAAAAAACTATACCTATCTTTAACCTCTATAATTATGTCAATGTATTAAAGGTAAAATTACGCGATGAAAATCGTCGTACCCATCGCGACAGAAACATGCAGCAGGTAGCAAAGTCGAGCCGAAGAAAATATAGTCATCTATAGAGAATTATGTTAAATAACTGGGTTGTGCCGGGGATCGTAGGATACGCGAGCACGCTAAAATGACAGATTAATTTACTTCGTCACGGGTATAGGGATGGCGCTGGACCGTGGTGTCGTCATCAGTCATGAACGGGCGCCTAGACGCCAACACAACCGCCCTTACTTCCTGGTCCCTGCCTCAAACTATTCAAACTAAAGACTTCTTTAATATTCGTGACAGTGATGCATAAACCGTTCGCGCAAAAACGACGTTCTCATTTAAAACTTAGCGGTTTCAACGCCAGCACTTCAAGTATTCACCTGAATGATTTACAATCACGGTGGATATTTCGATTCGTCGAGTTTCTTTTCCTTTACTTAATTAATATCGAGTTGGGATTTTGTTGCCGGATTTTTTTTCGCGTATCTTACCTAGTCCTGTAAAGCTTACGAGACCGTGTGCGATGGCGCATCGAACGATGAAATATATAGTATTTTAAGTACTGGTGGTAAACGATTCGTGTAAATGTTGCTGGCTGCGTGTGCGGATAATAAATGACGCGCGAATGTTTCGAAAATATTTTCAACGTGCAATTTAATTCGTATCTTTCTCGAGTCGCGAGTATGTGAAATTTAAAATAAAAAAATCTCAACACCAGGCGTCGGGCTTTAATATGTATATTGTCAAATGAATCGTGAAATAAAAATTTAGCCGGTATTTCGGTCGGATCGAGTAAATTAGCCGGATAAAAATTCGAAAACTAAGTCATTTTTTTCACCGCATCTGCGTGCGTTTATCGTATGCTGAAGCTTCGAGCCCACACGCGACATAAATATTAAATTAACGTGAAACGTTAAACGCTTACCTGTATCACTCTCATAGGTAAACCGGTTTCTTTAGCTAATTGTTCTCTTATATGCCTGGTAGGCTTTGGCGTTTGCGAAAAAGCAGTTTTTAACACTTCTAATTGTTTAGCTTTTATCGTAGTCCTAGGTCCTCTTCGTTTTGATCCTGAATTCGCATCTTCCGGAGACTTATTCTCTATTTGACTATCTCTAGTTTCTGGGTCTCCGTCAAGAGATCCTGTGTCAATTGGAAAAAATCAAAAAATCTAATTAAAAACTAGGCATATTGGCATAGGTAATAGGTATTTAATGGAGTGGATAAAAAAATTGGTGTCCTGGATTTTGACTGGATTCCAGAGGTGATACCTTTGAGTTGAAACTCGTTCACAAAGAATTACAGCCCCCTATCTCAAAAGAGGATAGGGCTAGCGGCCTCAGAATTGACTATTTCTCGACTTTTTATGTTTTTTGCTTAAAAAACCTCAGAAAAATTCCAACAATTTTCAAATAACAGGCCATCGTTGTGTCTTGGGGTCTATTGGCTGCTTGATTCGATACCACTTTTAGACCTCTTCCTTGCGGTTTGTAGTCGAAAGATTGCGAAACGTTGAATAAAAATAAGACGCGTTTTTGTTTTTTGGTAAAAATGGGGGTGACCTGCCTGAAAGTTCTATCCAGACTGAAAAAGATCTAAATAGAATTTTTACCCCCCCCCCCCTCCTCATTTTGATTTTAATCCTTCCTGTGTCACACTTCTGCATTTTCAAGGTTTTAAAAAAAAATTGAAGAAATTGAGAAAAACTGGAACAAAATATTTTTGAATAACTTAAGGCCAAAATGATCGTGATGCAGAATTAATTTTTCCCGAATTTTTGGGTAACTATCTGATTATTTTTACGTTATTTATTTAAATAAGATTTTTGTTTCAGTTTTTCTTGACTTCTTCAATTTTTCGAAAACGTATGAAAATGTAGAAGTGTGGTGGAAGATGGCATTCGCGCGCTCAGAAATTATGTGAGGGGGGGAGCTGAATTGGAGAATAAATTGGAAGAGAGGAGTCAAAATTTATTGGAAAAATCGAGTAATCTCATAATCTGTTATTTCAGTAGAGTAATTGAGATATTTTCGATAGATGGATGATACAAATGTACTGTACAGATTTGAGCCATAAAAATTAAAAAATTGTGGGATTTTGGAACAAACCTAATTCTGAATTAAATAGTAAAATTTGGTGAAATTCTGTGTTTTTTTTTTTGAATTAGTGAAATGATCTTTCAGTTGAAAATGACTGGGTTTTTTCAACAAATTGGAAATTTACTGAAATTAAAATAGGTATGATTTTCACCAAAATTGACTACCTATTTGGATACAGAGATTAATATGTTCATGCGAGAGATAATATGGATTGATGGAGAAAGGATGAAAACCGAGGTGAGGGTAAACATTTTATTAATGCCTAATTTTAAATTTCAGGCCGCCCCCCCCCCCCCAATTACTCAGAAAAACAAAACGTATCCTCTTTTTATTCAAATTGTCGCGATCTTCCAACTACTCTCTTAATTTGAATCAGTCAAAAAGTTAAGATTGACTGATTGAAATGGACAAAATTGAGTCACTGGATTGGCAGTGAAATTCCACTGATTCCACTGTTAATCTGTGAAATTTAACTGCCAATCAGTGAAAAATTACTGATTCAATTAGGTAGTGAATTTTCATTTTTGAATCAGTAATTTTTTTCTTAACTACTGAAATGAATCAGTAAAAATTTCAATTTACTGATTGAATCAGTAATTAACTTCTGAAATGAATCAGTAAATTAAAATTTTTACTGAATTCGTTTTAGTAGTTGAGAAAAAAATTACTGATTCAAAAATGAAAATTCACTAGGTAATTGAATCAGTAAATTTTTCACTGATTTCATCAATGACTCAATTCTGTCTTTTTTAATCAGCCAATTTGACTGATTCAGATTAAGAGAATACAATACGCAAGGTAGACAGAGGTGGCAACTTGGAATTTTTTCAAGTCTTGCCCATTTTTTTTCGAAATTCTTTTGTATAAAAAATTTATAAGTGGCTGAGGGGGGGGGGGGGCATGTAATGATATCACCGAGAAATTACTCAAGGGAGAGGCTCAGAATTCTGAAAAAATAGGGAGGAGTGAAATTTCAATAAAAAAAATTCAGTAACTTGTTATTTCAGTGGCGCTGGCATAGTCAGGGTTTGATAATTCATAAACGGATTTGTGCAAAGTAAAATTAAAAAATTACAGAATTTCTGTGATTTTTCACTGATTTTTCAGTCAAAATTATTGATTTATCATGATTTATGATTTTATTCTGATAAACCGGGAATTGATTGAGAAATCAGTGATTTTTGACCGAAAGATCAGTAAAAAATCATCAATTTTCAAAATAGGAAGACTAAAATACTGGCCGAGCGAAGCGAGGGCGAATTTTTTTTGAAAAATCTTGTTTCAAGAGCAAAAAAATTCACATTTTTGTAATAAAAAAATCACCTGTCCGAGCTTAAGGGGGGCTCTTCATGTCTTCCCCAACACAGTTCATGTCTTGCTCAAGCCTTTGGGCAATACAATAGTTACCACCACTGAAGGTAGAGATCTAAAAGTGGTATCAAATCAAGAAACCAATGGACTCAAAAGATGTAGAAAATGAAGACGCATCGATGACTTGCAAAAATAAAATTTTCGAATTTTTTAATGCTTTTTTGATGAAAAACTAAAAAGAACTGAAGAAGTTGAAATCTGGTCAACTTTGAAGACTTTTAGCTCCACCTCCAACTCTCTTTAAGGTAGAGAACTGCAATTTTTTGTGAGGAGGTCTTAATTCAAAAGGCATCACTAAAGTGAAATTGGACAAAATCCAAGATTTTTTTTTCTTATTACTCAAAGGTATTTATGGCAAACTCGGAGGTATCAATTATTCTTACCTTGGTCCTCGGAATCATCTTGTCCTTTACTATCGACTACGTTATGACTTAATGGTCCTTGCAGGTCACCGGCTGATAACGAATTGTTATTAGTCTCTGGAGTATTTGGATGTAATTGCGAATGTATATGGTGTTTCATTAGGCCAGATGCCGAAGAATTTGATTCTTCGTCATCGTCGTCTTCGGAGCCGGAAAACGTTAAGGAATCTGCAACATATCACATCACTGCAACAATTAAATGGCTTTAACGTTATCACTACGTAAACGAAAAGACGGCAATGTGCACTAGGGTGATGATGACGACAACGACGAGGGAATTTTTTCACATGTAGGTATTTTTGCGAAATCGCATTCGTCTGCACAGTTTCTGTTGGTTTTCACGGGACGCAAAATAACGTGCCAAGAAAAAATTTTTCAATAATCGAAAGTAAACAAGAATTGTTTACTGATTACTTTAGAAGGGAATATTGACTGAAGTGTGACAAAACGCTAATATTTATTTAGGCATTTGACTCGATTACGACAAATGGGTTTTGCGCTACTTCAAATCTTTCGCTCCCCTATACGCTTTTATTATACTGGTATCGTTTTATACAGTCGTCGGCATTTGATTCCACAAACAATCCGCCACTTGTCGTTTGTGATCTCACGTCCCACCTAATCCGACTCAATTCTTTACAGTGTATCTATGTACTTCAACGGTATTCGAAGCTGTTCTTTAAACGTTCGTCAAAATTTATTCATCCGGTCTGTCTTCCTAGTTCCTATGTTCTATGTACTTATTCCAATCTCGTCCTCTTTCTCGTAACGTTGTTACTTTATCGGTTTTTTTTTATCGAACTAAAAGCACGGTAGTTCGATAGGATTGTTGTGTTTCAACATGAGGTTTGGGTGTGATGCGAGCATTCTGTAATAAATTTGTCGTTTGTATCGAAATCACCTACTGGCGATGGTGATTTTACAAACAGGTGAAAGTTACCGTAGTGTTATATGTTTTGTGGTCGAGTTAAAGGTGTGAATACTGGCTTTTGAATGTTTATTGTTTAGTTCTTCCTGCTCTACAAAATATCTGAACATAGGTTGCCTACTTAAACCAAATTCAATTTGTTTTGTGGAGAAAATTTTTTTTATGAATATTTCGACATGCATAAAACTGGCCGGTGGGAGGAGTGTAATCTTGTTTGATGGTTATATAATGGTTTCATTGATCTTGAAAAAGAGGTTTTCATTAATTTTTTATGTTTCAAACACCCGAATGATATTCGCCAAAGAATCGTATTCGTAATTGGATCATGTTCGCTATCTACGAAAAATAATTCAACAAGTGTCAAAATTCGACGAGAAAATAATTTAAAATGTTGTAAACCATTGAAAAATCATATCGACAAGGTTAAAATTAGCATATTACAATTCAGTGAAACAGTTGCAATGAAACATTTTATTAAATCTATTTAGTTGAATATGGTTGAATTGTAATAATTATTAAATCAAAATTTGACAGCTCAATTAATTCGAATTTAGTAGAAATTTTAGTTGGGTCATGTCCATATACTTACGTATGTATTTTGAATCATACCTACCAACGGCATCGAGGATAACTTTCATTGCTTTATAACGTTATTTACAATTAGATATTTAATACTTACAACTACAAGGGAGGTATCCCAATCGAAAATAAAATGTTGAACCCAAACAAAAATAAATTAGTCATAAAAGAATCCCATATTCAAAATTTTAGGTGCTAAAGTTAATTTCTTGAATTTTGGCGAATTTTTGAAACTCCAAAATGGCCTCATCGTTTTATGAATTACAGGGTATCTAATTGAACCCCAGACTCCAAAGCGAAAAAATCATTTTTCCGGTAATTTTTATCAATGTAAACAAATAGGATTTTAAAGGAAGAAACGGGGATTTTTCGCTTTTGTGTCTGGGGTTCAATTAGGCACCTTGTATTAAAATTTGATCTAATCAACGAAAAAAGTTGAAGTTTGATATATATCTACCTACCCTATTTTCGATCTTCCGAATTAATTGTAAGTGGTTTCAAGACGTTTCAAAGCTTTCAGAAAATTTTGGAATTTTCCAGCACTGGAGAAAATGCATGGTCTATATGAACTTGAGAACTTATAATCGCGGATTACCCATTTTGATAACTTATTTGGCCGATTAAAAGCACAATTTTTAGGCATCATAGCGGGTCACTTTTTCTTCGCACTTCCAGGCCAACATTCCAATTTTCGCGTAGGAATTCCTACTTATTTCTCAAAATTCTTCCAGAAAAAAATTAAAAAATTGATTTTTGCTAGTTTGTTTGTTGTTTTGACGAAGAAATTTAATAAACAGGGTGTCCATTCTTTGGAAAACCTGGAAAACTGGGAAAAGTCAAGGAATTTTGGTGGTCTGGAAAAGTCAGGAAACTTTGGAATTTTTTCTGGAATTTTTTGAAAATCCAAAAAAAGGATAAATCATTTAGAAAAGTGTTTCTTTACTTATTTTATTATAAAATTTTCAAAGATTTTCGCCTTAGCTTCGCTCGGGCTCAACACATTTCTAATGTTTCCATAAAATGATTTTTATATTTTACTTCCTCATTGAATTTTTTATTTATTAGTACCATAGAATAAGAATTCTTACTTTATGTTAGTACAGAGTACAGACTAAAAAATTTGCGTGAATCTATAAATTTGAGGCATATGATTTTCATTGGGGAGGGGGATAAAATGTGAAATTTTTTTGGAATTTTCATTCGCTTGTGTTGGTAGACACCCTGGCATAATTAATTTGTTTCATTTTTCAAAACTTAATTTTGCGTTGGGTGGGTTCAAAAATGTTCAGAATGAATTTGAATCTTTTTTTAGGCCCGAAGAGGAGCATCTGAAGATCTCGTAAAAAGTATCTGGGGATTTTGGAAAAAAAATCGTTTGACCCCATGCATTTTATATAATTTGTATACAAAATTTCGGGATGTAAGTACATCACGTGAAAAATTACTCCCCTTTTCAGTTGATTATTTTTGAAATGTTTGCAGAAAACTACAAAAAAATCTCCCCCTCCCAGAAAACTATAAAAATCCCCCCCCCCCCCGAAAAATTGAATTTTTAGCTATTTTTGGTCATTTTTTTGGTTACTTTTTGCTCAAAATAAGTTACTGAAAGTTACTTTTTTCTTCAAAAATTTCGCTATGAAGCCTGAATTTTTCAAAATTCGTAACTGTCCGTGTTCTAATTAATTATATTTTTTGACGGAAAATATTACTGGAAAAATTCGATTCGAAAATTTAAAAATACATCGACAGCATAAGCATCGGGGCATAAAACTGAAAGTTGGTAGATACCCTATTTTCGAAATTTAGAATCAATTGGAAGCGGTTTTAAAACTTTTCGGAACTTCCAGAAAATTTTAGAATTTCCCAACACTGGAAAAAAGTACATAAAAATGGTCCATATGAACTTTAGTGCCTATAATCGCCCGCCCGCTTCCAAACACAATTCAAGTGAACAAAAGAGAAAACTTTGAATTCAAATGGACCAAATAATAAGCAAATTGTTTCCGAAACAGAAAATTTTCCGGAAATTAGACGGTTTCAAATTCTTTTTTTTAGAGGAGTGGTAGGCAGCAAGGCAAAATGAAAATATCTGCATCAGAAAAATTTACGAAACCTATTATGCTGGCCATAGGGACTCCGGGACCGGATCGAACTGAACGGTAGCAGGAGAGTTGCCCCACCCCCGAAGGCGAAATTCTACTGTCGAAAAATTGTCTATAATGATGTGACTTTTTTTTTGAAGAATTTCTATTTTGAAGTGGAAAATGTAAAAATCGTAAGCAGCTACTTTAAGTTGAGGGAAAAAATCATTTCGGTCAGAATTTTTCAATTTTTTACCCTCCATAGTAGGTAAGTCCGCTTGAAATTGTCCCTGAAAGATCCTCTTTACTTTGGGGATTTTTATGAAAATTAGTCCAAATAAAAGCTGTTGGGAAAGATGCCACATCACTTACCTATACCAATTAAATTCTGTAACTTTGCGTAAAACTTTTTTTAGTAAGTATCTTAATATTTAATCTGACATAAGTATGGGGCAGGGGCATTTCATCACTCTTAATTATTACAGTGAGCAAAATTTTCTCCACCGCCGCTCCTTCAAATTTTTGCGTATGCATCTTATTTTGTAGAATTTTTTTTTCATTATACATATTGAAATTCAAACACTTATTTGGCCTATTCTTTCGACAGACGATGAACAGACGAACACCCTGGCAGCATAAACCTTGAATTTTTTCCTCAAAAATCCAAAATCTCGTGTTTTTTTATTCCCTAGACATTTGAAACATGAAAAAAATCATTAACCCGTTAAACACGCCAGTTTAAAAAAATCCAGAAAGAAAAAGAAAATCTCTCCGCATCCACGAAGAATGTGAGAATAACACGAAAAACTCACCAGGAAAAAAACCAACTGCTGACAGTAGTTGTCAGATTACAAAACGTTTTTACCTTTTACTCGACGTGGCATTGCGGTCGCGCCGAAACCGCATCATCACACACAATTTGGACGAAGTGCATGTGTAGAAAAAAAAAAGACAGAAAGGCATCGGAATCAGCCTTACAATCAACATTTCTTCGAATGCGAAACCAGCATCCCATGTTCGGCGACCGAAGACAGAATCGGCACCTTTTTATGTTTAACATGTCGAGTATGAAGTGTTCCCTCGGCAGGAGGGTCTTCGAGCCACTTAAATGACACTTATAAGCGTGTTTATTTTAATATTTGTTCTTGGGTTTTGAATAGGCGTTGCTAACCTCGCGCAGCATCCAGCATATAGGAATATCAATGATAACCTTTTATGGAGTGTATTCTTATAAAACCGTAGATGTTTATCGATGATACCTAACGCTACCGTGGGTCAATTTTCGACTTTGTTTTTTTCTTTTCTTTTTTCAAGCCAATTCGCTGTTTAAACGTAGGTAAAGCTATGCAGGTATTTTTGACTTAATTCTACCGAATACCTGCGGTAACGAGATATCAAACGCAAGAATGCGAATGAAATTGATATTTGTGCGAAAATAGGATTAATATAGGCGATTTATCGAACCGTGATATTTTTCGCTATTGGCGGCATTCGTCGGGCGTAACTTTTAATCGAGTGTATTTTTTAAATATTTAATGCAATGCTCGCGCGAACTGAGCATTGAAAGGTGATTATGCGTTCGACTCGTCATTGTAGTTGACCACACAAACATATATGGATGTGATCTTTAGCATACCGGATGATGTGGATGTGATATTTTTAATGATTTTACCATATATTTCTATATAGCTTTTAGGATATTTTACTGTTATATTCCCTACGTACGAATTCCTAGAAAATTGCCACTAATCCAGGCATTTTGAACGTTTGAAAATTTCCAAACATGCATAAATATAAAATTTTATATTATTTATGTAAAATTCCCTACCAACAATAAAAAATTTCCTACTTCGCAGCCTAAGTAGCTGTTCGAGGCCATTACAAATAATAAAACGTGGTACCCGAATAGGCCATAAATTAGAAAACTGCATGTGCAGTTTTTATTTTCACCGGTTGGAGGTTTTTTTTCGGTATTCCGAGAAAAATAACAATGTCGCGATTTTTAGCAGCGTACACACCTTATAAAGAGATAAATTTTCCGGTGACATTTTAACGTTCGCGAAAAATAACATGCAGCCGATGGTATGCAATAAAAAATTTTATTTCGCAAAGTCTTCTACTAAAATGTATACTTAATGTACGAAGATGAATTTATTAAGACGCGGGCTCGGTCTGTCCATCCGGCCAAGAGCGAATTTATAGATATCGATTCAGCGGGTAATCTCGAAATGAACCAGCTGTGTAAAAAGTAGATCATTGACATGTGAGAATTTTCATAGCTCTGTAAAGGCATTCTCTTTCGAGCTTGAAGACATATAAAAAAATTTTCAAAGTGGTGTAGAAGCTGCATAGCGCGGTTTCTCGCGCATATAAATCTTAACCTTTACCAATGCAAAACACACCAGAGGAGTTTTACGATGGCAGAGTAAAAGAAGAAGAGAAACAGCAGCGGAGTACATTGGCGCGCGGTACTCATTGTTATATTGGCAAATTCTCGAATGTCGTAAGAGAGATTCTTTTTTGAAACGAGCCGAAGGACGATATAGGTATATTTTTATGATGCCGTGTAACTATTTTGATGGCAACAACTCGGCATATAGGTGTTTATGTTGTTTAAAACGTGTTTATTAAAATTGCCTTTTGTACTCGGGTCATTTTTTCCTCTGGTCGGGTTTGACGGTATTGCATCTCATCGGCGTGCTTATCGTATTCCCAACGTGATTTCAGATGCTGTGTAATTTGTGGCTGCTGTGGTGCGGTCGTGATGACGGAGGCCGAAATACATCACGCCAGGCATGCTGCAGCAATTCGAGCCAGCTTGACCGGATTAGCATGAGTGATCAAGCTCGTAACTGATTTTGGTCCGAAGGATGATTACCACGTTCTCCCGTATAATTGAGCACTAGTGGTGCGTTAATTGAAGAGTGCGTTGGCCACTGGATCGATTTCAGTCTCTAATGAGGATCGATTTTGCGTGATACCGCAACATTCTATTGATTCTAGGAGCGTTTTACCGCAGTGTAGTGGTAATTCGAGAATAGAAGTTTTTTGTATGAAGTGAACTATAGGTGCAGGGTGTATTAAATTGAAATATATTCGAGAATGAATTCAATCCTGCGAAAACGTTTTTTTTTTCACAATTTGATGTGAAGAAATTTTTCATATTCCATTTTTACTTTTTTTCGGTACCAAAGCTATCTATGGATCTAAAAAAATTTTATCGGGTATGTACCAAATTTCAGCTTTTTTGGTTGATTAGACGAAATTTTCATATTTTGCAGGACGATGAGGTAATTTTGAGGTTTCAAAATTCGCCAAAATTCGAGAAATGAACTTCAGTGCCCGAAATTTGAGATTTTGGGTTCTTTTAGGATGTACTTTTGATCCCCTCCCTTCCCCAGGTAAAATAATTTTCAAGTGCCTGATGCATAATTCTCAACTTGAAAAACTGAAAAGAATTTAATACCCCAAAATCACAGACAAAGAAGGTCCATTTTTTATATTTGAATCTACAAGGAGTCCACATGGTCATAAAAGACACAAAAAGTAGGTAATAAAATTTTTTTTTTCAAGTGCATAAAAAAACACGAAATTCGAAGAATTTCCAATAATTTTCTCCTTTATTGAGCACTGCAAAGAATTTTTCATTATTTTATCATTTTTCTAATTCTGAAAATTTTTCAACATTTCTTTTGTTCTTTAAGTGATAAATTTGATTTTTTTGTCGTGTTGGGGTCATGAAAAAACCCAGAAAGAGTCATTAAAAAATAAAAATGTCACGGAAAATTCATGAAAAATTTAAGAAAATTTGAAATGCTGATTGTAGACATAGAAATCCTGATCTACAGCTATCACTCACCTTCCCTGTCCCTCAATTTTTCGTATTTTGAACAGTTTTAATCAATTTTTAATGATTCATTGAAATTTATAAATAGGTTTATCATCTTAAAATTATGTGTATTTTGGTACCTATTTTTTTTTTTTTCAATTGAAAATTTTACTTTTGATATCAAATTTTAACGCTTATAAATGCAGTTTTCCATTTTTTTTATAATTGTAAAAATTATGACAATTTCTTAATTTTTGATAATTTTTAAACAAATAGATCGATTTATTGACCGATAAATTCAATAATCATCTAGCTAACCTCAGTTTTAATTAATTTTTTGGTAATTTCAAAATTTTGCTACCCTAACGACGAGTTTACTTCCCCGAGTTAAAGTGCATGATTTATTGAGGTTGGAAGGAGCTGTGGTGGTAGTAAAATGTGATGATTTAAAGTTAGAACATTGGTAGTTTGGAGAATGAAACTGTAGAGAAAAGTGAGCATGAGAAGAAAAAATGGAGGGAGCTGGGAAAAGAAACAAAAATTCGAAGAATTCTTTGTTTGAATGTCTGAAAAACTCAAGGAAGGTTCGAATATTGATGTAAATTTGGAAGGAAGGAAAGAAAGAGAGTGGTGGAGTGATGGGGAGCAGTGGCGTAAAAACCCGGGGGGTGTGTGTGTGTGTTTGGGGACCTCCCCCCCAAGCCCTTCAAAAATGAATGTTGATCTTAAAACCATATTTTTTCGATAGCAAAAACGTATATTCTACAAAAAAATTTGCCCTAGCTTCGCTCGGGCTGAATTTGCTACTTTCCTAACTTCATTAAAAATCAAAATCACCTCAATTTATCTATTTTTGAAAGATTTTCTCACAACAATTTTTCAAATTCAACGTGAGTAAACTTTTCATGTCAGTTTTTCACGACTCTTTCCCTTTTGCTTTTCTTTGTTATGTAATAAAAACTGATAACTGAACGTTGAAAAATATACCTGTGGCGTCGGTTAATGGAATTAAAGGAGTACGCTGTACTCCCGAAATCGCGACCAGGGTACAAAATATCAAATGTACCTTTCCCCTCAAATTACATCAGGTAGGGATTTTCAAAGCATTAAAACACGAATAACTGTCTTTTTTGGACATTAAAATCCAAATTTTTTCAAAGCTTGGCCCTCGCTTCGCTCGCAAATGATCAGAATCACAATTATATCATCTATTTGAGACGGCAGTGCGAAAAAAGGCTCCCTCTATAATCCTTCTGGTATTCCAAGTCTCCATACCCAATTTTTACCCACCCAAAAAAAGCTCCCGACGCCACTGTATCTCAGACCCCCCCCCCCCCAGGATGTCCAGTTACGCTACTGGTGGGGAGTACGAGTTTATGTACCAGGAGAGGAAGAAGAGGGTGAATGTTCTAAATTGTAGGCCTCTAATAAAATAATATTCTTATACTACCTATGTATGAGGAACTAATGTAGATCGAAATGTCCGCCTAATTTTTCGTTAATCACGTGAATGTGAATGTAGGTATGAAAAATTGCATAATAAAAAGAGATTTTTCACTCTACCAGTCCCTTTTCTTTGCTGCGTGATGTGGGTTGCTTAGTTCGCCTAGAAAATCAACTTTTACGAGGAGAAGGAAAACAGTTCCCAGAAATAGCCATGTTAATACTTCTAAATAAGGTAAAATCAATATTGCACTATGACTTGGAAACTTCCAATCTAGCTTTGTGATCACATTCTCTGAATTGTATTGTTTGAGACAAACCGAAGTTAGCTTATTGGGGAAGAGGGGCCGAGGGGGGGGGGGTAAAATTTTTCATGTGAAATAAATTTTTTTCATTTTTCTGGCACAAAAATAAGTACAATTTTCTCCATTTTTCCAATTCAAAACGAAAATATCTCCAGAAAAAGTCATCACTCACGAAAATTCCCATGGCTCATATCTAATTTTCCTAACAAGAAATGCAATTTTTCTATTATTGGGCACAATCTGTCACCTCTCACCTCTCTCTTAGTTTAATCCTGCCCTGATTGAATCGAATAACAAAACCCTACTATTTTCAAAACTTTTTTTCTAAAAAAAATGTACATACTCATTTTATTCTTAAGTGTTTATACCTAATTCGAAACACCCTGTACAAGAAAATACGTCATATTTAGGAAGAAAAAATTTATACACGTAAACTCGAAACGAACACCATGGCTGTGCTTATTGGTTCCCACGTTGTTTAGCTGTCCATTTGACTTAATCCTGTACCAATTGCGACGGCATGGCAGACAGGAGGGTGGTATATGCCAGACTTAAAAGTATTCGTAAATTTCGACAACGGCAAACAGGTTGTCAAGTCACCTGCAGAGAGCACCGGATCATATTTTCCATGCTGGTAACAAGTTATTTTAAATTTTGTGTTTTATACCGCGCGATAGTCCTAGTATTTTCGAATATACTATAAAACTCCTCCTCCTCCCCCTCAACGTTCTCAAATATAGATAGTGAAACGTACAAATGTGTGTGTTCCTTTGATCGTGGAAAATTAAATTAGACGATGCATATTCCTATTCCTATTCCTGTATTTCTTTTTCCCTTTACCATATAATTCAATGACCGAATATGTATAAGCTCGCACGATCTCCAAATATTTGTGCGATACCGCGCGCGCTCCGGCAAACATTAAAAATTACCTTAATAGGTTTATAATCGAAAAAAATTATATTTTTTCGAATCGATTATAAAAATATTTACTTAAGCGGATACCGAATAATCCCTTATGTAAACTTGATTCCATAACACCCTATCATTAAATTGCGCAACCGTGTAATCAAGAGCATCTCATATCGATATCGTTATATGCTTTTTTCCTCCTAATCGTAAAAAAATTATGAACCGCAATCGAACACGCGACGGGATGAGAAAAAAGGCAAATAAAAATATCTCGTTTGTGCGCTTTTTATCGTTTTTTAAAATGTTTATGAATCGTTCAAATTGGACGTAGCGAAAAATCATAACACGGATAATTTGTATAGACAGGCGCCCTATATTTTTACCCCAACCACCGAGCTTTTAATGATAAGCCGACTTCATATAGTTTTATATTGCGTAATATACTGTGAGCTTGAGCTATAGTTTTTTTTAAACTTTATTAGAATGAGATTAGATTAAGTGAGGTATGGAATTTATAACTCTTCATGTATATAGATGTACGAATACTGTAGGTATTTGGTCATAATCGTAAGTCAGTGGATATTCAATAATTCATGGGATGAATTTTGGGTCGAGTTTTGTAAAATGAGATAAACAAACCTAGTAAGATTTTTAAGAATTCGTTTAAAAGTTTTGACATGCACAAAAATTATATTTCCAAGTAAGTAGGTACCTACTTAATGGGCACACTATTGCATTTCTCATTCTTTGAGATTCTTATTTTACAGACAGTAGAAAGGATTAACTTATAGTTTTAACAAATTCCTGCTCTCTTTTTAGATTGGAAACTCTCTGATTGTTTAGGTGAACCGGAAAATTTTCAATTTTGATTTTTGAGTTGCAATGCTCAGGAATAGTTGAGATTTTGGAAGATTATAAAAAAGAAGAAAAATTGAAATCTATCAAAGTGGTGTATATCTTCCAATTGTCCAAGAGCACCAAAATTTTTAAAAATTGTCAAAAATTAAGTGCAATTAGTTAGAAATGATTCGAATCTTTTTTGGAGCTCATTTGGTGACTATCTAGACTAAAAAACATATTTTTTGAAAAAAAAATCATTTCATAATTTTTTCAAAATTTTGCCCCTTGATTGAGTACCTATAGGTATAGAATATAGATATAACATTTTTTTCTCTGAAAGATTGTGTTTTCTGGTCTAGATAGTCAGTAAACAAACTTTTAAAAAAGATATGAATAATTTTTGAAATTAAAAAAAATTGATTACATTGAATTTTTGATAATTCTTGAATACTTAAAGGCTCACGCTCATGGGCAATCGGAAGATATTAATCGATTTCTATTTTTTTTTTTTTTTTTTTTCATTTTCTTAATCTTCTAAAATTGCAACTTATGGAAAAAATAGAAAATTAGGATTCAAAAATTTAAAAATTTTTAAAAAGAAATAAAAAGTTGACTTTTTTTGAAAAATTTTGCGTACTTTCTCATTCTGAATCAGTGAAAAGTCATTGATGAATAGTCAGACTCGCAGCACAGGAAAAATCAGCGAAATTCACTGATTTTCAGCGAGTTTTCACTGAATTTTCAAAGACGTTCACTGATTTTTCAGCAAATTTTAAAAGTTTCACTGACTTCAGTGAAATTTCACTGATATTCCAGTGATTTTTCTCACTGATTTATTTTCAGTAAAAAAATTTTGACTGATTTTCTCCTATGCTGCAATTCTGACTGTTTTTCAGTGATTTTCAATAATTTTCACTTATTTATAATTGAGAGAGTACATTTGGAGTCGAAAAAAATGAAAAGATTTATTTTCCGAGTTGGAAAAAAAAACAGCAAAAATTTTACTTTGATTGGAATTTTTTGATTTCTTGCCCCTCCAACTACCCAACTTCAATATGTCCCTGACTCGAATTTATTGTGGTTTTTTTCAATTATTTGGTAAACATCTTCTAATAAAAATTGAAGATGAAAACTGGCCTAAAAACGTGTTTTAGTTACTTTTAAGAAAAATTTTCATTTTTGATTCTTACCTAACATCATGCCTCAAAAGTTGGAAAAAAATCATTTTGAGGAAAATTTGGATTCTGCTCACAAGAAAAGAAGAAAAGTTGAAGAGAAAATTTTGTTTTGAGTTCGTAAAATCAGGTTTGACAATATGCCTAACCTATAATCAAAAATTGAAGAAAATTACCCTCGAATGGTTTTTTCAGCTGGGAGAAAATATTACATTTTAATTTGAGAAAACTGTATTTGGAATTGAAGAATTCGGATATCAGATGGAAACTTTTATTTTTTTCTTCCGTGCTAGATGAAGTGAGTACCTAAGTCAAGTATAAAACCCAAATATCTGAAGAAAAAATTCTGCTGCCAAAGTCAAAGCTGACCTTTTCTTACTCAGAAAGAGGTTCAAAATAAGAAATATTGATAAAAGTGAACAGGGTGAATAATTTTTCATTTTCTGAAATGCATTTACTTATATGTACTTACTTACCTACTTAATCTTTACATTTTTTGAAAATATCAAGAACGAAGTTTGGCTGGATTTCATTTTTAATCGAGAAAATTATATTCAAGTCGGAAAATTTACTTAAGTTATGATCTTTTCAAAGGAAATTTTTTGTGTTGAGTCAAAAAAAATCAGAAAAAACTTTTCTTAATTGGAAATTTTTATTTTTCATTCTTCGGATAATGTCGAATTCAGTTCGTGCCTGGGGATGTCTTCAACGTCTTGATCTTAACTCCTATCTAATTTGAGCTCTACTTTTCCATTATTTTTGGCACCTTATCACTCTTTGTATTTTTTTTTTTTTTGAATTTCTTAAATTAAAAAATAAAAGTTTTCTTTTTTTTGTTTTCCTTTATCTAAGTATTTTCATTTTTCAAAAGCTATCTAAGTCACGTTTTAAGCAAACCGTTAGAATCTTTTTTACTAGTATCTATCAGCTGATATACATAAAAACACGCGATACAAATTATCCAAACTTTTACCAAATTATCTAATTTTAAGTAAGGATATCTTTTCGATAACTTTTTCACAAAAAAAGCCAAAGATAAGAAAAAAATTTCAAATGAATTATCGTGTGCTCGCAGCGGGCATCTCGATAATCGTAAATTGCCACAAAACGAAGCTCCACAACTTGTAAAAAAAAACTGACTAATCTTTAAAATCCAATTTAGTTTTCTAAAATGCAAATGCACAAGCATGTATTGTTTCCTTGGAAATACTACATTGCTAATTCCGTATGCAACGAAAAACACCGATAAGAATTCGGACTCGGTATAACTATCTGCGATAATATACATACGTCGATCAACCAGCGAGTGAACTATAATCCCCAGCTCAGCACCGCGAACGCATTTTAAAATGCCATTTCGCATTCGTATATTTCAACCAAGTTGACATCTCAGACCGAGCGGTATCGTTATCAAAATCACAGCTGGTCGAGCGATGAAAAACAATTTCTTAAGCGCGCAGGTGAGGAACTGAGGAGTGGTATCTTGGTCTTGTGGATTTAAAATTCCGCGTATGGGTATTCGGATTGAGCGTAGGATATCTCGTAAGGATAGATTAAATATCGATGCGATGATAAGAGGTTGAAGATTAAATGAAGACGTCGCTGATCCAAAGGGAACGCGCCAGCGACGAAATTTTAATCCTGCTATCAAAAGTAGGTATCGATAGACTCGATAAATGTAAACGAAATTTGGCACTATAGCCAATTAGCGAGCTTGTACTATCGATAATTAATCCGCTCTCGAAATTAATTTACACCCGGGCGAGTTTTATTTTGAACGGAAATGTTTATAAAACTGACACAATAATCTTTCATAGGTACATACCTCTATAGTATATCGATTATCATAAATCTGGTCCATTTCAAAGATTACGTGTGTATAAACCAGTTGTCAGTTTATTGTTGGTATGTAAAGTACCCATGTATAAAAACTACAATCCGATTTTCTTCCCTATAGAGATTATAGCCGAATAAAATCCAGTTTCACACATTGTTTTTTTTTATGTTTCACTCGCCGCTATTAATATTTTTACATGCGCTTTTTTACTCGTAAAACCCCCCGGATTGTTATCCATACACGTATAAATCTCGGACCAATTTTCTACGTTGGTATTGCCTTTCGCTCGATTTTCATTTACGTATCGCCGACGATATGTTTTACTCTCCTTGCCCAAACCTATGGTGTGATGGTTTCGATATAGGTTCGAAACACCAACAGATTTTTTTATCGTGTAGCCTAAGAATATGATTAATTTGCCAAAGACAATCGACAACGATATTCAAAGTTGTGTTGTTTCAATTAACACGTGATTCATTATGGTCGTTGTATGAAAGGATAATAAATTACATGGCGATTTACAACCGGCTGATGGACGCGAAGCGTTAATGTTTTGATTTGTCGATGACTGCTATCGTGATATTTGTCCGGGTGTTTGTATTTCAAGATGATTATCCGTATAGGTATTTTTTATGGTCGTGAATACTTACGAAACGTACGCATACGAAGGATACGTACGAATTAGTGAGTTTGAAAAGAAATTTCGATTGTCGCTTCCCTCTCTCATTTTTGAATCAGTGAAATCTATGAAAAAACACTGAAAAACAGTCAGAATTGCAGCACAGTAATAAATCAGTGAAAATTTTTCAATGAAAGCAAGTCAGTGAAATAAAATTACTAGAAATCAGTGAAAATTCACTGAAAAATCTGTAAAATTCTTTAAATAATCAGTGAAAAATCACTGAAAATCAGTGAAATTTACTGATTTTTCCGTTGCTGCAATTCTGACTGTTTATTAGTGACTTTTCACTGATTCGGAATGAGTTTTATACTTACGTACCTACATCTACTTAAATCGAGAATTGGCAAGAATTTTGCAAGGAGAATGATATTCAATTTTTTCAAAATGATACTCATTTTTGAAATTTTTCATTGATTTTTCGAAACGTTATTCAGTAAGGTTTCAAAATTATTGGTGCAACGCACGTATAATGAATAGTGAGACGTGGAAAAAATACCCCCCCCCCCACACCCTCCTGGGTGCACAAAAATCCAATTCGAAGGTCTTTACAGATCAGTTTGTTGTCAATTCAGAAAGAAATGTAGCTTTACAGTTTGAAATTTGAATATGGAAAGTTTTACAATTTTATTCGGAAATTGAAATATTTCACAATTTTTTAAAGAAACGTGATCGCATGGTTTTTGGATTCAAATAACGAAACCCCTTTTCATCCCCAAAAAATATTTTTGAGGTTTTTAAAAATTCCAAACAAAATGTTTGAAATCAACTAAAACAAAATAAGGTAAAGTGGGGCAATTCCAAGACCGGGGTAATTCCAATAACAGCTAATAGCTTTGTTGGAAATTATTTTTTGGCAACACTGATCACGTAGGTAGGCAGTCTTAGTACCAACCTACACCCATCAATTCATAAAGTGCGTTTCTGGGCTTTTTTTCGAAGTCTGTGAAATAGTCAAAATCGGTAGGCCCAAAACCTTGTTGCAAAAAAACGGTGCTCTTTACAATTTCGCATTTCATCATGAAAAAATTGTTTTAAAATTGTCTGGAGAAGCTGTAATGAACTAGTACACATCGAAAGATAAGTCCTTTCTTTGGTTTTGCTTTAGAAACAAATTTTGTTCCTACTAAGACATTTTAAAAAGCAGTGACCAATTTTCAGCCCCGGGGCAATTACGATTTTTCACCCGGGGTAATTCCGGTAGCGGTCTTGGAATTGTAAAATAATGAAATTTTCATTGTTTACTGATTTTAGATGGTCCAAAATCACAAACGAAAGACTGAACAGGGTCGGCATGACCCCAAAACATTAAAATACCTCGAAAGCGCTCATAATTTCACCAAACCGGAAAATCCATGATTTTTACTTTTCAGAAATTACGAAATTAAGTCTTCAAAAATGTTTTTTTTTTCAAAATGTCATATCTCGGCTTCAAATGATTCGATTTGCATGAAATAAAAACTAAAATTTAGAGTAAACTGTATATTTTAACGTGACGGTGTCGAAATTACCTCGGAAGCGCTCATATGGTCACCAACTCCGCATATGTAATTGCCCCAAATCTGGGGCAATTCCGAGAACTTGACTTTCACTTACATATTTCCAAATAACTCGACGTCGAGTACTCAAAAAATTTTTTCAATGTCATTAATGTGAAGCGGAAGGGTATGGGAATAAAACATGTTATTAGAGTTTTTGCCCTAAAATGTACTGGAAAACCGTAAAATGCAATATACGTGAAATTTTGAAAATCGCTACCGGAATTGCCCCACTTTACCTTAAGCAGAATAAGTACTTAAACAAGAAAAATAATTTTTCAATTTCGAATGCAACTTTTATTTCAATATTATATTTTTTCCAGTAAAATAAAAAAATACTTTTCTTGTAATTTCCAATATGTTCACTGGTTTGAAAAAGTTTGTTCAAAAATTATCTCTAAATTGGAAAAAGCCTAAATTAAAATTGAAAAAAAGGGTGGTGAGGTGGGGGAGGGGGGGGGGGGGGTGAATTCATAAAAACTTAAAATCAAAGTTGAAGAATAACGAATAACAGAGAAAAGTTCAAAAATTCATTTCTAAATTTGTTTGACCCTTTGATTTCAAAACCATTGAAATGGGGGTAATGGAAGAGGTGAAGACAAGCATTATTCTCAAACGATTTCACATTCGGTAATTTGGTAAATTTGTGTTAAATCTGGCAAAATTCCGGAACATTTAAAACATTTCTATTATAAATGTTTGAGTAAACTTTGGAATTCAGAGAATTCTGCTCATATTGTTTTGTTTTTTTTTACTTAGCGAAATTCGGCGAAGTCCTAGAATGTACAGTGGCGTCGCGTCGTCAGAATCGAAAATTGGGAGGGGCACAAAAGGAGCCGTGTGTTAGACAACTTTTCTTGCTTTTTCGAAATGAAAAAGGGGGACTGACTTTTTTCATCTGCTAAAAATAGTGAGGGGGTAAAAAGGGAGCCTTATTCCGCACTTTCGTCTTAGATAGATCATAGAATTGTAATTTTGTTTAGGCCCGAGCGAAGCGAAGACGAAGCTTTGATGGATTTTTAATGGCCTATCAAGACATTTTTTCTTGTTTTAATGCTTTGAAAATCCCTATCTGATCTTTGATGTAAGTGTAATGTAAATTTATAAATACAACATAAATTTAAGAGGGGGCAAGCGGGAACCAGAACTTTTTTCGGGGGGAGGGAGCCTGGCCCCCGGGCCTCCCTTGACGATGCCTCTGAGAATGTAATGAAAGAATTGAATAACTTAATTGAAGAAAATATTCTTTGCATTTGGTATCCACTGATGAAAATTTGATTGAGATGTATTGCAGCCAAGATATTTGTAATTAGAATTAAAAAAGGGTTGCAGGGTTGGACAAAAATGAATTATTTTTAAAATTCTATACATATGTACATACCATACGATTAAACCTAACAATTATCTGAAAATGTTTTTCTCCGTCTCAATTTTTATTGTTTTGGAAGACAGTGGTAGATAGTAGATATGAGTTCTCTTTCTCAATCAATTTTCTTTAGTGATTGAAATGTTAAAAAAATTGATGAAAATTTAATTTTTGAAAACTCTTTTTTTACAAAAATTTCCCTGGAGCGAACAAAATGATGGAAATTTTTCAAAATTTTACATTTAATTTTATTCTACATTTTTGTGGCCGATCTCCCTCCCCTCCTCCTTCCTAACCCCAAACAAATGTTTGCTCTAATCCTCTTAGCATGATTAAATTTTTTTAATTTTTGGAAAAATGAAAAAATTATGTCGTTTAAAATGATGATTTTTACCTACCTAAATAAGCCCATCAGAAAGGATTTTTCGCTACTTCGTAAATGTACTTTTTTTGTCAGAAACACAAAATTGTAAAAATAAGGCAAAGTAAATAAAAATATTCCAATAACCTTTAAAAAAATGAACGATTCTTCTTCTAACTGGAATTTTTCAAAAATACATCTCTACCAAGTAGTGGCATTTGCAAACACTATAATAAGGTATATTTTTTAATGTCCTCAGTCCTCATTCTCTCTTCTTAATTAGAGTAAGTAGGTATAAAATCGCCTTCAAACAGTATTTGGACGTAAAAATCAATTCTAAGATTATATTCTGTTTTCGTTTTGAAATTCAAATTTTAAAATTATTATTTTATATGCAGAAAATAATTTTGATTTTTTTCAGAATTTTCTAAAATGAAAAGTTGTTTTTTATTTTTAAAATTTTCAATGCTTGAATTTTTTGCTTTCCATGAAATTTTATTAGCAAGATTTCAAAATTTTTCATTGAAAAAAATCAAAGTTTTTATTGTAATAGTTAATGGACTTGTAGTCAAAAGTGTGACCTCAATTTCAGAGAACAAAGTAGGTATTTATCCACGAATGAAGGTTATTGTTTCTCATTGGATAACTAACAACAATTTTCAAAGTTTAAAAATGAAAAATGAGATGAAAATTTTTGTAAGGTAAGACTATGGGTTGTTTTGAATCAATATTTCACAACAGTATTTTTTTGTTTCGTGAACTAAAAAAAATAATTACCTATATACCTTACCTATGTAATTTAAACAAACGGTTTCCTTTTTGAAATAAAATCAATACATAGTTCAAAATTTTTGGAGTTTTCAAAAACTCATCGCACGCAGTGACATTTTCGTCTTGAAATAGGTATACCTACCTACTTGAAAAAATCGATAAATTATTTGATCATAGAATTTTTCTTTAAATTAATCGATTGCAGTCGACATATTGACATGAACGAACATCTGGATCACATGACCTTTTCATATGTTTGCGGTAGCGTGAGACTTGTTTTTACACGATACGATATGTTCATTACACGAGTGTTCGATGCAAAGCAAATAACGTTGATTAGACCACCAACGGTTATACTCTTTAGCCATAAAATTTTTTCCCCCATTCGTGTAAATCATAAATCGAAGCTGTTTTTATTTCTTCATAATCATAAATTAAGACTAATACGCGCAGACCCTAAAAATGAATTTACAAAAAAAAAAAAAATCGCACAGTACGCGAAGGACGACGCCGCAATGTACACGTTACTTATGCTTTGGGAAAGATCGAAACTTCGCTCGTGTTTTCTCTTTTCCTTTTACGTGCGCGAATTGATTTGAAACATGAAAAGCTTCAACTCTTTCAACACCTAAGCTCGAATAAATCATTCTGGGCGAAGATTGCATTAGATAAGAAAAGTGTTAAAAGAAGACATCATGCAAAATGTTGGTCGATACGATTGGTTGAAAATGAGACGAGAGGTAGAGCTCGAATATGCCGACAAAACGTTTAATGAGAATTTATCGGCCACCAATTACAAGCTGCCAGAGAGCACGGTCGAAAGTAAAAAAAAAAAAAAATGGAAAAGACATTAATAAAAACAAAAAAAAATTTATACAGAAACACAGACCGTATAGAGCATAGAAGTACCTACGTATATGTGTACTGTAGCGTGTACGTTGAGAATCGTATAGTTTACCTCCGAGTCGGCTGTCAGAAGTGCTGGCAGTATCCCCGGCAATATTTATCGGAATAAAACGAGCGGAATGTCTGCAACGAGAAAGGACCCCTGTGGATACAGATGAAGAGCGAGTGTCAGAACCAGAGGGGGCTCTCGTTTACCTTTCACCGACAAACCTGCTCGCGGGGGTCCTTTACGTATAGGTTTAAGCTCGCGCTTGCGTTTTTTTGCTCAACATTTAACGTGAAAATCGCTATTGTCTTATACACCGAACACGAAATTACTACTATTTTGAAATTTCGCTGACGTTCATCGGCGTGCTAATGTTTTTTACTTTTTCAATAGCTATGTTGCGTTGCATTGCGCGTTACAGTCTATGACGTTTTTGAAAGTTTATGTTTTGCTCCGCGATTCGACTATCCGATCGTATACGATAATTTAAGTTGGCGTGTTTGGGAGTTGGGACGTTGGGACTGATATGTTGGGAGGGTCTTGTGCTCGTTTTCTCTCATTTTGGCATTCATTTTGTATTTATTTTATCAATGTTTTGTTCGGTGGGTTGAAATTTTCTAATTTTAGCAAAGAATATATGAGGGGCTTGGTTCCAAAACTCACTTTTGCCAAAAAGGTACTTTTTGAGAAAACAAAGGAAAACGATTAGACAAAAGTGAGTTTTGACCCCAAAGTTACTTTTCTTACGTCTATTATAGCAAAGTCGAAGCGTTAACATGAAAATGGAGATTGTAGAGTCGTGAAGCATTAAGAACGGAACCCAAATCCACAAAGAAAACGTAGTAAATTTTCGTGGCAAAAGTGAGTTTTGGAACCAAGCCCCTCATATATTTTTTCTGTTTTGGCCTCAAGTAAAAGGTGAGATACTGAAATGCTGAATAATTTTTTTCAAAAATTACGTTATACTTCGAAAGTGGGTATAAACAATTTATGGAGAATTCGAGGCTTAGGTACCATAAACAATGGATTTTCCAGGTATAAGATTTACTGATTTTTTTTTCAAACAAGGATACATATAATTTTCGATTGAGGGTAAATTTGCTTACAATTTTAGCTGAAAAAAAATGAAAGAAAAAGATTTCCATTCCAAAATGAAAAACTCTTTGATTCTGAATCAGTGAAAAGTCACTGATAAATCGTCAGAGTTGCAGCACAGGAAACCAGCGAAATTCACTGATTTTTTCCTGTGCTGCAATTCTGGCGGTTTCTCAGTGATTTTCGATAATTTTCACTGATTTATAATTGAAAGAGTACTTATCAGATTTTGAAATATTCTTCGAAAATTTTCACCTGTACTATTCATCAGGAAATTTTTATCAATTTTTTTGAATAAAATTTCAATTTGTAATGTATTTTTTACATTTTAATAAATCGTATTGTTTGTTAAATTGTGATAGGTATGCAAGGTATCTATTGGAAAGAAAAACAAGAAAACCCCCCCAAAAACAAAAATTTTACCTTAGTGGCCAAAAAATGAGAAAATAGCGAGAATTTTAATGATTTTACTGCAAAAAGCAAAAATTTTCACCATTTTCTTTCTCCTTGGATTTTTTATTCAAAGGATAAAAGGGGGGTTCTTTTTTAGATAAATTTAAAGCAAAAAAAAAGGCGAGAAAATGGTAAGAGTAATCGGGAAAATCGCCAGAATTCTCATTTTCAGATCTAATAGATCCCATGGACAATTGGACATGTTAAAATATCACTTACTATCAGTCTTCAATATTTTATGGCTTATGGCTGTGATGAATGATGAAGTTTTTAGGTATTTTTCAACAATTTTATTTCTATTTACTGAAATTTTCAGCTTATGAATGATTTTTGTATTAAAATTTTCTTCTTCACGAAATTTGCTCATTTTAATAAAATAATGGATGCCTATTGTTCAAAATTTGATATAAAGCAAGGTGTCTATTAGCAAGAGAAACAAGAAAAATCAGAAATCAGCAAGAATTTTGCTGTAGTAGTAAGGCAACCAGAAAATAGCTAGAATTTTAATAATTTTAGAACCTGCTTCGTTGGAAACTTTAAAAATTGAAAAAAAAAATGAAAAAGGTTCAAGTATTTGATATTTTTTCCTTACCTAATTGAAGGGAAATTTTAGAAAATTGCTGCAGTTCCACTGAAAATTGTGTGTCCCTTGTCCCCTCATTTTCTAAAAAAATAACATTCCTTCAAAAACCGAGTTTCAATGAATTTTCACAATGAATGGTAATATCATGAATTTTTTAAAAATTTAAAATAATTACTTCTTAAAACTATTTTGGAATTATGTTATTTTTTCCCAGTATTTCTGTCATCGAGGAGGGGCGTGACGTAGACCTCTTCAAATTCATCTCTGTAGATATACTATTTTTCTATTTCAAAGTACAGTAATGTAAAGAAAATTTCAAATTTTTTATATGAAATTTTACTTTTGTTATTTGATTTTGTAGTCAAGGAGAAAATTTTCAAATTTTCCATGATTAACTGATTACCCATCATCTTCAATAATCAAAAAATCAAAAAAAAATCCTCAAATTAGTTCTTCTTTTTACAATAATTTTTTTTGACGACATATTTATTAGTTATATAATTTCATTCAATTCCCCCCCCCCCTCGCAACCAACAACAATTTTATATTGCAACGTCCGTAAAAATTCTCCAAGTTGAAGGGAGGGATTCCAAGTTACCCAATTATTCAATTTGCGTGGCTTTGAAAAATCATTCAAGATTTATTGAGGTTGGCACATCTCAACATTTTTGAGATTTATTGAAATTTTTAAATTAAAATGTTGAACTGCGATGTTTAATATACCTAGGTACTTCTCAGAGTCAAATTTCAAATTATTGAATTGGTTTTTTTTTCCATTAAAATATTAGATTTTAATGCAATAGTTGTTTGAATTTCTTTTTTTGCTTTCAATTCTATAAACAGAATTCTTAATAATTTTTTCAAGTTGACATTCTCATAAAAATTTATGAAAATGTACCTGATAGCTCTTCATGTTATTCCTCTAAATTAGTCATTCTCATTACCAAATTCTTCAAAATTTCTCTTTGATTTTATAAATAATTTTCCTCTAAATGTGTTCGATAAAAAACAGTCGACGTTATTAATTTTGAAAGTCGTTGAGGGAAAAAAATCTAAATATCACTTCGAGTTATTTTCTTTCAAATCCAATGAAAATAGATCTTTCTTAAACAAATCTTCCGAGTACGTGTGAAGCATAAAAAACCACCTAGAACCGAACCAATAAATTCACGCGATTTAGAATTATCATTCAATGTAAATGACCCTTGACGACCTATCGTATTTATCAGGCATATGGATACAACGTTTTACTATAAATTTAAAAGTTTATAATATATGATTTATAAATATTTTCATCAGGTCGTTCCGACGATATAGAGGGGAAAAACTCGAACGCGGGTATATTTGTGTAGGTATTCGACAAAAACACCTGATTAATAAACGTAGGTAACCGAAATTCGTTAAATGATTGGAACAACGACAGATCGCAATTACAAGATGCGACTTTGGCTCAAATTAATAGTCCGGATAATTTCCATCGAATACGAATAATTCTTAAAAATAATTTTCCAACGAGGACTTATGGAATTATAAAAAATATTGAGATATAAATCTTGAAACTGGATGTTTTCAAACACGTTCGGTTTTTGTTTTTAAAAGCGAGGAAAAAAAATACGAAAGAACGGAAAGGAAACATCGTATATAAGTTATTAAAATAGGTGATTTATATGTAAATGTTCGCCTTAATAACCTGCAGTAAAATAAATTTAAAAACGTTTGAAAAAAAAACATACATTTTTATCATTCACACGGAGACAATAACAATTAAACGCCGTTTAAATGGTAATTTATCTTGGTAATTCGTCCTCCATGTACCGGCCTACGTTAAGTATGTATTTCAGAGCTGGTAATATTCGAAATTAGCTCTATTTTCATAAGTACACAGGTACACAAAGAGATGGCTTTATGGAATTCCGAACCGTAGACAATTTCCCAAAGTGAAGAAAAAAGGCGAAAAAAAACTTCATTAATTCCATAAGACGACGTAAAGAACTATACTCGAGGTATTACTCGGTAAAACGCGCAGATCGTTGTGCATAAAGGAAAACGAAGGTAAAAGGAAACATAGTAGAGCAGAGTAGGCTGAAGTAGGTATAAGAGCGTAGGAAAAACGAAGAATACGGATTGAAAAACGGTCCCTACAGGCAGTAGCTACACCGGAACTCGGCAAAGTGGAATGTAATTTCCGTTGATGAGTTTCATATCGAATTTTTCATGCAACAAGAATAAGCCTTCTCTTAACGTTTTCGTTGCTTTTCAGCTGATCTACCTGATTTCCCATCTTTATAGAATTTTCTCTTATAAACAGCGAATCTATTAGATTTCCAAAGGGAAGATTATTTTATTTTCGCTACGGATTACCTACCAACCAGAATTTCGTAAACTTTCAACCCTCGTTGATGTTTTGGCGTATAATCGATTTTCGCTGATTTGTTCCCGCCGCGCTGCGTCGTGTACCAAGTTTATACCGTACGTGTGTAGCTGCGTCCAAATCCCCGAACTTTATGTTGTATACGTCTGCCGTGAAAATTACGAAATTTCGTCGTACCTATGTCGTATCATTGTTGGGGTTGGATTCTGGTTATTATGTACGAAGTGAGAAATAATTAAATCAAGGGTATCAAGAGGGTGTGTAAGTTGCCTTGGTCTGGTAGCCGTAAATAAATTTGGGGTATCGTGCAGATTTTTTTCCAGCAATAATTCCCATGGGTTTTGAGACAATGGCATGTTCGAAGATCATTTTTAAAATTAATAGTATGTGTCGGTCTTTCTGAATTAGTGGTGTGTGTTCAATGATGGTGTGGAAGAAAGTGATTGAAAATATAAGGAGAAAGAGGACAGAAAAATATAACCAACAAAGTTTGGAATATGATCATGTAGGTAATATTGTCTGGTGTAAAAATATGCACTTTCAAGCCATAAAATGTACAAAAATATGATAAATCAATGGGTATCTTTGGAAAAAAATTTCGAGCAAGGATGACACTATTGAGTGAGAAAGTGAATTAGTATTGCATTTTTAAATTAATTGGCGAAACACTGAAAAAATTGAGAAAAGTGAAATAAGAAGTCCTCAAAAATCTTCAGTCTTGCCCATTTATGAAAAATACAATGCGTAATCTCCTGCCCCCCCCCCCAATTTGGAAACAAAACATGATTTTTGAGAAAATCTCAAAACCACGTTTTCTTCATTTTAAACGAATAGTTTCGGAGATTCGACAAAATTTGTAATCACAAAAAGTGTTCAGAATTGAATTTCCTTTCTATATGTATTTTATGAATTAATTCGTGAAAAAAATAGTTTTTTTCAAATCTTTTTTACAATTTTGCAATTTTTACGGTAAGATATCGCTAAAAAATAGAAATTTAGCTTGTCAACTAAAATTTTCAAAATTATGAAAATTACATAATAATATATTCATGGTTATGAAGTAAGTAATTTGGGATGTAAACTATTCATGTGTTTTGCTTGGAAAATGTCCGAAATATGAAAAATCAAATCGGACTTATTTAGCAGGAAATTTTACGCAACCGCAAAAATTAAGGCAATATCATCCAATGATTTGGAACAAAAAAAAAATGCATTTCATAAAAATTCAAACTCTGTTTTGATAAGTGTCAAGCGACATTGACGTCTGTGTTGCATTTACAGTTCAAAAGTTCTGGAACGCAATTTTTTTAGAAAGAAATCGCTCCACATTGCCTTGCGTTGATCTGAACGAAGGGCTGCCTATGTGAAGGTCGGCAAGGGACCACGTCAACGCTGTACTCAAAATATCTGGAAATGGTTGAGTGACAGCGGTGACAGTGTTGCTAATTTCACGAAAACTTGATTTTATTTGTAAACTTTTGCCCCTTCAAATTTTTGATTAGACAAAATTTGCATGCAATAATTTTTGATCCTTATCTAAAACGCTTATCATATGCAACTGTTAGTTTTTACATATCTCAATTTTAAAATTTTCGAAATTTTGGGTTTTGAGATTTTTTTTTGAAAAGTACAAAAATCGAAAAAATTCCAAAATTTTTCAAAGATTCGTAATCGATGAGGGATGGGTTCATATTTTTTAAAGGGAATGGAGCTTCAGCTATGTCGTGAATGGGTTTTCATTATTCGTTGGGCCTTATTATTTTTTTTACAAAGCAATTTTCCTGTTCCGGAAATTTTAAGTCACCCTGTAGCTGGAGCTTGAAATTTTATGCACTAAAAATACTATGAGAACATGCCATATTTTATGCAGATCCTGGTTTCCAAAATATGCAAAAATATGCATTGTTTGCCAAGTCCAAACGTCTATAAAAATACAATTGGTATTATTGAAAAATATTTTTTCAGCTGAAAAGGTCAAGAATCGACTGTTTTAACAAAATCTTATGGTATCGAAATATGTATATGGGCATTTCATGTTTGGAATATTTATGAAAGTAAGCATGTGAAGGCAAAATTATATGGAGCTCGTTGCGTATCAAAAAATCAGAAATTAATGAATTGTAAATAATTTATGCATTTTTTCTCAAGTACATACAAATCACCAAATGCTTTTTCATAAAATTCGCAGCTTTAGTTATTTTTGAAAAATTTGTTTCGATTCATGGCAAAAAAGTTAAGTTTTGAGACAGCAGCGCCATGCAGCGCACTTTATGCATGCTTTACTCTTCATTGTTTTTATCATTTTAGCTCTGCTTTTTCTTGAATGGAAAATTTGACTACGATGCAAGTTTGAACAGTAGGACTGCTGGTTACGCATTGTTCTGCAGTATCGTCCAAAAAATTACCATTTTATGCGTTTTTTCGTTTCTTTCCTCAAATTCGCTGAAAAATCACTGAAAATCCAAGAATTTCGCTGATTTTCCTTGTGCTGCAATTGTGACTATTTATACCAGTGACTTTTCACTGAATCAAAATAAGAGAGTAGTAGCGGAAAGATGAGGGGAGAGGATCTTGCGTTGAAAATTTGATTAAAATCGATCAAACTATTTGAGCTGCAGGAATCTTCAAAAATTTTAAAACGAAGGCTAGGAGCCAAGGGAACAGCTTGTCCCTCCTCCTCCTCCTCCATAATCAAAAAGTTGAATTTTTGGTCGGAAAAATCAAGTTTGATTCAGAAAGTTTTTAAAAGTGGATAACTTTATTGTGGGGGGGGGGGGGTGGGTTGGAAGCGGGTATTTAGAATTTGAAGATATTTAAAAAATTGTAGGTACCACTCTCTCATTCTGAATCAGTGAAAAATCACTGATAAATAGTCAGAATTGCAGTACAGGAAAAATCAGCAAAATTCACTGATTTTCAGCGAATTTTCGCTGATTTTTCAGCAATTTTCATAAATTTCACTGACTTTTCGGTGAATATTCACTGATTTTCCAGTGATTTTTCTCACTGATTTGTTTTCAGTAAAAAAATTTGCACTGATTTTCTCCTGTGCTGCAATTCTGACTGTTTCTCAGTAATTTTCGATAATTTTCACTTATTTATTTTTGAGAGAGCTTCAAGTTGGGAAAATTCCGAAATAATCTATTCAGTCAGCAATTTCTGATTTTGCGGCCCTCCAATAAGCTAACTTTAGCTCATCCCTGTTTGAAAACCATTTGATTGATTTCAAAGAAATTTTTGTAGTGGGGGGGGGGCAGAAAAAGTATTGAGAGGGGTCTTACGGTAAATTTTTGGTTGAAATCAGAAAAATTAAGGGAAAGGAAAGATATATTTTTCCCTCAATTTTTCTGAAATCATACATCCAATCGAAAGTTATCAATAAAATTACTTCGTTTGATGAATTATCGAGTGATAAGAGATGAAAAGATCCTGCAATTGGAAAAGTAGTGCTGAAAGTAAACAAGTACTGAAAAAGTTTTCCTAATAAAATAATAATGTCTCTAATTTTCATTATATAGGGCTGTTGAAACTGACGTCACAATTGAACTGGTGGGAAAATTTTGAATTTTCAAAGTATTTTTTTTTCTTAGCTACAAATTTTATTATTTTCACAATTGTCACAAAACTTCATTTTTTGCAATAATTGATAAATTTATGAAAATTCCGTATAAATACGTACGAAATGAATAATTTTTTCTTTTTCCCACCAGTTCCTTATCACACTTTTTGATACGGATGACGTACAGTTTCAACAGCCCTATTGATGTTTTTTTTTTGTTTTTTGTTTTAAATTCAAACAGGTACAGAACATTAAGATATTATTTCAATTTTTTCGAGAGGAAGGGGGTGAAGTCTCGCCAAAGGTCCTACAAAAGTCTTGCAAAAGTCGTAAGTTCTTTTTGATTTAAAAAATTTTATTAGGTAGGCACCTTAGCAAGTAAAGAACTGGTGAAATTTTACATTACAACATGATGGAAAATTTGTCTTATGAATTCAAAGTGCACGTACCCAACTACCAGAGTATCCAAGCAGATTTATCGTATTACAAAAGATATCATCGAATCAATCGAATGGATGACGTATCAAGGTGTAATAATGTAAACAAGACATCACGTGGGAAACAGACGTTTCATCACGAATCACATAAACCGCGATCGCGAATCCGTATAGTTACATTTTTATTGGAAGTGCATTGGAAAATTTGACATTTATACGTTGTCCGCGAGAACTAATCAGACGTTGCGAAGACGAAAGACGCGAAATGAACGGCTGGTTGGGGGGCGAGGGTAGGTGAGAGGGGAAGAATGTATAAAATTTAAAATGTAGGTACCAACGGATTGATACCGTATACCTATAGAGTCTGAACGTATGTACGTCTACGTAGGTACGTATTCCATGACGAAGCACATCGCAGGCAGCCGTGACGAAACGTCCTGGCGCCTACTAACTGACCGAACCTAATTTTTTCTTTAAAGGAAGCTATTGTACTGAGGTATATAACAATAGAGCCAACCGTGCGACAATAATAACAACAATAACGATAAACATCTTATAGGCTTACAGGTGCTGCCAATGTCTATCTATAATGTACCAATGTAGGTATGACGTACACGATCGGTGCTAAAATAATAGTAGCCACTGTATTATTTTACGCGTTACCTATATCGCGATTTTGACAGCAGAACGAAGTATATAGCTATACATGGTAAAAGATACATCGGATATTAAATGGCGAGGACGTGAAGGCGTCGTGTTGGGCAGTAGCAACGACGACGACGACGTTTTCTCTGGTGACAGCTACGCATGTACTCGTACGTGTATTATTCCCATAATACCCGCCAAATACGCGATCGCAGCCAATTCACGAGTAAAGTTCAATTTATTACTTATCCCGACGAACTACATTTTGGTAGGTAACGTTTCGACGTTTTACCACCGAGTCTCCCATCACGTTACCTTTATCTAACGTATCGATCTATTTGCGTTCAATATCTCGAAAATATCTTTTCTCTTGTGTACCTTGCGATAGGTGTACACTGTTCAGGTCTCTCGGTAGTAAGTACTTTCTCGGATCCGGTTCCAAGCACCGGACGTGCTAAAATTTGTACCATACTCTTTGGCAAACTACATATAGGTAACCTCACCTCTACCTCATCGTGTCGTGTCGTCAAAATATTTGCCTACAGTATAATTATTACGCTGGCATATAGGTATAGGTATCTGGATTGTAATTATTGCTACACTGAAATAGATACACTCAAATTTTCTTACCTTGACTACCTTTTCCGTGTCCGTGCATGAAATCTTCTTTACAAATAAACGTATTGTCATTTAAAATATACAGTTCCTCTCCGGTTGAGAGCTTTTTTCGACACACCGTACAAATGAAACAATTTAAATGGAACACTTTATCTCGAGCTTTTCTCACTAAGTCTTGTGGCTTAATTCCTAGCGAACATCCTCCGCATTTTGTACCGTACCGTCTGTAAAATAAAAATTGAAAATGCAAATTAGTAAAATTCAAACTGATGAAAAACGTAAAAATTAAACATCGTTTTTGATTATAATATCGTTTGATAATGGCACCAAAAGCATCAATCAAGATGTTGATTAAGTTGCATATTGCTGCTCCCTAAAATATAGTGTTTAAGTAGTCCGGTTCTGCAGGAGCATTGAGGGTGAAATTCATGAAGGTAGCTAGGTACTGAGATTCAGAGGAATGAACAGAGATTCATGAATGAAATCGGTAGTTTTGAGAGGGAGAATGAAAATTGAAACTTTCAGACTTTTTTTCCTTGTTTTTTTCGACTTGAATTTTTTTTTGACTGAATACGAATATCCCCTTCAGCCTTGAGAGGGAGGATAAAAATTGAAAATTTTGGACTGAGATTAAAATTTTTTCTTGTTTTTTCGATTTGAATTCTTTTTTGATTGAATACGAATATCCCCTGCTCCCTCTCTCCCTGCCTCTCGAAAAGGTAATTTTTTGATTCAATCTAATTCTCCCGACTAAAAATGCCAAACTACAAAACTAACTTTTTAGAGCTGAACAATTCGTTATTTTGTTCTTTTAAGGATCATTTGAAAAAGGGGAATATAAAATTGCTCGACAAAAAAAAGGGGTTGCACGACGAGATTGGTGCAACTGAATCACAACCGAATAATGGGAATTCACGACACAAAAAATGAGAATTGCACGGCAAACTATGAACGACGAATTAATGTGAATGAACGAAAGTTTCCAGATAAAAATAATTCTTTTCACGACAAAATAAAGTTTTGCACAACGAGATAGTAGGTACCTAAAAGTCTTAAAACTAATTTGGACATGGACGTGGTGTTCCAAAAATCCCAATTTGAATAACTGGGATATAGTGTCCGGAAACTAATTTTGACATGGACACAGTGTCCTAAACCCCTCAATCTGGACATAACACCCCCAAAAACTTTTAATTTGGGAATCCTAAATACCTCAATTTAGAAATAATATCCCAAAAAACTTGACTGGGACATAGTGTCCTAAAACTAATTTTTACATGGACATATTGTCCCAAAACTTCAAATTTAGGCGTCTCAAATTCCTCAATTTAGAAGAACTTATTAGTTATTATCCCAAAAAACTTAATTGGGACATAGTGTCCTAAAACTAATACAATAGACATAGAGTCTCAAACCCTCAATCTGGACGCAATGTCCAAAAACTTTCAATCTTGATGTTCCAAATACTTCAATTTAGACGTAAATACCTACCCCAAAAAACTCAACTGGACATGGTGTCCTGAAACTAATTTTGACATGGACATGGTGTTCAATGTTTTTTTTAGTAGGTATAATGTTGTCGCGAATTTCATTTTAATTTCGTTGTGGATTTCATTTTATCTGTCGTTACAAAAGTAGTCGCTAGAAAATTATTTTTATTGTTCATTAAATTTTTTGCAGTGATTTTTTTGTTTCGTCACTAGAATATATTATTTCGACGTGCGATCTTATTTTCTGTCGTTCAATCATTTGTTTTAATGTAATAACTTTCTTTCGTCGTTTGTTCCATCATTTCGTCGTTAGTTTTCTTACTTTTTGTCGTGCAGTTAAATGGCACCCTTTGAAAAATAGGTAAGTACGTATTTTTTCTTTCTGAAGGTTCAGTTGAAAATTATTTTCTTTGTTCTGTCCTCAGTTTTTTTCCTAAAATCGTGTTCTGTATTCTCGTTCTTGTTCTATGTTTCTAAGGTTGTTAGAATTTTTTTTCTGCAAATTTCAATTAGGAATGAACCAAAGCTGCCATCATTTTTGGCATGGAAGGAAGAAAAATTGAAAATTCCGACTGGGATTGATTTTTTGTCTCGTTCTTGTTTTATGTTTCTGAGGTTGTTAAAATTTTTTCTGCAAATTTTAATTAGGAATGAACCAAAGCTGCCATAATTTTTGACATGGTAGGAAAAAAAATTGAAAATTTCGACTGGGATAGATTTTTTTGGCTCGAATGCAATTTTTCCATTTTTTTACCTAATAATTTTCAAAAAAAATCATCACTTTTGTAAATCTTGATATTTCTAGAACTAATTTTTGTCAAAAGGAGGAATGAAGAATGAGCTGAAAATTAATAAAAACCTAAGAACCTATCTTGTTCATTCGTTCTTTCAAACAGAATAAAAGTAGTTGTTTTTGCTTCTTTTGTTCTTCATCTATTTTTTTACAATATTCATTCATTCTTTCGACTCTACTTTCTCATTCTGAATCAGTGAAAAGTCACTGATAAATAGTCAGAATTGCAGCAATGGAAAAATCAGCAAAATTCACTAATTTTCAGTGAATTTTCCCTGATTTTTCAAAAATTTTCACTGATTTTCCAGTGATTTTTCTCACTGATTTGTTTTTAGTAAAAAAAATTTCACTGATTTTCTCCTGTGCTGCAATTTTGACTGTTTCTCAGTGCTCTCTCATTCCGAATCAGTGAAAAATCACTGATAAACAGTCAGAATTGCAGCACAAGAAAAATCAGTGAAATTCACTGATTTTCAGTGATTTTTCACTGATTATTCAAAGAATTTCACAGATTTTTCAATGAATTTCATAAATATCACTGAGTTTTCAGTGAATTTTCACTGATTTCCAGTGATTTTCTTTCACTGATTTGTTTTCAGTGAAAAAATTTCACTGATTTTCTCCTGTGCTGCAATTCTGACTGTTTCTCAGTGATTTTCGGTAATTTTCACTGATTTATAATTGAAAGAGTGATTTTAGATAATTTTCACTGGTTTATAATTGAGTGAGTATTTCAAAAACCGAATGTTTTTTTTGTTTTGTCTCTCTCGTTTTTCCAACCCCGATTGGTTGTATATATCTGCATTATTCTTATAAATCGTTATTATGACTTTAAAATGTCGTCTTCCAAAGACAAATTTTATTCTATACAAAAAGTCGAGGGAATGAAGGGAAAATACAGCTGTTATATTTTAAAGTTGAAAGATTTGCAAGAGTTGAATTGGAAAAATTGAAAAATTGTGATTGAAGAAAAAAAGGACAACTGTCCTCCTCTTCTCATATATGAGATGGGAAATGTTCAATTAAATATCATTTTTCGTTTTTCCAACATGATTTTTCGCATAAATTTTCATCCTCACTTCGTTTGGGCAGTAATTGCGTCTAATTTTGGGTAAAATATTTCTGTACATATTTTAGAAAATTCTATCGAAAATCATGTTATTTTGCGATTCTCTTCACTTAACTTTGCGCTTCTTTCATTTGCTCTTTCGATTTGACTGGCTGGGTATGGATTATAAGTTTGCTGGTCACAGAATTTGAAATATGTGGCCGTTCAAGAAAAAAAAGACCATAAGTGAGAAAACAATTTTTTGAGAACAACGTGTTTAAATTATTGAATATTTCAAACATTTTTTTCGTCATTCCTCTGTTCTTGAATGTTACAATGGAGAAGGGAAGGAGTGAATCCGATAGTTTCTTTTCTTGATTTTTTTAAAGAGTCGAAGCATCTAAATCCGAAAAACTGCCTTTTAATTGTAAAATATATGTTTTCGTGGATAGTTTCATATTATATCCAAAAAATAACAAAGTTTTTGTTTAAGAGGGATGTTGGACAAAAAATTTCCAAAATCTTAATCATGAAAAATATGGTGTCAAGATAAATGCTACACTGAGAAAAATGTGTGGTAAAATTGACTACAAATTGTGGAAAAACTTATCCAGTCCGAGTTTATGATGCTTTTTACCACAGTTGTGGTACTTTTTTGCCACAGCTGTGGTAAAAAGTACCACAGTTGTGATTAAAACTTAAGAAAGTACCACAGTTGTAGCAAAAAAGTACCACAGTTGTGGTGAAAAGCATCATAAACTCGGACTGGATGAGTTTTTCCACAATTTGTGGTCAATATCACCACACTTTTTTTTCTCAGTGTAGGTAGGTATCTTTAAACTCCATTTGTGCTACAAACACATAAATTCAACTTAACAATGATTTTTTTAGCATGTCGGTCTGTAAGTGCGGATAATCAAAAAGCCAAACAGTCGGTAATTCAAAAAAATCAACATTATAACTTCAATTTGGCCACTTGTGAGTAACAAAAACGCAACGATAAAAAACCAAACCTTGTTTCAAAATGTAACACAAATTGGCAAACAAACGAAACACCCACCCAACAACAATTGTCTATGTATACTACGAATACGAGTAAAAGACTCGGATTTGGTGTAATTAGGTCTAAATCACATGTGACGCGTCTGCCCAAAAGTGAAAAGAAATAAATTGAGATGTCTGCGCGAAGTCGGTGAAAAGTAAATTACGGTAAGAAAATGGTAAATATAATGGGACAGTTGCTGGCTGCGGAGTAACGTGACGTTACAAAGCTTGAATAATGAGCTCCGTCACGGCTGAAAATGTTTTCATGCAACAACGACCACCTTCTTTAATAGAACATAAAACCAACGTCATTTATTGTATTATTATTACTTATTACAACATCTCATCCAAATTCAAGGTGCGAATATCCGAAATTTATACCTCCCTAAATCAAATTTGGAAAATTTTATTCCAAATTGTATGATTTTTTTCATTTCTTCCCTTCCATTGGTAGTCTGTCGTGGTCTGATGGAATGAATGTTTTTTTGTTTTGTCGTTCATCAGTCAGATGACATCGTTGCGGTAGATTTGAAGTTGAAAAACAACATTGGGTGGGAATTGGGTATTTTTTTACGTTGATTAGTATTGTTGGAAGTGTGCGCGAGGTAATTTATCGCGGCGGTGCTCTATGGACATGATGGTACTGTCTCACGGGTAACGAAGCGTGAACTGCCTGGTATAATCAAGATGTAGGTACAACATGGGTGGTTGAGTATGTTTTTTTTTATTTTTTTGCGTGCTAAATTCCGATTGATTCAGCTTTCCGATCGCGTGCCAATATTGTTACCTATATTTAACCTATTCCCTCCTGTGGTAGCTAAAAATTGAGGGCTTTTCTTTGTCCGAGTGTATCGTATCGAAACATTATCATGGGATTGCCTTTTTCTCAATCAGCGGATGATCAACGCTGGCGCCTTGCGACCGATACTAAATGGGAAAAAATTTCACACATTCACAACCAATATAATATTTTCCGACGACGCTGGCATTAATATTGTGTAACGTGGTATTTTTTCATCACGTGTAATACACCGTAACCGTCCCATCAAAAACAACAACAAACGTGTACAGTTGTTGAAAAAAAAATAAAAATAAAAAGTGTATGTAGGAAAAAAAAAGAACTCATACGCAGGTATGTTATGTGCTACTCGCATGTGTGTGTTCGTATAACTGTAGACAATAGCGCCTCTACATTAAACACGTAGACAAGGCCGTACCCCAGGTACCACCACGAAGCCCCCTTCTGCTCTATTGTCAAAGAATATAATACGAAGGCTCGAAGATGATACCAGCTCTTTCAGCTATGGATAGATACTTCCTTATTGTTTATAAATCGAAAACAGTCCTCGAGTGCGCGTTTTGTTTTTCAACATGGCTTCCCAATGACTGTGCATTATTATTGTTGCTGCATCTATCTGGTAATCCTTGGAGTTGTATACGTTTATGGTGGTTTAGTATACAACTACACGGTGTGTACATTTATGAAAATAGACTTTTCTTTTTTATTTTCAGCTTTACCTGGAACATACACCTATGTGGTGGTTTTTTTTTGTATTTTTTCTTTAAATTTAGGCACAAGCGTGATAATGAGTTGGCGGTTTTGGTGAAGGCGGTGTGGCATGACATGGGCACCACGTCTGGCAACGAATTTATCTACCTGCTTGTCCAACTATTGGAATGCCTTTAAAAGTCAATTATTCAAAGCTTTTATCGTTAAAGAAGGAAAAGTACCGTTGAAACAGTTAATAACTCATAACTCATTATATTGAAGCTCGCTGATGTTATTGTTTACTTTGAACATTTACTTCCTCATTCAGACAGTTTATTATGCGTTTATTATTAATATGGAACTTTTTATTGGTCGAGTATTGCGATATATCGTAAATAGCTGCAAAGCTGCTAATAAAATGTGGACAATACACTTTCTGCATGTACCTATAGAGCTTTTTTTTTACCTTGGTAAGTACCATGCTGATGTCAGAATTACAACATATCACTTGATAACGGCACAATTCCAATTTAAGGACTCAATATGATTTGTAATTGGAATGATGATCCCTCAAAATTTGCAGGATGTGCTGATGTGCATTTTTTCAATGAAAAAAAGAATCTATGTTGATGAGAGAAACATCCTTCTATAACACAGGTAAATGCAAAAAAGCAAATATTGTGTACAGTGCATCCAAATCCAAACCTTTTTCAGTGATTCAAAGGGAGAAAAAGTCAAAAACGACACTGGTTCCTATTCTTTTTTCATGACCTTGAAAGTTGAAAAGTTATGTGTGTATTGCATGATGTGCAGATGATCACTTTTGCCCCCCTCCCCCCAGACGTATGAAGCATTTATCGTTGCGTTGGTCTCATTGTCATATCTGCTTTGCTTAACAGTTTGATGTTTTATCATTACTTTTTTTTAAATCATTTTTTCTATGTTCAATTTAAGAAGGAAGCAGCCTTACACATTTTTTTAATAAAACTTAAAGATTTTAAATGAAAGCATATCAAATCGGAAAGCGATGAGTACAGGGTTCGTACTGAAATCAAAAACAAAATAGGTATATCTTGTCTAATGACAAAAAAAAAAACAAAAAAAAAACAGTAAAAATACCTAGTAAAAATTTCACCTTAGTAGCAAGAAAACCAGTAGGTAGCAAGACTTTTAATGATTTTACTGCAAGAAGCAAGAATTTTCGACATTTTCATTTTTTAAATTTTTTTGGTAGAATAGAAGGATAAAAAATGGTCCTCTTTTTGGGAAAATTTGAAGCAAGGAAACCTGCATGAAAATGGCAAGAAAAATCCATAAAATAGCAAGAATTTTCATTTTTCAGATCCAGAAGACACCAAGAAGTATCATCTTTTTCTCGTGCTTCTTTTTTATAGGTGCTACTTTTTTGACTTACAAAAAATCTCTAATTCCCATATTGATGACCATCCCCCTCAAAAAAACTAAAATAATTGAAAATTCCACCCATTCATAACTGCTACTATTTTTCAAAAATGTATTTCCCTGACTTTTTAAAGTTTTCAAGATCTCTTTACACAAAATACTCAAATTTTCACTTCTTTAGTCGAGATTAGGCCCCACAGAAAAAAAAGAGGAAGCGACACATTTTTCCCGCTTTAGATAAAATATTCAGATTTTCATGGGATGGAAGAAGAGTGCATACAATTATTTTGAAATCGAATTTTTCGTCCAACACTTCTTAAAAAATTCATCTATGAATAGGTATGTAAATTCATCGGACTCGAGAAAGTCGAGGGTGAAAATTTTTCTGAAAAAAGGCACCCAGAAACTGAAATTTAATAATTTTTTTCAACATCTCATTTCCGAAAAGGAGTTCTGATTCTCAACCTCTGCACAAAATGATTAATTTTTAACAAGTAGTCTGTAGCTTGAAAAAATCTCATAATTTGAGAGAAAAAATTCAATAACTTCCCGATTTTTTAATATATTTTTCAAAATTAGCTTCCATACTGACTTCATTGAAAATAATAAAATATTATTTATTTTTGTTCCTTTTTTTAATTCAGTCATTTTCGATTTTTTTAAATGAATTTTGTGTTTTTTTGTGCCAGTACGAACCCTACAAGTATCAGCACATGTTGAGTAATATAATATCTTAATCAGGCTAAAATTTCAAAAAAAAAAAAAAAAATGGAAAGTAAGAATGTTATTTTGCCAAATGCTCTTGTTTTTTTTTGGGGGGGGGGGAGGTGAATTTTGGGGCAGAAAAGTAGAGGATTTGGAATTATTTCACCTGATTGACTGTTTATCATCTCGATGAACTTTTTATCTCAAAATTTAAATTCAAAAAATCGAATACTGCGTTCAAATCTATACCTAAGTATACACGAATTACACCGAAAAAACAAATAAATAAATTTTATCCAAAAAAATAATAATGGGGCACCATTCACAAAATTGGCAAAAAAATTTCAGAATAAATTTTCCCAATTTTGTATATGGTATATGGTGCCCCGTTATTATTTTTTGGATAAAATTTATTTATTTTAAATAAAATTTATTTTTTGAGGATAAAATGTATCTCTTTTTGGATAAAATTTATCATTTTTTAAACACTTTTTATTTTCTTATTTTTCATTTCTCATTTTTTTCAGTGTACGAATAAGAGGCAAATACTTCACCACCTTGTATCAGGAAAATTTTCAATGTTCAAATATTCATTTCTCGTTCGAATATAAACCAAACTTTTTCTCAACTTTCGACTTGGCTTCGGCGTGTATTCGATATAAAAATACTACGTACACACGCAGTCAAAGCCGAAGCGCGAACACGAAAATGAAAACCCCCCTGTGTTCGTGAGCTTTGAAAAACTCCCTTCATAAAAACACATAACTTCGTCGCCCATTCGAAATAAGATTTCGCAGCGTCGTAAGCCGTTTCCCTACTCGTCGATACCCTTTACGTAAACTAAAATGCGGTCTACGTTCACAGTCGCACACTTATACATATAAAACGAAACTGAGGAAATAAAATGGCGGACATTTATCATTGTCTTTCTTCTCACCCTATTTTCTTACGTACCTATTTCGCGCTACAAACTCGACGTTTTTCGCTTCACGTATTCGCTGAGTGGTTTCGCCTTCTACCCCTGGTTGCTGCAGCCCCCTCGACTTCGAATTCATATACACACGTCTTTGCGTATATGAACGCGCGAGGAAATTTTCAATTCGAATGCCACACTTTGGTGATGGAAATTCATTCGATGGATACGAAATTTGATTTCCGCGTTGATTTTGAAACGTTGATAGATTTTGCGATTTTTTTCCCTTTTAGATGGATTTTTTTCGCTGTGATGCTCGTTATAGAAAAAAAAGTTGGCTGATAAGAAAGGAGGAACTAAAAAGTTGAAATGTAAAGCGAATGAAATGTCATTCGTATGCTGTATAATGTGTAGACGTATAGAGGTATACGTTACAGTTCGGTATCGTTTAATTCAATAGATTGCATTTTTTATATATGCCCTTCGCCTATTACCTATACTTACAGTTCGTACACATTTCTAATCCAGTGATTCGCATCCATCAAGGTAGCGAGGAAGGATTTTCTTTGTAATGCGCAGCGAATTAGCATACGACATGAAACTATAGCGCAATGTTGACGAAATGGCCAAGATTTGGTTCATTAAAAATACATCCAGCGAGATTAGCGAGATATATAATAGTGATGTAGGCAGTTGGTTATCCATTGGGTCATTCTCTTTATTCTTTGTGTAGGGTCTTACAATTTTTGTTCGAACACTTGGCATGTTTTTTGAGGACATAAAAATAATGCCTGATGTGCAGAAAACTTAGACCGTAATAATAATTGGTCATTTATTCCACGATTAAGTCAATTAAGTGTAATCTACTTATTTCAAAAAAAAATTGTTTTACCCGCAGGATTTTTCATTTGGTAATTATTCAATCAAATTTTGAATCTATCAAATTCAGTAATTGATGAAAAGAAGTCAAGGTGAGTCAGAATGAGGGTCAATGTATGAAAACGTCTGTACCCATAGGTGCATTGCAAAAAATGTTTTAATGAGATCGTTTATTGAATATATGTAGCAGCGAATTATTAAAAACGAGGTGGAAAATGTGTTGATTTGGGAGAAATTTAGTATTGACATGATCTTTAAAAAGAGAAAATTATTTTCCAGGGGTCATGAGACTGATGAATCGTTAGTCTGTGGCTAGATGAAAACACAGAGGTCAACGACCTTTGACCAGGTTTACTATTTCCAAACCAAAATTTCCGAGAGATTCTTAATGATTGAGTTGTATGTTAAATGGCCTTTTAATTTTTTTTACTTATATAGGGTGAGTGAAAAGTACCTCCCATAAAAAATTTGAAATTTCAGTAAAAATTAATTATTGATGGAATAAATTTTCTTTTTAAATACTCTACCTACTAAAATGAACCATCTTCTTACCTCTGTACAAGTAATTATTTGAAAAACCTCGATAATGCACAATTATTCCCTCAAAACAGAGAAATAATTGCAGTAATACAGAATTAAACATCTGGTTCAAATTTGCGAAACGCTGAAATTCAACCCTTTCTTATTTCAATGTTAAACGCATTGGTTTGAGGTTAACAGGGTTGAATTCAAAATTTTAAGTAACTCAGCACCTATCCGCAGACATTTTCTAGATTTTATTCCATGTAATCTTTAAATTTCGTTCGATTATGTTTATGTATAATTGTAGTATTTAAAGCAAGAACAAATTACTTTTCACAAAAAATTTAAAAACTAATTGAAAATTTATGAAAAGGCCTATGTTCGAATAGTAATGGACCAAGGATGCCACCAAACGTAACATTTTCGGATAAATTAATTAGGGAATTTTTGCGAACCATTTCTTCTTTGGAACTACTTTTCGGTCATTCTGTAGGTCTGTACCTGGTTATGGACCGTTTTCCCGGATCCGAAATCCCGAACGGACATTTTCCCGAATAAGATTTTTTACGAAAAAAATTTTCACGAATCCGTTTTCCCGAATACCAAAATTCCGAATCTGTTGTTTCCCGAATAAAAAAAATCAATGTACTATTAAATAAAGTCCATTTTAGTTTTTCTAAAAACTACCGAAATCGTCAGTAGTTTTTTTGGCCTTCAGTAGTCGAAAACTACTGTTTTTTTTCCAAAACTACAGGTAGTTTTATTTTGTTGCAATCAATAAAAAAATAGTAAAAAAGTTGGTAATTTGTAAAAAAATCAATGAAAATCAAGCGCAATATAGTACAAATAAAAGAAAACACATTCAAAAAATCAGTTTTCTTCAAGGTGTTATCAATTTTGACCAACTTTTTGAAAAAAAGTTTAATTTACGAAATTTTATGCAATTTTTGAGTGGTTTTACCCCCTGAAAACTTTCGGAGGATGAAAAAAAAACTACTGTTCCACCACTATGCAATATGCATTCCATAGAAATAATAAAAAAGGTAATTCGTGAACTTCTATATTCGGAATTTTTACATTCGGGAAATTTTTTATTCCGGATTTATGCATTCGGGAAAAAGGTAATTCGAGAATTGTATTCGGGATTTCGGCTTTGGAAAAATGACTGTGAACCCTGTACTTACCTAAATGCACTGATTTGCTTTTTTTTCAAAAAAAAAGAAAAATTTCATGAGAGTAAATTTGTATGAGTACTAAATTTTTTTGAGATTTCAATATCAAATTTGACTTATTTTGCTAAATTATTTGTAATGCTTCCCAATTTCTAAAGATAACTGATGAAGTTAAGAGTTCCCTGATATAAATTTACATCATTTTTATTCACTGAAAAATCTTGTGTGTATGTTGAAAAATTGTTTGAAAATTTAATTTTTCTTTGTTTCAATTTGTGTAAATACAGTCGTGTGATTTTTATTAGACTAACGCTAAAAGTTCGAATTATTAGACTAAAACTTGTTGTTTTTTTTCGTAGCACAACCGAGAAAAATGACGTTTGACGCTTGAGAAATGGAATTGGGATGATCAGTACAGTATAATGAAATATTTTAAAGCAATTCCGGTTTTTCAAAAAAGGACTTTTAAGACAAAATTTCATTCCCAAGAGAATACTCCATTAAATTACGTGTAATTTAATACACAAAACTAATTCATCATTAAACACGAAATAATTGCCCGAATTCGCCAATACCTACTTGGTATGATAATCTTAATCCTTCATTGTATCGTCGACTCGAGTTTCGATAGATTAGATCAGCTTACTGCATACAAGTTGCAACTTTGGATCATGATACCAAATCTTTTTGATTTCTTACACCAGACTAGGTAGGTAAAAAAATCAAGCCTCCAAAAGGGAGGAGAAGGTTCCAGAATTTTTAAAAATATGTTAAGAGTATCGAAATGTAGGTTTACGAGGGCGTTGAATTTTATTTCACCGTTTATTCAACTCTGAAACCAAAATCGAGTCATCAATGGAGGAAAGAGGGGCCCAATGCAACAGATTAAAAAAAATTGGTACTATGATCCACAGTTGCAACTTGTATACTGTAAGCTGATCGAATCTATCAAAACTCGAGTCGACGATACAATGAAGGATTAAGATTATTATGCCAAGTATTAGCGAATTTGGGCGATTATTTCGTGTTTAATGATGAACTAGTTTTGTGCATTAAATTACACGTAATTTAATGGCGTATTTTTTTAGGAAGAAATGTTTTACCGAATTTTCTGCCCGGAATGTTGAAAATTTTTCGAAAGTTTATTATGATTATTTGATTCTGATCAATTTTTTTCAAAGTACTTTTTAAAAACATTTGTGAGTCTGAATGTTAAACTACCCTTAGGGGTCAAAAATTGGTTTTTGAGTTGAGGTTCTTCCTTAATTAGACCCAAAATGAGTGTCAACTCAAAAGCCAATTTTTGGCCCCTGAGGGTGGTTTTAGCATCCAGGTTCACATTTTCAATTTTTTGAATTCCAGGTTTTTTTGTAAGGATTTTCGCCCTCACTTTGCTCAAGGACTAATTAGGTATATACTTTTCTTTTTTTGTAAAATATACCTTCACATTTTAAGAATACCAGAAGGATTTTTGGAGGAGGGGGCAAAAAGGAGTCTTCTTTGTGACTTTGTTCATGCCCAAGCGAAGTATCGAAGAAATTGAGTATTAATGTCAAAAAATATTTTTTTCATGTTTTAATGCTTTGAAGGTCCCTGTATGATGTAATCGGGGGGGGGGGGGAAGAAGTGCAAATGATACTTTGCATCCCGCCAGAATGGGGGGGGCAATGCATCCCGCATGTACCCCTCTTTCGGAGGCTGCTGTCTTTGATTGCTTTTAACATTACGCCTACAATTTTTTCGTTTTTTTTCACTTTTCGTGGCGTTTTTTTGTTTTTTATTCTAGCATCAATTATGTTGATGAAATTTCGTTTTTTTGTAGCGTTATTTTCAAGTATGAAGTTTCGTTTCATTTTTTCTTTATAGTTTTTTTTTTCATTTTTTTTTTCTATTTTACCATCACTGGGTTTGAGCTTAGTTCATCTTTTGAGATCTAACCGAACGTAATCCAACTCTCATCAACTTCACTCTCTCACTGAAAACTTTTCACGTGTGAACTAAAATTCGCTAGTAAAATTTTTTATAGATGATTTGAGAGCTGTGTATAATAAATTTTCATCCAATTAGCCTCCAGTAATTTTACTTTTAGCCAATATCTGAGTCATAAGTTGTATTAGAAATATGTGCACCCAACACCTGAAAACTAAGTTCAGTTTAATTTTCATGCATCTTATCAAAATGGTATTTGCTACTTATATTGACGCCCGGCGCCTGAAAGACCCACACCAGAGACACGATAATTTTTTCCGTACAATTTTATCGCATACTTAATTAGTAAATTAAAACTGGCACATTATGTAACCATATAGATATAATAAAATATAATCGTAAACGAAACGTGTGCTGCGAAACAAAACGCTTAACAATTGTACTTACATATACATTAATCAGTCACGCTTCTGAGCTGATAAGACGTGTTAAATGTTTTCCAAGTCTCCGTACCGTAGATACCTATAGGTAAACCTAGACCTATAGGTATCTACGGTACTTCGGTATGGCGCGAAAAAGATACGCACTTGCGTATGTTTTTAACGACACAGAAAACTTGACACGAGACATTAACGATAATTATTTTATAATATTAACGTGTCATCGCGCCTTTTAATATACTAAATTAATAGCTGCGTATAGCAGAATCGAACGATAAGCCTCCTCTGAACGAGCGCGAGCGTATGCGTATAACTCATCGTATAAGTACCTCCATCTACCATATAAGTAGCACCATGTCGTGTAAAAAAGTGATAATTTCGCGCGTAACCGCGTGTGTCATAATGCACGGTAGGGGACGCAAACGGGACAGGTACAAGTTGGATGCATTTTAAACTACATGCTCGTATCAAGTACACCTGATGTATATTATAGGAGGAGCATGTAAGAATGGCGGATAGAACATGTTTAATGCAGTCTCACTTTTGTTTCAGACATTGCTGCGTATGCCAAGCATAGAGTATGGCGCGTTTGAAAAACCTTGAAGGTGTCAAAGCATTGGATATAACGCGGAAAAATAAAGAATGAAAAAAAATCGCCGGAGGACAAACAGGTTTTCACATTATTGACATTTTTCTTCTAACGTATGTCGTAGACATACTCGTATGTAGGTTCATAGGTGTACTATTATCTATAATGTATGACACACGAACATGAGTGTGAGCGTACAAAGGTACATCGTGGGGCATCAGTGGAATAACTTCAAGCCCATGTTGAATCAAACTGTGCCCGCGCTTGTGCCTAACTGCCTACTCGTGAATTCAGCTCAACACATGTAAAATACCACGTAAGGAAAAAGAAGATGCTAATATTTTGATTTTCGAAAGTAAAAATGTCAATTTTTGATTTTTTAATACGATTTTTCATAAAAATTTTCGCCCTTGGGAAGTATTTTGAAAAATGTCATCAAAAGTCGTATCAGTTTTGATTTTTTGTTGTTAAATTTCAAAATTTTGATTTTCGAGGGGAGGGGGTGATGGTTGAAACCTGTGCTTTTACTTTTTTGGGGGAGGAGAAAGAGAAGAATTAGCAATGAATTGTACGAAAAATTAATTTTTAATCAGAAATGGTTCGAATTTTCATTTTCATGATTTGGTATAGACATAGGTAATAGACATTAGGGTGGATCGAAAAAAAAGTATCTTGGATTTTGACCAAATTTGGTAGGGTGGTTTACTTTGATTGGGAGACTTCACAAAAAAAATATTGAGCCCTCGAGGGGCAAGGGAAGGGTAGCAGGAAGTGCTCAAAGTGCATTAACTTTTGAAAAAACCCTGTTTTTTGCGTTTTTTAGCTAATCGAAATTGTGTGAGAAACCTTCGTAGTACTTAAAAGATGCGATTTGAGTTTCTACATCTCCCTAAACCATCATCCTTCTCCGATCAAAACTCAGATTGCTACCAGGGGGTTGAAAAGTTGCAGATCGCAATATTTCAATAATATGAAATTCTCACTAAGCTGGAATGGTTATTTTTTCATCGAGTAAGTGAACAAACACTTTTTTCAACCAGTGTGAATGAATTTTGAAAAAAAAGAGAAAATTTTATACACCAGTGCAGCTAACAGCAAATCATAAAATTCCAAAGTACGAAATTTATATCGACTTTGAATTGATTATTTTTTCGCCTGAAAATATTATGTATTTTTTTTCAATCACTGAAAGTATATTTCAAAAAAAATTCGAAAATTTTGTATGTCAGGTCGGTGCAACCAGTTACAAATCGTGACATGCTACACTATGGAATTTTCGTTGACCTCGAATTAATTAATTTTTATCGTTTGAAAAATTCACAATAATTTTGTTTTCAATCCTTAGAAATTAAAATTTTTTAATTTTTCTTTAAAAATTTTGTACGTCAGTGCAGCCAGTTGCGAATTGTGATATTTTGATATTATGAACTCGAATGCATAATTTTTTCGTCAAGTTATTGGACCAATTTTTTCTCCCAATCAATAGAAGTATGTTTTGAATTTGAAGACATCAGAACATCACAATTAGCAACTACATACCTTCTGTCTCAAAACAAAGGCACGCTGCTGGTATTATTAAATAAATATAAAATATTATTTTTTGAATTTTAGGACTTCTACCACTTGGTACACAGATACCAAGTCTGTCAGCAAAACTAATTAATTTCATTTTCTCGATTCTCTGATTAAATAATTCTATAAAATTCAAAACTGAAATCAGAAAAAATTCAATTGAATTTGGTATTGAAGGGGTCTGTTAAATCTTGAATTTCTTTATTTTAAATCATTTCTGATTGAAAAATGACTCACGGTCAGTTCAAAAGTTTTAAGCTGATGTGATAATTTGTTGTAATAAAATTCGATGGAGGAAGAGGAAAAAATTATTCATGTAAAATAAAGTTCGATTTTTCACTTCAAAACTTCAGTTTTTCCCCAAACAGAAAAAATTTTTAAATTCAATTTTTTCACCTCGAAACATAATTTTTTCATTAAAAAAAATCATTGTTTTGAACATTTATCAACATTTCATGATTTAAAGTCCCTATCAATTTATTTCCAATTTCAAATACTTATTTTGAAATTATTTTTTTCACAAGTCATTGAGTTTTTGTAATTTTTATGAAAATTACATCCATATTATTCGCAAACACCGAAAGTCTTTCCATCATGATATTTCCACAAGTTCGCCACATATTTGAACTTATCATCTTGAAGTTCAATTTAAACACGAAAAAATATCCATAAAAACAATGCTTAAAAACCGCGTTCATCTCTATGCTTGAATCCGGAATTAAGATCTGTCTTGAATGAGACACACGAACGAAACAAATCAACTAAAATTTGAAAATAATGAAGATCGTGGATTTATTTGGGACGCGACGCGACGTTTAGATCGTTTCAATACTTGTATCGAAAGTGAATCAACACAAACTTTCAAACAAACGAGATTTTCCAATACCATGCAACATCCTGCCGACAATAAACTTTTGGAAAATTCACTTACCTACCAATCCAACCTTTTTATTTTTCAGTAAAACTCTCTTCTTCAAAAATACGTACAACAGCCATCAAAGAAAATCCATTTCACTTCACACACGCGCTCACTTTACCACCCCAACACCTAAAATATACCTGCTTAAATTGGTTAATCGATTAATTGTCGCATTCTACGTAATTTATAACATGTATACAGGTGACTAGGATAGCGAAACGACGATTAACCTAATTTATCGTATTGATACGATTCATTCGTGACATAGATGAACTGCCATGAAAATTGGAATTAACAGTATATACCTGTTACCTGTAGCATGATCGTTGTCAGAATCACTTCGGTATTTGTCGTAAGCTATACGCTATAGTATTGATTTTAGGTTCTTTGAAATCTAAGGCACATGCGAGCAAGGGGAGGAAAACAGCTATAGAAAAATTCGTTATAACGACGATGGTGGGGTGGGATGTATGATGCAGCATCATAGGTACACTTTCGTAGATTAATTAAAGGGTAGATGAAACCTTTTTTTTAAATAGTCAGGTTTGTTTTAATGACGCTGCTATTATATAAATAGCCAGCGGGTGGTTGCTGCTGGATTTTCGACGTAGATTGTTTTAAAGATTGTAAGATAGGTATTAAAAATATTACATTTTCATAATTATAGCCATAAATGTGTTAGATAAGGTGTGAACATGACTTTATACAGCTTCTGTTTAGTTCTGCAGTTAACCTCCCAGCAGCAAAACGCTTGGCATTTTTTTAAAAAGACCCAAATCTAAACCTTAAATTTCTGAAATTCGTTCGTATATCAAACATACGTTCTAGGTATACATAATAAAATTAAAATTGCGAAACTTATAGAAGGAATTGACATTAATGCCCCACAGTGACGTAACTAGAATTTTTCTAACGCAGGCATAAAAAAATGAAACTAATTTTCATGGATATGTAGAAAATGATTGATTCTTTTATTTTTTCGACCCCCCCCCCCCTCATACTTCAACACCGGTTCGCTCCTGTGAAGACAATTGACTTATGGATATTTGTACATTTTTTTGATGAGATTTCTTGAATTTTTTGCGTGAAATTTTTTGATTTTATTGAACGAAAAATTCAAATGTAACCTTTTACGAGAGCAGGACAGCAGAACTCCCAAAAAATATCTTGACGAAAAGTTGATTAAAATGAATGAAAATGAAAAATTCACCAAAAACTCTAGATACTTTTGATTTCAAAGAGAGCTGAAGTATTGGATAAATTTTACTAGAAAAAAAGTCGCAAGTAAAAAATTGGCTGATTTAGAACTTTTTATTTTTCAAACATCTTTTCATGAAATAAATGTAAATTCTTCAATCTCGTGAATTTTAGATGAATATTTGCGACTTTCAGTTTTTTTCCGATCTTTCGTTTTTTTTTTTTTGTAGTTGGCATGTGCTTAGTTTACAACGTTTTGCAAAAAAAAAAAGAGTAAAGGATAAGACCAAGAAAATAAAAAACAAAAAATTTCGATTAATGTGATCTAATTGATTTAAATGTAGAGTAATCCATCAATTTTTTTTCGAATAATTTAATGGTTTTGTAGCGTATAAAAATAAAGAATATTTTTATATCGGTCTTTTAGATCGCATCATTACCTTTTTCATCAACAAAACAAGACAATGAAAAAAAGCAAAAAGATTAAGAAAGAACACCGAAAAGAAAAAAAACTTAATTTTCATTAAATAGGTATAAAGGTACAGCTTATTTATTTTTGTTAAAGAAACTCCAACAAAATAAATTGTAAAATCACAAATAAAATTTAATTCTTGACGAATGTTCGAATCAAGTTTTCGTATTCTCTATGAACTCCTTTTTTCTTTGATGTTTACAGCCGATATTTCAAAACGATAAAGCAATTAAGGAAAATTGGAAAAATGTAACATTTTGATTATTTTTTATGCTCGAACATGGGGGCAGAAAGAAGGAGGGTGATTATTGTAGTCTCTGTCGTAAATATGTACTGTAATCAATCATTATAATTTGTTTGAAAATTTTGAACTATTTTACACCAGATTAGGGTCGGCACTTTTTCATTTCCCCAGGAGGTGCAAACTAAACATTTCATAGAAATGTGGGAACGATAAACTGTGGAGGTGGGGCGAGGGAAGGTGGAGAGGATTTTTTTCTGAAATTGTAAAAAATTACAAGAATGTATATGCTGAACATAAGTTTAAAAAAAAAATTTCTAACTAGGTGCAAAATTTCAGTAAGTGCAACCACACGTTTGCACCACTACTTTCGCCGGCCCTGCTCCATATTAACTGATAGCAGCCAGTGGAGATAACTCGGAAATAAATGAACCCATGAAAAAATGGCTAGATATAATTTGATAAAATTTAATCACAAAATCCTAGATATAATTCTATATGTCAGATGTGTCTATAGAATTTTATCTGTTTATATCTATCTAGATATAAATATGTCTATTCGTATTCTAAATAGATTTTGTGATCAATTTAGAACTGGTTAGATATGTATGCATAGAATTTTGTAGACACATCTGACATATACAATTATATCTAAGATTTTGTGATCAATTTTAATCATATTATATCTAATTAGATCTAATTTACCTCCTTATTGTTCATTGCTGTATCCATGTTACTTCATGATCTTGATTTAGAGGAGCACGCCACCACATCGGGTTGAGAATTAGAACTAAAAGTGATATTTAAATTTCAAGTGGGTAAATTTTTTTTCCCCAATTTTAATCAAATTGGATTTTTTTTCACTTTCTTGATACATCATAATTAATAAAAAAAAATAGAACATGTTTGGCGAAATTCTATTGCCCCTCTCGGGGGTTGGAGCCTCCAAATTTACATTTTAAGAGGAAAAGGGAAATCAATTGCAACTATATAAAATTATATCTAATCATATCTGATCACATTTGATTATATCTATTCTTATAGAAGCACTGCTAATCTCAATTCCATGAAATATTTTGTCATGAGAGATAGTTTCATCCAAAGATGTAGCGTTTTATCTAATTGAATGAGAAGGGATTTCATTTACTTTTATATAAAATTGAACAATTTCATTTTTTTTTATAAAATTGAAGATAATTTCATATAATTTGGACTAACATTATATCTATTTAGATAAAATTCTACATATTTTGATAAAGCAATCTTTTATATAATTGCATATAAAATTATAAAATTGGATGGTTTATATAAAACTATGTATAATTTTATATAAACCATCCAATTATTTAATTTTATATACAATTATATAAAAGATTGCTTTATCAAAATATGTAGAATTTTATCTAAATAGATAAAATGTTAGTCCAAATTATATGAAATTATCTTCAATTTTATAAACAAAAATGAAATTGTTTAATTTTATATAAAAGTAAATGAAATCCCTTTACATTCAATTAGATAAAGTTTGATATAGGAAGATATAATTTGATCTGTGAAGATATAATTTGATTTGCGAAGATGTTTTTTAGATCTATTTATATCAAATTTTATATGATATAGTGATCAAATTTGATCAAATTATTAAAAATTTCACCATATCAAATATATTTATATCAAATCATATCTAGCCATTTTTTCATGGGAAGGCAATACCTAAGTGGTCTACTTTTCAAATTGAAGAGACCATTGATCGTTTCTTTTTTGAAAAGATTTTTAGCGTTTCAGTCCTAAAATGTAGGTCATTTTTTGCAAATTTTTTGAGTAAATTATAATTTTTACAATTAAAAATGCAATTTTAGCCGGGGGAATGGGAAGAAAACTGTCCTCACTGTTTTTCGTTCAGTCTAACTCTGAAATCAAAGACAAAATTTAAAAGAAAATGGAGTCATTTGTCATGATTTTTCAATCTAATCCAAGCAAATGTTACCTTTTCACTCACTGTGAAAATCACCGATTTTACAAATTTCTCGTAATTTTTAGCCATGCACAAAAATGACTGAAACCCAACAAACTGGCCCTTAAAAAACTTTTTCAACGTAATAACCTTGTTCAAAATTTTTCTGATGGATATAGGTATAGGTACTTTGAAAAAAAAGTCATTAAATTGCTAAAAAAAAAATCAGTCAAATGCCTGTTTCTTCGGCTACAAACGATTTCAAATTCGAGCTCTATCCAAACCGGCGAGGTGAAAGCAAAACCAGCCTCTCCGTTCACTAAAACGCGAATATATCATAAACTGAGAAGTTCAACTCGAGTAATTAAACAATCTGCGGAAGCACCGAGTGGAAAATTTTCATTTCTCTTGCAACAAATTTCCTTCGTTAAACCTACGAGAATTTCAAGTTCAAAAGATGTCTCATTATTAACTCAGAATGGAACAGAACTCGACATCAATAGGTACTCTATTGATGAGATATTTCACATAAATAAAATTCGTTACACCTAAAATTCTGGAAATTCTGTATCCACGAATAATAGTCACATTTGTACATACCACTGTATACAACAGGTACTCGAAAGTTTATACAAAATCACAGTGTCGCTTTTTTTCTATTCAAAGAACCCCTTTTCAGCTGGGTTGGTTGGAATTGTCAAGTATCAAAGTGTGTACCTTATATTAAAAATCATTATCAAAAAAATACATAATGGGAAGCCTATAAAGATATGAAGTTTAAGGAAGGACCGGAGATTTTTTTCTACACATTTTACTGGAACGGTCATTACACGAGAATGAAATAAATAACAGTTAATATTGGCCGTAAAGAAATTTAACGATAAAACCAACTCATTGGTCGAGGAGACGTTTATTGAGAAATGTCCTTTTGTGATGTTCGTACGAAGCGCGATAATATAGCGAGTTTACGAGTGTTCGGATCATTTTGAATTCCATAAAAAAAGGAGTTAAGGCTTCTCTCAAAGGTACCGAATAACATTACTTCTAGTTATGGCGCGCAACCGTAAACACATATTTGAAATCGGCTTCTAATTTTATTTGCATACTATTTTCTTTTTAACAAACGCTGCAAGGGGTCTCTCCAGCCAATGTATAGTTTAAACGTACGCCAAGTTTATTCTATCTATATTTGATATGTGAACATTTTGGTTTTGGTTTTTTTTTTTCTTTACTCCCTTAAATTACAAATTGCCAATTTACGTAAAACTGGAATTTTCCTCGTTCTCGATACCAGTTCGAAGCGCTTCGTTGGTCGTAATTTTTACCTCGAGTTATACTTTTTTTTCATAACTAACTCGCTCGATTGAAAATATACTCGGACAATTGATTTATTAATCTGGACTGTCGAGTATTTTTTGAAACTGTGTGAAGGTGAAATATATAATTTACCGCTTGCCAGAAGAAATCGCAGATAAAAATTTCAAGATGTACGTTGTAATAATTTTATCGAATATTTTCTTCATGATACCCCCTTCTTCGCCCAATCTGTATAGATACAAGTAGTACCTCTACCTGTACCTATTAAGTATATAATTGAAAAACACACCAAATTTCTCAGATAAGACGAATTAATTACTATGTAGGTATGTTCTACCTACTTATGATACGTATAATTAAAATCTCGGTAATGTCAGCAATTAGACAATGCATGTAAATGTTTATTAATTACTCGTGTAACTTCATTTTCATATCTAGATGCAGGCAGGGCAATTCAAGTATAAAAATCAACCCAACTACCTATTTATCTTAATTAATAAATTAAAATATTCAAAATTTCCTCCAGCACTTGATAAATTTAATACGTCAGCGGATCAAAACTTGGAACAAAAATTGAAATTTTTTCAACCTGACAAGGTTTTTGTAGGCGCAGATGAAAAAACCTCCATCTTTGGTATCTTTTTTATAGACACGAAGGATATACGCACAGTCTCGATATAATTGCTCAAAGATGTGTAACGATAAAAAGTAAATTTTCAAGTTTAATACTCTTATAACAGAGAAGTTAAGACAATACGAGAAGCAAGACAGTGAAAAAAAAATTAACAACCATATCCGCGCATCCTACTCCGCTATATTTTGGGTGTCGTGTATTCGTCTATGCTACTTACGTTAGATACAAAAGGAAGTATTTGGAAATGTTTGTCTGGTCATCCGTGTCGTAAAAACGAACTTGGATGATATTGCATTTTTCACCTACTACTACTTTTTTTTCGCGTTCTCTGCCCAGTAACGATATTCCCAACAGCCTCGATAAAGCTTTTTTCGAAGAATAGAATTTTTAATACAAAGTTCCATTCTGTCTCATGTTTGGGTTGCGATTAATCGTCGAGGTGAAGCGAGTAATTTTTTCCGCAAACCGTGATTGATTTATTGTTAAACGCACCTGCTCGAGAGAAAAAATTCGAGGACATTTTCTGCCTGTGCTTGGTGTAAAACCTGTTTCCCATGCTGTATGCTGCCAATAGGTACAATACGACCCGGCGAAAAGTTAATAGAAACGTTTAATAAAAATTATTACCTTTAGCTTGGCATATACCATAACTGGTTTTATTGCAACTATCTTTATGTACCCATACCGCAGGCGTTTGCAATTTTTTTCACCAAAATGACCAATTTAAAACGTTATCGAGTGATTTTATTTTTAACACCTGATCGAGTATTATGAGTTGCGAATTAATATTTACCTATGTGGAAAATTATCTGGTTTCATTAGTTCACTCAGTCACAACATTCTAATTGGACGTCGCGTCGATGGACAGAACTTGTCGAGGAAAAAATATATGAACAGGTTGGTTGTTTTTAATTTGAGAGGACGACGAATTTTAACAGATTTTTTACGATTTTTTTTTGACAGTCTGAAAAATTATCAATTTTTACAAAAAATTTGGAAAATTTTGCATGTTGAGTGGAAAAAATTGAAAAAAATTCTATACAAGTTGGAAAATTTTCGATTTTCTTTTGAATGAGGGGGTGGGGAGGGAGGAAACGCAAAAATGTTGCTTTATTTTCAATCAAAAAGCAGGTCAAGTTTTTTTGTTTTTTTAAAAATATTTTTCCTGAAATAATCTTAATACATAATTATGAATATTTCAATATAGTCCAGTCATTTTAGGATTTAACCCCCCAAAAATTCAATCATGATTTTTTTCACGTTTTACGTTCGTAATGGTCCACTACACAACATACTAAAATGGACACCCCATAACCATCCGCTACCCCAAGAGAGGGGTAAATGTCTGCTGAAAACCGGTTTTTCGTGAATATCTCCTCAAATAAGCCTCAAAATTGAAAAATAGTTTTGAACAATCTTGTTCCACGTATAATTTCCTATCAGACAGGTACGTTATTTTTTCGAAAACACACTTCTTTGCCCAAAAATTAAGGGTGAAAACGCATATTTTTCCAATATTTCCAATATTTTTGGAAATTATGAAAATACGAAGCTGAAAGTACCCAAAATTATACTAGTGAAGAGTAATTTTTTATACATGCTGGTAGGGTATTCCAAAAAAAGTCACCGCAAAAATTTCAACCCCTACTGTTAATTATAAGGGAGGTTATTAAATACTGCAATTTGGTGAATATCTGCAGAAAAACATAAAAAATATAAATTGTCAAAAACCATCTCCTTGGAAAATGGATGCCTATGATATTTTGGGTTAAAATGTTTCCATCAAAAATAATTTTTTTTTAAATTCCTATTTTAGAAATTTTTGAACAAAGTCAGATTTTTTAAGGTTACGTGGAATGATGTATGGATGGAGTCAGAAGGAAGAAATTTTTATCAGTTTTTTTTTTTAGGTATAGACGCAACTTCTTAGCTACTCTCTATTCAACCCTCAAATCAACAAAGTGCAAGACGATTGATTCAAAGTGGATTAACGAATCACATTGAATATTTTGAAAAAAATTTAGGCAAACTTCAGTTTGAACATCAATTTTCTCTCATTTTGGTGCTCCCAAGGTTCTAAAAAATTTCCAGTTCAGTCAAAAAGCTACAATTTTCTTATACCTACCAATAAACATGAACAACCGCTTTTGTAAACTCTTAAAATGAAAAAAATTGTAAACTTTTTTCGTTTCTCATTATAAATAACTTTTTTTTTTGCTTACATCGTCAATAATTGATATAATGTTGATGATGTAATCCAAAAAAAAAAATTTATTAAATGCACATACTCGTATTTAGAATGCACTTCATTTTCCCTGCAGGAAAGGGTTATCCGAGTTAGAAATGTAGAGGAATATAATTGAATAGCTAAAAGTAATTAATATCAGCTGCAGTGGCGTTGGAAAGTGGGGTACAAGGGGTACATTGTACCCCCAAAATCCTGACGGGGTACAAAGTATCATTTGTACCCACCCCCCCCCCCATCACATCTAATAGGTATTTTCGAAACATTAAAACGTGGAAAAAATGCTTTTTTGGGCGTTTAAAAACTCAATTTTCTCAAAGCTTCACCCTCGCTTCGCTCGGGCATGAACAAAATAACGATTATATGAATTATTTGAGGCGACAGAACAAAAAAATGCTTCTTTTTTCCCCCTCCACAGAAAATCCTCCTGATATTCAAGTCTTGGTTCTCATTTTGTACCCTCCCAAAAAAAAGCTTCCGACGCCACTGATCAGCTGTAAACCTCATTTTTTCATTAAATTTTTTTTCCTATTTTTCCGAAATAGTTGGAGTGGCCACTTCTTGAAATTTTTCGTAATTAGACGTAATTTTTTCAATTTTGAAGGTAAATATTCACAAAACTGGATTAAGGGGCAAAAAGGTAGCATTGCATTACTAGTGAGGTAAATTGGCATTGAGTCTGAAATTTTGAGACAGTGATAATCCTTGTTTTTATACATAAAAATAGTAGCAGAAAATATGTAAGTATAGGTACTTATTTATAACTTGATTAAAAAAATTTTAATTTTTTGTCCCTCCAATAAATCGTCGATTCGTCTCCGAATTTTCCCATTTTCTTTATCTGTTATTATCATTAACTCCACCTAATGGGAATGGAGACAAGAAAAAAAAAAAAAACGTTCAAGATTTGAAAGTTTTTTGGTGCTATAATTCTGAAAAAAATGTCTCCTCAATTTTGATTCACAAACACCTGTGATCATAACATCCTAATGTTACATTTGAAAATTGAAAATCGGTTGAGCGATGAATATTTCAATTTTCTTCCATTAATTTTCAAATTATTAGAAATCAGTGTCGTTGCTGTTGGAATGGATAAAAGGAACAGTTAGTTCCCAACTTCCCATCCACATTGATCGATAATGTTTTTTCAAATGTTCAAGAAATGTTGTATCTAGGTACTTGTTAATTTTTCGTAAAAAACCAGTTCACCATGCACCAATAATTATGTACCCTACTCTTTCATTCTGAATCAGTGAAAAGTCACTGATAAACAGTCAGAATTCCAACACAGGAAAAAATCAGCAAAATTTACTGATTTTCAGCGAATTCTCGCTGATTTTTCAAAGATTTTCACTGATTTTTCTGCTAATTTCATAAATCCCACTGACTTTTTTGCGAATTTTCACTGATTTTTCTCACTGATTTGTTTTCTTTAAAAAATTTTTCACTGATTTTCTCATGAGCTGCAATTCTGACTGTTCCTCAGCGATTTTCAATAATTTTCATTGATCTACATATAAAAATGAGAGAGTGTGTCTTTCATTTTCATATCAAAATTTCCTGTTGTGTATAATTTTTTTTTCAAAAGTTGTATAATTTTTTTTATTTTTCTCTGTTCAAATCTGTTTGTTTTTTGGCTGGGGAGGGGGGGAGGGGAGAACGCAAATACATGTACTATTATAACATTTAGATACCATTTTTTTCTCCTTCAATTCCTTTTTCTCGTTTAAAAATCTTAACTATGTTATTGTTAAATCTTTACTTTAACAGAATAATTCATGGAATACTTACGTTAGATAGTATATAATTACTAAAAATTCCACCACCATCCTAAACATCTACGCGAATAAACGACTACTCAAAAATTCCCCATTAATTTGTGGCGTCATCTGTTGACACTTTGCATTAGAATTCAAATGCATGCGAATGGCGGTCCCGTAACACCTTTTAAAAAAACAACAACGCAATCCCTTTTCATTTTTCGTTTTTTTTTTCATCATAATAAAAATACCTACCTCGTGGGAGAGAAAACGACGAAGAGGAGTGGAAAAGGACGAGGAAATCTTTTCGTGGCTTAGTTTAAAAAAGGTTAGAAGTCTCCCCAAAATCTTGAATCAAATATGAGGTTTTATTTTTCAATTACGCACCCTTTTGGTGGTTTTTTATTATTAAAATCCATCTTTAAAACGAAGGGCACGTTTCTTCCATTTTGTTTATCCGGGTGTACGTACGCGCGGCGGTAACAGTTGGTATTCAAAAGATAGCGCGACCTATACATGCTAATGCCATCAGACTAGTCAACTTTACAGCAACGCTCGTTCGAGCTTATGGTAACAAAAGCTCTTCTTAAAGACTTTTATCTTCGGACCGCTTCGCCCTTCCGCTTTGAATATTTTATCTCGCGTCTATATAGTTAGAGCTCGGCTAAACGGTGGCATTTCATTAAATATAAAAATCTCAAGTTGAATTTTAATTATTTGCTTTACCGCGCGGTGGAGAAATATGGGCTTTTTCAATCGCGTTCGAATGTGGCATCGCGATCGTGGATTAATCGTCGACCAATGCTCACGGTGTTCGATGATTTTATGACGGTCTGTCCATAATACCGAAGACGAAACGAATAAATCCTCGTAATTACTCCTTAATAGGGTTATTTACATTAATAACTCGACGGTGAAACGAGCCGGACTCGATAAAACGTATTATTAAAACGTAATCATACATTGTAATATGCTGGTAGGCATTTTTTCACACTTTAACGCTTCCCAATTGGTGAACTCGATTATTGTTAGATTATCTCTTAGTTATAGGGATACAGAAGTACTTATTAGATAAGCGAATAAAATCGAATTAATTTTTTTTTTCAACTTACTTAAAGAAGTCATCCCTGCAGAATAATTTCCCTTCTCGGCTAAAACATTTATCGTTTAAGGTTTGCGTACAGTCGAAACATCGGACACAATTTACATGCCACGATCTTTCTAGAACGTGTAATAAAAATTTATCTAAAATTGGTTTTTCACAGCCTGCGCAAGTAGTGTGCATGTTATTTGTAACTCCACCAGGTGAACGACCTGAAACAAAAAAAAAAGGTAAATTATAACTTTTTCTCCCAATATTTCACAATTTCACCCTAGAAAAGTATAGGTGTCGGTTGTACGTAGATGCATATGTAATAATTCGTACGAATTTACGCATTCGAGTGGAAAATTTCGTATTCGTGTTTTGATTGGTTGATACCTACGTGATGATAGATGTAGGGATATGAATCTGTTCGAGCGATTTGATCGTAATAATGGTATGATCACGAATGAAAAATGATTTTTGCCTCCGCGTGTTGTAGATATTAATTCGCGACCGCAGACCGACTTGGGTGAATTTTAAACTTAATCATCATTGGTTCGAGTTTATCGGTATACAGATGTAAACCACAAACCACAATTACTATGCTAAAGAAATATAACCTATAATACGATTCGTTAATCGTTATAAATATACACAAACGTATCGTTCGGTACACGTACCCGCATAATACCTACAGCTCGTATCAGAAAACAGTACGATACGAGTATATTACTTTTTTTTTCAACCATTGAAAAATATTGAAATTCTTTGGAGATCGCGTTGAATTTTTGATAAGTTACGATCATCAATGCGTTCATTTAGATCACTATGTAGGCAAATGGACTTAATATCGAGAAGTAATTTAGGATGGAGAATGAGTACTTACGATACGTATTCGAAAATATCTATCCTGCTCATCTTATCATCATTTCTCAGTAAATCTTATAGCTCGGAGTAAACAAGTAAAATAGGTCCAGATACCTAATCTGAACTAATCAACGAAATAAATACTAATACCGTTAGATTTTTGATAAATTTACATAAAAAATTAGAAGAATTTGATAACAGTCTGCTAAATCTCTGATAGTCCATACATAGTATCTACGTAAATATGTGAATATACTTAATGAACAAAATTCCATTTAGAATGACCTATTCTGAAATAGGGATCTAGAACAGCGAAAAAAATCAAAACACAGTCAACTTGCATCTTAAATTTTAATAATTGAAGAAAAAATAACACGATGTTGTGTTAGAGGCTTAGATCACCTATTCAGCTCGACTCGAGTAAGTACATATTACAGTGGCGGTTTTCCCAGGGAAGTCGAGGAAGTCAGACTTCCTTTAATTTTTTGAAACTGGAATTTTTATTCAACTTTCATTTTTTGGTAAATGTGTCCAGAAAAATTTAGCAAATTAAATAAAATTCCACCCTAAAAGAGAGACGACTTGAGATGGTGTGTTCTATTCAAACCATTTTGCAGTATTTCTAGGTGTGGTGATTTGTCACCAGAAAACGTGATTTTGCATAGGTATTTTCATTTTCGCAGTGTTGAATGAGTGGTAATTTTCAAAAAATTGGTAGATTTAATGATTTTTTTGATTTTAAATTACAAATTTCACCTCAAAACAACAAAATATTGGAGAAAATGGTAAAATTTTGAGTTTTGAATACTTACAATTTTTCACAAAAAATTTCACCCTCGCTCCGCGCGGACTTATTAATTTTTCCATTTTTCTAAAAAAATTATTTTATAATTTTTGTGCTAAATTTTCAGTTTAATGTAAAAATCAAAAACTTTTTTTTAGAATGTAAACAGTTTCGTGTGTAATTTTAGCAATTTTATGAAGAAAAAGACAAATAATGATTTTTTGAATTTCTCATCTAGCAACACTGATTTTTTGACTTCCTCAGATTTTCCCTTCCAAAACCGCCACTGACATATTATAGATTTTGACTCCATTTTTAAATCCTACCCTGAATTTTTATCATTGATGTGTTGAATATATTGTATGTATAGCTATTGTTTTCGCTACAATGTGTTATATTAGGAAAATTCCTAGAAAAAGAGATTTCACTCGGACATAATAAAATTACTGCAAACCAATGGCATATCTCTTTTCTGAAGTTAAATTTAAAATATCTCTTCTAAGATAAGGTACCTATAGATGGACTAAATGAGGATGAAGTCCATTCATTTTGATTTTTCTATGCCTAATATTATAATTTTAATTTAAGTAAGAATCTTAAATTTAATCATTGCTCGTCTTCTCTTCTCTTACAAAAACTGAAGAATCGAGCCCAATCACGATTTTTCAAATTATCGGCAGGAAGTTTTTTTTTTAAATGAAGGATATTTGTGAAGAATTTGAACAATTTTTTCACCATTTTGTTGTATGTAAGTATTTGTGAAATTAATGTTGGCTCATCTAATGGTTTTGTGTGTGGGGGGAGGGGGAGGGATAAAAATTACCTGATTTTTTACAAATTGAAAATTGTCAGGTATAAAAATCGAGTTTTCACTGAAATTCAATCTGGATTGGTTGGCTTAGGAGAGGTAAAGGGAGGGGATCGAGTAGAATATTTTGCAACATCAAGAGTAAGAAATTTTACATGAAGAGTGAGAAATTAATTGTTCACGTTACGTAAAGTCTGGTAAAATATTGGAAGGTTACAATTAAATATTAGAGCCCAAAATTTGAACCATGAAGTTCATTTTCTAATCCAAAGTCAAATTCAAATTTCAAAATATTTACTGTAAGTACTTTCTTAAAATTTCCAAAGTCCAAATGCTTTCCGGTAAAGTAAAAGAGTTCTTGAAATTTTTCAATCATTAGTGAATGACTGTTGACCAAAAATTCTACATCACTGGTTTTACCTACCCTTAAAATTGAGAGAATTTTTTCTGATGTTTTAAATCGAATTTTACCCACTAAAAAGGCTGAATACAGTGGAGTCGGAAAAAAGGTTACAAGGGATGCACTGTACCCCTCGAAATCGGACCCTCCCCCCCACACACACAAAAAATACATCACACTCTCTTTAAGTCAAAAACTGAAGATTGACTGATTGAAATCGACAAAATTGAGTCACTGGATTGCCAGTGAAATTCCACTGATTTCACTGTTAATCTGTGAAATTTCACTGCCAATCAGTGAAAAATTTCTGATTCAATTAATGAACTTTCATTTTTGAATCAGTAATTTTTTTCTTAACTACGGAAATGAATCAGTAAAAATTTCAATTTACTGATTCATTTCAGTAGTTGAGAGAAAAATTTCTGATTTAAAAATGAAAATTCTCTAATTGAATCAGTAAATTTTTCACTAATTTCATCAATGACTCAATTCTGTTTTTTTTAATCAATCAATTTGACTGATTCAGATTGAGAGAGCATAGGAATTTTCAAAGTTTCGTTTTCGTTCTCATTTCGCTCGGACAAGAACAAAATCACAATAATACCTATGGACTATTAAGAAAATATTGCGAAAGGAACTCCCCTTTACACCCTCCCCCCTAAAATCCTACTCAGAAAAAGCGTCCGACGCCACTGGTTGAATACATTCAGAAAAAAAGGGGTTCAAAATTTCCGAATTTTTACAAGCTCGTCTCTTTCTAAAAATTTAAATGGCTTTTGGCCTTTTCAATTTTGATGTCGTGTGCATCCTAAATTAAAAAGTTACTTAATTGAAATTTAATTGTTAATACATATTATAAGTATTAAGTATGATAAGTATAGATATAGGTATATTAGTTGTTAATTTTCAAATTCAAATCCAATGACATTTTTTTAAAAGAGAGGAATAGAGGCGTATACGGTTCAGCGTTTACCATTTCCAGATTTTAGAAAAAATTACGAAGGAAAAAAAATCGAAAAATCTGAAGTTGATTCAATTTAGATCAAAAATCAGTAAGTATAAAAAATATCCGAATAAAATATCCAGATTCGGATTTTAAGCCTGGAAAAATTCTTGTTGGAAAATTAATTTTTATTGTAAATTTGATAAATTTCACTCGTTATTTTTTTTACCCGGTAGTACATACTATTTTCTGATGCAAAATCCCCCAAAAAATTCCTGAAATTCAAACGCGGTTTTTTTTCAAGAGAATTCATTTTTTTAAATGTTAAGAAATTTAGGCTTAAGAATCAAAAAAATTATGCCGGAGTCGTAAATAGATACATATTTCTTATTACTTATACCTATTTACAAAAAAAAAAAAAAAAAAAAAACGAAGAACGAAAAACAATAGATTTTGAAAATATTCACATGGTGAAAAATTAACTCGATTCGGGCGTTCTCGTATTCCATGTTACACCCTCCTCTCTCCTCGCTGTCAAATATGTATTATATACTTTACTTGTAGGTTACAAAATACAAAGCGTAAAAGATGTTTAAATGACTAAACTTATCGCGTAGACAACCTGTTGAGCAATACGATTATTTCGAGAAGAGTTAGTTTGAAAGTTGAGACGAAAGGGGGATGGAAAAAGTTGAAAATTAATTTCGCGTAGAATTATTAAATTACCGAAATAATTATTTGGTAGACAGTTTGAAAGCAATTTTTCTAAGAATGCCCATTTCATTTTTTTATAGAAAAACTATCGATTTGCCTTTTAAAAACATGATTTTTTATCATAAAAAATAAGCTTAAGTAGACGAGTATCTTGGTATTGATTAAATGAACACACTGAACAGAAACCCCCTGAAACTGAAACAGAAAAATTGAATTCATGAGGAGAACCTGGAGAACCCAACATTTTTTATTTCCTGTTTTACGAAATGTTTTTGTAATATCTAAGTAGATATAAAAATACAACATTTAGATTTTATTAATGAAAGGGCTCAAATTTTCGTTTCTCTGTTCAATTCTTTTATTTTGACTGGTATAAAATATAAATCGTTAAAATGATATAGGTGGTGGAATCAATTTCTCACGGCTTACCAAAAATTTCCTTCTTTCATGTGTTGGTTTTTCATTTTTTTTTTTTTTTTAGAGTATTTGGTTGAATCATTTGATAAATCAAACTTATTTTTAAAAAATTCAGAATTTCTTAAAAATACTTATCTATTCTTAATTAAGTTGGGGTACAAAAATAAAAGCGAAAAAATTCCCAATCGAAAAGAAAGCTTTTTCGTTTCGCCCAGCTCGCCACGTAAAATTTTTTATTTATACCTGTCGGTTATTAAGCTGTTGACTAATCGATCCTTGAACGTATTGCGAAATAACATTTCAGTCTTGAATACTAATAAATTTAAAACTTGGAGTAATTTTTTTTATTGTTTTATGTAATATAATATTTTATAACGTCGTTTTAATTATCGTCCACATTGATTGAATTGTACTTCTGTCCTTTAAAGCTTTTTTAATGCTTCGAACGTGGAAAATATATTATCGTTCTGCGCTAACCTTCGTACTTTCAGCTTTACGTTACCTTATTCTATACGTTTGTATGGTTTGATAGTACCTATATAAGTATGAGAAAACATACCCAATCGTTATATAGGTAATATACGTAGAATAAAATCCTTTCCTATATATGCTGAACCATATCGTAAAATTTTTTTATAGTGTATCTAAGTATCTTCCTATCTTCACGCAAATGAACTCATATAACGTTTTGGTTCAAGTTAAAAGGGTCGTATAGCACATATCTACATTTTTATGCGTAGGTAACTGTAAATAAAGGGAAGTAAGTATGTGGTAAAAGTCCAGTTATGTATTTGATATGCGATTTTTGATCAAAAATTTTCAGCAAACCTCTAGTAAATTGAGTTCTCAATTTCTCAGTTGGCAAATTGAGGATTTTTATGATTTTTTTTAGCAGAATTTCGTTTGTTCAACTTAATTTTTTGATAAAATTTTTCCAAATTTCGCTCTTGTTTCGCTTATGAAATACAATTCCTGACTTCACAGCTACCCTAAAATTTACGCATAATGCACCAAGTGCCTCAATTTTTCGTTCATTGAACATACATCAGTTCATTTCAAAACAGATCGAGTTACTTTTCAAAAAATTTTCAGAAAAATATTAAAACAGATGATTCCTTGCATGTAAAAATTGATTTCATGTCAAAAAATGAACTTGGACCTGTTTTTGCGTTATTGATCGATTCACATTACTTAGGTACTTGAGTAGTTATTCGTTGTGTTACATAGTCTCCTTCCCGCCCGCTTCTTTCTAGTCATTTTAATTCGGATATAGGCAGTGGCGTAGACATAGTGAATTCATAGAGAGGGTTTATGTTCAATTTCGTGGGTCGGTGTCGTTTTAAAATACAAATTGTTACCCATGATAAAATAAATTTGACAGGCATGTCTAACACACAACAGATAAAAAATTACTGCCTGCGTGATGCAAAGGTAAAATGTTTCCGAAAAAGCATAAAAGCATATTCGGTGAAACACTATGCTCTCGCCTAGGTACTCCCAAAAACTTCCATTTCAGTGAAATTGAGGGGAAATTTTATTTTATGTATCGTTTTGGTCGTCAATGGAGGGGAGGGGGTTGAACTCGTAAAAACTTAATGTTTCAATTTTTTGATTTTCGAAATTCTGTAGAGCTTATTGGGAGGGGGGACAAGCTATAAGTACAAAAATTCAAACTTTGAAACAAAAAAATTTTATTTTATTTCCTTTTGTTTTTAAGTGTTTAGTGTTTTATTCGTTTGAAAATGTTTTAGTTGAAATCAAATTAGCTCAGTGGTTAAATAAATGCCTTACATAGGTATATTATAAAAAAACGACAAATGGTGAATTTTTAGTGTTTCTTAAGAAAAAAAAATTGGAAAATATTGGGCTTTTGATGCGGATATTTCGCATTTTTGGTGATTCTAGCGATTTTTGAAGGTGAACAATTGGGACAATTTTCACCTCTTCGGGCAATTATCAATGTATATAGTTCATAAAAATAAACCGGGATTGTTTTCCACGAATTCACTATTCTAGAGTATACGTAATGTTATTTTCAAAATTTACCCCTTTTTCCCTTATAACCAAAATTTCAATTGTCTAAGTTAATTTTTTCGAATTTTTGCAAATTATTTGACAATTTCATAATCATTTTCCAACGAAAAATGAACATCAAGCTATTAAGTATGAAAAAGCAATTTTCCAGTAAAAAATTGATTAAAAGGAGGTTTTTACAAAATATCGACATCCCAAACTCAAATTTCACAATTTTCAGACATTTTGGAATCTAGCAAAATTTTGCTTTTTTCCAATTCTTTTTTTCAATTTTGCTATAAGAAGTAAAAATCAACGAGCAGCTACAATTAAGTTTCCGCATTTTTTCTCAACAAGAAAATTTACTCTTGTCGGCATTTTCAGGCGGAAATGTAAAATGGTATTTCCGGCCAGTTTTCAGACATCCATTGGTGAAATTGTAAGGTGATCGGAAAAACGCACTTGAGCAAAATCAAAATCTTGTTAGAAGCTTTAGAATAGCTAAATGGTGAAATTAGATTTCAAGATTTGAAAAGTCCATATTCACTAAGAACAGAGACTTAATTTTCATCAATTCGATTGAAAACGGTTTTTTTTTTCAAAAATATGTATCCAATACCCATACCTACTTGATAAGTGGTGAGTACATTTTCTCAAAAAATGAAAATCCATTTCAACTTTTTTCAATAACACCCTCAAAATTTGAAAAATGAATTTGGACATAAAAACGGAAATTGTTGCTACAAAAATTTTGGAAAGTTTTCTCCCGTGAAATCACAGTTTCGTTCAAATCGGAGGAAAACATCTCGACGAATGGGAAGTTCCCTTATAAAAATTGCTATAAGTATCGACATCCTTTGCAAATTGATAACTGTATTATTGATCTCTATAGATATGCAGGTCGGGAGTAAACGGATAAAGGGGAATGCAGTTTGCAATCTTATAATGAAAAAATTGCATTTTCGTTTGAAAAATTTGCAAACGTGATGTTTTTTTTAAAAATGAAGAAAAATTGCATTTTGAATGAAAAAATTGTGAAAAATCTAATTTGTGATGAAAATATACTCTCATTTTGAATCAATGAAATTCGTTGATTTTCAGTGGATTTTCGCTGATTTCTCAAAGAATTTCACTGATTTTTCAGTGAATTTTCACTGTTTGGTTTCATTAACATTTTTCACTGATTTATTACTATGCTGCAATTCTGACTATTTTCTAATGATTTTCGACTATTTTTACTGATTTATAAATCAGAGAACGTTTCATACCTACTCTCTCATTCTGAATCAGTGAAAAGTCACCGATAAATAGTCAAAATTGCAGCAAAGGAAAAATCAGCGAAATTCACTGATTTCAGCGAATTTTTGCTGATTTTTACCAGGGTGTCAACTATATTTCAGAAATGATTTTCCCTGACTTTTCCAGGTTTTCCAGACCAATTTTTCAAATTTTCCCAGACCTTTTAAATATGATATTCGTAAACAAAGGGGGAGGGGAGGGGGGTAATTTTTCACGTGATGTACTTACATCCCGAAATTTTGCAATCGGTAAGAATGATATAAAATTCATGGGGGTCTAACGATTTTGTTTTTCAAAATCACTATTAGATACTTTTTACGAGACCTTTAGATGCTCTTCTTCGAGCCAAAAAATATCTTAGTTCAATTCTGAAAATTTTTGAGCCCACCCAACTCCCCCTCGCCACAAAAATTTGAAAATTTGAATTTATTACCTACAGAAAAAATTTCAAATAAAAAGATAAAACGAAGTATTCCAACGCAAAATAAGTTTTAAAAAATGAAATGAATTATGCCAGGGAAAATTCAGTTTTTTCCAGGGCTGAAAGTTTAAGAATTTCAGAATATTTTATCCCTCCCCCCCCCCCCCCCAAAAAAAAAAGAAAAAAAACATGCCTCAAATTTAAAAATTCATACAATCCCTGGCAATTTTTTAGTGTGTACCAATGAATAAAAAAGTCAATGAGGAAGTGAAATATAAATCGCGTTATGGAAACGTAGAACGTGTTGAGCCCGAGCGAAGCGAGGGCGAAAATTTTTGCGAAAAAAGATCGTTAAAAGATGAAAATTCACCACTTTTCCCTCGTACATGTTTTCCAAAACATGACAGGGGCGTAGCTACGGGGAGGGTTTGGGGTCTCGACACCCCCCTCCCCCTTGGCGTCAGGAACTTGGTGGAAAACTGCCTTTTTGGAGCATTAAAAATCAAATTTTCTCAAAGTTTCGCCCTCGCTTCGCTCGGGCATGAAATAAATCACAATTATATAAACTATTTGAATCAACTATATAAAAAATAGTTCCCTTTTGATATTCCAAGTCTCCATACCCACTTTGCACCCTCCCAAAAAAAGCTTCTGACGCCAATTCTTGGATTTGTCAAGTATTTTTATTGATTTTTGAGGCCAAAATAATTAGTACCTATGTAAGTTGTTTGTTCCAAAATTACATTTTCATCAGTTTTTTTCCTTAAACGTGCTATGCAAATCGCATGAAAACTTTATAAAGTTTGAATTTTGTGTTTTTATAGTAAACAGAAATTTGATGATGATTGGGGGGGGGGGGGTGAACTTATAATTCCTCAAAAAAATTATGAAATTTCGGACCCCCTCCTTGAGAAATTTCTGGCTACGCCACTGAAACATGGCCACTAATTTCGAATTCTGTTCCAATCCATCCCTTTCTTTTCAACATCGTGGTCAAGAGCATCATGGCATTCCTTTCTCATCGCAGCTCATTAAAAAGTAAATTTCCAAAAATCTTGGGATTTTAGATAAATTCTGTAGAAAGATAAAGAGTAAATTACCCCGAGCGTAGTGAGGGAAAATTACTTTGAATAATTCATAATTTGGCCCGAGCGGAGCGAGGGCGAAATTTTTTGAGAAATTTATAATAAAATAAACAAAGAAACACTTTTATAAAAGATTCATCTTTTTTTTGAATTTTCGAAAAATTCCAGAGAAAATTCCAAAATTTCCTGACTTTTCGCTGACTTTTCTAGACCACCGAAATTCCCTGACTTTTCTCGGTTTTCCAGAGAACGGACACCCTGTTTACTGATTTTTCAGCAAATTTCATAAATTTCACTGATTTTCCAGTGATTTTTGTCACCGATTTGTTTTCAGTAAAAAAATTTTCACTGATTTTTTCCTGTACTGCAATTCTGACTGTTTCTCACTGATTTTCGATAATTATGATTACTTTTCGATCTTCTATCTAAAGCAATAACAAGTGTAATGTACATAACATCTATGTAAACTTTGATATGTACTGCAATATGGGAAATTGTAGGTATAGCTATCAATTTCAAATTTTTTGTCCTCCAAGCAGTGGCGTCGGAAGCTTTTTTTTGGGAGGGTGCAAAGTAAGAACAAAAACTCGGAATAACAGAAGAATTTTCGGGGGAAGGCGCAAAAAGGTCCTTTTTTCGCACTAATGACTCAAATAATTCCGATTTTGTCCATGCCCGAGCGAAGCGATGGCGAAGCTTTGAAAAAACTGAATATTTAATGCCCAAAAAAGACCTTTTTTTCCATGTTTTGATGCTTCGAAAATCCCTATCTGATGCAATTCGGGGGGGGTGCAAATCTTGTACCCCACCTTCCGACGCCACTGCCTCCAAAAATAATTAGCTGTTCTTTTGAGTTTTGACCATTTTCAAAAGTACAATAATTTTTTATTTTAAAAATTTCCAATACCTATTACCTACTACTTATCATTTTTTTCCTCATTCGCAACCTTCTTTGGAATTTGGCAATTTTAAATCTGTGTTATCAAAAGGATAGATTAAAATAATACTTTTCTCTAATATCTGCATTTAATACATTGTACTTATGCTGATTCTCAATCATCGAGCCAAATTTTGATTAAATTGATTATAAATTAATTGAGACAACACCTACAGTGGCGTAGCGGGGGGGGGCGAAGGGGGCGATCGCCCCCCCATGGCCCCATGGCCTTTTTTTTCAAACATGATTTTTCCAAAAAAAATCGCCCTCGCTTCGCTCGGGCAGTATTTCACTATCTTTATTTTTTGAACACAGTATCGTCCTTTCGATTTGAATCAATCAAATTTGATGAGATTTTCCTTCTTCGGATTAGTGAAATAATTTTCATCGAAATTTGGTTATTTTCACTGGGACTTTAGTTGAAACTTACTGATTTCTTAATCAATTTCCAATTCGTAAAAAAATTCAGTAATTTTAGCTAGATAAAAATGCCCCAAATTTCAAAAAGAAAGGCTCACACTAACAAATTCTAATACCCCCACAGAAATTTTGAAAGACACCTCCTAACATATTCAAAAAATTTTAACATTCCTCTCTAATACAAATCTAAAATCCCTACTCTGACGTAACCCCCTTTCCCACACGCCTCTAGCCTTAGTTGCTGTATATGGCGTTATATAAAAAAAAAAAAAAAAAAATCAGTGAAAAATCATTGATTTTCAAATAAATTTATTTCACAGAATCAAAAAGTTAGAATTTTACAAAAATTGGCTAATTCATATTTAGACAGTATAAAGTGTTTGTTCCAAAAATCCTATAAATCTTTGTGTTACTGTTACAGTCTTTTCATTACACACCCGTTACCTCAGACTCAGTTATACGTACACTACGAAATATGCCATGAAAAAAATACTCGATATGTTTCAAAACGACCACAGAAAATTTGACAAAAAAACTCGTTCTTGCCCCCCCCCCTTGACAAAATCCTGGCTACGCCACTGAACACCCACGTTCTTATTTGCGATTAAATAGGTATATCTATTGTTCGACAAAGTATAGGTAAGTAAGCCTAAAATGATTTGAATTTGAGACATTGCGTTATAATTGCTGAAAGATGCCTATTGGCATCCATACAATATTGAAAGGTGAAACTGATGAATATTGGCTGAAAAAAAAAATCCCAAGTGTTTTGGCGCGATTATACGCAGTCTCTCTCGTACCTCTACCTATACCCTGGCTGGTGTACGTATTTCGACTAAATCTAACTACATGTACCTATAACTACATACTCATAAAACGAAGATCAGCTAACTTAAATAACGTCACGGTTAAACGAACGAAAAACACGTCTTTTAGAGGTAGACGCGAAGGCCAGAGGAGAGGAAAGGTGCTGCATCGGAAAGGAGACGATGAAAAAAAGCAGGGGAGGAAAAACAACAAGTGCATCGACGAAATCTTCGGAGTTCGGGTGATAGTTTCTATAAATGATATGTTAAAGACAAAAGTACATGTCAGCGTGTATAGCTTGACGCGACGCGACGTACCGAGGATAGATACACGAGGAAAAAATAAGGCGAAGGTAAAAGGGGAAAAAAGTAGAGAATATACACGGTAGCAGGTTATACTGGCGTATAAAAACAACGTCTTATAAATGTGATAAGACACAAAACTGTTAGACCGGAGCGAGTAGAATTGGACACGCGTGGCATACACCACATTCTTTCTACACGGAATAATGCGGAGAGCGCGTATACACAAGAAAAAAAAATCAGTGCAGAGAGACAGAGAAAAAAGGTATAAAAAAAGGTACCTACATTAAACGGGGCGCGGAGCGAGAGAAAAATACCGTATCGGACAAATGCGACAGAAGTCACTAACACGCGAGATAGATGAAAAACGGGAGAAAATGTATACGCGAGGAAAAAAAAAGCGGAGCGTCTTTCGCAGGCAGACGTGAAGCGCGAGATTTTTCCAATCGACGTTCGAGAAAAACGAGAAATCGTCCTGGTAAAAAACCAAAGCGAAGGGGAAAAAAACCGGTTCGCTCGTGCATAATGTCTATGGCAGCGATCGGCCGAGGAAAACTTTGTTTTTGTTTTATATCATTTGGGGGTTCATGCTTGGTTGCGTTTTATGATTTACATGCTGACTATTACAAATCTCCGTATCGGTCAGGACATTGGTCCGAGCTTAACCGCTAATGTTGATCGAATATTTTTTTTACAATTTTTTACCCTTCGAGACGCCGCGTTCGGTTTGACGTTTCGTCCAATAGATCACGATCCGTATGTTTTACGTAGTAATATTTATGGTATCATTGTGACCAGAAGGATGGAGATTGCGATTTGCCTCATTCGAAGAAGGTCGATCGGACGAACGTTCGGCGTACGCTGTCGCTGTACGCACCATCGCGGTAATAACTCGATCTGCTTCGATTCGTATTCATCTCGTTGCACCGTTAATTATTTTCGTTACGGTAGAATTGATTGGTAGATGAATCAGACTGACCAACGAAGACGATGTAATGGTTACAGATGAACGTTTTTTTATAACCATTCTGCAAATTAGCCGCAAACGAGAACGTGCCTTTAATCGGTCGTATAAACAGAGCAAGGCAGAGTACTTCCCCATTGGTCTGATAAGAATTTCGATGACAATACGATAAAAACAACGAAAAATGAGAAAAAAACTCAAATTTTTGGAAAAAAAATCGTCCAATATGTCCAAAGAATGCAACAGCACTTTCCAGTGTGTATTCTAAGAGGTTTTTAGGCTTTGTTTGGGTAGCTTCAAAAATCTGGTGGGCAGCTCCAAAAAAATTGTGCAATTCCGAAAAAAGTTCTGAAAATAACCATTCAAACACGTTTTTAAAATTTTAATTTATCCAAAAAAATGAAAACAACTGTTTCTTGAAAAATTTTCTCCCTCGCTTCGCTTCGGCTTAGTAACTTCACACAACTCATTTTTTAAATGATGGTATGAATTTTCTTCCATTCCAGTCCAGACAATTGGGTGTTTTCAAGTGAAAAAAAAATTGTCCTCTTGTACCCGGGGACTTGGTGACAATCTTGAAGGGAATTTTCAGAAATTTTTTGATTTTTTGGAAGGAGAGGAGCTCATTGAGGAATGTTGTTTTTTTTGGAAGTCAAAAAAGTAGCACGAAAAAGGGACGAATTTTAATAAGGAAATTTCAGCTTCTGGATGCATTTTTATTCAAAAATTTTCGCCCTCGATTCGTTCGGGCTCATTCTCAAAATAATGATATGAACTCTTTTTCCTTCCATCCCAAATACGTAATTGTATTTTGAAATGGCAAAAATCATCTCTTCTCCTTTATCAGGGGATTTAGTGGCGACCTGGAATGGAATTTTCGAATTTTTTTGATTTTTGAAAGAGAGATCGTCATTAGGGAATATAGTTATTTTTAGAAGTCAAAAGAGTACTTATTTGCTCAAAAAATCACGAATTTTTACATTTCATTCTCAATAAGATTGGGCGGGAAAATTTTTATTTTAAAAAAAATCCGAGTCCGAAATTTTTTATTTTCACTTCCTCCAAGATTTTTGCCCAAGTTTCATCCCTGATTCTTACCCTCGTCATTTTTAAGTACCTATTATTGAAAATTTTCACACCAAACGAGAAGTCGAAATTGGATTGCGTATTTTTGTCCCAGAGAGGGAGGGGGATAGCCGAGTGAAAAAAAAATTGTAAAAGAACATCAATTTTCCAATTTGAGTAGCTCCAAAAAAATTTTAGAATACACACTGGCACTTTCTATCAACCCTCAACTAGACATAGATTTGTATCTTATCGAAAGGTGATGTCGCTGACCCATGGTTTATTTCGTTTTTACAGTCTTGTATTCGGATTCGGAATTATTCAATTGTCAATGAAATCGGACCATTTTTTGTCAGCAATTTGGCTTGTAAACATCGCATCGTTTAGGTATGCTTTGTTTGAACATTTAGGTACATTTAGCCAGATTTTCAACTCAGTTCTTATCGCTGGTATGGGAAGTGGCATTTCTTCTTTTTTTTATTGTCCATTGGAAACCCTGATACACTTTCTTCGAGCCTTTTTGTTCTTTTTGTCTGTTTTTTTTTTCATTATTCAGCCGGTCTACAAAAGTGTTGTAAAGATCTAAGTGAAGTTGAACAGTCGAATGTGTCGATTTTTTTTTACAATCGAATGCTGTATTGTTCTTAATCAAGGGTAAGTATTAGGTCGTAAAGATATGTCGAACCGATTACGTAGTTGTGAGAAGTCACCAGTGTGTGTGTTTAGAGCAGGGAATAAAAGTCGACCCCGGAGTTGAAGTCAAACTGACTCCGAATCTGCAGTTGCTCCGGAGTCAGAAGTCAAGGAGTAAGTTTGACTCCGGAGTCAAGCTGAGTCAGGAGTTAAGGTCTGAAATTCACTCCGGAGTCGAGCTGGAGTCAAGAGTCAACATTCCACACACTCAAAAAAATAAATAATAAATTTTATTAAACGTAATAATAAAAAGGCACCATTCACAAAACTAGTAAAATTTATTCAAAAAATAATAATATTTATCGCAAAATTGACAAACTTTATTTTCTATGCAATAAACTTTACCAAATTTCGTGATAAATTTTATTATTTTTTTTGATAAAAATTGCTAATTTTGCGAATGGTGCCCCGTTATTATTTTTTTTGGATAAACTTTATTTTTTTAAATAAAATTTATCATTTTTGGATAAATTTTTTTTTTTTGATAAAATTTATTTTTTTTGAATAAAATTTATAATTTTTTGCAACACTTTCTATTCATTTTTCATTCTCCATTTTTCTCAGTGCATTGATTCCGGAAGTCAAGAATCAACTTTTTGGCTGACTCCCATTCTTTGGTTTAAATACTGCTGAAAAGGCTGGAAGCTGGATGGCGGCTTGGCGGGTATCAGGAGGTGTTGTAAATGTGTCATTTAACTTATGTTAAGTTCGGGCACTTTTTAACCTTTTTCTGAAATAATTTCAAAATTGATGAGTCTATGAGGTGTTTGTCATTTTTTGCAGGTTTCACTTTTTTAAATGTTTTCACTTAATTCTTCAAAAACGTTTTTAAAAATGTGTCCGAAGTTGACTCAATTTCATCAGTTTCAGACATACCTACACCTAATCCATTACAAACGGAATGTAAAAAACGGAATAATTTTTTTTTGACATGTAAGCCAGTTTCTGATGTTTTAAAATTATTTTCTTTGCTGAAGAGATGTTTCACTGTCTTCGGTGAATGATTTTTTTCACAGGATTTGATTTTTGAGAAATTAGAAAAAGGTTAATTGTATATACCTAGTTAAATAATGAACGAAATTTAAAAAAAATGTACTGGGAAGAATCGTCATAAACTCAACTATTCAAAAATATTTTCGTTTACCTATACCCCTTTTACTTATTAATTTTGTACCTTTATTATTAAAAAATGTGAAGTATCTGAACTTATACAAACGAATATCCGAATTTAGGAAGAATGACAATACCTATACCTACATTGTTATTCTAATTATCAAGGTATACCTACTTATTTATTTCATTATTTCAATTGCATTGAACTATGGGTATGGGTAATACCTATTTACATAAGTATAATAAAAACGGAGCAGAAAGTTTAACAAGGTTTTTCATTTACCTACACTGAAAAAACAAATAAATAAATTTTATTCAAAAAAAATATATTTATTGCGAAATTGGGTAAAATTTATTTTTATGCAATAAATTTTACCAAATTTTCCGATAGGTAAATATTATTTTTTCAGAATAAATTTTGTCAATTTTGCGAATGATGTTCCGTTATTATTTTTTTGGATAAAATTTATCATTTTTTAAACACTTTTTATTTATTTTTCATTCCTTATTTTTTTAGTGTAGAAGGTATCTATTGCAATAATTTAGTTTAATTTTTTATACGAAAATAGAAAATCGACAATCTATCCTTTGATTTTTTTTAAGAAGAAAATATTTATATCTACTTAATAGAACACTTGAATTTGAGTTTTTTAAAAAAATAAATAGAAGAGTTTTGCGTATAAAATTGGTTCAAAAATATAGAAAGGAAATTTTGAAGTTAACAACACTGAAAAACTAAAAAAAAATCACGTTTGGAAATTTTTTTAATGAAATGCAATTTTTTCATTATAAGATTGCAAACTGCATCCCTTTTATCCGTTTGCTCCCGACCTGCATGTGTAGGAGATCAATAATACAGTTGTCAATTTGCAAAGAATGTCGATATAGCAATCTTTATTAGGGAACTTCTCATTCGTCGAGATGTTCTCCTCCGATGGCTCCGATTCGAACGAAAGTGAGACTTCATGGGAGGAAACTTTACAAAATTCTTGTAGCTACAATTTTTGTTTTAATGTCCAAATTCTTTTTTTAAATTTTGAGGGTGTTTTTGAAAAAAGTTGGAAGGGATTTTCATTTTTTTGAGAAAATGGTATATTTTCTCATCTTGTTTTCAAATTATTATGTGGTTTCACAAGTTTATAAGTATTTTTTTTTTAGTATAGTGTAGGTATAGTTGAAAAAAATTGTTGAGAAAGTAGGTATAGTCAGCGCCGACTAAAAAAAAAGTGTATTGAAAAGGCTCGTAGAAAACTCACAAAACGTGCGACTCATTAATCATTTTGGCCCCTTATGGGGACGCTAATCAACCCCAAAGTTACTAATAATTCAACTAAAATTCGAAAAATGTCTTACACGCAAAATATTAATAGGTATTTTTAGATTAAATTTTTCCAACATTTTGAATGGTGTCCCGTTATTATTTTTTAAAATAAAATTTATTAATATATTTTTTTGAGTGTAAAATTCTATATATTTTAACAAAAATAGGCCAATTTTTGAAAAAAGGCGAATTTTTGAAAGTTTATATTTTAAAAATTGCAAATATAATTGAAGGTTGTCTAACAATCAATGATCGCTAAAAAAAAAAAAACACACATTCAAAATATAATTGGCTGAACATATTTTTAATATTTCGGCTCGGCTTTGATTTAGCTGAATTCAAAATGAATAATTTTGGTACCTAGTTTATAAATTTTAATTTTACATACCTACCTATATTCATTTTGAAAAAATATTCAAACGCATTTAACAAAGCTTTTTTTCCTAAAATTATAATTTTTTTGAAAATTTTGTTCTTATGTGGATTCGGTTAAAATATTAAGTACATATTTTTGATATTTTAAAAATTATAATAAAAGTTGTAACTTTGAAGATTTTATTTTGAATTGATTTGGACGTACACATTTTTTGAGTATAAGTATGTTTATCAGGAAATTTTTTCATCATGATAAAATTCATTAGAAAATTTTATTTTTTGTCGGCCTTTCTTTCAAAATACCACACGTTTCTGCACAATTTCTATCAAATTTCTGACCCTCATGTATAGAGACCGGATTCTTATGCAATTGCATATTTTTCTATGTGACAGTTGATTGCGCATATCGATCAGATCTTTGCGATTCATGCAATTTCGAGTTCATAGAGCCCCATTGATGTTGCATATTTTTGCATATTTGGGCCATAAATGCATAAATCGACATAAATGAGGTGTTTTAAGTGCATATTTGTGCATATTTAGCGTATTTTCACTATTTTTCTGCATATTTTCACCAAAACATTTAAAATTTGGTATTTTTTCAATGTTTTCCAAACAAAACAGAGCCGTGATGAAAAAAATGCCACAAAATTTTCGAAAAAAAATCAGAATTTAAAAAAAAAATTTGTTCATTTACTTGACTTTTTTTTTTAGTGGTACCCGGTTATATCCAAAAATGAAGTATGGCAGACCACTTACCGGACACCCTGTATGAAAATCAAAATTTAATCATACTTTCAGATTTTTAACAAATATTTGGAAATTTTGCTTCATTTTCCCAACGTTTTTTTTTCAATTTCGTGTTTCAATAATAAAGATTAATGTTTGACGATTTTTTCAAAGAATAAAATGATAAAATACAGTAACAGTGTAAATCTGATTGAAAAATGCTTTCCGTAGACACCCATGTCGATTGTGCATATTTATGCATATTTTGCTCATAAGTGCATATTTTTGCATATTTGGGCAATTATAAATGCATATTTTATGCGCATAAACAGAGATTTTAAGCGCATAATAATCCGGTCTCTACTCATGTATCAAAATGCAGGTATCTCAGTGCCACTATGCATATAAATGTGCATGCCCGAGTATTCTTATCTAAGTATCATCGAAAGTATTTTTGTTTGATTTCCAACAACATGCACCTTGAATACTGCAAATACCAATTCACCAGCCTTATAACTATTTAATTGAACTTCATAAAAGTTTTGCATAACCATAAAATGGACGATTAATCACGTTTATCGGGTACTTTAGTGTATTTGAACCATAAAATCGTTAGATATCAACATGAGAGTATAATTTGCTCTCTGTGTACAAATTTTTTTACGAGTTTAAGTACATTTATACGGTGTACATATATACATTGGATTTAGACCCACAATACGTTGATAACATCATGTCTCCAAAGGTGTTGAGCTATGCTATATGGTAACTGGAACTGGACTAACCTATATTATGAGCTTGAGTAACAGGGAATGGCAAAGCGCAGCACGGACCACTGGAATGGAGTCGATTTCCAGGAGTACTGCTGGATAAGGTTACAGCTCCGGATGACCCTGTGATGCCAGGTCTCAGTCTTGGAATTTCGCCATGCTCCAGTTCTCCGGCTATACCATTATCTTCCGGGAAATATTGCAGCCCGAAAGAATTAGCAAGAGCCGAAGGTTTACCTCCGATGTTGTTGGTACCCCGCCTACCATATGGAGGCTGAGTATCCAGAGTGCCGTCCTGTTGAATAGGCGTCGTTTTGGCTTTATGAAAAATTCACAGAATAATATCGAACGCGCGATAAAAACTAACGAAAAACTGACCACCTCTACGAGTTCATCATGCGTCGTCACGATCGAATCACTATTTTAAATAAATTTCCACAAATAAAATATCGTAAACCAATTTGCATTTATTGTTCGTTCAGATACCTATTGCACCGCTTCGCTAGTTACGAGATTTTCAGAAAAACGAACCGAAAAATTTACCCGCAAAACCAAACGTTGTATAAAAATAATCAAATTTTCAGCGAAATAAAAATAATATACGCGGTATCATAGAACTTCGTAGTCGTATGGCAATACACTGCTACCGGCTGATCGCGCGTCGCACACACTAAAGTTGTATGATATTATGCACTGATACCACGTAAACGTGCATTGGGGTGTGGCGCATGCGTTGCATCGATCACGTGATCCAAAGTCAGTGGGGCGAGAACTTGGAAGCGCCGCTTGTTCGGGAAGCCCTACTCGTTCATCTCTGATAACAATATGTAGTCGAAGCCCGCCCATCCTGGTCACCATAGCAACCAAAAGCGATCTCTTGGTACCCCACTCTGAAAAAAAGATTGTCGTTTTACGTTACTTCTATCAACTAGATGCTGTTTTCTTATAAGCAATAATGGATAAAGTCTAGCGTCTTCGTACGTTAATTCTTTGTTTCCTTTTTTCCTCTTTTTTTTTTCTTGCAGATTCGTAGTATTACAGGTTCCTGAGAAAGAAACGATAGGCAATTTATTCATCATCTTCGAAACCTGCACCTGAATGCAGCCAACAATTGTCCACGAAAGGGTGTCCAGAAAAATCGCGAAGTTCATTAACGTTTCGTATTTTTTGTTTTTCTTTTTTTCTCTCGAGTTCATTCATTATTATTCTATCTCAAACATTAATTATCAAAGCTGTCACAAATATCGCATAACTGCCCAGCACATCGAGCGATTTACGAAACCCAGCCTGATCACGTTTAAACGAGGTATACCTAGGTATTCATAGAAATTAGTGAATATTTCAACGAATTTACCCTTCACCTTCCATACACGCGTAGATTATTTCGCGTTATGTCATATAAATGTAGGTATCTATAGGTACATTCGTATCGACCGTCAGGTACATAAAATGAAAAATACAGAATCAACTCACATAATAAAAAGCCCGAGGCTTACTCTTCAAAATTCCACGTCCGACTCCATTTTCTTTTCATTCGAATGGATTATATTATTTATTAAAACGTTAGCGGATAAATGAATGTAATGTACATTTGCCGGCTGTTCTCCAAGTGGTTCTCATTTGCAAACGTGAGCTCATCCAGCTATTCGTTCGTTTTATAGAATTTTACACGCTTCGATGATTCGTACGTAACACCGATGATCTTAATTTTTTTGTCGTTTGCGGTTATACTCCGGAATATTAAAAAAATGGATGATTTGTGTACAGGTGGGAACAACAGTCAGTATTGAAATAAGGCGAGGAATTTCGAATTTGTGAGAAATTGCCGACTTTGAGCACAGCAGATGGAAAAAATGCTGCCGGTGAAGGTGAAAAATTGACGAAAAATTCTTTACAAAACACCTAAACAATTTTTTCAAGAATGAAAAAGTGAAAAAAAATCACGAATATCAAGTATCTAGCTAAATGTTGCATAAAAATTCAAATAAAGTTACCTAGGTTACGATGAAAATTTTAGTAAAATCATAAAGAGTATTTTTTGCTGAAAACATTTTCTTCTCTCCTGAAAAGGTTCATTTTTTCGAGATAAGGGATGTGGAAATCTAATACAGTAGCGAGAAAGTTAAGGTCACATGGTTCAACAAGAAGACTGCAGAGAACCCAGAGATAATCAATACACACAAAAAAAGATTCGTAAGCCTTTCACAACAACCAATGTATTAAAAAATCAATCGAGTGTCTTAGTCAGTCGACTAGTGAAGGCATGGGGGGGGGGATTGTTTAATCAGTTCTGAATTTCAAAAAAGTATGTTTTTCTTACACAAAATATAATCAAAACTATCTGGTTGGATTGAACGACGAAGGGGTAAGTGCATGCATCTCTCCTCATGCTGGAATTTTTTCCCACCAGAAAAATTACGTTTAAGTCAAAAAATTTGCAAAAGTGATGACATTTCAAAGGAAAAGACCAAAAAAATTGCATAACAAATCATAAATTTTTAATTTCTACCCTTCCCCCACCCCTCCTTCTCGATAAAATGTTAACTACGGTTCATTTCTGAAAATCATCTAATCAAAAAATCATCTGATCTATCAAAGGCGAAAATGAACAATTTTCAAAAAAAACACAAGAAATAGATAGAACATTAAAAATCTAAAAATGAACTACTTTCTGTACATTCGAGTCAATCAAGACCGAACTCAGTAGCAGAGGAGGCAGAAGAACGGCAGCTTATCCTCCTATTGCAGTTTTAATCAGAAAGAATGGGTTCAAATTCTAAATTGAGGAAAATACAGTAAAGTACCAGTTATGGATCAGGGATCGTTTGTGGATCAAGCCACATAACAAAGAGTTGGGTTAAAAAAAAAATAGACGTGTGTATGAACCACCAGATTACCCATTACATATCTTCAATTGGTGTTTTTTTTTCATTACAAAGCAGAAAAAAATTAAATGATTTTAAAGCCATTTTTTGGCGCCAAAAATAAATGTTCTAGAAAAATTTACCGTCGGTATTTTTAAAAAAATGAAATCCGTAATATTGATGTAGAGGGAAGTAACTTTCCATAGAATTTTTTTTTGAAAAATTATAGTCCTCTGCAAGTGGTTTGATCCACAAACGGGCCCCCAGGAAAATTCGAAAAAATGGAGGTTTGGGGAAAAATTCCCACAAGCAAAGGACTCATGGCAAAAATCTGAAACAAAGATATTTTGGTAGTAAAAACTCCACTCTTTCAGATGCCGCATTCAGTTTTACCTGAAACTCAAAATTTCAGAGTCTTTTAGGCGATCGTAAAAACCTGATCCATAACTGGTACTTTACTTTATAACTTTTGAATAAAAAACTTAGAAACTTGATGCAGTTTGCCTGACTGAGTTGAAAAAATTAAAAATAGGAAAAATCAAAAAAAAATAATTTCATTGAGTTCGGAATTTTAAATTTTTTGAATTTTGATCCTTCAAAGATACCAACTTAGGTTTATCCATCATCTTTGAAGTTATCGAAAAAATGCTCTTGAATTATAAAATAATTTTATTGGGAAAAATCGAAAAATAAAAACTTTTCCTCGGTCTCCAACCTCTTAGTGAAAATGGAAAATCATACAGACATAAATTTCATTTGCTGATTTTCAATTTTGAGGTCAAAAATTCTTTCAAATTATTTTGTTTTGCCATGATTTCAAATTTCAGATTAGGGTTACGAAGACGGGAAATTTTACGCCCGAACGTGAAATTTATATCTATCAAAAAGATCCGATTTTTTCTGAACTTTCACTTCCCTCCCAAACAAATTTTTTGGCTCAAGGTGAATCGGGAGGCATATTCAAGAGGGGTACAGGATCTTGAACCCTCTAGGCGCCCAAAATTATACTCTTTTTAACAGAATATTGGAGTGAATGCATAATTATGTACTAATTGTTCAAAATTTTACTTTTTTTTATCCTTGCATAAGTAAATTCTGACGAGCAAAATGTTAAATAAATACCTTAGTACTAATTTATGCAAGGAAACAGTGATGCTGCCAAACAGATATTCATTTGAAGAGGAAGGGACGCGAACAATAATTCTACGAAAACGTTTTTTAAATTTTAAAATCATCCCTATTAAAATAATTTTTTTTGTAAAAATGCAAAAAAATGTATTAAAGCTAAAGTTTTATTATTTTTCTAAAATTTTAGTCTCCGGGCAGAAGACGAGATTTTGGAACTTCCCCGCCAATATGCTTGTGTTAAAGAGATATACTTAGCATAATATCACGAAACATACTTTTTCCTTTGTGATATAAAAAATTTCAATTGACTTTTTTTTGTTCATGTAAGGATATGTAAGCATTTTTTGTAATAATTTCAGAAAAAAATTCGAACTATGACGAGGTATTTTTGAAACATTGACAAAATATTTTAAAGTAAAATTGTTCCTCAAGAAAGTTCTTGAAAAAAACCGAAAAGTTCACGAGGGTTTACAGCTGCATCCTCTTCAACCCTCTGGACATTTATGCTGGCCACGCCACCAAAGTAGCTAATATCTACTTCTATTATGAGAATTCCAATCCTTTCGTACATCTTGACCCCGTAACCCCTCCTATGTGTCCACACCACCTCACCCCTCAATCATATTGCTACTGCTAAATAAAAACAAATGGGTGAGGCGGGGTGGGCACATATAAAGGGGAGGGGAGAGGTCAAATAGTATTAACACCACCAATTTACATAATACTACCATTTTCATGTCAAAAACATACATGTTTAGTACGATTTTATACGTATTGTCACGTTTTCAAATGATAGTATATTTCCCCAACCCCCTTCCTTCAGGACTCTCTATCTCCTCTGCTTACGGTCCTACTGAAAAAATTTTCATACAAAAAATGTTGGAAATTGAGTATAGAACAAAAAAGTACTGAACTATTTTTATCCTAAAATCAACTCCCGAGGAGATAATGTGAAAAAACGGCTTTTTGGAGGGGTCAACTCCCTCTGAAAAAGTTAGCCATGAGGTCTGTGGGGTGGCAACTCTTTAGGGTTATTCAGGGGACTACTCTCAACAATTTTCCAAAATACAAGCTTTGCTAGGCAAAAATGTTTTTTTTCTTCCAAGTGATGCTAATTTGCCTCCACTGGTACCCACCCACAAAATCTCAATTTAAAATAAATAAAATGTATTTTCAGTCAAAGGGAGTTCATACGAGTACATTTGCACAGCTCTTTCAAGTTTCAATTTTTTTTTCGTGTTTTCTCTCAATCAGCTCGTACCAATTCACAAACCCGAATTTATTCACGTTCGAGAGCCACTGATCCACACCAGATAGGCAGATACCATAAACGAATCCTCCAACTAACAAACTTTGAGAACAACTCGCCATCATCAAATGGCACGGAATTTATGAACGTATTGAGGCGATTTAATTTATGGAATAGAAAAATTTCTTTGACAGTTTGTAGTTTTAAATTTCACCCCAGGCTTATAAGAATATTTCACAGCGTTAAAACTTTTGAAGCAATCGTAGCCCGTGCTATCATTAATACCTACCTAGCCCGATTTTTTCCAGCAAAAAAAAAGGAATGACCACGTACGTCGACGTTTGAAATTAAACTAATTTAAATTCTTGCGTTTTGACTTTTAAACGCATTCATTATTACTTGATGTGTGGGCGTATATGGGTACACCAGTTGCCACAGGTTTTTTTTGTTTTATCGTAACGTGAAAATTGTCAATGTCAAATTTTCACGATTACGGATTATAAAGTGAATTTTAAACGTTCTCGCCGGTCGTCGCGTCGGCAACAATTCACATCGAACTTCGAAAGTATTTTATTCGCTCCTATTGGGTCTTCTAGGTTCCTATATTTCAAGTCTCAGAATATTTCGTCGACATTACCTATTGAGCCATCTAATTATAGCCGAAATCATTTCCCATGTTGAGGCCATAACATACCCGATATTATACGTATAAGTAAAGTATAGAAAATTCTAATCCGTGTCGAATTTTCTCCGATGCATTTTTCATTAAAGTGTGAAAAAAAATCGCGGATGTCGCGCCGTATATTTTCGCGCGGATATGTAATTTCCGTCGCGCTGGCGCCGCCAATATAATTGCAATTTATAAACATGGCGTCTGTGTGGACATTTGATACGATATTCGGACGTTGGAAAATTGCTCAATTTCACCTAGCGAATACGATTCGCTGAGTGCCACAATAACCGCACCATGTACATATAAAGCGGTAATTCACCTATGTAGGTCTATATACCTCTGTGGGCTTTCGTATATATGTACTTATCTACCTGTATGGCGAAATCTAAATAGCGTGACACTTCTGGTTTAATATCTGCCATCGTAGGTATTACTTTCCTTTGTCTGAATAAATAATTCACCCGCACCCGATATTATTTTCTGAGAATTTGAACGAAAGTTCAATCTAAAATACAGTCGTAGGTAAATTATACCATAAGTACAATATACAGGTTGTTTCTGAGCTGACCAACCTCCTTTCAACCAGTGAGTAGGTAACTCATCCTGGCTCCAAGTAAGTATGTTTGCCTAACCTTTGAACTGCAGGGACAGAGCTATGCTCTTTAGATTTTTTTTTTGAGTTTGCTTATGGTACGCTACTTGACAACCATCAAGATAGGTAGAAAGTTGCCTTTTGCGGCAATGCACAGCCTATACTTTCTCTAGAACTTTTCAAGGCAATTAAAGATTTTTGTAGGTGAACTAAGGTGGGTGTCCCGCGTTAAATATTCGAAAAAAAAACGTGTAAAAAAATTGACGATTTTTTCTATTTATTGTGAATGTTGTCTTTTTTTGATATGATCATTAACGATGTTTCTGTACCAGAAAACATTGATTTTACCAATGTGCAAACCTCATTTCTTCTATCTTACACCAATTCAGCGCCGAATTTAGGTTTTCTATCACCAGTGGCGTAGCGAGGGGGGTCAGGGAGTCTGGACCCCCTACCCGATGAGGTCGAAAATTCACATGAAAAAATGTCTTCTTGGGTATTAAAAATCAAATGTTCTCAAAGCTTCGCCTTTGCTTCGCTCGGACATGAACAAAATCATAATTTTACTCTCTCATTTCGAATCGGTGAAAAATCACTGATAAACAGTAAGAATTTCACTGATTATTCAACGAATTTCACAAATTTTTCAGTAAATTTCAAAAATATCATTGAGTTTCCAATGAATTTTCACTGATTTATTACTGTGCTGCAATTTTGACTGTTTTTCAGTGATTTTTGATAAATTTCACTGATTCAGAAATGAGAGAGCATAAACTATTTAAGGTGACTATACGAAAAAAGGCTCTCTTTTTCTTTCCCTTTTCTGGTATTCCAATTCTTCATTGCCATACTTTGTACTCTTTCGTTTTAAATCAGTGAAAAGTCACTGATAAATAGTTAAAATTGCAGCACAGGAAAAATCAGCAAAATTCACTGATTTTTAGCAAATTTCCGCAGATTTTTCAACGATTTTCATTGCTTTTTCAACGATTTTCACTGATTTTCCAGTGATTATTCTCAATGATTCGTTTTCAGTATACTGAAAAGTGAAAACGAATCATTGAGAGTAATCAGTGAAAATTTTTCTATAGAAAAATTTTCACTGATTTTCTCCTGTGCTGTAATTCTGACTATTTCACAGTGACTTTTGATAATTTTCACTGATTTATAATTGAGAGAGTACCCTTTTAAAAGAAGCTTCCGACGCCACTGCTTGGATTTGTAATAATTTTTGGTTTTCAAGGTCAAAATAATTAGTATGAAAGTTTTTTGTTCCAAAAATAAATTTTCATCAAAGTCTTTTTCCTAAATAATTATGTAAGGTCATTTGGGGTAATTGTAAACACGGGGTAATTGTAAACAAGTCGTGCTGTAAATACTTAAATGCATCCAGCGAGCTGGAGTTGCCAAAAATAAAAACTTTGAATAATTGGTCTTACTATAATAAAAAACTTCAGGTTCTTGGTGACAGCTGTGATGAAAAATTTCGCGATGAAAAAAACATGATATCAAATTTCGATTTTCACACAATTTACGTAATCTTCAAAATTCGAGAAAAAATAGAAAAAAGTAAAAAAGTTGGTGTTTGATGCATTAATTTAGTTCTACGGACATTCAAAAATGATGAAATTCAATTCTTATGATTTTTGAAGCTGAAAAATTAATTTTCTGCAGTATTTACAAATACCCATCAAATTTTTCAGGTGTGGGGGTAATTGTAAACACGTGTTATTTAAATGGGATTCACAAATTTAAACACAAAATATCTTTTTTTTTGTTTTGATTTTTTTTGATTTTTTTTTTTACAAGTTAGTTTTTCTACGCGTTTAATTATTTAATCTGTATAATTTTTTTCCAAATTATGCAAAAAAACCCGAGTGATACGTTTTTTATGGGGCGCAAATGTATGCATTTACATTTACCCCATCATTGTGGGGTAAATGTAAATATTCTTGTCCAATTGTAAACGTAGTCCATAATTTCGGAATGAATAATCGAATCGATGAAAACAAACAACCATATTACTCCTCATACATTCATTGATACATGGTAAAAATTTCAATCACTTTGCTTTCCTACTTACAGAGTAAAACGAAAAAGAGCATCACAAAATCGGTTCAATTTTCCGAAAAATTTACAATTACCCCAATTGACCTTACCTATTCTATAAGGCAAATCGCGTAAGAATTTATAACACCTGTGCAACTCTTTAATATTTATGAAAATGATTCAAATTTTAAATTTAGCGTTTTCATAAAAAAAATAAAATTTACCTAGTTGAGGAAAGAGAAGGTGTTGAACTCAAAATTTCTCAAAAAATTGTAAAAGTTCGGACTCCCTCCATAGTAAATTCCTGGCTACCCCATTGTCTGTCGCCCTAAGCAGTACGCACACATCCGTAAATTGCTCCTCTTAAACATTTCAAATTTCAAATAGTAGAACATCGCTGAAGAAAATATTTTATTTTCTTCAAAAAAAAAAAAAACACAACATATTGTGAAGTAAAACTAGCGGGGTAGCAAGGAAATGTTCACCGGATGAATCAAAAATTTGTGCACACACCTCACCACCCTCCCCCACCCAACTAAAATGTATGACGATTTGCGATATTTCTTCAGGGAGTGCTTCGATTAAAAGTAATATTGAATGTACGTAACGTACTTGGATTTTTTAAAGGTACAAAAAGGTAGGAACTTATTACAAATAAAACCTTGAAAACAAAGGAAGGGATGAATAAACATTTTTCTTCCGGAAAATTTGCACAGATTTTTATTCAAAGAAATTTGGTGGACGTTTTTTTTGAGGAGTCATTTTCGGGGGGAGGGGGGAGTAGCATGTAATTTATTCAGGAATTTCTTGCTTTCAATATTTTTAATTTTCAAAAAATATTTTAAAAAAAAATATACAGATATTTCGGTGTTACCAGGCATTTACGACTTGAAGTCACGAAATTTTGGAATTGAAGTTGTTCAAAAACGAAAAATGGGCCAAAGTCTTGCAAAAACTAGGATTTATTGTACTTTTCTCCAATGTTTGGAAAGTTTAATCATTTAAAGTAAAGCCTTTTTTTGAAAACGTATATCCTAAAAATAGTGAAAAATGAGACAGTGTTTCTGGCACATTAATGGATTTAAAGAAAAATTTTGAAATTTTTTTCAGGAATTCAGATTTAAAACATGAAAAAATTGACTAACAACCGCATCAAACAGGCGTTCATCCATGAATGACACAGAAGATTTCAATATTGTGCGCTCATGGGTAAGACTCAAAATTCTCCGCCGGATAAGTAACTCTGCTTTTGAGTGCTCTATCATCCCCTAGCTTCGTAACCGAGTGAAAATAAAATTCAATGATTCGAATTTAAAATTTAAATAAATAAAGCATGAAAATACCACCTAGCAAAAAACTTTCAATTTTTTTCTTCATTTCTCCCTCCCGAATTTGCTACCCTTTGGAATTTTCCGCTCAACGCACTTGCTTCTTGTGCTTCTAGGGAAATCCGACGCTGCTTGAATTAAAAGTTACGAACGTTTAATTTTGAAAAAAACGCATGAAAAACTTCACTTTTTGATTTTTGAAATTTCAAAAATTGCTATCTTTGTAACTAAATAAGATAAGCTGATGGGGTTTGCAACATTCAACCAACAAAGTATTAGACTCAGTGGCGTCTTCAGAATCGAAAATTGGGGGGCACAAAAGGAGCCGTGTGTTGGACAACTTTTTTTTGCTTTTTTCGAAGTGGAAAATATGGAGGAGAGGGAGAGGGGGAAGGGGGACATACTTTTTCACCTGCTAAAAATGGAGAGGGGGTAAAAAGGGAGCCTTCTTCTGCCCTTTCGTCTCAGACAGATCATAGATTGTAATTTTGTTCATGCACGAGTGAAGCAAGGGCGAAGCTTTGAAAAAATTGGATTTTTAATGCCGCGCGCAATAAAGACATTTTTTCATGTTTTAATGCTTTGAAAATTCTATCTGATGTAAGTGTAATGTAAATTTATAAATACAACATAAGTTTTTTTTGAGGGGGGGGCAAGCAAAAACCAGAATTTTTTCGGGGGGCTGGCCCCTCCGGGCCCCCCTTGACGACGCCTCTGATTACAAAATGAAAATAGTATCTTCCACTTCTTCATTAAAAATTCTTTTTGTCAAAAAAAAATTGAAAAAATGTCTGTAAAATTTTTTTATTGTGAAATTAAAACATATCAGTCCTACGTTGTGTAGTGTGATAATTGATTAGTTCAGTGCTGCAAACCCCACTGGCTGTCTCACTTACCAAAGATGTACCTATTATTTCTGAAATTTTAAAAATCAAAAAGTGAAGTTTTTCATGCGTTTTTGGTTTTTCTCAAAATTAAACTATCGTAATTTTAAATTCGTATAAGAGAGAAGAGTGAGGTTCGCGCCATCCAAAATATCAAAGTTTTATCTTCTAGAAACATCACTAATAATGGTAACAAAAGAAAACAACTTTTTTAGTTATTTTTCGAATATTTAACGCGGGACCCCCATCCTATAGGTGCTAGTTCACCTACAAAAATTATCAATCGAATGGAAAAATTCTAGAAAAAGTGGGCTTTGCATTACCCCAAAGCACAACTTTCTATCTATCTTGATTGTCAAATAGCGTATCTACGGTTGAAAGTACCGAGCAAAATTTAGAAAAAGAGTATAGCCGGTTAAGTATAGGGTTTTGGCCTTGGAAACCGATTTTGACCGTTCCTACCCTAAAATGTTCCCCCAATCTGGCAATTAAGTTTGACACCATTTTTGGACCCCAAGCTCAAGTATTTTGGGAGGGAGGGGCTAAAATGTGTGTTTTTATTCATAATTTTTTCATTTTTCGCCAAATGCAAATAAAAACTTCGCGTTTTTTTAGATAGCTTCTAGAAGGTTAAGAGAACCCAAAAACTTTTTTTCGAAATTTTTGGGCACTTTCTCCCCAAGTCATGCCCTTTTCAAAATTTTGAACCCCACTTTTGGGATGAAGGGTCAAGGGGGCAATGGAATTTTTTTCCTCAAAAGAAGTGTTGTTTACCCATAAGTATACCATAAAAATTTTGAAAATTTTGAACATGTGGAACATTGTCAAAAAAAATAAAAGCTATTAACCACCCGCGCGGTGAAATACTCAAAATTCACGTAAATAAATACCTCCAGCACAAGTAATTGGGAAACTAGTTACCAATGTCGATCATCACGAAAATATTTCATTTTGAGGACCACAGAACATTGTGAAAAAGGGCCCACACCATTGGCCTCCCTTACCCCTCCCCTTCCCACACTCCTATGGTCGAGGTGATAAATAAAGTAATAACCGATATTGGTGTCGTTTTCATATGAATCAGACCTTCTAAAAACGATTTTGAAGTCAAATTCCCATTTGAACCACCACCACAACCCCCCCCCCCCCTAATCGTCAAATTGGTATACCCAAGTGTACATTACATAAGGGCTATTCCGTGCTAAAACAGACCAAAAGTAAAGTCGGGTCTTCCGATTTCGCTCAGATTTTTTTTATGAGTTTCTCTTGGTGGTCTATTCACGAAACCACAATTATTTTTTTTCTAACCCTCAAAGGGGCTGGGGGGTGAGCTTCATAATTTTCATGCAATTGTGATTTTTCGCCAAACTACCCAACTTTGAAGGCTTATATCTTGAAATAGGATGTACTTTGGGGAAAACCGTTTGCAGGGCCTGAAAGAGAATTGAAAGTAGATTCAATAGTGATAATCACATTTTGGAAAGCTCAAAGTTGAACTTTGGTGGCGAAAGCTCAACTTTCATGATATGCACAAAATATGAAAGCTACCATTTAAAAATCTGAAAAAATTACAGTGAGTAGCCCTTTTTACCCTTTTTTCAACTGAGAAATTTTCAAGATGGGATCTTCAGACCCCTGGGAGTACAGAGGTCCACAATTTTGACCGAAATTCAAAAAAATCGATAAAGTCGAGTAACACATCGATGACTACTAACTCGAAGGCGCTGAGTTCGAATATGTACTCAGTTTTTTCATCCTACCCCTCTGAACCCCCTATTAGCCCCCTCGATAGGGTCAAAATTTGAAAAAATGAAAAATAACGTGCGACCAGTCGTTTGTTAGGTTTTTGAGGGCGCTGAGTTCGAATATACCGACTACTTCCCCTCAAATTCGTATTTTTTCATTACCTACGTTAAAGCGCGAGGAGTGGGGTCAAATCAAAAAGTAAGTTGACATTCGAATTCTACGCACTCAAATTAGTGAGAATCGATATGCCACACGCCATGGGGGCCAGGAGGGCACTCAGGGGTCAAATCCAAAAAATAATCAAATATTCAGACCCGACTTCACTTTCGGTCTGTTTTAGCACGGAATAGCCCTTATGTAATGTACACTTGGGTATACCAATTTGACGATTAGGGGGGGGGGGTTGTGGTGGTGGTTCAAATGGGAATTGGACTTCAAAATCGTTTTTAGAAGGTCTGATTCATTACTTTATTTATCACAACGACCACAGGGGTGTGGGAAGGGGAGGGGTAAGGGAGGCCAATGGTGTGGGCCCTTTTTCACAATGTTCTGTGGTCCTCAAAATGAAATATTTTCGTGATGATTGACATTGGTAACTAGTTTCCCAATTACTTGTGCTGGAGGTATTTATTTACGTGAATTTTGAGTATTTCACCGCGCGGGTGGTTAGCTTTTTTTTTTTTGACAATGTTCCACATGTTCAAAATTTTCCAAATTTTTATGGTATACTTATGGGTAAACAACACTTCTTTTGAGGAAAAAAATTCCATTGCCCCTTTGACCCTTCATCCCAAAAGGGGGGTTCAAAATTTTGAAAAGAGCATAACTTGGGGAGAAAGTGCCCAAAAATTTCGAAAAAAATTTTTTGGGTGCTCTTAACCTTCTAGGAGCTATCTAAAAAAACGCGAAGTTTTTATTTGCATTTGGCGAAAAATAAAAAAAATATGAATAAAAACACACATTTTAGCCCCTCCCCCCAAAATACTTGAGCTTGGGGTCCAAAAATGGTGTCAAACTTAATTGCCAGATTGGGGGAACATTTTAGGGTAGGAACGGTCAAAATCGGTTTCCAAGGCTAAAACCCTATACTTAACCGGCTATACTCTTTTTTTCGAAGTGCATAACTCGGCACCTGCAGTTTAAAAGTTAGGCAAACATATTTTTCTCAGGATGAGTTACCTATTCATTGGTTGGGAGGAGAATGGTCAGCTGTGAAACACCCTGTAGAATCAATGTCTGTGCAGTTTTCCATCGTTGGGTCTATCCGCCACCATATCTCGTACGTACCTATATTATAAGCCCCACATAATCTAATATAAGCTTACAATGTTTGGGTGTAATGATTTCTAATGCTTTACACGTTAACCTGTCATTAGTTCAATGAAACCATTTCCACAAGACGCGTCTAACCGTAACAAATATTCATCATTTTGGCTGCAATTATTCAACACACTAAACGTGTAATTTTTCATAATTTTTACCATTTAGTAGATATACGATATTTATACACCTATATACGTATACGTGGGTACGGCCAACTGCAACGTTGTAATTTAAAATGGATTTCTTTTTCAGCACCACCAAGATTATGATACTATGGAATTTTTTCCACAAATGTCGTTCGACTAGCGTAAATATGAATGGTGAATGAAGGTGTGGTTACCTCGGTCTTATGGATAAGATAATTATATTTATTACGATAATGAATGCTAACCGTTTCGCATTCACGTGGAAATTGTACGTACGAATACAAAATAACTAATTTTATAAAAATCTCGAAGAAAAATAAACGAGTAATTGCGAATTTCCATTTTAAAACATATACTCGTATCAGCAAAGTTGGAAAAAAGGTAGGAAATTTTGAATTTTTATTTTCTTTCTCCGGGTTTTGATTAGCGCAGTTCCTCGAATACCTAGTTCCTACAAATTACGAATAAATTATATACCTAGGTACGAATATACTTATTATATTACATACCCACACTGAAGAAAAATAAGAAATCAGAAAATGAAACGCCAGCATCTAAGTATGTTGTGGGATAAAAATTTATAAAACGAATACCCATAGTCTTCACTATCATTACCTTTTACAAGCCATGGAGCGAGTATAAGTAGGTATATCAATGCTGGTAAACTATTATAAAATTGATTCCTTTATCGACTTTCGTGGTCTGGTATATACAGTTATATTCGCGATGAAAGAAGTTGACGAAATATTAGCGCCATATTCACACGTTTTCGCACAGCTATAGCGTATAGATGAACTATATAGGTATTCTTATTTTTTTTCATAGACCGCATCGGTAGTTAAAAACAGGGCAACAATCAACTCCTGATAATTTTCATTTTCTATATAGGCGAATGCGAATCTCAAATCCATGAAATCATTTTTAAATTTAACCTATTGCATATTTCACGGTGTATTTTGTTCTATATGTGTGTTCTTTTGCTGAAGATGGAGTATCATGTGAAATTTGTGATAAGTATACTGCAGTGCCAGACCCCCCCCCTGGCGTCAGAAACTTACGTGAAAAAGTGCCTTATTGGAGCATTGAAAATCAAATTTTCTCAAAGTTTCGCCCTCGCTTCGCTCGGCCATAAAAGAAATCACAATTGTATAAACTGTTTAAATCAACTATGCGTAAAATACGACTCTATCATTGTAACCAACTCCTGAAGTATCATTGCAGTGATTTTGATAATGCGCATGCGTGTGCACTTGGTATTTTTCTCCGAGTTGTGAACATCGTGATTCTGGTTGTTTTTTACGTAATATTTGAATATTTGGTGATAAATTAATTTTTAATATTAGTTTGGATGTATTACGTATTAACATTTTTTTTCACTATAAAAAAATTATAAAGAATCCCAATTAATTTAAATAATTATATTATTCTGCATTTCTGCTCAAGGAGAAGAAAAAATGAAATTTTTTTGATAAAATAACTTGATAATTTATTTACTTACCTCGATGTAGAATAAATTTAGGTCATTAATTTCTATATTAATTTGTAGGTAATTAAATTTTAATTTGTTCTCATTGAACACTTGAACAGCATATATTTAAAAATTAAAACTATTGTAATCCTGAAAAAATGTTTTTTAAAAAATAATTTTGTTGCCGAATAATTTCAATTTTTTATTTTAATAATTTATCATTCATCTAATTATCTACTTACATACCAATGTAGGTATTATTAATCAAATTTAATTTAAGACCTAAATTTATTTATTCTACATCGAGGTAAATAAATTATTAAATTATTTTAGGTATCGTTAATTTTTCTTCTCATTGAGTAGAAATGCAGAATTTATTTAAAATGATTGCGATCTTTATAATTTTTTTGTAGATACCTAAACGAAATAAAATGGCAATCCCTAATAATACATTTAAATTGATATGAAAAATAAATTTATCACCAAGTTTTTAAATATCACGTATAAAACAACCAATAATGAAATTAGATTCGCAACACAGAGAAAAAACCAAGTGCACACGCATGCGCACTATCAAATTCACTGCAATGATACTTCGGGAGTTGGTTACATTGATAGAGTCGTGTAATACTTCGTTGGAGATCTGATGAACTTGAAATTTATCGGAAGTGGAAACGAAGTCTCAAATCAATCACAGATCACACTTATCTCGAGTATATGTAGGGGTTGTTTATTTCAAAATTGGAATAACCATTGAAACCCTTTTTTCATTTTCCCATAAAGTACCTAACATTGGCAGGTAGGTATATTCGGCATTTTTGAATATCAAAAGGGATGACCTCCCTCATTTCCCATTTCTAAATCTAAAGGCAGCATAATGACGATAACAAAACTATACGTATGGAATAATAAACCTCAAGGCTCGATCCTAGGAAGACCTACCGAAAACTATAGATGAATGTAATTTCACTACATAAGAAGGAGTAATTTTTAATTAAATCTGTTACAAAAACGCGTATACACATGTAGGTAAAGTCGGTATATACGCGCGTTAAAAAGAAAAACAAAACATAAAGGAGAAAAAAATACGAACACATATAAGAGAAGGGTTAAAGAAAACGAAACTAAATTAAAGTTTTGAAAAATGAATTACAGAAGTAGGTAGTGGGATGGGCTATATTTCGTGGTCTCCAGTCGAAATAGCAATTAACAGGTTGCATATAGGAGGCCCCGTTTGTACAAAATGTCCGCCCTCTTCTCAGCTGAATTATGACCATTCGTTTGATTTACTATCATTTTTTCTTTCTACCCTATTATTAAGTTTAACGTTACCTTTTAAAAACTATATATTTCGGCTATTAGCACCGTGAAAATATTATCCGCGTTTTTTTCTCCTACTTTAGTATTCTTGTCAGACGTCGCGTACGCGGACTTTGTGCTGCGGTCGAATAAAAATTGTCTTCTGATTCGCATGCGTGAGCTGATATCGATACTGATAAGAATAGATCAAATTAGTGAAGTGTTGACCATGATGTGGTGTCTTCGATCGAGTGTCTGGTTTGGTTGAAGTGGGAGCAGTGGCGTAGCCAGAAATTTCTCATGAAGGGGGTCCAAAATTTCATAATTTTTGAAAAATTTTGAATTCCCCCCCTTCTGCCACTAAATTTCTTTTTACTATAGAAACACTAAATTCAAACTTTATAAAGTTCTCATGCGATTTGCATAGCATGTTTAAGGAAAAAAACGGATGAAAATGTAATTTTTGAACAAACAACTTACATACTAATTATTTTAACCTCAACCCCCCCCCCCCCCAAATACCTTACAAATCAGAGCATTGGCGTCAGAAGCTTTTTTTGAGAGGGTGCAAAGTGAGTATGGAGACTTGGAATATCAAAGGGAGCCATTTTTTGCATAGTTGATTCGAATAGTTCATATAAATTGTGATTTTGTTCATTTAATGCTCCAAGAGGGTATTTTTTCATGTAAGTTTTCGATGCCAAGGGAAGGGGGGTCTCGACCTCCCCCCACGTGGCTACGCCTCTGAGTGGGAGCTGGAATCGGAAGCTTTGATTGTGTTCGAAGATTGTTATTGTTATAGTAAATCTAAAATGTTCAAATGAAGAAGCGGAGACCTTGAATGATTTTGAACAAAATTGGGCATTCATAATTTTCAAGTGAAATTCGGTACCTTTGAAATTTTTGAACAAAATTTTACCCATTCAAAAATTTAGAGCAAAATTAAACGTTTAAAAAATTTGAATAAAACTGAAAGCATTTGAAAATTTTGAACAATCTCGTTCAAAGATATTTAAAAAACTGATGAAAAGTTATGAACAAAATTAAGCCAAAATTTTGAACGTACGATTCAAAATTTTTGAACGAAATTGAAAATTCGTGGTTTGTAATAAAATGAATAATTCAAGATTTTTTAAGGAACTTAGGTGAGTATTTTAAAATTTTTAACAAAATTGAACGTATTTAAAATTCTTGAAAAAATTTGTTCGAAATCCTTGAAAAAATTGTTCAAAAGTTTTGAGCATAGTTCTGCCAAAAAATTGAACGAAATGGGGTATTTTTAATTTTTGAGCGAAATTGGACATTCAAAATTTTATTATACAAAATCATTCAAAAACCTTAAAAAACTGTTCGAAGTTTTGAACAAATTCGAGCTAAAATTTTGACGAAATTGCTCATAATTTTTGAACAAGACCATTCACAATTTTTGAACGAAATTAGACACCCAATTTTTAAAAAAAGTAGATATTCATAAATTTTGAACAGAATTCTGCCAAAATTTAAGATCATTCAAAAATAATTTTGCACAAAATTGACAATTCACAAAGTTAGGAATTTAATATTTTTAAATAAAATCATTCAAAAAATTTGATAAAATTGCTCAAAAAATTTGAACAAAATTGAGTCAAAATTTTAAGTAAAATTATTCAATATTTTAAACCAAAATTAAATATTAAAAAAAATTTCAATGAAACCATTCCAGATTTTTAAACCAAATCATTCCGAAGTTTTGAACAAAATTATTCAAAATTTTCACAAGAATGTAACCAAAGATCTATCTTGAATATGCTCTTATTGCCATTTGATTTCAATGGAATACTTATTAGTGAGATTTTTTTAAAAATAGACGAACATTGAACCTTCATCGCATTTGAAAATTGAGAAATTGTAGAGGTAAGCAGATATTAAAAAATCTTGTAAAAAATATAGGTACACGATTCCCTCTTTCCTTACCATTCAGAAAAAAATGATGCGGGTAATTTTTATTACCTAATATAAGACTTTTTATGGACGTTCATTTATTTCCTGAACTCATGGAATTTGATTTAAATACCCGAGACTGGATGGGCGAAGCGGAGGCAAAAACAGATCAAAGGAAGTAAAGAGAGGTATAACAATTTTGTGATAAATTTTCCTCTTTAATGTGATACATTTTCGATTCAAGTCAAAAAAATGATTTTTAGTCAAAAGTTTGAAAAATCTTTAGCCCCCTCCTCCCGTTTTCAAAAATGGATACTTCGATTCTTTCGTGATAGAGAGAATCTGTTTGCTTCCTAAAATAGTAAAATTAAGTAAGTATACCTAATGATATTTAAAAAAAATTGGGTTCAAGAAGGAAAATTTCAAAAAATTGTGAAATTTTTTCTGAACATGTTATAAGTATTTGAGTCAAAAAAATTTAAATAAATTGCAAAAGTTGGAAAAAATCAAAGTTATATATTTTCAAGTTTAGCCTTCTATGCCCTAGCTCCCTCCCAAAGATAGTTTCAACATCTGTCCATTTCTGTAAAAATCAAAATTTATTTGCAAAAAAGTACATTGTTTTACTAAGCGGTCTATATTTTTAGTACCTTTTACCTACCTACGCCTCAATTTATCAAAGTTGTTTTTTTTTGTGCTAAAAATATACCTAGATTTTAATTTACTTGGTAGAACAAGTCAAAAAAAATTATGCAAGAGTATAAAGTAGGTGGATATCAGGATATGTGTACGATGATTTATGCGGTAAATATTTGTGATAATTTCTCACAAAATATCCATCATCGCAGGTATCGCAGGTAGTTGAGTAAGCATCGAAGTATCTATAAAGTTAC